>CP114483.1:10000-1232500 GCA_027186245.1 Coriaria nepalensis
TCCATACTAGCATTAAGTGGTTCGATTTATGTAGGTTTTTCAAATGGGCATCTGCATATATAGACAAGATCAGTTTATACAGGATCAATTTTTGTTTCAAGATTGCTTTCAACTTCTTTGTGCATCAGTTTCCCGCTTGATGTTTCACCCATGCTCACCCGTGAACTGAAGTCTCAAGAAAACAGAACAGTTCACGGACCATTGGACACTCCCATATTACTTATGTCTGGGTTGCAGTGGCATTCAAAGAATCATTAAGATTTGAGAGCAGAGGAAACCCACAATTTGTACTCATCCCTCAACAACAAGAGCTAATCATCAAACATTGCACGCAGAATTCAAGAGATAAGATACTCGCTAACAGTACCACGAGCAACCAGATAACAATGTTTGAATAATCATGCCTAACATGTTTTTTTCTTAAGTTATTTAAAGGAAAATCAAATATTGAACTTTCTGGGGAAAAATAAAGATGAACAGTAACTCCGCAGAAGCAATATATTAATTCAATTATAGCTGTCAGATTATCGACCGGGAAGCACATTTCATCTAGCCTCATACCATATAAACAGATAAATGACACAGGAACTCACAATTTGCTGCAAAGATGTGCACAGCACTGCTACACATGCACATAGGAAACCTTTGAGATTAACTTTCACATCAGTCACAGTGCAAACACCCACACCAATAACGACAACCACAACAGATAGTTTGACCTCTCTTCTATACTGCTTATTGTGAAGGATCCATTCCATCACACAAACCACCGGAATCATACTCAGTTTTGAAATCTGCACAATAATCAAAATCAGATTAGTAGTGGATGACAAAAAAGATAGGCACTTCCTATGAGATCAGTTAATATAATAAACAAGCATCGAAAGCACCGCCAGCGAAGGCTTTCAGCTTCTTAAAACATGATTGAGGTGCATAAGCTTGTATGCAAGAAAAAAAGTGATTCCTAAGGGTGTCATTAGGAATCCTTACTTGGTAGAATCCAACTGAGTTTAACATGAGACTGAGGTTCATTCCCGTGATAGACATATTGGCCACAATTGAGAACCAGAAAAGCTCCCACAACGGAACGTGCTTTGATGCAGAATAACCCGTAGCATTTGACAGCAGCCCTACCAGTGCAGTTGCCGCAAAGTGGAACCCAGTTAAAGTTGTGGCTGAAAAGGCAAAACATTAGCTACACAATAGCAATGGCAGAAATAAAGAAAGAAACGGGACCAAAAACTCTGAGTGAATAGCGGATCAGTCGTGAGACCAGACAGAAAGAAGATGAGACTTAAAGAGAAGAGGAACCCCTAGCATCTTGGCATGACCCTACAGATACTTTAGCTACAAATTCGGCAGGGTCACCAAAAACTGAAACATTAGAAGGAAAATGAATTCGTCCTAGAGGTGTCGATTCCAGTAATAAACCGTCTTTAGATTGGGTTAGTCAATTCAAAGAAGTTGCATAATTTCCCGGAGATGCCTCAGATGATTAGTTTTGGGGTTTTGTGCTAAAGGATCAGGGTTTAAGGTTAATGATTGGGATTCAAGGGTCAAGATTTTAGGTTTGGGGTTAGGAGTTCTATGTTCTAGGTTTCAGATTCAAGGTTTAGGATTTAGGTTTCGGGGTTTAGGTTTTGGCTTCAAGTTTTTGGGTTTTAAGTTTGGGGATAGGAGTTCTATGTTCTAGGTTTCAGATTCAAGGTTTAGGATTTAGGTTTCGAGGTTTAGGCTTTGGCTTCAAGTTTTTGGGTTTTAAGTTTGGGGATTGGGGTTTAGTGTTGGGGATTCAGTATTTAGTGTTTATGATTGACATTCGAGGTTCAAGATTTGGGATTTAGGTCTAGAGGTTTGGGGTTTAAGTTTTAGGGATCTGGTGTTTGAGATTAAGAGCTCTAGAGACCATGGTTAAGGGTTCAATGTTTGATATTTGGGGTTAGGGATTTAGGGTTTTGGATTTGGGGTTTAGGATATTGGTTTAGGTTCATGGTGTTTGGGATTAAGAGCTCAAAGTTTAGAGACCGAGGTTAAGGGTATCAATGTTTGAGATTTGGGGTTAGGGAATTAGGGTTCTGGATTTGGGGTTAGGATACGGGTTTGAGGTTCATGATTCGGGATTTAGGGTTTGAATTCGAGATTTGGGGTTTAGGGGTTCATATTCTAAGTTTCAAGGTTTAGGAATCGAGGTTCAATGTTTAGGATTCAAGGTTCCATATTTGGGTTTCGTATTTAAGGGTTTAGGATTTTTGAGTTCGAGGTTTGGTGTTTAGTGTTAGGGTTTTAGAGTTTTGGATTCAGGTTTGCGATTTTGGGTTTAAGGTTCATGGTTTGGGGATTGGGATTCACGTTTCGGGATTTGGGGCTTAAGATTTAACATTCGGGGTTATGATTTATGGGTTTGGACTTTGAATTTTGAGGTTTGAAGTTTGAGGTTTTGGGTTCAGGCTTTGAGAATCAAAGTTCAACATTATAGGTTTGTAGTTGGGGGTCCAAGGTTCGTGGTTCGCATTTGGGGTTTGGGATTTAGGATTCGAGGTATAGAGCTTAGGATTCGGTGTTCAAAGTTTTGGGTTTCAGGACCAATATGTTAGGCTTCGAGGTTTGAGGTTTGGGATTAGGGAGTCGAAGTACGGGATTTTGGGTTAAGGATTTTGGGTTCGGGGTTCAAGTTTCAGTTGTACGTAGTTTTGGGTTCATATTCAATTTTTGTGGGGCCTGGGATTTTTGGTTTAAGGTTTGGAGCTTAGAGTTTGGGATTCGTGGTTTCAGATTTAGGGTTTGGGGTTAGGGGTTTAGTATTAGGGTTTGGAGTTTATCAATCAGGTTTTGTAGTTTTGGTTTCGAAGTTTGGGGTTTGAGGTTCATTGGTAAAGGGTTTGGTGTTCATAGTTTTGAGTTTGGAGTTCATGATTTAGGTTCGAGGTTCGGGATTCAAGGGTTCAGAGTTCTAGATTCGTAGTTTAGGGTTCATGATTTGGGTTTTGAGGTTCAAGATTTGGGATTTGTTTTGAGGTTCAAGTTTTAGGGTTTTAGGGTTCACAATTAACGGTTTAGAGTTTGGGGTTTGAGGGTCGAATATAAGAGTTATGAGTTCATTGTTCTAGGTTCGGGGTAAAGTGTTTGGGATTCAAGATTTGGGGTTTAGGGTTCAAACTTTTGTATTCAAGGTATTGTATTCGAGCTTCAGGGTTTCATATTCAGGATTTGAGGTTCGGGGTTCAAGGTTAGGGGTTCGGCTTCCGGTTTGTGATTTGAGATTATGAGTTTAGGGTTTCAAATTTAGGGTTCGAGCTTCCAGGTTCAAGATTTAGGATTCTGGGTTCAGCATTCAGGATTCATGGTTCATTATTTAGTGTTCGGGATTTGGGATTTAGAATTTGGGGTATGGGGGTTAGGTTTAAGTTTTAGGGTTCAAGGTACCAAGTTCGTAGTTCAGTGTTTTAGGTTTACAGTTTGGGGTTTGTGATTTGAGGTTAGGTATTTGGGGTTCATTATTCATGATACATGGTTTAGGATCGGGATTTAGGGTTTAGGGTTCGATGCTCAGGGTCAAGGGTTCGGGGTTCAAGATTTTGGATTTGAGATTCTAAGTTTAGGGATCTGGATTCAGGTTTTGAGATTTGGAGTTTGAGGTTTTGAGTTTAGGGTTCGAATTTTGGGGGTTTGGCATTTTGGAGTTCTTAGTTTAGGGTTAGGGATTTTGGGTTTGAGGTTAGGTTTCGAGATATGAGATTCAAAATTTGGACTTCGGGCATCGAGGTTTGGGGTCAAGAGTTCGAGATTCATTGTTTAGGTTTTGGGGTTTGGGATTTGAAGTTCGAGGTTAGGGGTTCGGGTTCGATATTCGGGTTAGGGTTTGTGAGAAGCCAGTCAAAAAAAATTGAAAAGTTAAGGGAGTTAAATAATAATAATAATAAATTTAGGGAGTCAAATCATAATTTTTTAACTAAAACCCTTTTGTTCTTTTGCTCTTGCGATAAGAACCGAAGAAAAAAAAATGGTTTCTTAATCTCTCACCTCCTTCTCGCCACCTCTCTCTACTCTTCCTTTTTTTTCTAAATCCATGACTAAAATCTTTGAATCCATGGCAACTTCTTCAATTTTAAAATTTCAAAATTTTTCTTTTTGGCTTAGGTAGAGGTGATTATTGATATTATTATGGCTTAATAATGTTAGGAGAATGATGGGTAATGGGTTATTTAAATTTATTTAAGGAAATTAGGGTTATTGAAAGTATTTGATAGTATATGATTGAGAAATGTCACAATGACATAAATGGATGGAGATGATGATTTGAGTGTGGGTTTATTGAGTATTTGATAGGTATAGTAAATCTAAAATGTTGCTAGGTTAATGGTGGATATTAGATGTTAAGTTACGTTTGAACAATTAAGGATTTATTTAAAGTGCTAAGTTTTATGAAGAAACCATGTTGTACGAATTGACCCGATTTATTAGAATAGGAATATTTGAGAATTTATTAATATAATTGGTATAGGTTAAGTTTGGTTGAGTTTTATGGTAAAATTGGAATAGGGAAAATGAAGAAGATAATATTTAATATATGGATTATAGTAAAAATTGAGTTTAATAGGAATTAGGGTATACTAATTAAAAAAACTAAGTGGTGAGAATAGTGGAAGAGTGTAAGTAAATGAATTTAATATCTTAAGATTTATGATTCATTGTTTTTGAATTTAGGTGCATCGACGACCATTCCATCCGAATCTTCGTGAGTCGATTATGTTCATGATCTTTTAGCATATCCCACAGTGAGTAAATATTATATAGTTACGTAAAATATCTCAAATTATTCATGCATGATAAATTGTTTCATTAAATATAAATGATTGGAATCGATTGTTCATCATATAAATGATTTTAGAAAAAACAAAAACTTGATTTTAAAATGGTTATTTGAAAGGGCATACACTAAGCGAGATAAATATATAGGAAAATAAGTTTCATATTTATTTTAAAGTATATTCATCTTTCATAACATGTACATAAATTCTTGGGAAATGCATGATTGTCTTAAGTATAGTGATCATGAATGAATTGTATGACTAATGTGTGTATTTATGCATATGAATTTGATTGCGATATGAATGTGTTTTGTCTAATTGATTCGCAAGTCGTTATGATAATTGTAACTATCAGCAGTGTTGATAGCCTTGGTGCACCTTGATTAGTTATATATATGACATATACAGAGTCACAAGGGTATATTATTATTATAGCCGTACATGGCAGGATAATATATAACTCTGACGACTTGTGTTTGATGATGTGAATTATTTGTGTGGTTACATTGTGATATTTTATTTGCATTGGGATGTCGATTTATTCTTATATGTTCTTTGGTTCAATTGGCATATGAGATTATATATGCTCTTGGTATGAATTCGTTATGGTTTATTATGTACTGGATATGTTTAGGTGATGGAATTTGATATAGGTATGATTGTTGATGGTATTAGATGGTTACCTTAGTTATGTGGATTTCCTTAGGGTGAAGTTGATATATGAGATTGGAATTTGATAATTATTTATTTCATGGTCTTACATGTTTAAAAGAAACTTATCCCGAAAACGTAACTATTTAATATTTATTCACTAAGTTTCGACTCACTCCTTTTTTGTTAAATTTTTTCATTCTCTAGATAGTTGATTGTGCTTAGTCTGGCATCTAGAATACCTTGTTGGGAGTTTGCACTTTCTTTTAGTTGACCACTCCTTGTCAGGTTGTTAAGAACTTCTTTTGATTCTTTTACACTCCAATTTTGAAATGTAAATATAGTTCATATGGACTAATAGGTTACTCCATCGAACATATTTAACTTGTACAGAGATCTTAGTAATTACTGGAAGGTGTTTCATATTATTTATTCTCGATTTTTATTTTATACATACATATATATGTATATATATGTATATATTATTACTAAGTTGACAGGGTTACAATTAAAGGCTTATGTAGAGGATTTATCTATAAGGTCACGTGCCAGTCATGTTCGGTTTGAGTCGTAAAAAGGTTTTAAGGTTTGAGATCAGGATTTAGGGTTTTTTACTTTGAGGTTCAAAGTTTGATATTTGGGGTTTGGGGTTTGAGATTTGGAGTTGGGATTCAGATTTTGGGGTTTAGGATTTTGGGTTTTTGGGATTCAGAGTATTGGATTTATGGTTCGGGGTTTGATATAGTGACCCGTGCTGTCCGGACCGTTACACATCTAAATTGTTCCTCTTAAAATTAGAGTAAATTTTTTTTTTCTTCTTTCATCCCCTAAGGACTTAATTCAAGGGTTCTTTTAAAAATTTTCCTTATAAAAAGAATTTATTACGTCATTTCAAAATCTAGCGTACGAAGGACAATAGTTCTAACATACTATGATTTATTGTGCATGTGTTGACTATGAGTTTTTAAAACACTTCTAAAAGGGTTCTCAAAACATTGCCCAAATCTTCACAATGCACAAAATATTTATGACTATTACTTTATACAATTTCAAAGCGGAAGTTTACAGCGTTACTTCAGTCTTAGTACCACCACTACTGCCTCTACTATCATCGCACTTCCTCTTCAACCATGTCAGAGTAACTAAATTATTTTCTTACCCTTAGTATCTACAACATGGGACGTAAGACGTGAGCTTTCACTAAGCCAATACAAATATATCTCACAAAACAATTGTATGAGGCATGTAACATATGATAATCTTAGACTCATACTCTTCATAAAGATTACTACATGCATCTTTCTTACTCTATCTTATACTTTCTTACTTTTTCTTTTATTAGGCCCATGTGTATGTACCAGTTGAACGCTCGACCAATGGAAAACTGTGGGAGCGACCCTATCCGAACTTAACCATAATGCTTTCATGCCTCAGCATGCTATAACATAACTTATCATAATATCCTCTTTATTGGGCCTCAGCTCACTCTTCGAGGGTTAGTACGACACATCTTAAATTATCTCATTTCTTTATATCTTCATATACCACTAATTTCTTAACATGAAATATGAGATAACCTAGCATGATGCTCATCAGTGCATAAATTGTTCAAAAACTTTTTATAACAATAACTATTTTAGCACCCATCACAATCAATCATTTCACGACTACAATTCAATTCATATGTGAGCAATCATGCAATTAAAATGACTCATCACGTTTCAAAAGACTTTCCATGGTATAGGTGAGATTTGTACTTACCTGGATTCTAAGCTTTCCTTTAGGGATTGTGTAGTTCACGAATACTGAGTCTGTTGTTTGCCTATACAATTAAGAAACTAACTTAGTTTAATAAAAGCTTAACTTTCTATAAGCTTTTCTATTTAGTTGGTTGGTCTCACTAAGCCTTTCTCATTTATTCTTAGACATCCAATTCCAACTCTTTTCTTCTTCTTTTTTTGATTTTCTGTTTCCAATTGTCTAGATTTGGGTTCTGTTTATAACACTTAGTCTCCTAATACATTCTAAACTTTTGAAGATATTCTCCATGAACATCTCATTAAGGTGTTGTATAAATTGTAGCTCCATATTCATATGTTTGCCCTTTCCAAATTCATTTGTTTTAACTTTTAGGACTATCTTTTATAACATATATTGACTCGTAGACCATCGACCTTATCGACCCTGTCGAATACGTCGACCCCTTTTTCATATTGCAGGCATCGACCCTGTAGAGTATGTCGACCCTTTTTTTCATACTGAAGACGTCAATCCCATCCAAGAAAATTTACAAACCGATAACTTTTTATTTTTCGTAACATATCAAAAGCACCTTCGGATCGAATACTTTTCTTAGCCTGAGTACTTTTCCTTCCCAAATCAAATTTTTTTTTCTATTCTCCTTCCTAGAACGAGACTTTTCCTTCCCAAATCAAATTTTTTTTTCTATTCTCCTTCCTAGAACGAGACCTAGTATAACGTCTCTCGGTCTAAGTTCTTGATCCACATCAAGACTTTTTCTTCCTTCCAAGTTCGAGACCTATTATAATGTATCTTGGTCTAAATTCCTGGTCCAGACTGAGGACTTTTTCCTCCTTCCTAGACCGAGACCTAAGATAAAACTTTTCGATTTGAGTTCCTAATCCAAACTGAGGACTCTTTCTACCTTCCCAGACCAAGACCTAAGATAATGCTCCTCGATATGAGTTCTCGATCTAGATTGAGACCTAATATAACGTCCCTTAGTCTTAGTTCCCTATCCAGACCGATGACTCTTTCTTCCTTTTTTGATTTTCCATTTTGTTTAGTTTTCTTCTTTGATTACAACTTAAACCCATCGACCCCGGCTACTCCGTTGACCCATCAAGTACTTCAAGCTCTTCGCATATTGAAGGCGTCGACCTGTAGACCCATCAACCTGTTGAACTATCGGGTCATCGATACCCTTCACGTTAACTTCTGAATTTTCATAAATCTTTGTTCTAATGTCTTAAAATTTCAATTCTTATATCAATTTAAAGGGTATGACCTCTAGTTTTCTTCCGTAAAGTTTCAGGGTTCATCAGGAACCTTACCATAGCCAAAAACACATATCTAAGGGACCCTACAGGCCTATGTTCTAGCTTCATTTCCAGAATTGGCTTCGGTTATTATTATTAAGTCTGCATGTTCTGTTTGATTTCATTTCTTCTTTTCCATATTGCAACTTAACCAAGAAACTATTTCCTCATTTTGCTCAACCTGAGTATTCTACTTATTAGCTTCATATTTTATTAATCCTACCAATCTACTTAGTATGCACCATATCCAGAACTTAAAAAGGTAAAGGTCAGCAGTTTACTTACTCTTAACAACTTGTTACGCTTGACCCTTGGTTAAAATCTAACTTCTTGTTTGACCACTCTATGGATAAGTGTAGGAAATCAGAAGCAGTCGTGTTTTCTATTGAAGAAGATGATCTACAGTAAAGGTCCTTTTTACCCAGACCATATCTAAAATAATTATTCATATTAGCTTTGAACAGGGCGTCCTGATCTTGCCCGGCTCTTTATCCAAAGTAGAAGGTGGACTTAATCATCAACCTAGGACGACATCTCTTGCTTGCTGCTTCCGCTTATTCATCCTACTATTCACTTTATTTTTTTTTTTTTTTTTATTATTTTTTTTTTTTTTTGGTTATATTTTTCATTTACTTACCTATTATGCAGTTATCATATATGGTACACTTACCTGCTTATTGAGGTGATGACCATACTGTTACTACCCTTTATATATATATATGTGTGTATTTATTAACACTTTATGTAGATTTTTTTACTGTATATATGTACATACATACATTTCACTTTTACTCCTGATTATATACCTTGTGAACTGTTATTTATTCACGAGAACGTACTGTTTTAGAATTAGTTATCTAGAATGTATTTGCTCATAACCCATAGGCTTGTGAGGCTCGGTCAGTTTCGGGCATGAAGAGCTAATGGTCAGTGTTCGGTTTCGGGCATAAGCAATTAGCCCTCAGGTTATTACGTTAATTATGGTAATAATATAATGAAAGAATTATATAGCTACTGTATAGTATACAGTACAAAAATGATGAGGTGGTGAAATTCATTGGCTCACCTTTCTCTCTCATGACATAAGATAAGGATGAAGAGATATTAGTTCGGTTATCAATAGAAACCATACACGTGTCAGACAATTAACTACGAAGTTATCATCTTTAGCTTCAGCTTCGTACAGTAAGCACGACTTCAGCAGATTCACTAACCAGAAAATTTCCACTCTCCCTAGCCTTGATAAGATTCCAGCAAAAACCAAAGAAACTCCCTCCTTATTCCATAACGAGAACCAGCGAAGGTGAAAGCAAGGTTTTAAAGCACACATGCCATAATTTTGATCCTGTGTAGTATTAAATAGAGCATACTAGTCAAGAACGAATTCTGGTAAGAACCTTCTCTGTTCGTAGATTTGAAACCATTAGTTCTTTGATAAATAGGTCAAAAATGAGACTGGAATTTGTATGATATAAGGTGTCAAGATGATATCAAGGTTTATGCATCTAAATAAGTTAGAGGGGATTTGAGTACGTTAAGGCTTAAGAACAGGGTCGACGCCTTTAGGAAGAAACATACTACGTGTTTCTGTCCTTCTAAACTAAGAACTCGGTCTGAACTAGGAACTCAAACCAAGAACTCAGTCTGAACTAGAAACTCAGACCTAGAGACCTTATCCTAGGTCTTAGTCTAGGAAAGAAGAAAAAAGCACGATCTGGATCGGGAACCCAGACCGAGCAGCATTATATGAGACCTCGGTTTGGGAGAAAAGACCTTGGTCTGAGAAAGAAGAAAAACCCTAATTCTAGATCGAGAACTTATGCCATGAGGCATTATATTAGACCTCGGTCTAGTAAAGAGAGAAAGACCTCAATCTGGATCGAGAAAATACCTCTATTTGGATCGAGAAAAGACTTTGATCTGGAAAGGGGAAATGGAAAACCTCAGTCTAGAAAGAAAAAGTACTCGGTCTATAAAGAGTACTAGATCCTAAAGTGCTTTAACATGTTGCGTACGGGTCTACGGGGTCCACGTTTCGATGCCTCGACCTACTCAATGCCTCAAATATATAAGAAAAGGTAAAAAGGGTCGAAGGGTCGATGGTTGACACCTCGAGTACATTTTGATGCTTAAAATAGATTGGAGAGGGTCGAATGGTCAAAAGGTTGATGGCTCGATCCTCAATTTCACTCGATACCTTAAATATGCAAAATACTACCTAAAGTCGATGGGGTCGACAAGGGTCAACGAGGGTCGATGGGGTCAACGGGGGTCGACGTGTCTATGGGTTTACGGGGTAAAGTCTACTATTATAGTAGTAGAATTCTAAATTAAGTTACCTAAAGTTAGGATTAGGACTCGAAAGAGAGATATGAGTGCAGTTCAGCAATTTTAGTTAATTGAATTACCTTAGACATCCTTATTGATTGTGTTGTCTCACTTTGCATGTTTTGATGTCTAGAACCATTGAAGGGGCACCATTCTACTCCAGCTGGAGTTTGAACAATGTAGAGCTAGTAGAGGTTTAAAGGTGAGTGATAATTACAACATGTATCTTCTAAATGGTTTTAAATTGTTAAGAGATGGTTATGTTATATTCAATGGGTTTAAGTTATTTTAAAAATGTTTTTGCCATTTCATGGCTTTTATGCTATATGCTACATACTAATTTTAGAAAAGTTATTCAAGGATTGTTCTGTTATTTCGTGGATTTGGCTATATATGCTGATTTTTGTAGGTTAATATATTTGAATGAGAATTTCATGACTCTATGTTCCATATATACTGTTTTATGAATGTTAGGTTTGAATGAGGATTTAAATGTATGGACTTCATGAGTATATGCCTTATGTTGGGTAAATTATGTATTATATGGATTTTTAAATGCATGAAATTTGCGGTGGGATCTCATTCCAGTATTGGGTTTGTTGGGCTATGTGCACATATTAAACTTCTTGTAAAATTGGTTAATAAGAACAAAGTGTCACGGAGGCCACCTCTTGAATCCTTAGCAGGAACAAACTACCACGGGGCAAAGTACCCATGGGGTCACCTCTTGAATATTTACAGGAACAAAGTGTCACGGGACAAAGTGCCACAAGGGTCACCTCTTGAAACCTTAGCGGGAATAAAGTACCATGAGAGTCACCTCTTAAATCCTTAGCGAGAACAAAGTATCATGGGGGTCACCTCTTGAATCCTACGCTCTTGTTTGTTTTCATGAACTGATATGATCCACTAATTTTGGTTTTGATGATGTTTCTGTTTGTGAAGCAAGTATGAGTATGTTCAAGGTATATGTTTAAGAATTAAATTGCAAATGATGTGCTTACTATTCTTAATGAAAGTATGTGAACCTACTATCGCTCAATGTTTGTGAATGATATATATATATATATACACACTAATTATGAATGATATATATTCGCTAATTTTCATGACGTTTTCATTTTTGAAACTAAAATAAGTATGTTTAAATATATGCTAAAGGTTCGAATTGAATGATTTGTCTCAATGACTTTAAAACCTTAATGCGATTTTATGCTGCTTTATGAAATTGCATTGTTGAAACCGTTTGATGAATCCTATCTTTACTGGTTTTAACCCATGGCATGCTACAGTTATTACTCACTAATTTTTATACTCACTCCTTATTTTATAGAAAACCTTTTCAGATCAATGAGGAAATAGAGCCCTCGGGAGACTTATTGTCGGTTACTAGTAGAACTCGGTAAGGTCCGACTTACTGAACTATTTTTTTAAAGATGACCACAATTGCTCCACTGTATAATTAGAAATGGTGTAAAATACAATAGATGTATAATATTATATACCCATGTTTTACTTCCGCTGATAAGTTTAGTAATGGATTTTGTACCCGGCGGCATGCTAGAGTTATGCAATATAGATTTTGATTTTGATGAATGGAAAAATAAATTTTGAGTTTACATACATTCTAATGTATGAAAGTACACAAGTAAGAGGCGGGTGCGTATCACGTCACCGAAGATTCCTCGTATACGGATCCTAGATGTCTTCGGTTACGTAGTTCTCACACCGGTCACGGATCCTATAAATCAGGTTGTGACAACGCTGTTCGAGTTTAAAGGGGTTTATATTTGAGGTTCGACTTCGAGGTTCAAGAGTAGAGGTTTGAGGTTCGAGGCTTTAGATTTAGGGATTTGAGTTTGACATTCATACTTTAGTATTTGCGTTTAGAGTTTGGTGTTCGATATTCGAGGTTTCAGGTTTGGAATCGAGATTTGTAGTTCGAGGTTTAAGTTTTAAGGTTCTTATTTTAGGGTTTCTGGTTTGAGATTGGAGTTCGGGATGTAGGATTTAGTGTTTGGTATTTAGAGCTCGGGGTTAGGGTTCATGGTACCAGGTTTTAGGTTTTTGAATTTAGAGTTTCGGGCTCAGGGTTCTAAGTTCATGTTTGGAGTTTAGGGTTCGGAATTCGAGTTTCAGTGTTCGGAGGTTGAAGTCTGGATTTCGGAGCTTAGGATTCGAGGTTAGGATTTCAAGTTTCCGATTTTAGGATTCATTATTCAAAATTCTTGATTCTGGCCTTAGAGTTCAAGGTTTAAGATTTGGCATTTGAGGTTCATGGCTAGTTTAGCCTAGCCAAGCTATGCCATCCAAACCAAGCCTAGCTTAGCCAAACCAAGATAAGACTAACTAGGCCTAACCTAACTTATCAAATCTTGCCAAACCAAGCCAATAACAACTTAAATTATGTATTCTCATTATACACCTTTTAATATGGTTGTGCAAAAAATCCATTCACCCATTCACCTCACAAAAAATAGGACCAATCACTTGTAACACATGAGTTTTAATTAACTTGACTAGTCGTGGTCTTACTTTTCCAAACCCATAAAATTTGGACAGATGATGGGTTTAGCTCTTACCCACCCATGACCCCACCAATTTTTTAAAAATTATTTGTCAGTTAAAAAATACATTGCAATACAATAAATTATATAATAAGTATTTTTTTTCCATAGGTATGAGCATTGAGTCGGATTGTATTTTTTTTCCATAGGTATGAGCATCGAGTCGGATCCGACTTGGTGCTCCTGATACCCAACAATTTTGGTTGGATCGGGTATTTGATCTGACCGAAAGTAGAGGTGTTGAATCTGATCTAACCCGACCCGTACAGGGTTGAATCTGATAATCGGGTATCCGAGTTTTTTATATATATATAATATATGTAATTGACTAATTATATATATTAAATTTAAGGTATATATATCTATTATTTATGTAAGATTTTATGTTAATTTAAAATATATACGTATGTAACTAATTATGATTGAAATTTGGACAACATAACATTTAATTTATGTATAACTACCATTTACAAATTACATACAAAGTGTCAATGCATCATAATCATAAAGTCATAACATCACAATCAGAAGTTGGGAAGTTCATCAACAAATATCAACAAGTTCACCAAATTAAAAAATAATCAACAAGTTCCACAAACATCAACAACATCCACAAACATCAACAACATCCACTTCATTTTTATACGGCCGCAGACTCCGCACCTGATGTTAAAAATTAAAAACTCAATGAATATATATTATATGGGAAACAAATAAATAATATATGACACAAGAAAATATATAACAGAATAAGTATGTACCATCATCTTCTTTATCAAAAACCTCTATTTCATTAACGGAACCGGATAAGGTGAATGTCACTCCCGAAAGTCAGCTTTGCACTCAGATAAGTGCCATAACCATAGAGGAAGCAACCTACTATAGAATTTCGTGATCGTACATCCAATCATGCTAAACGTGGACTCCGAAGCAACCATAGATACAGGTACAATAAGAATATCTATGGCTATTCTCTGTAGTGTTAGGTATTTGTGCCTATTCACCCTACACCATCATAGGATATTAAAGTGGTCATATAAATCAACAAGACCGTCAACATCTAGATACTGCTCCACCTCTGTATTATGTCGAGGAGCAACCTCAAACTATGACTCATATATAAATTTTTCACTAATTTACTAAGTCCTCGAGAAGATCGTGCCTCTACATCTTACTATGAGGTGGATGAGACATTAGATAGTGTGAGACTTATGAACGACGATGCAAGATCCCCCCCTCTTTATAGCAATCATACAAAGACTGCAAACACCCTTGCAATTTTTTAAGCAATCAATTGGCTTGTCCGGGACTATATAAGCCTTTCTCATGATGGTACTCGAGCATTTCTAAAGCCATTGTTGTCTTATCATGGGGATCCAACTGACTAGTAACATAAACTAAGAGATTCATATTATCTAGATTACCCCAATACCTATCAACTTTTTCTTGCATATGGTCAGTCACCCAATCAAGCACAAGAGTTTGTGTGTCGTAGGACGTTTCCCTAGTAATCTTATGAAATGTGAACATTTGCATACAATATTGATGGACGGTTATATGTTTGGTGGTAAATAATATCTCAGTTGCATCAAGAAAGTATCCCAAAAGTTTTAGATACATGTGGGACATTTCTCAATCATCATCACTCAGTTCTGGAAATATTTGCTCTTCCATCTGCAACCTGAGGCAGTAAAATAGATTCAGAAGTACAAAACTTATATTATAGAAAGTATAAGACAAAATAGTAATGGCAGGAAACTTACTTTATAATTGCATTTTGATATGGATACGCTTTCTGAAGCATAATGTAAGTCGAGTTCCACCTAGTTGCAGTGTCAAGCCACATCTTTTGGTCAAAGTCGAGGCCTTCCCCTTCACAACATTTCTTAAATGCCTTTATCTTATCGGCGATGATCGGATGCACTTAACTATTGCACGAATATTCTCAATAAAATCATTCGATACTTGCAATCCCTCATGCATAATGATATTAATTATGTGGCAAGCACACCTATGAGAAGACAAAAATAATTATTACTAATCTATAAGCGTATATTGAAAGGACTGTTAAGATCTAAATGTATTCCGGCATTTACCTAAACTGCATATGATTCTCGTCAAGCAAAATCTCCTCTTTTTGAAGCTTTTTCTTCAGGTCAACTATAGCTACATTATTAGCTGAGGTGTTGTCTATTGTCATACACCCAACACGATGAATGCTCCACTCACAGATAATCTCAGGTAGTAGCTTCCCGATAATATTGCCTTTGTGATCGTCCATGACCTTGAAAGCAATCACCTTCTTCTTAACCTCTCAGCTACTATTAACGTAGTGGGCAGTGACATACATATATGACATATTTTGAACGGAAGTCCATGTGTTGGTGGTGAGGAAGACATATCTATCAAAATCCTTGAAAACCCCTTAAAACTTCACCGACATTGTCATAAATAACTTCATCACTTCACGTGAAATCGTGAACCGTGATGGCACCTCTACCCGTGAATCAATCGTCTTCAACAATCTAATGAAGCTTGGGTGCTTTACTTGGCGAAAGGCATACTCCGACTCAATAACCCACCGCACAATTACCACTCTGATAGCTGCCCAATCAAAACTGTTGAATATAAATATATGAAATAAATTAAAATTTACATTCGAAATTAATTAAACTAAAATTAAACAATCCATTAGACTAATGGAACACAAATCATATAACCAGCGCGCGACCAACTATGTGCTCCCATTGACTTGTTTTGCACCCACAAGAATTTAATCTATCAGGTCATTCCTTTTCCTTGCAAGGTAGTGATTGTCAGTGTCTTGTGTCAAGTGCGAGGTTCTCGATTCCATGCTACCCTTATACGACATGACCCTCTTACAATGAATGTACATTGTTGTCCCCTTCTTTGTATTTGCTATGAAATTATCTCATGCCAAACTTTTTGTCAGTTGTTTCTTGATATTCGTCTCAGTAAGACGTATTGGTTTCTTTGCAGACTCTTTATGTCTTCATTTGTAACACAGGCTATTGTGTTATCAATTTCTACATGATAATTAGAGAGGGAAATATCCTCAAATGAAGGGACAATTGATCATTAGGCATGTCCTGTAAGGAAATAATTAAGATAAATCAGGATATTATCCAACTAGAATACTCAATAAATAGAACAAATCAACTAGAATACTCGACAAATCAAAAAAAAAATTGAACAAATCGAACAAATTAAAACATATCATAAACTCCAACAAATCTCAATATTACTAGCAAATCGGGATGATCGTCTATGCATATCTCTAACAAACCATAACCAGAGAGAGGATAAGCAGAGGGAGGGGCAGAGTAAATTGGAGGAAATATGAGGAGGGAGGGATGGGCGAAGTGAGGAGTAGCTGATAGGCGGAGGAAATGGGAGGAAATGAGAGGAGGGAGGGATAGGCGGCAGATGGACATATGGAAGGGGGGGGGGGGGGGGGGAGCGTTTTCGGGTGAGGGAGAGAGAAAGGGCGGATGGATCGAAGGGAAGGAAGGGCATCATTGGGTGAGGGCAGCGAATCTGACAGGGAGAGGGGTGGTGTCGGTCAGGGTGAGTGAATGGTGGCAAATCTAATAGGGTGAGGACCGACGACGGGTGAGGGAGGGGGGCAATGAGAGTTTTACTTTTATTTCGATTTTTTTTTATATTGAAGGCGACATGGGGATGATTGACAAAATTGATCAAATTTGGTCGAGTCAAGTCAGATAAGGAGTTTTTGATTATCCCTATTTGTCCATACCATTACTATATTATTTTTAATTTATTATTTTAACTAATAAAATAACTTATTTTCTTATTTTATGCCAACCCAAAAGAAATGATGTTATATTATGTCTTATAGACTTAAAAATTAGTATATTTTTTGTTATGGATTAGAATTTTTAATGTCATTTGTTGTTTCAATATAATTTTATATTATGAATTAAAAAAATTACTATTAATTTTTCAAAATTGAAAGATTATGTAAGTTTAATTATTAATTTTTTTTATTAGAAAAAAAAATGATATAATTTATTAGCCAATGATTTGATCGGATTTCGATCGGATGTATGAGCCATTTGAACTCTTCATTCCACTCCAAAAATTCGAATCAATCATTCCCTTACCCTCGATCAAACGTTTTGCAATTCAAATTATGTATTTCCTTTTGACGAAACTGATGACTTGCTGGTGAGTTGCACGTAGCGAGAAATTCAATATCACCGTCCTCCAAAAGAAAACGGAACACGCACAAAGCCAGTTGACCAGTGTATCATCACAGCCCCCACGCACAAAGCCAGTTGACCAGTGTGCCATCACACGCCCCCACGCGAGCTCCCCAAATCACACAGATAATGCCCTCTCTCTCTCCTCTATCTCGCCGAACCCGCCTCTCCATCTTTCCATTCAAACCTCTTTTTAGTTTTTTCCCATAAAATCAAATCAAAACGGTAAAATACTCTTCAACACATCGCACCCGCACCGATTCCACCTATCCTTCCCTTCCTTCTTGAAAGCAAAATATTTTCTCTCTCTCTCTAACCTCCCACCACATACCCCTTGATCTCCCTCTGAAACCCATTTCTTTGTGCCATGGAAGAAGAAGACCCAGTCAGTTTCTTCTTAAGCCTCGACGCATGGAAAGAATCCCCACTCGACTCCGACGAATATTCCCCTTTCTCCACTCAACCTTCTCTCTCCCCCTTCCCTTCTTCTTCCTCCTCCCCCTCCTCCTCCTCCTCCTCCTCCTCCTCCTCCTCCTCCTTCTCTTCCCCTTCCTTCTCTTCCTTCTCTTCCTCCCCCGATTCAGAAACCTATATGATCGGCTTCATCATCGCCAACATAGTCGGACTCCAGTACTACTCTGGCAGAATCAGCGGCCGTGAATTGGTCGGTCTGGTCAGAGAACCCCTTAACCCTCACGACCCAAACGCTATAAAGGTCCTCAATACAGGCACCGTTCAGGTGGGCCATATCGAACGATCAGTTGCTGCGATTCTATCGCCCTTGATTGATTCGCATTGGATTTCTATCGAAGGCATTGTGCCCAATACGCGTGGGTCAGGTAACAGGCACAAAATCCCTTGTCAAGTTCATATCTTTTCGAGAAGAGAAGCATTAGAAAAGGTTAAGTCTACCATTTCAAGAGGCGGATTGCAGTTGATTTCCGACTTGAATGCTTCCTTTACTTTGTCTGAGGCCGTAGTGGTGAAAGAGAAGAGGGGTAGTGTAAAGGAGTTTAGGACTGTAGATGAGATTTTCAAGCTGGTTGATGAAAATGTTGGTAAAATGAAAGAATTGGATCCCTTTGAGCCGCCCAAGGAAGTGATCAAATCAGAGCTTTTTGCCCATCAGAAGGAAGGATTAGGGTGGTTGATTCATAGGGAGAACTCTGGTGAATTGCCTCCTTTCTGGGAGGAGAAAGACGGCTCTTTTACTAACATCTTAACAAATTATCAAACTGATAAGCGCCCGGAACCTCTCCGTGGTGGGATTTTTGCCGATGATATGGGATTAGGAAAGACTCTTACTTTGCTCTCTTTGATTGCCTTTGATAAACATGGTACTACTACTAATAATATTAATAATCTTAGTAGCAATTTACATGTAGATAAAGTAGAAGAATTTGGTGAAGAAGGGGATCAGGGGGGGGCAATTATTTCTGGTGGTAAGAAGGGTAAAAGGGGTAGTACTAAAACTTGTAAAAATTACTCATCAGGGTCTAGGAAAAGGCGTAAAACCGATAATTCTCAGCTAGATAGCAATGTAAAGGGAAAATCTCTAGGTGTAGATAGTGAATCATCCTTAGCCGAATTTGATAACAAAACAACTCTAGTTGTGTGCCCGCCTTCAGTATTTTCAACTTGGATTACACAACTAGGAGAGCACACTAGGCCCGGAAGATTAAAGGTGTATATGTATTATGGGGATAGGACTAATGATGCAGAGGAGCTTAAGAGGTATGATATAGTGATGACTACTTATAGTACTTTGGCTGCAGAGCATTGTAGGGTTTCTCCTGTGAAGAAGATTGAGTGGTGGAGAGTGATTTTGGACGAGGCCCATATGATTAAGAATGTGAATGCGAATCAAAGTCAGGCGGTGAGTGATTTGAAGGCTAAGAGGAGGTGGGTTGTAACTGGAACACCTATTCAGAACGGGTCTTTTGATTTGTTTTCTTTGATGTCATTCTTGAGGTTTGAGCCATTTTCAATTAAGAGCTATTGGCAGAGCTTGGTTCAACGGCCTCTTGCTCAGGGGAACAGAAAGGGGCTGTCTCGTCTTCAGGTAGATCTCTTGTTACTAGTTTTGGAATTTTTATTTTCCCAATTGTTAGTACTATAAGGTGATGTTATATTTTTCTAAAAGGCTTGTTGTTAGATAGATCTTGCTTGCTTGAAATGCTTTTTGCTGTTTCTTTTTTGGTGAAACATTGTTTTTTGCTACTTGGTTAATATGATTGATGGGAATGCACATCCTTTCTTTCTTTCAAGGGTTCATTGATATCTAGAAAAAACATGGCAATTGGTCTCTCTGTGTCTCACATAGATTTTCTTTTCCCCTATTGAGATTGCTTCTTACTGCTTTTCAGGTTCTAATGGCAACAATTTCTTTGAGAAGAACAAAAGACAAAGGAATGATAGGGTTGCCTCCAAAAACGATCGAGACTTGCTATGTAGAGCTGTCTAGGGAAGAGAGAGAGCTTTATGATCAGATGGAAGGAGAAGGAAAGAGCCTTGTTCGAGATTACATCGATTCTAACAGCGTAATGCGTAACTATTCAACTGTACTTAGTATCATCTTACGCCTTCGCCAAATCTGTACTGATTTGACCCTCTGCCCTTCTGATCTAAGGTCACTACTTCCTTCGACCGATATTGAAGGTACCATTATTATATACCATACATACCAATTTATGTTATATATAATTTTTTTTATTTACAAAATTGATTATCTTATTTATTGCATGCAGATGTATCAAATAATCCAGAGCTATTGAAAAAAATGGTGGAGATGCTCCAAGATGGAGAAGATTTCGACTGTCCAATTTGCATTAGCCCTCCAACTAATGTTGTAATTACGAGATGTGCCCATATATTTTGCCAAGGCTGTATTGTCAAAACCCTACAAAGAACCAAACCATGTTGCCCGCTATGTCGCCGTGCCTTGTCTCAATCCGACCTCTTCTCTCCCCCTCCAGAATCTTCCGAATCCGATGAGACCAAACCTTCCTCTTCATGTACAAGAACCCCTTCGTCCAAAGTATCTGCCCTTTTAAACCTCCTTATCTCATCCCGTGAGCAAAACCCTAATACCAAATCCGTAGTATTTTCACAATTCAGAAAGATGCTTGTGTTGCTCGAAGAGCCATTGAAAACAGCAGGGTTCAAGATCCTACGTTTAGATGGGTCCATGAACGCAAAGAGAAGGGCAAATGTGATTGAAGAATTTGGGACCTGTGGGGAAGCGGGTCCCACCATTTTGCTTGCCAGTTTAAGGGCATCAGGCACGGGAATAAACCTAACGGCTGCTTCCACGGTCTACTTGTTGGAGCCATGGTGGAACCCAGCGGTTGAGGAGCAAGCCATGGATCGGGTCCACCGGATTGGGCAAAAGGAGCATGTGAGGATAGTGAGGCTGATTGCTCGACATAGTGTGGAGGAGCAGATATTGGAATTGCAAGAGAGGAAGAAGAAGCTTGCTAGAGAAGCTTTCGGAAAGGGGAGGGGGAAGGACCGGAAGGAGATTGGGATTGAGGATCTTCGTGCTTTAATGTCTTTGTGATCATCATGCAAAAACTCTAAAACATTCTGGTAAAATTTTACTGGAAACATGTATAGAGAGTAAAGACATGTCTGTTTTGGGGGGAATCGTTTTTGGTGTATAGACTTGTGCCTAAATCTAGTGTGAAGAAGATGATACAAAGGCACTCATACTATTGCAAACAATATATGCAAGATGAAAGTCAAATGAAGGAATTTTGCAACCGTAATATGATCTCAATTTTCTTGGGTACCTTTATTTTTTTTTTTCTTTCTCTTATTGGAAAAAAATAGATTATTCAAATATTATCTCGATTGTAGTTTCAAAAATAAAAACGGAAAACAATTGTTTTCGAAGTCTTCCCTATTTTTACCATCCAGATAAAATTACTTTTGGTAACGCGATTGGTCGAACAGGAGGCGTTGTTGAATGTAGACGTGGCGGACGATCCTT
Source organism: Coriaria nepalensis (assembly GCA_027186245.1). Lineage (NCBI taxonomy): Eukaryota > Viridiplantae > Streptophyta > Magnoliopsida > Cucurbitales > Coriariaceae > Coriaria > Coriaria nepalensis. Next base: position 31,649 of record CP114483.1, read on the forward strand.
AGCCAGTTTCCAACATGGACGAGTCATGGTTGGGATATAGAATGAATAAGTCATCCTTGTCGATATCCTTTTTATAAAAAAAATAATAATTTCCACATCTCAATCACGTGAGAATCGATTTTTTATTTGTGGGTTTTATGCAATTTTGATCTCGATCCGGCCCTCGAGATTTTTTTTTCCTTCTCTACTGACCACGAAATCTGCCTCACTGGATTACTGGATAGATTACTTTCAAACAGCGAATTCTGATATTTTCAATATCATTGATCATGCGATTATGGTGGCAGCTTCAGATTGCACCAAAGAGTTCATGTTGAGAAGAGATCAAATTGCAAAGCGCTTGTTTTCGAGCCGGTTGAGTAGGTGCTCGGGTTTTGATCGAATCGAGCTTGCAGTGCCAGACAAAGAAGAGGAAGAAGAACTTCGAGGTAGAAATGGATGTGATTTTGAGGCTGGTAGTGGTAGTAAAGAAAGCAAGGTGAATAGCAGTAGAAATGATCGAGAAGAGATGAATGTGAATGTGAAGCAGGTTAGCAATTATAGATATGGAGAAGCTGAAGCATTGACGGATGAGATTGAACAAGAGTCTCAGATTGTTGTTGAGGTTTTGAGGATCAAAGAGATTTTACGTAATTTTGAAGATGAGGATTACAAAGTTCGCTTTTAGTATCATAACTTTCTGATTCTGACCCTTTTCTTTTGATTTATGTTTTTTCCTGTTTTTTTTTTTCCCCTTGCTTTGGAAGTCTGATTCCATGTTGTTTGAATCATTGAGGAAGCTTCAGTTGATGGTGTTTTCAGTTGATGCTCTAAAGGTTTGCTCGAAATCATTTTGAAACTCATTCGATTGGTGTTGCTATTTTTGTCTTACTATCGAGATTAAGAAGAGGTTCCTCCCCCCCTATTTATGAATAGGGAACTGAGATTGGAATGGCTGTTCATTGTCTGAGGAAACATGGTTACAAGCAGATACGCCATCCTGCAAAGACTCTTATCGAGTAAGCAATTATGAATGTGTTTTTATGAAAACTTGTTATGCTCTTGTACAAGTAAGTTTCATGGACATGTACATTACATATATTCGGACGAGACTGAAGTTGAGATTTTTATGTCATTATCCACTGGCTGAATGGTGTTTGACAATCGATTATTAGCTTATGTCATCTAGTCCTCACTTCCCTGTTTAGTAAAAAGAAACTAAGAATCTTCTAAATATGACAAGCCTCTTTCTTATCTTTCTTTCTCCTTTCAGTTCATATTATTCAGCAGTCGTTACCTTAATTTGAATATGTATCAAGAGAGACAAGAGAGTGATGTTAAGCATTAAGAAATTTTGCATTTTTCTTGGTAAGATCTGTAGATGAATTATGGACCATTCATTATTCAACCTTCATTTCAATTTAATCTTTCTCGAATTTATTTTCTTTTTTTGGGTAAACTTCTGTAGGTGAAGAAAGTACCCCGGATTCTGCAAACCCTTCAGGTCTTGATGATGATGAAGAAGAAGAAGTAGGTCTTCCATCTCCACCACTAGATGAAGCCTTTTTTGCTACCCAATCAACTTCAATGGAGCTTTCACAGGTATTTATATATCTATCTCCTTTCCGTCTTCATTTTTCTGAGACTTTTTACGAACACTATAACGGTTGAGGGATAACTGCAGGTTTGAGTATATTTTTATCTATGAAGTTTTTCGACGGCATGGATGATTACGGAAGGGAGTTCAAAAGAATTTCCAAAAACAAATCTTAGATAGCAATTTGTGCTACTATTCGGTTCGTTATTTGAATTCCCCCATTCTTAGATTCATAATAATTATGAACGGGAAAAAAAATGTTGTTTCAGATCCCAGAAACAACGGGGAGTGAAAGGATAATTAGGTCACTGTACTATTTATATTCTATGATTATTTAGCTAAATCCTAGTTATTATGTATATAAGCACGTGCCTTCTCACCTTACAAAACAACATAATACAAAATATACTTTGCAGCTTTTCAATATAATCTCCTTCATGGTATCAGAGCAATCGACATAGGTCAACGCCTTTCGTTTTCGATTTTGAACTCACCATGACAACACCTGAAGACCCCCACCAATCAACTTATCATCAACCGCTGCTATCATGGCAAACTCTACACCATCGATCTCACTACCTTGTTTCTGTACGCCTCAATGGAACAAATTACCTCACATGAAAGTTTTAAATTGAATATGTGCTCATCACCTATGATCTCATACAACACATTGATGGAACACTTTCTCTGCCACCGGTTGATGATCTATCACACCCAATGCTTGACTTTCTCACTTGGAGAAAAACAAACCGATTTATGTGTTATGTTATTAATACAACACTCTCTGCCGGAATTGCTCACCTAGCACTCGGATGCAACTTTGCTCATGCCCTGTGGTTCACACTCGCAAATGAAATCATGAGTCAATGGCAAAGAGATCATTGCTCAAATTTCAACTCCAAACAATCAAGCAAGGTAACCTCTCAATCTTTGATTACATTACGAGTGTGAAGAAAATCATTAATTCCCTTGCCTTTTTCTGACTATGATCTCGTCTCTCATGTATTGAACGGACTCATACCGGAGTATCATCACTTCACGACAACTATGGATAACTGAATTGTACCATCGACCTTTTTCGAGCAATGATCGAAACTTCTTATCCATGAGCAGCGACTTCAACAAACCAACGCTACCCAACACACCCCGCTTACCAATAACATGGCTATGCTCACTTTCAACTCGAGCTCTCCTCAATCCAATCCTATACAAAGTGGTTTTCAGTCAAATCGTGGTAGCTACTCTAATCAAGGTGGTAGCAGAAATGGGTCCTTCAATCGTGGTGGTAATCGCTCTGGTGCTGGCGATTCATCTCACAAATGCCAGATCTGCTTCAAATCCAGCCATCTCTACACTCGCTGTCGATTTTGCTACTCCAAATCACGGAATAATGGCGGAATCTCTTCCTCACCATCTTCGCAATTCACTGTTATCCCTGCTGCATATTACACGGGATCTCAATTATCTTCTCAGCCAAATGTCTTGCCTTCCACACTACATTTTCCTCACTCTAAAGGCGTGTAACATGCGCACATAGCCAAAATTCATATTCTTATTTGGCCCATTATCCCTCTGCTGGCTTTACTCCACATCTAGGTCAATTCTCCACTCCAGACCCACACTCTCCTTCAGGCCTACCCTGCACTCATACAGCAGCCCCTCACCATGGGCCCACTACCACTCACGGACACTGCCTTTCCAAAGGGCCCACTGCTCACTTCTCCACGGCCAGCCCAACAGCCTTATGGCCTGGTTAATCGCCCTCTACAACTTCATATTAGCTCCCGAATAGCAGCACCACATCACATGTGATTCCAAACCCGGATCTTCTTCATGCACCACAACCTTATGTTGGATCGAACAATGTGGTTATTGGCAATGGTAATTCTTTTTCCATAACTCATATTGACAATTCTTTTTTACCCACAAATAACCACTATCTTCCTCTTCTCCTTCGTAATGTTCTGTTGGTTCCCGGTCTCACTTGTAATCTTTTATCCATCAGCCAACTAATTCATGATAATTATTGCTTTGTTGAATTCTCACCATCTGGTTTTCTTTCGAAGGATCTCAACTCTAGTGTCCCGCTTCTTCATGTCCCCTCCACTGGTAATCTCTTTCCGCTATCACCTATTGCTCATGTCTCGCGTCCCCTACCTGTCTCGGTTTGGCATCATTGTCTAGGTCATCCTTCTCATATCATTCTTCGCCAACTTCGGTCGACTAGCCCGCATTTATTTTCTGATTTTCTTGATGTTAACAAACTCTAAAATAGTTGTAAACAAGTAAAAAGTTGTCGTTTACCATTTTTCCTTCGTTTAAGTCGTAGTTGTTCTCCCCTTTATCTCATACATTGTGACATTTGTAGTCCATCTCTTATTCTTTCTACATCTGGTTTTCGATAGTTTATTAGCTTCATTGGTGATTTTAGTAGATTTACATGGTTTTATCCCTTATTTCACAAATCTGATACTATCACGTGTTTAACTCATTTTAAATCACTTGTCGAAAATCTCTTCTCCACCACCATTAAAATTTTTCAATGTGATGGGCTCCTGAATTAACCAAAGGTGTTTTTAAACAGTTTCTTGATAAATCCAGTATTGCTTATCCAATCTCGTGTTCTCACATACCTTAACAGAATGGTGTTTCTAAACGCAAAAATAGACATTTATCTGAAATGGCCATCTCTCTCCTTCTCCACTCCCATTCCCCTAAAAGTCTTTAGTTCGATGCCGTTCTAATGCCTCCTACCTTATAAATCGTCTACCTACTCCTCTACTCTCTTCCAAGTCCCCATTTGAGGTTTTATTTCGTCGACCTCCGGATTATTCCTTTCTTTGCACCTTTGGTTGAGTATGCTTTCCATTCCTTGGTTCTACCCATCCTGACAAATTGAGTCTCAAATCTATTTCTTGTGCTTTCATTGGCTAGTCGCTCACTCACAAATGATATAAGTGCTTAGATTCTCTTATAAATAAAGTATTTCTCTCTCGTCATGTCCGTTTCAATGAGTCTATCTTTCCTTTTGCTAACCCAGTCACACGTTCTTGCTCAATGTTTTCTCCCTCCTCACCTTCGTCCCCCTTCTCTCCTTCTCAAATATTCCTACATCTTCCCTTACTCGGCCCACACCCACCATTTCATCCCTCTCATCCCACTTCTCATCATATCCCACTCTCTTCCCCCAACCCCTCTCTTCGTAGCCTCCAGCCTATATCCCACCAGCCTATTCACTTTCTCTCTATAACATCTCAGCCCACATCCAACCCACCTACGACATCTCTCATTCCTACGTCCTCTTCTCCTTTCACGACTTCTCCAGATTTTCGTCCCTCTCAACATCATATTCTCTTCCCTTTCACCTTTCACCCTCAATAGTTCCTCTCCCGTCCAAATTACACCCCATGGTCACTCAAGCTCAAACAAACACCCTTCACCCGAAACTATTCCTCAATCATCTAGTCTTTCCTACCCTCTCCTCCTCCTTATTTGAACCAACTACCTATACCATTGCAAATCGTTGTTCTCTATGGCATAAGGCCATGGCCGAAGAGTTTCGCTCTCTCCAATTGAATGAGACTTGGTCTCTTGTGTCGTTACCCCCCGGTGCCAATTTGGTATGTTGTAAATAGGTCTTCTGCATCAATCAGAATCTGGATGGTTCGGTCCTTCGCTACAAAGCTCATCTCGTTGCCAAAGGAATTCATTAGGCGAAGAGCATTGATTTCTATGAAACACTATGTATGGTGGTTAAGCCCACTATTGTTTGTATTGTTCTCTCTATTGTCGTTATGAGAGGTTGGGATATTCGGAAAATTGATGTTAATAATGCATTTCTTCACGGTAATCTTATTGAAGAAGTTTATATATCACAACCGCCGAGCTTTAATGACATCTCTTTTTCGAGTCATGTTTGTTGGTTACACAAAGCTCTATATCGACTCAAGCAAGCACCTTGGGCTTGGTTTCACCGCCTTTTGCATCGCCTCATTCAATTGGGTTTCATTGCATCCCGATCAGACTCGTCCTTATTTGTTCATCTTCTTGGCTCCTCTAGTTGCTATATTCTTATTTACATATATGATATTCTCATAACAGGCTCCGATAAGTCTATTGTCAATGATCTTATTTCTCAGCTTAATGCCTTCTTCAAGTTGAAGGGCCTTGGCTCACTTAGTTACTTTCTCGGTATAGAGTCCCAAGCTACAACGTCCAATCTTATTCTAACACAATAAGGTTACATTAATGATCTTTTGCAGTGTACCAGGCTGTTTGATGCTAAGCCCTACCCCACACCGACGATTTCCGGTTAGCAACTATCCAAAGTGTCAGGTGATCCGCTTCTTGATCCTTCTTTATTTCGGAGTATTGTTGATGCCCTACAATATGCCACTATTACTCATCCTGACATTCAGTTTGCCGTCAACAAAGTCTCCTAGTTCCTACACTCACCCACTGATGTCCATTGGGTTATTGTCAAACGCATTCTATGATATTTAAAAGGTACTGCAACTCTTGGCCTCTCAATTCGTCATTCTTCATCTCTTACTCTTGAGGCCTTTTCAAATGCGGACTGGGCTGGTTGTTCAAATGATCGGAAGTCAACTACTGGCTACTGCATATTTTTAGGAAATAACCTTGTTAGCTGGGTCTAAAAGAAACAACAAGTCATTGCTCATTCTAGCACTGAATCTGAGTATCCGGCTATTGCTCTTGCAACTTCTGAAGTTCGTTGGGTTTTCTTTCTACTTACCAAACTTCATGTCTCACTTCCTACACCACCAACCTTGTGGTGTGATAATATCGGGGCTAATTATCTTGTCACCAATCCTGTGTTTCATGCTCACACTCAGCATATTGAAATTGATGTGCACTTTATTCGTGATTTAGTTTCGAAAGGTCATCTTGATATTCGTTATCTCTCCACAGAGGATCAAATTGTTGATGCTCTAACTAAGAGTCTCTACCGTACTCGGTTTCAAATTATTCAGTCCAAGCTCACCGTGCCTTCTCCAGTTTCTCTTGAAGGAGGATGAAATGATAATTAAGTTATTATACTATTTATATTCTATGATTATTTAGCTAAACCCTAGTTATTATGTATATAAGCATGTGCCTCCGCACCTTACAAAATAACATAATACAAAATATACTTTACATCCTTTTAATATAACCTCCTTCAGCGAGGAATTCTTCGAAAACCATGAAAACAGAAGAAAGCCCTCCTCCTTTGTTGAGAATCTCAACGATAAGAGGTTGTCTAAAAACCTTAAAAAGTTCCCATGAGGCAAATGTGGTTACTTCTAAAGACCCAAAACAACCCAACCAAGTGAAAACACAAGTGAGAGTGAAGCTGAATAAAGTTAATAACGAAACAGTGTCGAGATGGAAATTTGAGAGCGGTATTGTCCAAAGGAGACCACATTCAACCCAACAAGATGTAAGGAAATTTTTAAATATTTATAGTAACATGTTTTTATAATCAGGAACATGTTTTCTAGACTTGAGAATAGTCTTTCTCTATTAAACTATTTTTTTCCATCTAAACTAGAAATTTAAATCTTCGGACGAGGTATCTGTCCAGGTAAAACTTGAAGCTACAAAGAGGAAACTTCAGGAGAGTTATCAACAAGCTGATAATGGTATTCTCTCTTCTAGCATATCAAAATTCCAATTCAGTTCTCTCTGTTTATTTTGGTATTATTTTTTAGAGGGAATTTAGTAGAGCAATTCAATGGATATATTTATTTTTATTTTTTTTAGAGTAGCGAAAAGACAACATACTATACTGGTTATGGAGCTAACCGATCTTCCAAAACTGAGATTTGCGAATAGAAATCCAAACATGAAACACGGGAGGGGGGGGGGGGCGTCATCGTCAGTGGGCACGAGGTCGGTAAGACCTTTAATTTTCACTACAGATGAATGGAAGGACATTAGGAGTCTGGGTGAAATCGTGAAAGAAAATCATTCTTAGTTCTCCAACTCTTGATCGGGTTTTTCAGTATAGGATTTACGAATAAATTATAAATAATTTTTTTTTTAAAAAAAACACTAATTTAATAATCAAGGGCATTGTTGTTATAAGATCACGTCTCTTCATATAAATGTCCCACATCCAATCTCTTTTTCAATTTTATGCTTGTTTGTTTTGTTTTTTTTTTTTTTTGGCTTTTGGCTTTTGGTTAGAGAAAGATTGTGTGGATCAGGACTAAATTTAATATAAAGATTAATATATCAGTAAAAATTTATTATATCATTAAAATGTGGTCGTCTAATTTATTTTAAATGATATAAAAATTTTTACAAATGAACTTGTAAACCTCCTCAAACTCAAACATGTGATAGTTGATGGGCAAATAAATTACATAAATAATACCGTCCTCTGGAAAAAGAAAAAAGTATATATATACGTATGTATATAGTAAAATCCATAAGTATTAAAGTATGTGTGAACTCAATCATGTTTATGTCCCTCTAGACAGAGCCTTTGGTTTAGACCGAGAACTCAGACTGAGAGACATTATATTAGGTCTTGATTTGGGAAGAAGAAAAACCCTCGGTTTGGATCAGGATTTCAGATCGAGAGACGTTATATAAGATCTCGGTTTGGATCGGAAACTCAGACCGAGAGACTTTATACTAGGTCTTGGTCTAGGAAGGGAGAAAGAGTCCTCGGTCTGGATCGGGAACTCATACCGAGAGACATTATATTAGTTCTTGGTCTAAGAAGGAAAAGTACTTGGTCTAGGAAAAATAATCGATCCGAAGGTGCTTCTGACATATTACGCAAATATATATATATATATATATATATAAAGCCTATCAATAGTGAAATCGCCACTGCTTCACTAGCAATGATTATGCAACAGTTTTCTTTTAACGAAATTAAACCTCCCGCTTTGGTTAAATACACGATCAACCTAAGAATGTCATATTTCAAAGCTTAACCATCAGGAGTATTACCTAGTTTGAGCGGGGTCATGTAAAAGTCTCATATAGTATACACTCATCTCTTTCAATAAGAAAATACTCTTCCTCTCTCTCTCGTTGGTTCCCTTCTCCTCTTTAGAAACAAATCGGGTGATTAAGTTAGATCATAATCAAGGTACAAGTGTGAAAAGCCAGTTAAGAACTAACTAAGTATCTAACCTCTACCTCCCTGAGTTCTAAACATGATTTACTTACATCATGCTAGTGCATACGCTATAATGACTGCTAAGAAATTTCGTAGCAGTAGGAGGTTAATAAAAATATGAAGCTGATAAGTAGAAAATTCAGGTTGAGTATGATTAATGGAGGTTATTGTGTTTAAGTTGTAATCTAAGAAGAAAACTAAACAAATCCAAAAATCCAAAAAGGAACAAAGAGAATTCGGTCTAGACCAGGAATCCAGACTGAGAGACATAATGTTAGGTCTCGATCTGGGAAGGAAGAAAGAGTCTTTGGTCTGGATCGGGAACTCAGACCGACAGATGTTATATTACATCTCGGTCTGGATCGGGAACTCAGACCGAGAGACGTTATATTAGGTCTCAGTCTGAGAAGAAAGAAAATAGTTGGAACTAGATTCCTAAAAATAAATGAGAAATGCTTAGTGAGACAAATCAACTAAATAGAAAAGCTTATAGAAAGTTAAGCTTTTATTACACTAAGTTAATTTTTCGATTATATAGGTGAACAATGGACTTAGTGTTCGTGAACTACACAATTTTGAAAGGAAAGTTTGGAATTCAAGTACGTACAAATCTCACCTACAACATTAAAGTTATTTTTGAAATGCGATGAGTTGTATTTTAATGAGTGTATGGTTGCTCATATATGAATTGATTGATAGTCATGAAATGATTAATTTTGAATGAGTGCTAAAATTGTACAGTCTTTATTATATAAATGTATCTCTCTTGGATAGGTGGGAGGGAAATTTAATAGCTTATGTCTGTCTGGAAGTGGGATGATTTAGTTGAGTATTAGGCATCAACCCATTCTACTACTTCCCTACTATCTACTTTCCCTTTCCAGAAAATTCTTTGGGGGAAAAAAAAAAGAATGAATAATTTATTATTTATGTCAAGTATTTGGAGCTGTTTGCTGTGCAGTCTAGGTTGACCTTGAACTTGAAGCACGGCCTTTGGACATCTTCAAGGGACAGAGAGTACTTGCTTCTACCAAACTTTTTTACACATATATTTGCCCTTTTACCATTTTTTGACTAACGTCGGCTATTGTCTGTGTTTTATATAAAATATCCACTTTTGTTTGGGTTGAAAGAAAGATAACTTATTCTATGTTTGGTTGGGAGGGAGATGGAGGAAAAGAGAATCAAAATTTTTTGTAAAAAGTTCTCTTATTTGGATATAATTTTAAGAAGGGAGTGTGAGAAAATTTGGTCAGATTTTGATTTTTAAAAAATTAGAGAGATTGGAAGGAAAGAAAAAGAAGGAAAATATTTTTTTATAAAATATAATTAAATATTTATTATTAGAGAATATAATCATAATTATCTTTTTTTATGAAATTATACAGATAATAGAAAGATATTAAAAAAATTATCCAAATACCAAAAATAAAATTTAAAATCTCTTTCATTCCTTTCTTTTTCTTTAATAAACCTCTCTTTCTGTCCTTCCCCTCCGCGCCCAAAACATGGGCATAAGAAAACCTTATACATTAGGCATGAAGAAATTTTACATGTTTATTCGATTGTTGGATCAACAACGTAGTTTCTTCTTCCGTGGATAGAATAACTACTGTATATGAGAAATCAGTAGCCCTCTTTACTCCATTATTTGTATTAATTTTTATCTCTTGATTACAAGAAAACATGTTCTCAGTCATGTTATAAAACGAGAATCGTGAAGAGAGAAAAAGGACCCCAAACAAAAAATGCAAATTTACGTATAGATTTTTCAACCATAAAGAAATAGGTCAGCGCTCAGTTTGAACTCAGAAATTATGGATAGGCGAATAAAACTGTTTGTTGGTGCTGTTCAGATACAGATACAGCTCAAAATATTATATTTCCATCTTATACAATAGTTCATAATTAGATATGGACGTTTTTTAAGACCTTCAAAATTACATACAAGTTCAGCCGGGTATAAGCAAAGAGAAAACATTTGAAAGATATATTCAAAGGGACGAGAAAATAGGGACTCCAGGTAAAGTGACACCTGCATCAACAATGAAAATGTTTCCAGTAACATATTCTGAAGAGTCGTGGACTAGGTATCGGATAAGAGATGTCAATGCCGGATCTGAGGTGCCATATGTTCTTAATGGGACAGTTTTCAATGCCACGTTACGAATCCAGTCTTTTTGCATAAGTCCTTGGGTGATCTCAGATTTAAATAGTCCAGGAGAGATTGAATTCACTCTGATTTTGTATACTCCCAGCTCCAATGCCATAATCTGTAAGTTCAATTATTTTTATTGCTCTTTCATAAGCGTATCACACACCAAACTCAGATAAGCAGATAAACAGCATATCATAGATTCAGATCTCCATATGTCAAGAAGTAAAAGAGACTCTAGAAACACTAGAATGAAGTTAACATGCATTGATTAAATGGGGAGATAAAATTGTTTTCACTTGAGACACTTCTTTTTGTTGTTATAGGTTCATTTGGTCAGGAATTTTAAACTTGACTTCTGAGTCTAAAATCCAGTTTGCCCACGAAAAAGTCAGAGTTAGCCTCAAAGCTGATCCAAATGCAAATTGGTTACCTCAAAATCTAATCCTAATTATTCCCAAACTCATATTCACTCGACCTGTAGCTATAAGTTGGAATAATTCTTAAGTCATTCCTATTTGTTTGATACTCAAGATTTATAGTGGAAATGTCAAAGACCATATATTTTAGGGACAAGCAGTACAAAATTGGTTGCTGCAGTGTCACTTACCTTTGTCATGGTGTTTACGCCTGCCTTGGAGGAAGCATAGGCAACCCCCCCAGGCAATTGACCTCTATTAAGACCAGCAATAGAAGAGATATTAATGACAGAACCTCCCCGATTTGTGTCACGCATTCGCATGCAAACATATTTTGACACCAACCAGGATCCTGTTAGGTTTGTCCGAACTACATGATTCCACTCTTCTTCGGACAATTCAAGTGGAGATTTCACACTACCTAACATACAGAGCATGCTTATTAGATAATAATTTCCCACTAGCCATCTTTATGAGCTCAGTAGAAAATAAGAAATAGGAAGGTATATATAATTACAAAAATATGAGCTGAAAGAAAATGAGGGAGCTGAAAGATACATGATATATGCATCGATCCATCCAAGTTTGGAATACAGATTCCTATTTTCTCGAATTCTAGGCATTTACACACCTATGATATTAGCATTCAATATTGCAAGTTCTACTGCCAATGAAATATATGTTAGTATATAGCGCAGGGCTTTTCTGTGTCTCAGACCTTCAAGTAATGAAGTTAATCAACTTGCCCTCTGCTTGCAATACAGATCGACTAACATCAAAACTACAAGCAAAATAGTTTGACTTGTTCAACTCTTTTTGTTGTTTTTTGCAGTTATGCAACCCAATTATAAACTGTATCGCTGCTCCGCCAAGTTTAGACTTGTTTCTCAGTTGCATGTTCATATAATCAATCATTGCACGAGTAAATTGAGTGATTTGAGTAAATTGATCTCGTTTCAAATGTAACACACCAGAAATCACAGAAAGTCACACAAAATCTGTATTTTCAAAGCATCTAAGCAATTCAACATACTTCATAACCAAATTATAACATCAGAGCCAACCAGAAATGAACAACTTCTAAATACTAATTCTAAGGCGTGATTTAACGAATTCTCAGGAAACGAAGCAGAAAGCACATGCAAAAGTTAGAAACAAACTCGAAATCACCTCTTATGCCGGCATTGTTTACCAATGCATCTATAAATCCGAAGGACTCCCAAGCCATACGCACGGATTTCTCAATACTAGGAGCATCAGCGGTCACATCAAGCTCCACAGTCACGGCTCTAGGGCTTTCCACCTCCGATGCGGAGCCAGAAGAGAGACTGAGCTGGTTGATTTCATCGCAGAGAGACTTAAGCCGATCCACGCGCCGAGCAGCCGCGACGATCCTGCAGCCTGCTTTTGCCATGTCGAGACAAAATTCCCGGCCGAGCCCCGAGGAAGCTCCGGTCACCATAACAACCTTTCCCTGCAGATCGCGCCATGGCTCCAATTGGCCCGAAACTGACTCGCTCGCCATGGAATATTCTGTTGCGAGAGCAAGCGTGAAAGTTATATTTTTGTGAGAGTGGAGGCTGTGATTGAGTGGTGGTGAGGTGAAGATGGTTGGTGTGTGGACTACGCAATCTAAACGGTCCGATGGAAAATATGGGCCCAGTTTAGATTTAGGAAGCTGTTGAGAAGTTTATCAATTGTGTACGGGGATGTAATAGCCTGTGTAAGTTCTTATTGTGTGTTATTAATATATATTATTATAATACAGTACTAATAAACCATGTGGGTTGACTTGACTTGATGACTTGAGTCGGAGAAAGATTCGATTCAATCCAAGATTCAACAATTTGATTTAAGATTGCTTTAATATTTCACACCTAGGACCAACTAATAGTCAATTAAGTAGGACTAGTTAGGTACACTTTTGGACCGGAGTGGATCTATCACACATCATCAGCCCAAGTTATAAACCCACATATTAATTATCGAACATGGGCCAAGAAAAAGAGGAGAAGGCCCATGACACTATTAACGTCCAAACCGGCCCGCCTCAAATGCTACTCAATTTGGTCACTGTGTAATTAAATACAACCTAAAGAGTTCTCTTTTTGTCTAAAAATATTGACAATCAACCGTAATAACATGGGTTCAGACTTCAGAGTTTAAGACTATCAGTAGACGAAACTAAAGATATTGATGTTATCTTATACATAAATAAAGAAGCGTAGATTAAGAAACAAACAAAACGAGAAAAAGAAGAAAAAAAAAAAAAAAACAAAGGAAGTTGGAAGGAGCAAAATGGTAGATTATTAAAAGAAAAGGCCAAAAAATAAAGGAAATGAGAGATGAGATGGGGGAGACAGCGAAAAGGACATATGCGCCGGAACATGAAGATTTCGCCGACAGTTTTTGACATCTTCTCAGTCGCCATCATCCATTAAAATCTAAAATAAAATAATAATAACAATAATATAATTGAATTAAATTTTTTGTAATTGGTACCAAAAAAAGTAGACATTAATATAATTCTCTAAAATTTCTGTTCACTTTAATGAAATCTTCATAATGTACTCCAAATAAATAAATTCTCTATAAAAGAAGAAGGTTAAGATTTAATGATGTACGTTTATCATTTATACCATAAAGATTTTTCTCTCTACGTCAGCATTTCTCTCAATTCCATGAATAAGGTTTATGCTGAGGTTCATATCTCAGCATTAGCCTCTCTTGGCAGATGGACGGAGTGTGTATATGTCATATGTCATTCCGACCTCCCCAGTTTATCGTTCCTACATAATTTTATGTTCTGATGTCTCCTTATTCAATGTTGTTGATGCATGCGTGACGGCTTGCTTTCCAATAAGTGTAATAGGCTAGGGATGCACCACGCTCTTTTTAATTTTGACGCACGCCTCTTAAAATCACGCACCCACTCCCCTTCTCTTTTCCACATGTGATGTTTCAACTCCTCCAACCTTACGTCTTCAACATTTCGCTTCCAAGTCTTTTTAAACCGAAACTTCAAAATTTGCATTTCTTCTTGCTCTCTTTGTTTTCCCATATTTCTTCTCCTCTCTTTTTCGGTGCGGGCCTTTTCCAAAAAAACTCATCATTCTATTTTTTTCTCTTCATTTCTTTCGTTCCTCCACGAAACCCTCAACTACCTCTCCCTCCAATTTTAGACTTTCCCTATGTTCATCTGATATGGCTAATCATTACGGAAACTCGATGCAAGTCGGTGAGAAAGTTTGCCCAAAACAAGTAAGTTTTCTCTTTCTCTTGAACTGCCGTGTCTGTCTTCATATTTCATCATTGGGTTTTTTCTAAGTTTCTTTATTTTTTGTAGCTTGTTATTCTTAGGAATTTACCTTAGTTAGGGTTTCCTAGGATTATCTAGGAATTTACCTTAGCTTGTTATTTTGTCTTCACATGTACTGTCAGGAGCCCTTACTGTTCCAAACTAGACTAACATCCCATGTTGCCCTAACTAAACGAGACTTACGGTGGAGAACCGGACGTAACTTTGAAACTAAAGAGACCGTACTATCCAGAACAAACTTTCATTTTTTCTAATGTCCAAGATCCTCAATCTAGAGGTAAGCACAAAGCATACTCAAATCAAGACATGCAAGACCCTCAACCTAGAGGGTAAGCATAAGCTAAATCCTAAACAAGAGAAGAAAAGAAAGAGAGCTTTTACTCACATAACATAATTCTTATTTCTGAATCACTGGTAAAACTTTTGATGATCTTTTACAAAGCAAAAGAGCCCTATATATGCAAGGGGAAAGAAAACACACCGACAATCCAAATAAAGCAAACAGTGCACTGAGCGCATTATTACAAACGACAAAGAAAAGTGGACAGCGCACCAAACGCACTAAGAAAAGTAGACAATGCACCAAGCACATAATTAAATGTGACAAAGAAAAGTGGACAGTGCACCAAGCACACTTAAGCTGCAAGGATAAAGGAGGAATTTTCGACGTAGAGACTTATCTTGAATTTTGAGATGGGGAAAAATTAAAATTACGATAATCTTCATCGTTCGAGTCAAAGTCTCTATACAAGTGTTTATACCAAGGATTAGAGAGTCCCTCTCCACAATCCACAAGAACTTGAGAATCCAAAGGGATCTCAAGGTAAGGAGATGGAAGGAGTATAATCTCTTGTGGCCTAAACTGGAAGTGGTTAACTTTGAGCAGGAAACTTCTCAAGGATCTGTGAACATCTAGCCATTGCTTGTCTAAATCATAAATCACTTAGTATTCATACGTTGAATTGACAGACCATAATTAGTGTTAGGGTTGAACATATAGAGCCTGTGAAACATGTAAATACACATCAGCTTTTGACTCATGTTATCATCCATTTCCCAGATGTTGTAAAACAACAGGATGGACATATATAACAGATAGATACCATAAATACCAAAGGGCTTTTCAGTGAAAGCTTCTGATATGCTAGGATGAACATAGAATAAATTAAGGATGAAAGGTCCGAGTTGAGAATGTTGGATATTAAAATACAATTCGTCCGGGAGACCATAATGGTATTTGTTTAGTTTTTCTCAACATAATCGAGCTTTATCCAAGATTTGACCTTGGTAAGAGGACTCAAAATCAGGGGGAAATAAAGGATGCTTTTTGGCCGGTAGACTTTCTATAGGAAGAGGTTCTTCAATAAGAGTTAAAGGAAAGATTATGGGTATAGAGAAACAAGTGTCTATGAACATGACTTGCTTAGGTCTAGATAACATGTCAAAGATAACATTCTGGGATCCTTTAATAGTGGTTATTTGAAAATCATACCTCTCAAATTAGGATTTTAGCCTTAGAAGAAGTGGATTGTAGGGACTTTCTTTTTTAACTCGAGGACTTTGGGAAAGGAGGAATTATTCATTTCTACCCTAAATGGATGACTCCTAAGATAGAAATCAAACTTTTTAATGTCGTATTTTATGGCAAAAATCTCCTTGTAAATCGTATGATAGTGCAGCTGGGAAGGTTTGAACGAAACACTAGCATGAGCACAATAAAGTCTCTTAACATCATTTTCTTCAATAACGAGAGCACCCTAGTGATAATCCGAGGCATCATTCTATAAGATCCAGAGTTCATTTGAGGGTATGTTCAGAGGAGGTGGTGTGATGGGCTATCTTCTTAAGGTGTCGAATAGATTTAGTTTGCTTTGGGCCCTAGGGGGCGGTTTCTTCAAAAGAAGTTTGGAGAGAAGAGAAGAATATTTTACAACATGAGGAATAAAATCTTATATATAATTAACAGTTCTAAGGAACTATTGAATCTGAATAATCGAGAGATCTTCATCTAGAAACTTAAGTAATTCCTTAGCAATGTGAGGATATGGAGAGTATTATTCATAGGATATCTTCATACCAAGGAAGTCGAGTTCTTTTTAAGCTAAGGAGCTTTTCTTATCAGATAACATGATCCCATATTTGGACATAATATCAAAGAAACTTGAGAAAAGGGATCGATGTTCTTCTTCAGTAGTATTGAATAACAAGATATCATCAATATACTAAGGTGCTATGGAGGATAGGCTAGAAAATTCTTATCATAGTCTTCTGAAATAGCGAGAAAGCCATCTTGAGCCCAAAAGGCAGAACCTTCCATTGATATTGTGCGTCAAGGATATAAAATATGGTCTTGGGCCTATTGTCTAGATTGATACCTAACTGCAAGAAAATACCTTTAAGGTCGAACTTGGAGAAGACCTTAGCTTTAGCCACACTGACTAATGTGATGGAAATCTTGAGAAGGGGGAACTTATCATCTTGCAAGAACCTATTGAGAGGTGTGTAGTCCATGACAAGATGTTTCTTTCCTCTGATATGTTCTGCTCTTTTTCCAATGAAGAAGGCTTGATAATCCCAAGGGTAATTGGTTGCTTCTATGAGACCTTTTTGAAGTAGAGAATCACATTCTTGTCTGGCTCGAATGGGAAGCCTTAGTTGGGGACATTCTCGAATGGGAAGCCTTAGTTGGGTTAACATCCCTTCTAAGCTTAAAAGGGAGCTTGACAAAGAAATCCGAGTCAAGCTACAATGGTTTAGGATGCTTGAACTCTCCATGGTTGTCGGTAAAAAAAGGGAAGAGCTTTTCTTGGAAGTCAGAGAAGGATTGAGGATTGTCTTATAGAGAGAAAACCTTTAAATTCATAGAGAAAGGTTTAAAGTCTCTCTTGAATTTAATACCACTTGGGAGGATTATGAGTTTGTTGAATTGACAATATATATCCTATCAACGAAGGGGACTTTTAATAACTTTGGTCCATACTATGCAATCTGAGAAAAGCTTGATGCCAATTCGCTTTTTAGAGATTAGGTGCATGGAGAAGAGTTCTCCATTCGCAACTCTGAAGTGCTGGATATGAGAGGTCTAGTAGCAGGGAGGTCGGACCTTAGGATCAAGCATGGATTGGTCTACGCCTGTATCAAGATAAGCTACTACATTTATAAGCTTATCATAACGGTCGAGGAGGACCTGAGCATCAATGTAGGGGCTGTTCGGTGTAGAGAATGATTGACCGATTGAGCCAGAAGAGTCTATATGAAAGATTAAAGAACTTTTTTAATCGTTTGAGGACTCCGAAGAGGAGTCTGAGTCTTCTTGGGGCAGAGCAAAGATAATGTCTTCATCAATATTTGTTTGCTCTAAGTAGACTGATTCTATGCCTGCATCCAAATTATAGGGTGGATCAACAACATGGACTCTATGAGCCATTTTTTCTGCAATCTTTTTCTTATTAGGGCATTGTTTTGCAAAGTGTCATTTTTGTCTGCAAATATAACACGAGAGGATTTATCTTTTCCTCGATCCTTCTTTTTCTTGAAATATCTGAATTTTTTGCAACTTTTTTCTTTCTCATGGCTCATGAAATGGTTTTTCTTTTTTTGTGAGGCAATACCACTTATCTTTTTTGCATTTAATCTGCATGTAGGGCTTTTTGCAAACCTTTTCGATTTTGGACTTGTCTTGAACTATCATAGAAAAAAGCTTTTTCGTGTCAAGGGAGGTTAAAGCTATCTGATAAAGCTCACCTAGAGTTATTTCTCAAAGTTCTCTCTACATTGTAGCCATTTGGCAGTAGATCTCTATTTGTAATTCTTCCGGGAGGGAATTAATGTAAACCTACCTTAGAGTCTCATCATTTAGGCCATTTAACATGTGATATTTGACAAACATTCTTTTGAAATGAAAATCGAGATCTTTTCTTTTTATTGAGCAGCATTTCATTTCAAAATATTCTTGTCTCGTCTGCTTACCAATTAGCTTAAAATCTCTTATGAATTCTTTAAAGATGATTCCCAGAACATGAGAGGCATTAGGACTGCAAACAAACTTGAGTTATCGATATTCTCCAAGCGTCTAGTATTAATCACGGAGGGCTCATGAAACGGGAAGTGAACTCTCTAAGAATATCTTCTAAGGTCATTGAGGACCTAGTCATCCAGAGATTTAAATAGGCTCCAAATTCGTGCACCTTATTTCTCCAAGCTGTGGGGTCAGTGTTTTCAAAAGAGAACCAAGACCCATTTGCTGGCTTTTCTAGAGTAGGAACTACATTAGGATCATGGGCTTCAGGTAGTTCATCAATGATAGGCTCTTTAAGGGAAGATTGTGGTCTTTTAGGACCAACCATGAACATTTTCTTAAATAAGGAGGCCTTTGAGTCTTCAGAGGAGACAGAAGAGGAAGAGGCATAGTTCTTTCGGTCTCTTGCCTTGAGTTAGGTTAGGTTTCCTAGTTCATCATACAACTTGAGTTGCTTCAGATTTTGCCTGAAGGAAGAGGGAGGTGAGCTGTGGGGAGCAAAAGGTGGTATGATAGGATTTCTCCTATAGACTTTATGCGTCATTTTGGCCTCACTAGCATAGGCTTCAGTAATGAAGGGAGTATATGTTGAATATGTAAACAAAGCACTATAAGGAGAGGTAGTCGGAAAAGGCACGTAGGGCCTATACGTGTATATGTCCTGATGTATCCTATCAATTTATGCCTTCAAAGAGTGGATTTCTCTTTCTTTTGCATCAAAATCTGCACCAAAACATTAGATTAGTGTATAGTGGCATAAATTAGCATCTAAGGTTGCTATTCAATCATGTAAGTCTAGGTAAATATGCCTCAAGGATAAGTCAAGACCCGAAAGGCATTCCTCTATGGCTACTAATTTTTCAGTAAAAAGACGTTTATTATGAGATCTAACATTTGGAGTTTGCCAGTTAAGGACTTCTTCTGCCTGTGTTGGCAGCTTATTAGAGTAATCCTACAAGGGAGGGAGGTCTTCATCATAGGATGAAGCCATATAGGAAAGGACATGAATTTGAGCAACGATTGAAGGCTTTTTAGGGCCTCTTATGTCGACCCAAAAGGAATCTGGATCATTAGGCTTTTGAAGCTTTCAGGTTTCTTGACAGGGTTTTGACTTGCACATGTTTGGGTCTTGGTCAGTATCCCAAATGAAATGGCTGTTAACTTTATCTATATAGGTGACAGAGCCTTCAGGATGAAAGACTTAAATCAAAATTTATTTTTCAAAATTAATCAATGTAATCATCATGGAATGGAAAATCAGAAGAGTAGTGTCGCTATCTGTATTGGGAGGATGGAAGGTTGTCTTGACAGACCCGTTAGGTTGCTTAGTGAGCTCAACATCTTGGATCTGTGCAGGGGAAGTGCCCTGGGATAGCTTTTTATAATTTGACACCCATTCAAGGGGCCATCAACTTAGTAAACTAGTCACGGGCTAATTGCATAGGAATCCGGATGACGGTATGAATTTCATCTTCTCATTCAACATTGATGAGAAGAGTGTTAGTAGAGGTTCCTGGAAGGGGAATATCAATAGCATGATCTTGTAAGTAGGCCAATTGGTGATGAAGGGTAGCCATGTAAGAACTACCATTGATATATCCACGATTTAGACTTGGATCTTTAAGAACTTGGCTATGTTGGGATCAGACAGGGGAAGGTTGAAATTGAGGTGAAATGTCAGGCATACACTACCTGCATGAAGGGTAGTAACTGATGTGCCAATCAACGCTTGGTCATATTTCGTGAAGATGGAATTTAACAAGGCTAAGCGGATAGTTACTGGGAGACATTTTCTTATGTGGAGGGTGAGAACTTTCTAACAGCTCCCATATGGAGATGAGAATAGCCTTCTAAAATTCATTGCTAGATCAACATACTGCTTTACAAAGGAAGCAAGGATCAAATAATTATCTAGACTAATGAATTGGACATATTTCTTGATGGGAGAGTCTAGGAGCTGAGATAATTTGTCTAATGATTTTCTTGAAAGTCCGGTGTCTTTTGAAAATATTATAAGGGTTGAAAATAAGGAGAGTTATTTCAATTATATAAGGGCTATCAAAGATATAGGTATACTTTACAAGATTTGTGATCCTAGAGGAGTTAGTTTTTTTAATAGAAGGTAGTAAAGAGACTGATAGGAAGTAAAGGAGGAGCTAGGGACAATATGAGAAGACATGATTTGGTAAACTTTCTCTTTTCTCCTTATATTACTTAGGAAAACTTGAAAAAAATAATTAGACTCTGATATCATGTAACGCCCTGACTATTCCAAACTGGGCTAACATCTCCTTTTGGAAAAGAGGACAACATAAATGATTCTCTTAATTATACGTAAGGCATTATTTAATGGTTTATGGTGACTTGCATATGAAAAAAGGTCTAGTTCTAACAATATTTAATTTCACTGTCGGAAATGTTAATTAGCATGGGAAGTGGGAACACTAGGAACTATAATTCACTATCGGATAAAAAAAAAAGGTAATTAGAAAGGGGTTTTTCGGTCAAATAAGGATGGCTTGAAAAGGAAGTCAGACTAAGGTTTCTAGATAGATAGATAGATTGCCAATCGCTCTTTCAGAGTTGCGGCATGCTAATTGAATGTTTGACTTTGACTTGTAATAAATAATCGACTGCTTCCTGAAAATTCAATACAACAAGATGCCAAACATAAGATGCTCTGGTGATTTACCATGTGGGTGACAATTATGGATAAATACGTTCAGTTATGTCGATTTATTAAATATTTTTATATTATGTTTGAGATTATATTTTATATTTATTTAATAATATTATAAATTTAATTATTTTTTAAAAATTTTATAACTACTCTTGAATATATTAACAAATTTTTCTAATTTTGTTTAAAAAAATTATATATACGTAAACTGACGACATAAAGGGAAAGAGATTCGAGAGCCTCTTGAGTTTGACAGCCCAACCCACCCCAAAACATTTCCATTTAGAAAAGAGAAAAAATGATAAAAATCCCACTTTCAGTCCTGGTATTAAGCAAATGATGAAAGCGAGTTGAGGCGTGAAGGCTGCTGGATTCTGATTTTTATTTTATTTTTTCAGTGGTCTTTTCTTTATATCTGCAGATTCTCTTTGGGATTCTTCAATCATACAGGCGGCCAGGCGGCAAGGCAGCCAGGCAGCAGCAGCGGCGGCGGCGGCGGCAGCAGCAACAGCATTGGAGAATGGAGGGCAGGCATGGTTTCTTTTGTTTTGTTTTGTTTTGTTTTTTGTTTTTTTGCTGTTTTATTCTCCCCTATAATATTACGGTTTGAAGGTGGAGGAGGAGGATTTGTTGTCTTCATTCCTTCTTGCTAGTTGTGGCAGAGAGAATTGTGTCTTGCCTCTTTCTACTGTCTCTATTAATAATGTCTCCTTGCTATCTCTCTGTTCATTCACATGTGTTCTACTCATGTCTATTGTCTGGTCAGACAAAACAAAAATATACTCACCTAAGTATTAGTAGTCAGTGCACCATCAAGCCAAGTAAGTTTAATCTTAATAAAAATCTTGCATGCTCTAATTAGAGCATTTTAGTTCAATTATATCAAGACAACTCGGATAGGTAAGTTTGTAAACTCCATTAACTTATTTCTTCTTCACTATTGTTCCACATTAAGATATATATATATAAATAAATAAATAAATAAAAGAGGGCGTTTAATGTTTGTGCACGAATATACTCTCTCTTATAATAAGAAAGAGAGTTAAGTGGTTTAAGAACTATTAGTAAATAATCATTTTAACTAATATGATTCCATCTTAGTTATTAACTAAACTTGGTTCATTGACTGGCCAATGCTTTTTCTTACAATAAAGTCTTATGCCACCAGAAAAATAATAAATATATATATTCATTTGTACAAACAAATTTAAAAGCCTGTAAAGAATCTCCGATCAACCTCTCTCTCTTCACTTTCTCTTATGCCTTAATTCCTTTTCCTTCTGCTTCTCCTTCTTTTTCTTAGCTCTCTGTCAGAATCATTCTTTCTCTCTCTCTAAAAACCTGGATTAAAAAAAAGAAGAAAAGCTTCTAAAAAGGGTTCAGAAGAGCTCGGGTTTAATTTCTCTGTCTGCCATTAAAATGCCATTAATATAACACTTCACTCTCCCTCCCTTTCCTCACTTGCCCCCTCTTTCCTTCTCCTTCCCTGTACCCTTTCCGGCCACTTCACGGCATTCTCTTCATTCATTCCTCTCTCCCCTTCTCTTAAAACAAAAATGGATTTACTCCTTTCCTTTCCACTCATTCACTAAACTCCACTTTTAGGAACCCCCCTCCCACCAAAACAAAAAAAAAACCCGACAAATTTCTTAAAACCCAGTAAGAAGATAAG
Source organism: Coriaria nepalensis (assembly GCA_027186245.1). Taxonomy (NCBI): domain Eukaryota; kingdom Viridiplantae; phylum Streptophyta; class Magnoliopsida; order Cucurbitales; family Coriariaceae; genus Coriaria; species Coriaria nepalensis. The sequence goes on from CP114483.1 coordinate 54,629, forward strand.
ATGATCTCTGTTTTAGACCTTTACCACGTTCTAACAGCTGTTGTACCACTCTACGTGGCCATGATCTTAGCATACGGCTCCGTAAAATGGTGGAAAATCTTTACACCTGATCAATGCTCAGGAATCAACCGTTTCGTAGCGCTCTTCGCTGTCCCTCTCCTCTCCTTTCACTTCATCTCTACAAACAATCCATACGCCATGAACTACCGATTCATCGCAGCAGATACGCTGCAAAAAGTCATCGTTCTAGTAGTCCTCTGTTTCTGGTCAAGAACAAGCTCTAGAGGCTCTCTCGAGTGGTCGATCACTCTGTTTTCTCTCTCCACCCTCCCTAACACTCTCGTCATGGGCATACCCTTACTTAAAGGCATGTACGGAGAAGCTTCCGGAAGCTTGATGGTCCAAATCGTTGTTCTTCAGTGTATAATCTGGTACACTTTGATGCTCTTCTTGTTCGAATACAGAGGCGCTCGGCTATTGATCATCGAACAGTTTCCAGATACAGCCGGATCGATTATTTCTTTCCGGGTTGATTCTGATATTCTTTCTCTAGACGGGAAGGAGCCGTTACAGACTGAAGCAGAGGTAGGGGAAGACGGTAAGCTGCATGTAACGGTGAGAAAGTCGACAGGTTCGAGATCGGAAATATACTCAAGGCGGTCGCACGGGCCGAATTCAGGGGTTTCGTTGACTCCTAGGTTGTCTAATTTGACCAATGCTGAGATTTATTCTCTGCAATCTTCGAGGAATCCTACGCCAAGAGGATCGAGTTTTAATCACACGGATTTTTACATGGGCAATGCTAGTCCAAGGCAGTGTAGTTATGGGAATTTTGGGTTTGATGAGGAGAGTGGGAATGGTGGGGTTAATAAGAGTAGAGTGAACGGAGGGGTAGTGGGCCAGGGGAATGGATACCCAGGCCCTTCGGGTGCGGGGATATTTTCTTCTCCGGCAATGGGCGGGAAGAAGAAGGGGAATAGTAGTAATACTAATGGAGGTGGTGGTGAAGGAGGGGGAAAGGATTTACATATGTTTGTATGGAGCTCAAGTGCCTCCCCTGTTTCTGAAGGAGGGATTCATGTCTTTAGAGGTGGCGCTGATTTTGGCAATGAGCTTGGTGTGGTACCTCACCAAAAAGGTTTGAACTTTGGACCTTTTATTTTTGTTTTTGTTTTGTTTTTTTTTTTTTTGTTTTGTTTTTTGTTTTGGAGTTTTGTTCGGTAAAAAGAAGTGTATTGTAGTACTTATATGTTCACATTAACCTAATAACTGTTTTTGTTTGTTTGATTTAGATGAGGGTTTTCTTGATTTCATTAATTGATTGTAGTTTTCTTTGTTTCTCTTTGTGGGTTTCTTCTTTTTTTTGTTTGTCTTGTCCTTTTCTCCCTAATACTATGGATCTGTGTTCTAGCAGAAATTTTGGAACGTTATTAGAAAGCACGCTCCTCTCTTTTTGGTCTTATTTCTCCTTATCTTGGTAAAATGAAGTCATGCCCATGTTACCTGAAGAAAATCGCCATAACTTTTGTCTTATAACATGATAACTCGACCCCGAATAACCATTTACATGTGGTAACAAATAGTTTATGTTTCTAAGACTTGGTAGTTTTAATCATTTTCAGATTATGATGAGTACGGGCGGGATGAGTTTAGCTTTGGAAACAGACAAGGACCAGATGGGGTGGATAAGGATGTGCCAGTTCTATCTAAGCTCGGGTCGAGCTCCACTGCCAAGCTCCACCCTAAGACTGCTTCACTCGGTGAGGCCAAGCCGCCTACTGCCATGCCACCGACTAGTGTTATGACCAGACTCATTCTCATCATGGTTTGGCGAAAACTTATCCGAAACCCCAACACTTATTCCAGCCTCATTGGCCTTACCTGGTCCTTGGTCTCATTTAAGTATGTATATTGCAAAAAGCTAAACCCATTTTTTCTTTTTTTTTGGGTCTATATTGTTTTATCCTAATCCCAATCTAATATCTATGTTAAATTTTGAAAAGGTGGAAACTTGTGATGCCGGGCATTGTAGCTAATTCTATTGCCATTCTATCTAATGCCGGTCTTGGAATGGCCATGTTTAGTCTAGGTATGGTTAATTGATGAAATATATATATGTAATTAGGTCTTCTTTTTAATTAGTTCCCTTAGTATTTATTTGAAATTTTTTCCCTTTTTGCGGGTATACTTTTAGGTTTGTTCATGGCATTACAACCTAAGATTATTGCTTGTGGGAACACCATTGCGACCTTTGCCATGGCTGTTCGGTTTCTTACGGGCCCTGCAGTAATGGCTGCGGCTTCCTTTGCAGTTGGGCTTAGAGGAGTTCTATTACACATTGCCATTGTTCAGGTATTTCTTGTCATTTCTATTATAATCGAGAAAAGGTTTGTGAAAATAAAAAGATTCTAAGCGAGATTGTTTTGTTTTCCTATTGATTTTTCTCAGGCTGCTCTTCCTCAAGGGATTGTACCCTTTGTCTTTGCTAAGGAGTATAATGTTCATCCTGACATTTTGAGCACGGGGTAATTAATCAATGAATATTCCTTTCCTCGATAATTAATTTAGATTAACCGTAGATGTTTAATTTAACCCATGTTTTTTTGTTTTGGGGGATTTGTAGGGTTATTTTTGGGATGCTAATTGCACTTCCTATTACTCTTGTTTACTATATTTTGCTGGGGCTATGAAATTGCAAGTCACAGATGACAATGTGATGGAAGAAAAAAAAGAAAACTAGTTTAATTATTAGAAAAAGTAATTCAAGTTTTTTGTTTTTCCACTTTACCCTTTTGTTATGGGGTTTTTTTTGGGGGGGGGAGTTCTCTAACAAAAGAAGGAAAGATTTGATGAATGAATGATGTATCAAAGTTGAAGGTGCCAGGGAAGATTTACAAGGTAGGGCTAAGGGGTGATAGATATTGATGGAGATACACAACTTTTAAGGTAACGAGGAGAGCATGAGGATTAATCAATATTCTCGTGTCAATTTTTGTGGTGTATTCTCTAAATTTCTGAACCTTAAATCTTTTGTTCCTTTTTATGAAGAAAGTGAAACTTGTTTATGTTCTTCCTCTATCAACTTGAAGATGGCAGCAACAAGTCAAAAAAAAAAAATTAATAAATAAAAATAAAGAAATTAAAAGGTTGTTTCTCTGGAACTGTATTTGTAATCTGTAACAGTCCATTCTTGATAAGCTCTTGCTTTGGTGGTTTACCTCTTATGTTATTTGACATGTTAAATTACTTGTGACTCTTATTCTTCTTTTCATTTGTCGGGAGATTTAGATTTTTCATAATAATATTCACTTCAAGAGGAAGAAAATGTATAATCAAATTATTATTCACAAAGTTATTGGGTGGATTCAAGATTTTATGAAGTATAGGTCTTCCATGTATGTATTATTCACAAAGTTATTGGGTGGATTCAAGATTTTATGAAGTATAGGTCTTCCATGTATGTATTATTCACAAAGTTATTGGGTGGATTCAAGATTTTATGAAGTATAGGTCTTCCATGTATGTAACTACTGCTTTGGAGAATAATAATTTTGGTGATTTTGGATGTTAGGTTTTTATGCAATATGTGCGTTTTTTACGTCTTTGTTTGTGAGTCACCCCACCTTTGGATCATTTTAAACTAAATATTGATGAGTCTTTTTTGCATCAATATGGTAAAGTGAGAGTGATGGTCTTATTTGTAACCATGAAAAGCACGTCAAAGTTGTTTTTTGTCAAGTTTTGTCTTGCATTGATAGCTTTTAAACGGAAATTCTTGCTTTATTTTATGGTCTTTAGCTTGTTTTGCAGTTTGAGTATATTTCTCTCATTGTTGAATCTTATTTGATAGCTCTCATACAAATCATTCATAAATTTTTGTTCGGATTAGCACCTCTCGCATTTTTAGAATACTATTCAGTTTTAACTTCTCTCTTTTCTTATCATTGTTGCTCATGTATTTAGGAAATATAATTTTGTGGTCAATGCCTTAACTCGTTTGGAGACAGAATTCATTCGATTCTCCATTCTATTACGCTTTATTTATTAAAAGATCGATTGAAAATTCTATTAATTAAATCATAATTCTTTTCTTTTTTTAATATATAAACTGTTTATTGAAAAGAAAAAAAAAAAAAAAAAGTAACCAACGGCATCACACCTAACTTTTTTAAAAAAAAACATGTCAATCAATGTAGTAGTACTACAAATCACAATGTGCTCTCTCTGTTCAGTGGAAACTGCAAAGGTAGTCAATAAATGTCGATTATTTATTTATTAATCCAATCCTTTGCATTTGATTTAGCAGACACCCGTCCTTATCAAACCAGACCAAACTACCGTTTTTATGCATTTATTTTTCTTTATTTTCCTCTCCTTCTCTCTCTTCTTTTTCTGACTCCTTAAAGCCAAAGGCCAAAATATATATGAATATATAAATAATTACAGAAAAAAGGTTACAACTTTGTTTTGAAATATAATGATGAACCCATACCACTTTTTTTTTTTTTTTTTTAATAATAATAATTAGGTCTTACTTAGTTAACATATTTTTTTAGAGTTCTAAACACCTTACTCATATTTTATTACAACGTAATAGTGAATTTTCTTTCTCCCTCTTGTTTTGTTTTTTGGTTTCCCTGGTCAACGAAAATGGTAATATGTAGGTTCAAATATCAGAATGATAAGTTGTGATCAGAGCTTTAATTTTCAGAAAAAGGATTAATGATTCTACTACATGCATACGTGATCTGTTTAAAACAAGTATAGACTAATAATAATAAATATGAGCAACCAGGTTTTGTAATTGGAGTGGAGAACATGAGAGGGAGAGAGAGAGAGAGAGAGGTTCCAGGCGTGCATAAAGGATATGAAAAGGCATATGCAGCAATGATCCATTGAGTGCAGAGAAGATGATGACGGCTGAAACCAATTATTATAACTGCAACTTTTAGCACTCTATCGGCTACTCTTCTAATTCAATCGCAGTGCCCAATGCACTTTGTAATTTCGTACAATCAAATGAGTAAAAAAAAAACTAATTTTTTATTTTTCCCTTTGAATTGAGAGCATATGATCAGTATGAAAATTGAAAAAAGCAAATCATACACACCAATATTCCATGCAAAACGTATTGTCGGTCAGTAGGTCGCAAATCATACACACCAATATTCCATGCAAAACGTATTGTCGGTCAGTAGGTCACACTCCAAAATTTAATATCAGCCCATAAGCCCAATAAATTAAAGCCTCGGCCCTTTTTCTGGACTTCACAAACAAATTTGGTATTGGGCTTTTTTGGGCCACAAGGAAGGATACTGGGCTTAAAATATGATGCTCCAGTTTGCAGCTACTCAGCCTCTCTTGCGATAAAAAAAGAAATAATAATACAATACAATACAATACAAATTATTACTCGCTTTACGAGATTATTTTTCTTTTTTACTTTTATTCTCTCACTCTCACCCAGCCGGTTTTCTTTACGAGATTATATATAAATATAATTACTCCCTCACTCATTGTTTCTTTTCCTACCACTTGGAGAATTTTCACATTGTCTTTCTTACTCCGATTCCGTCCCTCCCATCCCTTTCTTGCTGGTTTTCCAGCACTCTATTTGTAATGGGACTCTGTCATGGAAAACTGGAAGAAAACACAAGAACAATATCCACAAACCCAGAAATTATCACTGAAAACAATCCACAACCCGCAAATTCTCAAACCCGCAAATCCTCAAACACCTTCCCATTTTACAGCCCCAGCCCTCTTCACACTCTCTTCAAAAAATTTCCTTCAAATCCTAGCCAGAGCTCGCTCCCATACGGATTTTCAAGCATCCATTTCCTCCTCCTTCTCCAGCTAAGCACATTAGAGCATTGCTTGCTAGAAGGCATGGCTCGGTCAAGCCCAATGAGGCCTCTATTCCTGAGGGCAGTAGTGAAAGTGAGCTGTCATTGGACAAGAATTTCGGTTTCTCCAAGAACTTTGGAGTTCATTATGAGCTCGGCCTGGAAATTTGGGCGGGGGCCATTTCGGGTTTACTTGCTCAGCCAAGTGTAAAAAGGGAAGCTTTAGGTGTCAGGATGTGGCTGTCAAAGTCATCCCCAAATCGAAGGTTTTTTTTCCCTCTCTTGATGCCTTTATGTAACCACTCTCTAAACCTTGATAAATTGTTAATGAGTGCCATTTTTCTGTTTCGATTCTTTGATAGATGACGACATAAATAGCTATTGAGGATGTGAGGAGAGAAGTGAAGATGTTGAGGGCACTAACAGGACATAAGAATCTAGTCCAGTTCTATGATTCTTATGAAGATGAAGATAACGTTTACATTGTGATGGAGTAAGCTATAGTTTGCTTTATTTTTTGGCTTAAAATATTCCATGATTTTGTATTCAGCCCAAAATGTTATTGATATTCACATTTTAATTTTAGGACTTAAAAGGTTAACTGATTTTAGTTATTCTTACTTTTTCTTTTTTGGCTGATGCTCTTTGTTTTATTCCATGCTCTCTTTCAGGTTATGCAAAGGGGGCGAATTGTTAGATAGGATACTTTCTAGGTACCTATCCAGGTTTTTATTCAGGAATCTAGACTTGCTTTCATTTTTTACTTTCTGATTGCTAGTCCTTTCATCTTGTTTTTGTTTCAGAGGTGGAAAATTCTCGGAAAAAGACGCTGAGGTTGTCTTGGTTCAGATTCTGAGTGTAACTGCTTTCTGTCATCTCCAAGGCGTTGTTCACCGTGACCTGAAGCCAGAGGTAAATCCCGAAAACACCTAGTAATAGTGAAGCAAATTCTTAGGGTGATAAAATACCTTAATTATTAGCAATGCTTTCTTCCTCAGAATTTCCTCTTCATTTCAATAGAGGAGAATTCACCACTTAAGGCCATTGACTTTGGACTCTCGGACTATGTAAAGCCAGGCAAGAACTTCAACCCGATAAATATTTCTCTCATATTTCCCCAAAGGTGGATAAAATTGAATTCTGACTATATATATAATTTATTTTACAGATGAGAGATTGAATGATATTGTAGGGAGTGCATATTATGTAGCTCCTGAGGTTTTACACAGATCATACGGGACTGAAGCAGACATGTGGAGTTTAGGTGTAATTGCTTATATTCTTTTATGTGGAAGCCGCCCCTTTTGGGCTCGAACAGAATCCGGAATCTTTCGGTCTGTTCTTAAGGCAGATCTGAATTTTGAAGAAGCTCCTTGGCCTTCTTTATCTCCTGATGCTAGAGATTTAGTAAAGAGATTGTTGAACAAGGATGATCGTAAAAGACTTACTGCTTCTCAGGCTCTGTGTAAGTAAATTGAACCAAGTAATTCTCTCTCTCTCTTTTTTTTTTTTTTTTTTTTTAGAACTTGACGGTATTATTTTTTAATTTAGGTCATCCATGGTTGGCTAGTCACCACGAGGAGAAGATACCATTGGATATGATAGTTTACAAGCTTGTCAGGGCTTATATATGCTAGTCTTCTTTGCGTAAATCGGCTCTAAGTGTAGGTTTTATCTGAGGATGTGTTTGGGCCAATATTGTTTGAAGCTCCAGTTTGTGCTCACAAAACTCCAGTTTCTCCCAAATGCTGATGTAAATACTAATGTGGTCTATACCATTTTTGACAGGCTCTTGCAAAAACATTAACGATTGCACAACTAGCTTATCTTCGGAACAATTTTCTCTTTTTTGTCCGAACAAAACCGGATTCATATCCTTGCAGAACCTTAAGACGGTTAACTTATAGCTACTTCATATTATATATGTATATTCTCATTTAGTAATATAGATATTTGTATTGGATCTTTCTTTAATTCTTAGTTTTTTAATTATGAATGAGCAGGCTTTGGTAAAGAATTCAACGGATGCTGTAAAGGATTCAAGGGTTTTAGATTATGTCAACATGGTAACCAATCTGAGTTTAGTGCTTCTTCACAAGATAAGATATAATACTACAGTTATGATTAGCAGATTATAGTGCTACCACATGTTATAGGTTAGTTCTATACAATATAGAAAGCTGGATTTTGAAGAATTTTGTGCTTGTGCCATAAGTGTTCAACATATTATGTTTATGCTTGATTTTGAGTGGAGCTCACTTCGTGCAAACGAAAAATCAAAACTGATTCGGATTTTCCTTCGTGAGAGCTTCGAATCGGTATATGGTACGTTCAAAATGATTAATGGGTAAATGAGAAATTGAATCTCAAAGTACAACCATTGAAATGGTTTGAAGGAAAAAAATAAAAGAGAATTTTATCCCACATTGGAAAGGAGAACAAGTGAGAGAGTGTTTATATAAAATTACACATTTGTTAATGGGTAATAAAATATAAACTAGAATGCTCTCTCTTACTCATTCCTGTGGGGGGGTGCAAATTCGAACCGAATTGGGTTTAGTTTGTGTGTGCCTCACTTGGGCTCACCGAATGTCGGCTCGAAAACGATCCGATTTGCCTTGACCGTCCTTTTTGTTTTTCTTCCGGATATTTTTTTTCTTCTGCAGAAGATGAAAGGATGAAATTTAATTTCATCATATTTAAACATAAATTAAACTCAAGTTAATTTTCATTAATCTCTTCTCCCTCTCATGAGTCTATAAATTAACATCTTCTTCCCATTTGAAAACACACAATAAAAAACTAAATCTCTCATCCCTCTAATTCCTCCTTCTAGAGTTCTAAGTTTTTAATGTGGTAGAGATCAAGCCATTGTTTGAATTCGCCTGGAATAGTTCGGTGGTGCGCCGTTACTATTCATCTCCGTTGTATCCTGAGAGACGGATGTCGTTCAACTTTCTGCACTGACGTGAAGGGGCGAATCTGTTTTAAGAAAACTGTTGCATAACAGGCCTCGGTTTGATTTTCTGTTATTGTTCGGTTCTGTTATCATATTCTATTTTGTTTATTTTACTATTCTGTTTAATTTTTTCAGATTTTATTCTGTTCTATTTTACTATTCTATTATGTTTTACTATTTTATTCTGTTTTTACAAATTATATTATATTTTATTTTTTTACAGATTCTGTTCTATTCCATTTTACTATTTCGTTTTGTTTCTTATAAATTCTATTTTACATATTATTATGTTTTATAGCATCATTGTTTTCATAGTTACTGTTTACTATATTCTGGTTATTATATATACATACTATTACAGTTATGATAGCAGATTATAGTGCTACCTCATGTTATAGGTTAGTTCTATACAATATAGAAAGCTGGATTTTGAAGAATTTTGTGCTTGTGCCATAAGTGTTCATCAGCTTGAAGGTGGCGATACTTGGGAACAACATGCAAGACAGGCTTATTAACTGTTCGATAAGGATGGAAACCGGCCCATCATGATTGAAGAACTCGCCTCAGTGTGTTCTCTCTCTCTCTAGAAGCTAACTTCATAGAAATTGTTTCAAATGTTTTATCCTTTTTTTTGGTCATTTAATCTTTTTTCCAGGAATTGGGACTTGGTCCGTTCGTACTTGTTCACGTGGTTCTTCAAGATTGGATTCAACACTCTGACAGGAAGCTTAGCTTCTTAGGATTTGTCAAACTCTTTCATGGAGTTTCTTCTAGGAGATTATAGAAAGGCCTGAGACATTGATAACATCATAACCATGGAATGTCCCGAGAAGATTATGTTATAAATAATATGTATATAGTATTCTCCAAAAGAACATATGCTCTAAGCAATGCAACAAGATATATTCTTCTTTTTTCCACCTTGTATAAATTCCATTTTTTACTTTTTTTTAGAAAATTGGTTAGATCAAAGAAATGTAATGTAATTAGGATGTCAATTAAAGTGAGTTTTGTACATCTTCCCCCCCCTTCTTTCCACATCAATTTTAAGACAATAATTCTATGTGATTGGGACTTGAGAGTGTAGCTATCAAACGTACATTTCAACTCAAAATCTAGTTTTTATCCCTCAATTTAGTTTAAACTATATACATAATTTATCTAAATATATTGATCAAGAAGAGGCTGTAGTTTCATAAAATAAAATAAGATGTAAACGGTGAATTTAGATTAATGTATCTAGTTATGTTTTATATGTTTTAAATTGAATTATGTGAGACCTGTAAACATTCTTAGTATATAACATCAATTTCAACTATTAAATTACAAATATTCTAAACCAAGTAGTCAAAATCACTGCTCATTTAGATATAAGGTGTGTTGTTATATATATATATATAAATAAAAATAATAAATAAATAAAAGTCGACCACTAACCATGTACTGCTGACGTGGCATATTCAGCAAATATATGCAAGATCTGGGTTACATCGATAGAAAAATAAAAAAATCCAACCTTCAAACAGTGCGAGCTTCGCTTCTCTGAAATGTCATTTCACAGAGCGCCTCCTCCGGCCAGGGGGTCGAGATCGAAATCCAGATCTCCAATCTTCTCCATCTCTGTTGCTATTTCCGCCTTTTTTTTTCTCTTCCTCCTCTTCTCCCTCATTGCCACGACCAATCCTTCTTCTCCATTCTCCTCCTCAAAGCCCCTTGAATACGTCCTCGCGTTGGCGAACCAGAATAACCGGAACCATCACCACCGCACTTACAGCGGTGATGAGAAGTACTTGTATTGGGGAAATAGAATCGATTGCCCCGGAAAACACTGTGATTCCTGCGCAGGGTTAGGTCATCAGGAGTCTAGCCTCAGGTGTGCGCTCGAGGAATCCATGTTTCTTAACAGGTATACTTTGTTTTCTGGACTCTTAGGTTTCCCCTTTTTTTTCTTCGTTTTTTTTTTCTTTTACTTAGAAACTGATTAAGATGACGGATCAACATTCAACTAACTGTATGGAGATTTTGCACTGCCGTGATCTGAGCTAAGATCTTATTTTTTGGGATTTAAAATTAGCTGTGTTTTCCGAAGCCTATGCTAGTAGGTTACTATTTTAAGCTCCCTCAGCTCAATGAATTGCATAAAGGATTCAGATAGTTTTCTTATTTGAAATCAGTGCTTGATCTGAGTTATTTGACTTTAGTATGCGAGAAGCGAGTCGGTTATTGATTATACAGAAGTATGTTTGTCTACTCTTTCTCGATGCAGAACATTTGTGATGCCTTCTAGAATGTGTATCAGCCCAATTCACAATAAAAAGGGGATTCTTCATCAGTCCATTAATGCAAGCTCAGAGGAAAGGTTATTTGTTTAGGTTCCCTTTTTCTTTTTAAGGTCGCCTTTCTCTCAATCAGATAAAATACAAAAGCTTCGCACTTTTTAATTCACTTCCCTTATCTTCCAACAAGAATGGCCTTTTACTGTGGAAGTGACTTGGATTTCTCGTTCTTATAGGTGGGCATCTAGCTCTTGTTCCATAGAAGATTTATATGATGTTGACCTTATATCTGAAACTGTACCAGTAATCTTAGACAACTCAAAACAATGGTATCGAGTACAATTGACGAGTATGAAGTTGGGAGCCAGAGGAGTTGCCCATGTTGAAGCAGTCAGCCATGTAGATCTCAAGCAGAAAAGTCAATATGTAAATCTCTTGCTCATAAACCGAACTGCCAGTCCTCTTTCATGGTATATTAATAAATGTTCTCTTTTTAACTATAGTTGCCCTTTCTCTCCCTGATGCATGCAATGTATTATCTGTATAATCAATAGCTTTCTGTCCTCTCACATGCTCAAAATTTATTTAGCTTTGTATCATCAGTTACCCTAGTGAATGATCTTTTGCATATAATAATGATCATATTGAGTTTTGAAAGTCTTTCTTGTGGATATTGATAATGATAACTACTCAGGTTTATGGAGTGCAAGGGTAGAAAGAATCACAGTGCTATACTGCTGCCACATAAATTTCTCCCTTCAATGGCTGCAAAGAAGTTAAGAGATACAGCAGACAAGGTCTCCCTCCCCCTCTCCTTCTCTCCCCTCACGAGACATGTTTCATGAAGCTTATTCCATTGTTTTATCCTCTATGCTCTGCCATTACAACTCTTACTTGCGAAAGATACATAATGCTAGGGGTGTGCACCGCTAATTGGGGCTAGGTTTGGCCAAAACCGTGAGCCACCCAATAGTGATTGAGTGAAGAATTTTTCACTCGCAGCCAAACTAGGTGGCTTTCACACCCGACCAAAGCACTCGGTGAATTTAATTTTCACCCACCGGGTGAATGGCTTGTATCATTGCTTTCAAATTTTATAACCTCCGAGTAAATAATCAGCATAAACATTTTTATTTCTATAAATAACATAATATATATATGGAGATTATCATGAAAATTAAGTTATATAATCACCAAATTGTCTCATGTAACTTATGTGGATTTAGTTACTAGATTAGTAAAATATTAAGACAAGATTGATGTCAGGATTACAAGTTGCAACAACTAGAGCAAAGCATGATCCAAATAGTATTATGCCCCCTCTATTATTTCTAATTATATATTTTAAGTTCATAATAAAATATTACATTGAAATGTTCGTATAAAAGTCATAAAGTATTATATTTTTTAAAAGTCATAATAAGTTAAGTGTATTTTACTATTTTTCAACCTAGCATTTGCATTATAAAAACTATAACTATTAGGCAATATATTTTATAACTATTTATAATTCCAAAAAATTTTGGTTGGGTCAGGGGTGGGTGGATGCTAAACCCATCACCTGACCAAATATTTTGGGTTTGGATAAATAAGACTCATAGCCAAATCAAATGAATTAAAACCCATCGGTTATGAATGATTGGTATGGTTTTTGGCTGGGTTTGTGGGTTTGTGGGTTTGTGGGTTTGTGGGTTTGTGGGTTTCCTGCACACCCTACATAATCCCTAAATACTTACGCTTAAGAAGATCAAATTTTGTTTGATTGCTTTACTCTAATAGTTTTCAATTTTCAGTTTCCAATGGGGAAAAAACGATAGAAGTCTTGTAAATTGATTAATTTCCTATTGGTAGAAATGTGGGTTGGTAAAGGCTTGAAATTTTTATCCTCATGGATGCTAGAGAAAGAAGGGATTTTTGATTTTTCAGAAAGTAGTGTGCATATGACGATGTTAAAGGTGGCTTGGTGGTAGATGAAAAGCTCTTAGTAGGAGAAAGCTTAAAGGGTCCCACTTTTATGGCCGTATGGCTCCTACCTTGGGAATCAAGGGTATTAGCTAAGACGATGTGGGTTTATATAAAACATTTAAAGCTTTTAGGGGTATTTTATTTTCTTTTTTCAGTTTCATCTTTGAATGCTTGTAGCATACAAGCTTAGATCCATTTCTAGAAAGCAGTTGGTTTTGGGATTTAATCTTGGCCTTGCTGTTTCTTCTTTCAATTTGGGAATCAGACTTCCAAATATGTCTTTCTTCAATCACCCAATCCTGATCCAGTTTCTCATTATCAACAGATTAAGTACTTACTTGGTGATTATGATGCCATCCATGTTCGCCGTGGTGATATACTAAAGACAAGGAAGGACCGAGCTGGCGTTGAAAGAACCCTACACCCTCACCTGGACAGAGATACACGTCCAGAGTTTATTCTCCGTAGAATCGAAAAATGGGTTCCACCAGGACGAACACTTTTTATTGCTTCGAATGAGCAGACCCCAGGATTCTTTTCACCGCTCTCTACCCAGTAAGTTTCTGTGAAACATACTTGATTATCAATTCCTCTAATTTTAAGTTAGAGATCATCTATTTACTATTTAAGAAGGACCCCATTGAATATGTTTAAGGTACAAGCTGGCATATTCGTCCAACTATAGTAGACTTATTGATCGGGTAGTAGTGAACAACTATCAATTGTTCATGATTGAAAGACTTATCTTGATGGGGGCAAAAACATACATTAAAACATACAAGGAAGAAGATACAGACCTAAGTCTTACTGATGACCCGAAGAAGAACACGAAGATATGGCAGATACCTATCTATACTTCTGATGAAGAAACAAGCTGACTAAATTCAATCAAGGTAAAAGGCAATACGAAAATCCTACACCTCTCTACACGACACGGTGAAGAACTTGAGTCAGAAAAAACAAAGTCAATGGGGTAGGAAGACGGGAAGAAGTTAACTGCCTAGGGCAAGATTGTAAATTTTGGTGCAAATAGTTGATCCCAAAAATAATGGGAATAAGTTTCGATGATGATGATGTGCAAATAGCATACTCATTTGTATATTCTTAATTCTTCTCCCCAAATTTTCATTCTGAAATTTTAGTAATTTATATACATTTTTTTAGTGTGTGACTGTATGTTTCTTTAATAAAATTCCCTTCAGAGAAAAGTTGCCAATAACATTGTAATCTTACAGGTTGTTTTGGACCATTTTGTCTATTATAGAATTTTGTGGGACCATTTTCTATAATAATTTTAAAAGTAGGGGTCAAAGTGATTAATTAATAAATTACATAATTACGACTGTAGCTAGGGGTGTAAAATCTTCTGAATCTAAAACTTCCACGTCCAGATCACCAGCCACCCTCTCAAAACGAAAGGAAAATGGGTGGGGCCCTCGAGCACAAAGTCGGCCGCTCACGTGGCCACGTGGAAAGAGAAACTCTGGAAAGAATCTCACACGTGCCACGGACCCAATTAGCAGTTGATGGCGCGTGTGAAGAACAACATAAATGGTAGAGAAATATCATGTATTTAGCCGAGAGGACGAGAGAGATGCGGAGGATGTTTTTCAAATTCGACGCCGGAATATTTTTTTTTCCAACTTTTCAAGTTTGAATTTAATTGAAGTAGGAAGATGAAAACTATATATATCATGGACGAAATCGAATGTCGATTATCTGTTTTCGTTTTCATATACCTTTTTGCTTCTTCAAATTTTGAGGTATTTTTCCTTTTCTTTTGGCGAAAATGGTTCATCTATCATCAGAGGTTCTGTTTGGCTGGCGAAGATATGGAGTAAACACATGAAGAATTTTGGAGTGCGAAGTTTCATTTCTGCTGTGTCTTTTACGCGTTGCTCTATTGAAGATTCAATTTCGTTCTGCTGTATGCTCCATTTTAAAATTTTTTTTTTTTCTGGTTAAAAAAAAACTAGGGGTTTATTTTTCTGTGCTAATAACATTTCCAAATTATCGTCTTTTCTGTTTCTAGGATTTTCTAAGCAACCAAACAGAGCATCAGGATTCCCCTTGGGAGGTTTCTGATGAGATCTTAGTACTTCTTATTGCTGTTGCTGACTGGATTTTAGTTCCTACTCAAACTTGGATTAGTTTAATTTTCCAGCTACTGTACTTCTTATGCTGATGACTAATTTTTTACTTTTTGATGCACTTCTGTTCTATTTTCGAAAATCTATTTAACCAGCACTTTCACTTCTTTAATCTTCTGTATATACTCGGTTGCTTTATAGTTACCTATAAAAGCAATGAACGTTTGCATGATTGTAGTTAACATATTTTGAGGAGAGACTTAATCCAGGATTAAGCAGTCTTAATTGCTTGTGTTCTGTGATGCCGTACCTTGTCCGTGAGAATCTATTCATTGGAAACATCAGCGACGCTGCTGAGGTTCTCCAAAATGGTAGCACAGAGATCACACATATCCTATCTGTTCTTAGCTCTGCTTCAATATCTTTTTTCTCGGAATGGAGCTCTGGCTTCATAATCCCCGCAAAGGAAATTAAAAAGGTTTATGTAGGTGGGGCAGATGGTGGTTCACCTTCTAAGGATGATTCTGTTAACGGGTCAAAGAGTTCTTTGTCACCCGATAAGCTTTTATATTCATTAGAGCATGCTGGAAAAGATCTGACACTGGTGAGAATGGCCGTGACGATAAGAGATATGGAGAGTGAGGATTTGTTGGATTATCTAGATGTGTGTTTTGACTTCATTGATATTGGGTACATGCTCGTCCACTTCTACTCTCTCTCTCTCTCTACTTCTAGGTGGGTGATTACTGAATGGTACTTATGTTTGTGAATCTTCCCTGTTTCCAGGTGAGTATTATAACCGTGGGGAGAAAATAGACCTTTCAAAATTCCGGGCAGATTCAGGCTTGTCCATTGAGGCAAATCCAGAAATAGAATCAGTTCAAAAGGTGGGAAAATCTTGTACTTGTGCATACCGTTGTAAGAAATATCGGAGAATCGTTGCACTGCAGGATAATGTGGTGGATCATCTTCCTGGAGAGGGAGAGGCATCTTTTGAGTGGTGCAAGAGAAAAAGCAGTAACCCCTTTAACAAATCCGAGGAGTCTGAATGTTCATCCGTCTTTGTAGAGCCCCTTCGTTGGATGACAGCGGGTAATACATGTCAACTCCTTTTATTTTAATTTTTTGGGCGAAAATTCTAAGCTTTTCGTTTATGGAATTATTTAAAGTTCATTAGTTTATGTTCTCATATCCTCTCAGTTGAAGAAGGTGGTTTGGAGGGCAAGTTGGCTTGTGCTCATTGTGAAGCGCGATTGGGCTACTTCAATTGGTCGGGCATACAATGCAGATGTGGGAGCTGGATCACCCCTGCCTTCCAGCTTCATAAAAGCCGAGTTGACATAAGCACCGTCTAATTCTTTCCGGTACACTAAGCAAATAATAAA
This sequence comes from Coriaria nepalensis, assembly GCA_027186245.1. Classification (NCBI taxonomy): domain Eukaryota; kingdom Viridiplantae; phylum Streptophyta; class Magnoliopsida; order Cucurbitales; family Coriariaceae; genus Coriaria; species Coriaria nepalensis. The sequence continues at coordinate 71,150 of CP114483.1, forward strand.
ATCCCAGCGTAGAAGAGGGCAAACTTATAATACCCTTTGCTATAGAGTGCTTGTATCTTTGATACCACTTCGACAAGATGTGACTCTTGCCTGTTGGAGAAAAATGAAAGAGAGGAGGTTTTTTTTTTCCCCTTAGAGAGATGCAGAGAATGAAGAGGAGTGAGTACACCCTTTGATTTTTCATTTCCTTTTTTTTTCCCTTGGGATGTGTGTATTGATGAAAGGTTTCCCTCATGCCTTGATAGAGGTTCTTTATATTATATTATTCTTTACTTTGTCTTATTGAAGGTTGTGATTTTAATGGCAAACACATGGAGTACAGTTTAAAAATTATTATTACACACGTCTGGCAATGTCTAGCTTGTTTCAATTTCTCAATATTCATAAGGGCAGTCCAAAGGGGGACATGCATCAAACATGCGAACTAAGATAGATGCTAAAAAAAAAGAGAAAAAAAAAGAATAGATAGATTCTCGAAAACATTTGGCGATGGATCTAATGAGACTGAACTTCAAGAAGAATATTGTGGCCACGTCTATATCCAAAGCTCACCCCAGATATGGGCTTGGGCTCGGATGAATTTTGAAGCTCATTGGGTCGGTCTGACCCAGTATATAAGCTTGGTTGAGTCTGGCTCGGTTGAGTTTAGTTAAGTCCGGTTAGGTAAATTTTTTTTATTATTATTTTTTGTGTATGTCTTTATTGTAAGGTACATTTTTTGCTTTTTAAAGTCATGAGGTTTTTTTGACGAACTCATTATTTAATAATATATAATAAAATTTTTATTTGGCAAAAAGTTTTATTTTTTATTTAAAATATTCTTAGACTCTTAATTATTTGATAATTTGAGATGTTATTTGGTTATAAACTTTGATGATATAATTTGATAATTTTGTTTGGATTGTTCTTTGGACCTCTTGTTAATTGGATTATTTTTAGGACTCAAAATCTTAAATAATCTCTCTTACTTTAATAATAATTTATTATGAATATTTTATTTAAAAAGGGTTGGGCCCATTTTAAACTCGGTAAGGTCCGGTAGAACCCGATCCATTTTAGATCAGGATGTGCCTGGAATAAACCCAAAGGGTTTTCCAAGCTAGGCTCGAACATATATTTTGAAAACGGATTAAGTTTAGCCCGACCCTTTTTTTTTAGGCTCAACCCGACCTGACCCTAAATAGTAAAAAGCCATGAAGGGGCCAGGTCGGGCCGAGTGGCCTATTTTGAACCTCTATCTATATCATTTGTGGAATCTCATATTGCAGCAACCTTGAAGCCTTATCAAATAGCGGCAGCAATGTGGTAATATCTAAAAGAGGTTTGTTATCAGGATAATGAACCACATCGTTTTCAACTTGAAAATGATATAGCAAATTTTAATCAGGGAGAGAACGTTCAGTTCAAGAATATTATTATGAATTTATGACCTTATTGAAAGAATATGGTTCTTTAGTTTTTGCAGGTCAAATTGGTATGCTCCTATCAAAGTTATCTAAGAAGTTCATGAGAAATAACAAAAACATCAATTTCTTATGAAACTTCGTCGAGAATTTAAGTCTGTAAGGAGCAGCCTCGATGCCCTTTGCCTACATTGTCCACTTGCTTGAATGATGTTTTACGAGAAGAACATCGCCTTTGCACACAACATGCTATGGAGACTCAATCCATGTGTGGACCTTCTGAGGTTGCTTTTGCAGCAATGTCTAAACCTAAAGCAAAGACGAGTAAAATTCAATGTTTTTCTTGTCATGAATTTGGTCATTATGCATCTCAATGCAAAAGGCAGAAAGTAGGTAGCTACCGCAAAATCAATGGCCATGTTATTTCTCAAGGCCGGAAACGTCCACAAAATCGCACACCTCAGGCTCTTCATACCTCTATTGCTGCCTTTGTTGGAAATACCCTTAATTCATATTTATTTATTGGGTTATAAGGTACATCGCATCGTTTACCAACAAAATGGTATCTTGGTTTAGGAGCCTCTCATCATATGACTTGGAATTCAAAATCTTTTATTTCTTCTAACTTCAAACCATCTGCTCCTTATGTTAGTACAGCTAATGGATAACCTATGTATGTTCATGCCATTGGTAACCTCCACCCATTCACCCTCAATCTTCTCTCAGATTATCTAATGTTCTTATATTTCACAATTATCTTCCAATCTGCTATCTATTGGAAACTTGTTGATAATAATTGCATAGTAAGTTTTTATCCTCGTAGTTGTATAATTCAGGACTAGAGAACGAGACAGGTGATAGGGAAGAGGCGTAAGGAGGGGATGCTATTCTCTATGGATCTTCACAACCTTCAAGACAAAAATAATAATCCTTAAAGAGTGTGAGATTTCTAAGAGGAGTTCATCGACTTACTGCTTATAGCAATTTAATCTCGTATTTATACTAAAATATAAAATTACAAGTACAATATAAGTCCATACTTCTTCTATGACATAAAACATACATATAATAAGGAAAATGACAAGTTATGAAGCTAAAACTTTAACCTTTTTTATCAACCGAAATTGTGAAAGTTGACAAAAAAATCTTCAAGTTCCAACATAGAGAAGAATGTTGTTTTTGGATCTGTAATTTTTTTTTTTTCTAATTCTTTTGATTACTTATTATGGCATAGTCATTTGGGTCGCCTTAATGCTAAAAAACTCGTCTCTATGATTAAGAATAAATCATTGCCTCCTATTGATGTTTTGAATAAAAATGCTAAATGTCAGTCATATTGTTTAGCAAAAGCAAAGACTTTACCTTTTCCGGTCCATACTAATGCTTCTACTTCTTGCTTTGATTTGATTCACAGTGATGTTTGGGAGATTGCACTAATTATTTTTCGGTGTTATAAATATTTTGTCATATTTACTGATGATTTTAGCTGATTCACTTAGAGTTATTTCTTGCATGCTAAATTAGAACTATTCACCGTCCTCAAACAATTTATCATAATGGTTAAAACATATTTTTCCTCTAAAATTTAAACTTTTCATTCTGATTCATGGGGAGAATACACATCTTATCTTTTGCAAGATTTTTTACGAACCTCAGGGATTTTGTGGGAAAGATCATGTCTATATACTCCACAGTAAAATGGTATAGCTGAAAAACATCATCACATCTTAGATATTGTTTGGTCTTTTTTACTCGAGAGTTTAGTTCGTATCACATTTTGGGTGAAGATGGTTCAAACAATAATTTATCTTACAAATCAATTGTCATTAATGTAATCTCATTCTTCCGATTACATCACAAGCCACCCACATATCTTTCCCTTCATCCTTTTGGTTGCGTATGTTTTGTACTCTTACCATCTACTGAAACACATAAGTTATCTGCTCAATCATCCAAATGTGTTTTTGTTGGGTATGCCACTAGACAAAAAATATTCTTATACTATGATAAAAAAACTAAAGGAATTAGGGTTTCTCGTAACGTTATTTTCCTTGATAATGTTTATTATTTTCATACTCCTAAGAAATCTAACTCCTCATCTATTGCTATATTACATGTTTTCCCCAATAATTCTTCTAGCAGGTTCAAACCCAGGGTTATGTACGTTCGTCGACATAGAGAAATAGCTACACTTCTTGCTACCCCACCATCACATGCTTCGGCTCTGGAACTATTACCGCCGCCACCACCACTACCACCACCTATCCTTTGTCGATCTTTTAAAATTTCTCGTCTCCGGATATGTTATCTCTACTTATTTCTCCTACATTAATTCCTATTCCTCGCTCCTATTATCAGGCTCTACTTCATAAGTGTTGGAAAAAGGCAATGCATGATGAAATTGATGCTCTTGCTGAGAATCGCACTTGGGATATGGTTCCTTGTCTACCTCATATAAAGGCCATCAGATGCAAATGAGTGTTCACAACAAAGCTTCATTCTGACGGTACATTAGATCGTTATAAAGTTAGACTTGTGACTCTTGGGAATCGCCAAGATTATGGCATAGATTACATGGAAACATTTACCCCGGTGGCAAAGATGACTACAATTTGGTTGCTTTTTTCTCTAGCAGCTTCTCAAAATTGACCACTCTTATAAATGGATGTCAAGAATGCTTTCTCCTTCATGAAAACTTATCTGAAACAATATATATACAACCTCTACATGGACTTTCTCATGTTCTTCACGATTTTTTTTTCGATTATAGCGTTCCTTATATGACCTCAAACAGACTCCTCGAGCATGGTTTGATAAATTATGATCCACTATAGCTGCTGCCAAATTTTGTCAGAGTAAACATGATTATGTTCACCAGACGAATGGTTAATGGCATCACTATTCTTCTCGTTTATGTTGGCAATCTTCTTATTACACAAAGGGATTACTCATCTTCGGTAATTACTCTAGCAAAAATTTAAAATGAAAGGCATGGGTCCTGCAACATACTTCTTGGGACTTGAGTTGAAAAGGTCTTCTTCTAGATTTTTTGTTAATCAATTAAAATATACTCAAGATTTGATACATCTTGCTAGACTTTCGGCTAGTCGTGCTGTTGATATGCCAATGGAACTAAATATCAAATATTCTAAAGACTCGGGCACTCCGATCTTTATCATCGTTTAGTGGGTAGTTTGATCTACCTTTGCGTTACACGACCTGATATTTCTTTTGAAGTTCACATCCTAAGTCAATTTATGCATGAACCTAGACATCATCATATGGTTGTTGTATTGTGTATCATTCGTTATTTATGTGGTCACCCAAACACCAGACTTTTCTTTCCGTCCTCCAATACTAGTCTTAGAGTTTATGTTGATGCTAATTGGGCTAGTTGTCTGGATACTCGTCGATCAACAATTAGTGCATGACTCTTTGTTTCATATATACTGTTTTATAAATGTATGGATTCAAATGAGGATTTGAATGTATGAATTTTATAAGTAAATTCTTTATGTATGACAAACTATGTATGATATGGATTTGAATGCATGAAGTTTTGTGATGAGATCCCTACCAACATTGGGATTGTTTGCTATGTGCACATCAAATGTTATGTTATTGGACTGAGATTAGTAGTTCATGTATGCCTATAAGGCAGGGCCTGTATGCATCAAAAGGGAGAATTGCTCTTTTAGGTATCGTCCCGTGAGTGGACGAAACAGCGAAAACCTTACATTTTGGCCCCTCATAGTTAAAATTTCTTGTGAAAGTCTTAATGAGAGCAAAGTGACACAATGGCGACTTCTTGAATCATAAGGGGGAGCAAAGTGCCACGTGATCACCTTTTGTCTCTTACACTCATGGTTTTATTAATGATATATATGTATATACTAATTTATGAATGATATGGATTCGCATGACTTTTGATGATATTTTTGGTTTTTGAAAACAAGTATAAGTATGTTCGAGTATATGTTAAAGATTGTATTGCAATTGATATATTTCGGTGACTTTACTGCACGAATGCGAATCTATAATGTGTTACGAAAATGCTTGCTGAAATGGTTTTGAAGAGTGACGTTTTGTCGGTTTTTACCTCATAATTGTATTGTTTTACGAAAGTATAGTTACGTCTTATTTGATGCGAAATTATAGATGTGAAGGATCATATTTTAAGGATTTTACAGAAAGTATGCAAGCCTGTACAATTTTACGAAAATGCGTGATTTGAAATCATTTTGTTGAGTTGTATCTTTATTATAACTCACATATTATAGTTATTTCTTGCTGAGTTTTATACTCACTCCTCATTTTATTAAAAACCTTTTTAGATTAGTGAAGGAATAAAGCCTTGGAAGACTTATTTTCCAGTTGCTAATATACTTGGTAAAATTCTTCCTAGCAAACTGTTAATTGAAGATAACTTAGATGTTTCACTGTATAATTAGAATTTATATAAAATATAATAGATGTGTAATATTGTATATCTATGTTTTACTTCAGGTCTGGAGTTGTCTCCGAGTTTGCAGCTGCTTTCTTTCTCTAAAAAAATTGATAAAGAAAGAGCGGATGGATCTTATCCCCTATATCGAACACTAAATCCTATAGATTTATAGAAGGATCAAAGTAAAATACCGGACTTTCTTTGTCTTTGCCTTGACAAGCCTTCGCGGGTTGGTCAGAAGTCCGTCTTAGATTTATATAAATTTATGTTCACTCCACGAGTTAATTAGTTCAGTGACTAGACTGAGACTCAATATATTTTTTTTAATTGTCTGAATATTCAAAAACTAAGCCACTGGAATGGAATGAGATAAGAATCTCTGGAGATCCTTCCTCTCCACTTACAATCTTCTTGGAGACACGGTAGGCCTTGTCATCTGATTGATCTCTTTCCATAACTTTTCATTTCTGATACCTTGAGTACCGTACCCCTTCACCTAACGCTCGGGATGCAATCCGTTGTGTTCCTAACAACGTATCTTCACAGACCAAGAACTACGAGATCACCCCTTTCATTCTAGGGTGACGGAGGCTTCTTTGGTTCAGTCTTTGGTAGTAGGTGCGTGGGCAAGTTCCCTCTGGGCTCTCCTCTGACCACGTAGGTGTCCACTAACGGCCATTCCTGGCTCAACCGTTACAGCAGCCCACGTTTCGGCAGTGTGGTCAGACATTGCAGCAGTCCATGTTCTCCACACCTCAGCCCCAACCACTTACAACATAGGGGGCACGACGACAGAAACGACGCGCAAAATCCAAACCCGGAAAGGAGAAGATGATCTGCGAAACCTCTACACCTCTGTTATAGTAGTTTGTTCCACTTAATCCCTATTTCATGGCCACATCTTTTTATAGAAAGAGGCACAAGCCTCACACCGGGTTCTAGCCTCCGCTAATAACCCCTCCCCAACCAGCTTGCCCGATCCTCTCGCTCAATGAAAAATGGGTCAGAAGGATCAAACCTATGTGCCCATCCTTTGATGCCAATGCCGGCAAGGCTAATAGGTTTAGCAATAGATTTTCTACCCGACTGTATGTTAGAGTTATGCAATATAGATTTTGATTTTTGATGGATGAAAAATCTTGAATTCAACATTTTCCACAAGTTATAATATATAGAATTAAGTAAAAAAAGAGGCTTATGAGAGTTGTGTGGCTGTAGATTTTTATATACGGATTCCCAGGTTATCTTTGGTCACGTGGTCCTCACACCGGTCACGGATTCAGTGAATTGGGTTGTGATAATTGATAACTCCTCTAAACATACTACTTAATTTCTGATTTTCTGCAGAGTAAACTACAACTGTTAGTACTCTATATTATCAGCTTCAGAATTACATGCTCGATACATATATGTCTCCACATATATACACTTTGATTAGAACTCAATTAGCTAGATAGGAACATCATTCCAAATCTTGACTGGGCCAGAGATGCTTCCACCTTGTAATTTCTTCCTCACTGTAAATTTTTCGAACTCCTCCGTAAAATCCGTCCGCTTCATTACCTTCTTCTGTATGCTCCTTCCGGTTTATCACCATCCTTCTCCACCGTGAATCCGGAGTATATTGATTGAACTCCAATATCACATTATCTATCAAACAGAAACAGATACAACCAAGTATGAGCCATATCTATATATGGTATACAATAAAAACATGCAGACTAACATTTTCCCAAAAAAATATCCAACAAAGAGTTGTTTCTTACCATGGAAGCTACAACAGCAGCAGTTCGTGTCCCGGCTGCATCCGTTAAGGTGGCCCACCACACCGTACCACCAACCTAAAAATGATGCAACAATCAAACTTGTTACGGGTTATTATTTATCTTCTAGTGATGAGAATAATATACAAGACCATAATTTGTAAGTAGGGTTAATTAAAAAGAAATACCATATGGAAATTCTTCATTTCTTCTCCATTGAATCTCGATGTGATCACCGGGTTTTAGCTCGTTTAAGCAGTTGGAGATGTAAGGAACATGTGGAGGAGTATCGACCGGCGGGGTCCTTAACCGGTCCCACTTTATATTTTCTTCAGTCGACCGACGCTCGTGGGGTAAATATCTAAAAGAAAGAAAAAGGCTCCATTTTTAGTTTCTCAAGACATCTATATCAATGAATGGGAATTTTGTGTGCGTGTGTGTTCTGGCTAACATAACCAATTACAAAATATATGTTTCCCCAATCTTCAAATTTATATACACAAGAGGCACCAAAATGTATTAGCAAATGTTGATAAAAACCATCTTATCACTAGCCCCATTTTTTAAACATACCTTAAGAGGTAACTACTCAAACCTTTCTAGTTTTGTCTCAATTTTATAACAGCACAACCAAATTTTTCTAAAGAAAAGAAATTTGAGAAAACTCATGGAACCATATTCTTATATGTATGAAGATGATAACCTATTTCGAAAAGGTGTACCTTGCTTGAAATGTGTCGGTCCGACGATCATAGCAAACATGAGCGTCATAACATGATAACATAAAACCAGCATGGCCATTCTGCAACACAAACACGAAAAATTATTCAACTATATATATACTCGCAAAGACTGCATAGTTTGGAGAGCCAGTATCCATATAGTTAACCTTGGAAATGAAATGAGTTAAGATGATAAAGATGATGATGAATATATACCCCAAAAAAGGGGGCCTCGAAAGTATCGGAAATGAAATGAGTTAAGATGATAAAGATGATGATGATGAATATATATCCCAAAAAGAGGGGTGGGCAACTTGTAGCTGTTACCTCTCGATTATAAACTTGAGCTGGGAACCAAATCAAGCCGTTCTCGAGGGAAAGATACTTAGCCTTGAGTGATTCAACTTCTGAAGAACATGATCTAACATTTTTTTTATTACTTTCTAAGTTTGGTCTAATGAACGAAAGAAACCACCCACAGAAGAAAGACTCAAATAAATTCGATTTCTTCTGGCCTTGAACTTGCAAGAGGCCGATCGACCTCTTCCGGGTGGTAGAAGCAATATGCAAAGGCCATGCTTGATTAGCACTATCACCATTAATCACCTTACCCCATTTCTCATTCACATGTTTTTCCCATAAAAGATCACTTTTGCATTTTTCCCTAAAGTACCTACAGACGGCTGACATGTTACACAACCCGGAAGGTGAAAGCCGTTCAAGAATAGATTCTAAAGCTAATTCGGGCAAATCCAAGAGGGGGTTTGGGTTTATGATCTCCTCTTTCTCCTCCTCTTCTTCTTCTTCTTCCACTTTTTCTTCTATAATATTTGCACCTAACTTGATCATCTTCTTCTTCAATGGGGTGATGAATAGTGTTGGAAAGGAAAAGCAGCTTGAAATCAAAGCTAGCCAAGTACTTTTCTGAAACCAGGCTGAAATGATCATCCTTATTTCATCCTCATCCCATGGCCTGGAAAGAAGGATGAACGAAAAGAAAGATAATATGAAGTATAACATATTGATTGGGTTTTGAGCTGTGGTTTTTTATCTTAGAATCAAATGAAAAGAGGAAGAAGATGAAAGGCAAAATATAAATATGGGACCCAATTGCAAGAGAAGCGATGGGCTAAATGGCACCATTTATAGAGGAGGCTTAAGAGTTGTTTGACAACTTCAATTTATTATTATTATTTTACCAATAGAATTTGGGGGTGCGCACTTGTCAATTACTAGTAGGAGCGGAGTGGGGCTACACAAAAGCTACAAAAAAAAAAAAAAAAAAAAAAAAGAGGATAAATTAATCGGGAGATATAAAGTGGTTTTGGTGTAGACACCATAACGGGCAAGCTTTAGAATTTGTTTCTGGTATTTAAAAATACAACGTTGAAAAGAACAAACACATGAAGAAGATATATCAATCTGCTTGTCAAATTGAAGGGATAGGCATCCAGATGCAGTGAACCATTTTGTTAAGAGTAATAAAGACTGTCGCAATAGTCAATAGGTGTCAATTGTCAATTGCCAATAAATCCTTAGGAAGGAAGCATATATATATATACAGTGAAATTAGTGTGAGATTATTACAGTTTTTTTAAAGAGGAAGTTTACACTAAATTTATTTATTTTAATTATATATATATATTATTTTTTATATTATATATTATTATTAATATAATTAAAATGATTCGGTACTTAATTTATTTAAGAAAAAAAAAAAATTGAGTAAGTAAAAAGTAAAGCATGAGAAGGAATAATATATTAATATGTTTGGTTTAAGTGACGTGACAATTTGACATGGTAGCGAGGTCAGAGCTGTGCCTGTGTGGCCAGAATTGAAGGAAGGAAAACAACTTGCACATTTTCCTACCTAGTGATAGTAATAGTAATAGTAGTAGTAATAGTAGTAGTAATAGTAGTAGTAATAGTAGTAGTAATAGTAGTAGAGATTATCTTTGATGAGCTATTTGGTAGCCACATTGTTCTATTCTAACATACAAGGAAAGACTATATATTATGAAATCATAAGGTTCTAACTCTGCTACTTACTAGCTCTAGTAGCTACTTTGTGTGTGCATGGAAATTGGAATGGAGTTAATATATTCTTTTGATTTTTTCTTTTCTCTTTTCTCTTTTCTCTTTTCTGTCCAGATAAGATATTGACAATGCATCCAATGATTGAAGGTTTGTCAATATAATTGAAGTATAGATGCTCTGATTTTCGATGGCATATATAATATGAATATAATTAGTGTTCAAATTGATAATTACCAAATGACATTTGACATGGCATGGCATGGCATCAATACAAAAACAAGAATATGTTCTCTGTCTTGCAAAGTTGGTTTTGCCTTTTAACTTTGTCTTTAATCCAATCCTCATAACTACCACTTTGAATTGTTCCACCTCTAAAACAATACGATGTGATGTCTAAAAAAGTTATTGAAACAAGTAAACTTGGGAAACTCCTATTTTTCTCACTATCAACCAATTAATTTCTACTTCAACTTGGTGATCAATGATGAAAGGTTAGAAACTTATAAGGAAGGAGAACTCATGCTGGATGCCCATCAATCCAACATCATCATCATTTTTTTCCCCTTTTACTCACACTTGCCTCTCACCCTCTCAAAGAGGAACTGCTTGACTATTTTATCACTTAATATCAATTATACACCTGACACATCTAAAGTACTTCCTTTTCCCATCCACATTAGTGGAATTGGGATGAGCTCGCCGGGCTAAGCTCTCATATTGCAGAAAATCTGGAAGGCAGCTATCCCTACACCCTCGCCTCCCCGATTCTGCCACTGCCCATACAACCATATTACTTTTAAAACCCAAGTTACTCACTAAATTGATTCAGTCTCCCTCAAATTCCCTCACTCGGATCCGACTGGAACCTACCCGATCCTTATGGGCCTAGCAATTTTAACCTTATAACCCAATCCAAAATGGTGGACTGACACAGGACTAGCCACCTCAAAATGATGCAATCTTTGGAGACAAACAGTAAAAGGAAAATAATATAAAGAAAAGGAGAGAAGGGAAGGGAAGTATGCCACACTTTATATTCCACTTGTATCGGGAGTAAATATTATGTTATTATACCCATCAATACATATTCCAAGAAAGAAAAGAAAAAGTAGCTTTTAGCTAATACACAAAGGGGGAGATGCTTGGGGAAGCAATAAAGCAGAAACACAAAGGGGGAGACTCCATTAAAAGGAGGGAAGGGGGAGTTTGTGCTTTGTGGTACCACACAAAGTTGTGGGTCATAAAACTATATAGAGTGTCATTACTCCTAGGATGATGACATTTAAGCCTTTGTTAAATGGATTTTACAACACCCCACTCAAATTGGGACATTTGGACATCCAAAATATTGTCCAAAACACTATCAATATTGTTGTCTACATCCCTTTTTCTTTTGAGGTGGTTGCAATAGTATATTCGTAGCAAGGCTTTTAACATAATAATATAAACAGATATAGATAGAATCTAAATCTAGCAAAAAAGTATATGATGTCACCCTTCCAAATCTTTGGAAGAGTATTGATTCTCACGATCAAAAGAAGTGGGGTTACTTTTTTTGGGGGAGGGGGGGGGGGGGGGGGAGAATAATATTATATATATACATATATATATGTAAGTTATACCTATAGAAAGTTCTTGCAAGTTTGAAAGTTCGGCTAAGGAATGACTTTTTTTTATTTATTGATTAATTAAATATAGCAAATTATATATCGATTAATTATGAAAATAGAGAAAAATATTCATAATCAAAAGCTCGACAAAGAGAGATTACAACAACATTTGTAGGATGGAGCACCATCTTCTTAACCTTACTCCATGGAGGCAAGGACTAAGCATATGAGTAATGGTATTAAGTATAGGCAAGGGGTCCACGGCAAATAAGAATGAAAATGGAGCCTTTATGTGTCATCTAGGTGGGGGGCTTGAAGGCGAGACCAATTACATAGTTTCGGGCATTAAGTGGGGTCTAATGGGAATTTTGAATAATTAGAGTTGGCAATTAGCTAGTAGTGAGGTTCATGTCGGATAAAAAGGTAAGGCATTAGGAAGGGGAAGAAATTAATCCCATTAGTGTCCGACTGCGTTATGTTGGCGAATAGATAAGCTTTCAATTTGTTGTTTACCAATAAGCAAAGCCAATGGACCACCCAATGGAATGTGGGTTTTACACGTAGAAAGAAAATAAACAACTGTTCTTCATATCATGTCAAAATACCATCTGCTGTTGAAAGAGAGAACATATGTACAAACCTCTACATAGGTATGATTCTTATGCATGATAAGCAGCAAGAAGGGAAGAATGAACGTTGAGTCCTTTGATTTACGAGGCTCTTAGTATACACGTGTATAGAAGAGATGAGTTAAACCTATAAACGTACCTTATTAATAAGAAGAGTTGCCCCTCTCGCCTTTTTTTTTTCTTCTGTCTTGATGGGATCAGTGCTACCTAGCATACGTCGAGCGCTACCCATTCAACTGTTGGAATATAAGTTGCGAGGTATAAATGTTGCGCTTACGCATATCTCCTTTAAACTATTAATATCCAAAATTAGGAATACAATCACTAGAAAGACATACTCTTACCCAACGTAAAAAAAAATATCGCGATATTCAGTCACGATCATAATACATGCAAAATACATGCAACTTTCTTAGAGACCTAATCCTACTGTACGGCCATCTCTTCTTCTTAGTCCCGCAGTGTATTGCTTCTCTAAATCCAGCTGGAGTTCCTTCTGCTTCTCTGCCCGAAGGAGGTTGCTGCCACCATCTTGATTGCCCGGATTCTGGTCCACCCTCAACTCCCCTTTTACACCCTACAATTGGCCATAGCCACCAAGGCAACCTCAGACTCTAAAATCGTGTTAGTAGGTGAAGAAAAATTCTAATGGAGTGAGAGTTACGACCAAGAATTGAGAAAAGTTCCAAAGATCCATAATTCTCATTCAGATGGAAAAAGGATAAAGAGGATGTAAATTACCATGAGTTTGTTGAATTTTTCTTGTCGTTCACGATCTTCAAATAGCAGTGTATCCCATCGGTTACCGGTCTATCAAATATGGAAAAAAAGGGCGATGAGAACACACAGGAATCCACATACAACAATCAACGACCTATGGAAACAATGCCCTATTTAACTACCATTGTGGATTTTAAAATAGCTTAAGAACATCAAGTTGAGTACATTAACCGTATATGCCTCTTCTGAAGCAGTGCTCTTTTTGTTTCCCCACAGAAGCTTTTTCTTCTGGTCAGCAGTCATGAAACCCACTCCAACAAGGTTCTTATTAACTATGGAGTAAGAATTGAAGAAGAAGATAACATAGGTGAAAAAAAGAAACTCTAATATGGAATATTAAGTTGACATTCAGAGCCAAGTTCATACCTAACTCAGCAGCTTTCATTGCAGCAACCTTTGCATTGCTTATGTCACTAGCAGCCTCAGTATTACCAGCCTGGCTCTGGCCGTGTCCCTGTCCCCGAGTTATGTTGACATTCTGTACTTGCTTTGAGCTTGAACTTGAAGACTGCTTTTCAGCAGCTGCATTTCTGAACTTTGAAACTGATTACAATAGGCCAATGCATCAGCAGTTTCGTATCATTTTATCAAGATATTAAAAGAAAGAAAGCTTATACATAATAGTTAGTATCTTATGAAATTAAAAACCCTTATATAAAAGGAAGGCAAGATCAGTAATTACCATATTCACAATTAATCTGTCGGTCAGAGCTAAATAATTTCGTTTTCTTAGCAGGGACTTCTTGATTTTCATCTCCAGAAACACAGTTATCAGGCAGGTCCTTGTCCCACTTCGTCTCCCTGTCATTATATTTCTTCCCTTCCTCTTTGGAAATCTTCAAACCATGTAACTCACTTCGGTCACTCTTGGGAGGTTCTTTCAAGTGATGCCTAGTATCATCCCTTCCTGAAGCTGGGTCATTCCGGCTCCCCTTGGGTTCCTCAAAGGTTCGATCGCTCTTATAGTCTCCTGAAGACCTATGATAGTCTCTCCTGTCATCTCTAGCACGTCTATTCCTCATATTCCCATCACTCTCCATTTCTTTTGTATGTGCATGTCTTCTCCCGAAACCACCTCTTTCTGATGAGGAATCCATATCTCTGCTTCTCTGTCCAGAACCATCATATTTATCTCGGGAATATTTGTCCACATCTCGGAATGAGTCTCTTGACCGACTGTGCTCACCTTCCTCTCTAGTATGATTGGAATGAGCGCCGCCCCTTGACTCGCGACTAGAACGAGAGTAACCATGGGAACTGCGAGATGAGTATAGATCAGAATGTCTATAAGAATCGCTACTTTGGCCATACTGGCTTCTGCCTAAGTCCTTGCCTAAATCACTCCTGTCATTTATCTTTCTGGGCCAACGTTCAAAGTCTTTTGCAACATTGTCTCTTAGAAGCTTTGGACTAGAAATGCGGTCTTGCTTGGGACTTTCTGCAAATATGTGAAACAAAAGCATAAGGACAAGTGTAAATTTAAAAATAGAGGACAAATATGTCTCTCCTAGTAAACATGTTCTATATCCAGCAGGATCATGTGAACTCATCCTAAGACAAAAATTTTAACTTCATGGAAACCCTCAAACCAAATCTTGAATCGAAACTAACCATCAGATGAAGATGAGCGACTAAGCGGGGATCGGCGTCGATACTTTCTGCTGGATGCATCAGCAGATGGTTTACGAAATTCCGCTTTTGTATCGACATCGTCAGAGAGCGGTCGCTTACTGAAATCCATGATGCCTTGCACCTGAAACACAACATATACTATAAGACCAAATAAATTAACAATTAAAAAGGTAATTATATGACTATGAAATAACTTTTTTTTTGGCCAAAGACTACGAAAGAATTGAGTTCCCAATCCATTGAAAATAATAAAGCAATGAGCTTCTGTTAGTCGAAAAGAAAACTAATTAACTCAAACAAGGGATATTCAATATTGTTTATGCAGGCAGCAGTAACTGAAATTACTCCTGAATATGCTTATAAAATGCTAGCCAAAAATAGAAATTCCCAATTGTGATCCTTTTCCCAATTCCCAGTACTTTGTCAGAGAGCTAAAACAGAGTAAAAAAGCTTAAGAAAACAGATATTAAATCATATCAAAATGATCCTTATCTTCAATTGGAGTTTTCAGAGCTTCGCTCAGCTAACAAGTAGGAAGTATATATCACCTCCTTTTAGGATTTATTTTCCTCGAAACAGTAATAAAGCTTCATTTTAGCTTAGCTGGAATTATTCATTTTCCATTTTTTCTAATTATTTTTTTCCTTTTTCCTAGCAGACAAGCCCTAAACTTAATCACGAACGCTACGAAGAATCGAACTATTTAAGCCATTTCCACACAATCAAACAACATCGAAACAAACTTTTTTTAAAATATTAACGAGCAAAAGCCTAGATGCAACTTTCAGTACCATTTCTCCATTGTTTTCTAAGCAACTAAACAAGGACAAACATACATCATAACTTCCCAAATCAATAGAATACTTGGAAAAGAAAACGGTTTAGAAATCCAATTAAACGAAGAGGAAATATTAAAATTTGATCGAGGTGAAAGAGAAGTGTACCTTAGAATTGGTGGATTTAGCAGAAAAAAATTCGGTTCATTCACTTATATTCCTTCTGTGTCAATTTCAGCAAAAAAATGTTCTTCTGCCCTTTTCTAGGGTTTGTTTGTCAGAGAAACCTTTGGCAATTTGGGAATGAAATTCTATTACACCTTCAAGCTAATTAAGATGTAGAGAGGGCAAAAATGGAAATGCGGTCGAGCGAATAACTCCACGTGTAATGAGGAGATTCATTTTGTCATCTCCGAAGCCAAAGTATAATTTTCGTGAAATTATACTTTTTCTACACAAGTCCTTCTAAATTATACTTAATACCCCAGATTTCAAAAAAGTGTTAATCTACATTATGTTATCGTATCCTTATGTTTCTTTCCCCCCTCCTCCCCTCATTTATGGAGTTATTCAGCCTAAGCACAAGATCAACAAACGCCGACTCATAGCCTGAGCCTTATGAAATTTGCTATGCAATATCGGACTCGAAAGTTTAAATCGGGGAAAGAGATTTATATAGTTTGGAATTAAACTTAGTCTACCTCTGTTAATATATGTTAAGTGATATAATATATTTTAAATTTAATCCCAAAATATACAAATATATCTCCAAATTGAATCTTGCTTTGAACTTTAGCCTTTAACTGATCCAACAACTCCTTAGAGTCTATCTTTCGTTATTGTTCCATATCACATTAGTAAAATAGTTACATTCGATCTTTCATAAACGGAATAATCATAACTGCACATATATCTTGTATGATAGATGATCTATTATATAAAACTAACATTTGTAATTAATCAGTTCATTTAGATAAGTGTTGGGCCAAGTATTTGTGTTGTGAAGTCTAACGGATGTAAGATGGCTCTGACTTGGATTTGACCCATTGGTCAAAGTAACCTGCCCAAAGGACTTTTGCCACATCCTTTTTTCTTTTTTATGAAATTCGAGAAACTCCTCCACGTGCCTTCGGCTATGGGTTGCAAACTCCGGAAAGAGTGGTTGGACTCACAATATTACTAAGTAAGTCTAGAGTATAATCTCAAAAGTTGTGCAGGTGGCTTAAACCCGAGACTAGCATAGAGAGTTACCCTTATCCAACCGCTTGGGTAACCCCATAAGGCCACTTAGTTGCTCCTTTCTCATGTAAAGCAAATTTCTCTCTCTCTATAATAACAACAAAAGAAAAAAAAAATAGCAAAAAGAAAATTTATTTCTCTCTTAATCTATTTCGACGATTTGCGATTCTAGGAGGTGCAATCTTCTTCGGCGATTTTCACGAGTTGATCTATATGATTTGATTGCAGATTTCTCGGTTAATCTTTTCTCACTCTCTTTTCTAGTTGATAGATTTGGAAGGTGGACTATTATCTTTGGTTAGAGATTCATGATTTAGATTGAATCTTGGGAAATTTGTGCTTGTATGAGAAGAGTGAAATATATGGTGTATGTGCGTGTATGGATTGTATTTGAATCTAATAAGAAAATAGTGGTACGAGTTCTGGTGATTTTTATGAGCTCAAGAATGGATGTAACCTACTGATAGGTGAACCGCTATATATTGTTGTATCGATTGTTTGATAGGTGAACCACTATATATCGTTGTATCGATTGTTTACTATTTTTCTATTGCACATCAAATCCAAAAATGCAAACATAAATTGGTTAGATTAGTTCATAAAGATTGACCTAATTGAATTGAATAAGAGTTTAATCAAACGTAAAAATCCTAACAAAGGTATTAGAGCTAGGTTTGGCTGGATTGGAATTGAAACCAAATGTTTGTTTCACACGTATAGTCTATATTGTTTTGTTATTGCTTAATGCTTGATTGGTTGGATAAATAATTCTTTGTCCTACGATCATATTGAGTGGATATTGAGCATATGTGTATAGTCTTGATTCTTGTGTGAATAATTTTTGGTTTAAAAAATAGGTCTAAATCCTTTAGATCTATTAATACTTTTATCTTTGATATATACTACTCTTGGATTGTGTTGTTTGCTTTTCTTGTGTGATTTTCTGTTTGTAAAAAAATGAGCATAACACGCATAGAAATCTCATGCTTCGATGAGAAAATTGGTTACGGTACATGGAAGAAGAAGATGAGGGCATTGCTCTAACATAATAAGGTTCTTATTACTCTTGAACCATATGATATAAAATGGATAGCGATAAACACGGCTAGAGGGCCGAAATTGAGCAAGAGGTTCACAAAAGATCTTCAAGTGATGCATATCTCTATTGTTGATCAATTTACTTATCCTAAATGTGGAAGACAATGTGCTTCAGAAAGTGGATGGAGATGAAACACCTCTAGCACTTTGGACTAAGCTTGAGTCTATCTACTCTATTCAAGCGGCTTCAAACTTGGCTTACTTGAAAGGTACACTCTTTACTTGAAAAATAGATGTTAGTAAGAATTTATAAGATAATCTAGATGAATTCTTGAAACAGAATTTAATCTTAAAGGATACGGACTAGGCCTTAGATGATACTAGCTAAGCTATGATTCTTTTACAATCATTACTTGAAGAGTATATGGTAGTTAAAAATACCTTAAAATATACTAGTGTAGTTCCTAAGTTAGATTTTGTCATACCAGGTCTTAGGGTTAGAGAGTTAGAGTTAAATGTTAGTAAGAGGTCAAATTCTAACCTATTTGTTAAGAGTAAGCAAGAAAAGGACGAATTTTATAATACTAATAGAAACTCTTAAGAAAAATAAAAATGATAAAAAAGGATGTCAAATTAGAAAATGTTATCATTGTAACAAATTATGCCACTTAAAGAAAGATTGTTTTGCATTAAAAAAATAAGAAACTAACTTAAGGACATAATGAATGCAATATGAGAAATGCAACATGCGGTGTCTGAAGTCCTTAATGTGTCTAAATGCATTGTGGTAAATAAGTGGATTTTGGACTTCGGTTGCAATTTCCATATAAATCCGAATAGATAGTGATTTCAAAACTTTAATGAATTAGAGGAAGGTGTGGCTTTCATGTGTAATAATCAAATTATAAAATTCAAAGGATAGGAAATATAACTTTAAAATTACATGATGAGAAAATAATCATGCTTTCTAAAATTAGGTATATTCCGGATTTGAAACGATATTTAATCTCTGTAGGCACTTTAGATGAGGCTGGTTGTACATATAAGGCCGGAAAAGGAAATTTAATTATTTGTATAAATGATAAACTGATTCTTAAGAAAATTAGGAAAAATGAACTCTATGTATTATGTGATTATTATTATGATTCTATTTCCAATATTATACTTGTTTCTACTAACCATGATATGACATAAAAATGACACATTGGATTCGGTTATATGAGTCAAAAGGGTTTAAATGAACTGAGCAACCAAGGATGTTTAGAACTCTTTAACCTCACTTAATTTTTGTGAAATATGTGTTCTTGATGAACATCATAAATCTAATTTTACTAAGATATTTCATCTAGTTAAGTAATATCTTAAATATTTGCATGCCGATTTATGGGGACTTAAACCATCTCATGGTAGTAGGAGGTTATTTTTATCTATTATGGATGACTTTAGTAGGTAAGTTTGGGTCATACTTTTAAAGTCTAAGGATATAATATTTGATAGATTTAAAAAGTGGAAAGTCCTAGTGGAAAATCAAATAAATAAGTTAAAACTTTTAGGATGGATAATGGTTTAGAGTTTTGTAAAACTTTATTTGCTAAATTTTGTAAGGAAAGTTGGGATAACTAGGCTTGTTAGGATACCTCAATAGAACGGGATAACAGAAATGATGAATAAGACATTGCTAGAAAAAGTAAAATGTCTTATATTTACATTGGGTATACTAAAAGGGTTTTGGGAGGAAACCATAAAAACAACCACCTATTGAGTTAATAAAAGTTTATCAACCGTTTCGAGTTTTAAGTGTTTCGAAGAAATTTGGTTAGTTTGGAAGCTGAATTCAAGGTATTTAATGACTTTTGGGTGTGCTATCTATACACATAAAATGTATGAAAAAATATATTATAGATCACAGAAGTGTATTCTTAAGTTAGGTTAAGTATTTGTATTATGATGCCCAATTGGTGTAGTAGGATAGCTTTGATCCATTGGTCAAAGCAACCCGCCCAAAGGACTTTTGCCACTTGCTTGCTCCTCTCTCACGTGAAGTAAATCTAGGGTATTCTCTTAAACTATAACTGCTGCAAATAGACATTGTAATAGCAACAAAAGAAAAAAAAAATAGCAAAAGGAAAATATATTTCTCTCTCAATCTTCTTCGACGATTTTCACAAGTTGATCTATGCGATTTGGTTACGGATTTCTTGGTTAATCTCTTTTCACTCTCTTTTTTAGTTAATAAATCTGGAAGGTGGATTATATCCACTTTTAGTTAGAGTTAGAGATTCATGATTTAGGTTGAATCTCGAAAAATTTGTACTTGTACGAGAAGAATGTGAATTCTATGGTGTATGTGCTTGTATGTGTATATATGGTTGTATCCGAATATGATAAGATAATATCAATACGATTTTCAATAGTTTTAAAGAGCTCAAAAATGAATATAATTTATTAATAAGGGAATTACTATATATGGTTGTGTTTGATTATTTACTATTATTCCATTATATGTTAAATCTGAAATTGCAAATATAAATCAATTAAGTTAATTAATCAAAATTGACCTAATTAAATTGAATAAGAGTTTAACCGGGTAAAAATCTTAACTAGAGACTCAAATTCCTCCAACTCAACGTGCTTATAAAAACAGGAAAGAAAGGAAAAAAAAAAAAAGTGAGGTTCTTTTCCGCTCTCCCCGATTTTATTAGAAAGAACCGTTTTTTAACCAAAAAAAACAGTTCCCTTCCTCACCTCTAACAAAACAAACGTACTAGGAAGAAAGAAATCTCTCATTTTTATAAACCCCAATTTCTAGTTTCCGAGCTGTAATCGACGCCCATTCTTTTCAATCACCATGTGGGCTCTGCGTCGAGCTTCAACTCCTCTAAGGTGACCCTCTCTTTTTTTCTTTCTCTGGTTCATTATGATTCTTCTTGTTTGATTTCTTCATGAGCTTCATTTCCTCATAGAAACTCAGATAAAATGCTCATATTCCGATCAAGTTGGAAAGTTTTATAGATTCCGGGTTTCATGGCGTACTCCTATCCTACTATGGTCATAATATGTACATTTTATCTGCTGTTTGTTGATACAGCGTGGTAGGAATTTTGAAGTAAGAAAATGAGGTGATGGTTTTTAGTATCAGGAATTTTGAACTTCTTCCCCCCTTGCTTTTTCTACGCTTAAAATGCTTCTCAAAAATATATAATTTTCATACTTTTTTTAATGTTTTATATGTTTTTAGGAATCAAGGATTCAGAGTAGGAACTTCATTTGCTTGTGCTAAATTAGATACACCAAATGCTCACATAGAAGAGAAAGCTAATAGGATTGATTCTCTTCGAGCTGTATCTGAGAATTTTCTACATCTTAAGATGTTTCACCACTCAGCAAAAGTTTCTTCAAGACTCCATGCGGGTGGAAGAAGCCTTTCATCGAAAGCTGGAGCTAAAAGCAGTGGACTAGAAGATGACTTGGAATATGGGTTTTCTGAACTGGAGACGCCATCGTGTTCTGAGTCAAGTCAACTCAACTCAGTAAATCAGATGATGAAAGTGAAGATGAATTGACTTCTGGACGAGGACTCTCTAATGATGAGGATGATGCTAAAGAACCAAATGATTGGAGACTGAGAGTGATGCAGTTGAGAAAAAATCGATGAAGAGAAGGCCACCCTCTGCACTATTCAAGGCCATTATGAAGTCTCTTGGATTGTCTATTCATACTGCTCTTGATAAGTGGATTGAAGAAGGGAAAAACTTAAGCTCAGGATGAGATTGCCCATGCCATGCTCCTTCTTCGTAAACACAAAATGTTTGGGAGGGCGTTGCAGGTAATTTTCACCTGTTCTCTACATTTTCATGTTATTCGTGGTGCATATGATGACATACTTATGTTCTAATTGTGCTCTTAGATGAGTTAATATATCTTAAGAGAAGAAGGATGATTTAGGTTTGATTTTCTTCCATGTTGGAAACTGAATCTTGTGCAAGCCTTTCTTTAATTTCCTTGTAAGGTGAACTAGGTTGTCTTCAGCAGTGAAGCAAATTGGAATTTTATTGTTCCATAATGGATTGTAGGCTTAAACCTAAAGTTTCAAACGAGTGAACCAAATGTAAATTAGTTGCTTATTTGTTACCTCGTACACTTGATTTTACAAATAATCATGTTATTCTCATCACTCTCTCTAATTTCTAGACATTTTCTTTTGTATCATGTGATGTTC
Organism: Coriaria nepalensis; assembly: GCA_027186245.1. NCBI lineage: Eukaryota > Viridiplantae > Streptophyta > Magnoliopsida > Cucurbitales > Coriariaceae > Coriaria > Coriaria nepalensis. The sequence continues at coordinate 93,445 of CP114483.1, forward strand.
TGAATATATGCCTTATGTTGTACTACTGTAACCTCTATTCTCCTCTGGGATACGTCTGGCTATTAAACCTTACATAAAGATAATATCTTCTTTGGGCATAAACTCTTTCATTATTTAGCTTTCATAATTATGATTTCCATTCCTGCCTCTGCCGTGTGAAGCTTTGATGTAGGCAATACACTTTATTAATAGACGCTAAAGGCCATGCCCATGACATTTCTGAAATGGAGAAAGTCGTTGAAACAATGAAGGATAAAGGCATTAAACCTGAGATTAGTACAGAAGTCGTTACGGCCAGGCACTATACCTCAAGTGGGCTAACAGAAAAAGCGATAGCAGTCTTGAAGGGGATAGAAGGGGACAGCTTGAAAGAAAATCGTCGGGCTTGCCAGCTTTTGCTTCTGCTTTATGCTGATCTGGGTGTGACAGAAGAAGTAGAGAGAGTCTGGAAAGTCTGTGTATCAAAGCCAAAGTTCGGAGAATGCATGGCAGCAGTTATTGCTTAGGGAAAGCTTAAGAATGTTGAAAAAACAGAGGAGGTTTTTGACAAGATAGTGAAGACAGGGAAGAAGCTTTCATGGCATATTTATACCGTTATGCTTAAGGTCTATGCGGATAATAAGATGGTAACAAAGGTTAAGGATGTGATAAAAAGAATGGCTGATAATAGAGTCAAAATCGGACCTTTGAGTTGGGATGCTCTCGTAAAGCTCTTTGTGGAAGCAGGTGAAGTGGAAAAGGCGGATTCCTTTTTGCAGAAGGCAACTCATCAGAACCAAATGAAGCCAATGTCTAGTTCTTAGATGTCTATAATGACGCAGTATTCAAAGAAGTGAGATGTTCATAATACTGAGAAAATCTTCTATAGGATGAGAGAGGCTGGTTATCCTGCTCGGTTCAGTCAATTTCAAGCTCTTTTTCGAGCTTACATAAATGCTAAGGTTCTGGCTTATGGGTTTAGAGAGAGAATGAAAGCAGAGAATATAATTCCGAATCGCGATTTATCTGGGCAGTTGGTTCAAGTTGATGCATTTAGAAAGACTGCAGTTTCGGACTTGCTTGATTGAGGATAAGGATTGTGTCCGGTTCTTACTATAAAAGTTTGTACGTTTTTAAGTCTGGAATTTCCTCTGTATTTTTTGTTTCCAAGTGTATATTTAATTTACACATTCATTTATTTGATTCAGGTGATGATACTGGTTCTGAAACTAACACTTGCATGAAAAAGGAATCTACCACTTCGAACCTTCCTGGATGAAATCTAGTATATCTTGGCGATGAGATGAACTTTAAGATTATTTTCGACATTTTCATTTGTTGGGTCTGCAGAAATGAGGGAAGACGACAAATAAAAACAAGTTTTTACCCCACCTGTGACAAGTGATATAAGAAATCAAGTGTGAATGTAAGAAATCAAAGTTATGTAGGAATATGTGTTATTACAAGAAATAATAGGGGTGGGTATTACGTCAATTGCAACAATATTTGAGGGTGCTTTATTGAAATAGAACCCAAAAACCTAAATACTTCTGGCAAAAATATCAAATGGGTTTAGTAGGTTTCATCTTTTTTAGGGTTTAAGAGACAAAAGGAAGAACAGAAAGCTCTCATTTTCATACACCGCCGCCGCCGCCGCCGCCACCACCACCACAAACACCAATTTCCAGTTTCCAGGCAGTAATCGCTGCCCATTTTTCAATCGCCATGTGGGCTCTGCGACGAGCTTCAACTCCTCTAAGGTAGCCCTCTCTCTCTCTCTCTGCCCCCCCCCCCCCCCCCTTTTTTTTTCTTTTGGTTCATTTTAATCTTCATGAGCTTCAAATCCTCTCATAGAAACTCAGATAAAATGCTCATATTCCAATCAAGAAAAGACAGTCTTGTGTTTTTTCTTTTGCATCTTTTTAATGTTTTATGTGTTTCCAGGAATCAGGGATTCAGGGTGCGAACTCCATTTGCCTGTGCTAAATTTGATATACCAAATGCTCACGAAGAGAAAGCTGATAGGATTGATTCTCTTCGAACTGTATCTGAGGAATTTCTACATCTTAGGAGGTTTTACTGTTCAGCAAATGCTTCTTCAAGACCCTGTGCGGGTAGAAGAAGCCTTTCATCACAAGCTGGAGCTAAAATCAGGGGACTAGAAGATGACGTGGAAGATGGGTTTTCTGAACTGGAGACGCCATTGAGTTCTGAGTCAACTCAACTCAGTAAATCAGATGATGAAAGTGAAGATGAATTGACTTCTGGACCAGGACTCTCTGATGATGATGATGATGCTGAAGAACCAGATGAGATGGATTTGTTGGAGACTGAGAGTGATGCAGTTGAGAAAAAGTCGACGATGAGAAGACCACCCTCTGCATTATTTAAGGCCATTGTGGAGTCCCCTGGATTGTCTATTCATACTGTTCTTGATAAGTGGATCGAAGAAGGAAAAACTTTAACCCGGGCTGAGATCACCAATGCCATGCTCCTTCTTCGTAACCGCAAAATGTTTGAGAGGGCGTTGCAGGTAATTTTCACCTGTTCTTTACATTTTCATGTTATTTATGGTGCATATGAATCCATACTCATGTTCTGATTGTGACCTTAGATGGGTTAATATATCTGAAGAGAAGGATGATTTAGGTTGGATTTTCTTCCATGTTGGAAACTGAATCTTGTGCAAACCTTACTTTACTTTGATTGTTAGGTGAATTCGGTTGTGTTTGCCTCAGCATTTGAGACAAATCGGAATTTGTGGGTCCATAATGGATTGTTGGCTTAAACTGTAAGTTTCAAAAGACAACCAAATGTAACTTGGTTGATTATTTGTTACCTCACATACTTGATTTTACAAATAATCATGTTATTCTCATCGTTCTTTTATTTTGTAGATATATTCCCTTGTATCACGTGATTTTCTGAATGTATGCTTTATGTTGATACTAATGTAACCTCTATTTTCCTTTGGGATATGTTTGGAAATAAAACCTTACTAAGATAAAAGATATATTTCCTTTGGCATAAATTTGTTCAATAATTAGCTTTCATAATTTTGGTATGAGAATTGATGTAGGGAATACTTCATTTTTCACATATTGTTATTACTGTTGGATTTGCAGATGTCAGAGTGGTTGGAGCAGAGTAAGCAGCTTGACTTTGTTGACAGAGATTATGCATCACGTGTTGATTTGATCGCAAAAGTTCGTGGTCTTCACAAGGCAGAGAATTACATTGAGAATATTCCAGAATCTTTCAGAGGCGAGGTAATCTACCGGACCCTACTGGCTAATTGTGTTATGGAAAACAATGTGCATAAAGCAGAGTATGTATTCAACAAAATGAAGGACCTAGAACTCCCCATCAAAGAATTTACTTTCAACCAGCTACTCCTACTTTACAAGCGCCTTGACACTAAGAAAATAAGCAACGTTTTACTATTGATGGAGAAGGAAAATGTGGAGCCCACCGAATTCACATATAAAATCTTAATAGATGCTAAAGGCCGTGCCAATGACATTTCCGGAATGGAGAAAGTTGTTGAAACAATGAAGGATAAAGGCATTAAACCTGATAAGAGTACAGAAGCCGTTATAGCCAGGCACTATGCCTCAAGTGGGCTAACAGAAAAAGCCCAAGCAGTCTTAAAGGGGATAGAAGGGGACGACCTGAAAGAAAACCGTTGGGCTTGCCGGCTTTTGCTTCCGCTTTATGCTGACCTGGGTATGACAGAAGAAGTAGATAGAATCTGGAAAGTCTGTAAATCAAGCCCAAGGTTCGAAGAATGCATGGCAGCAGTTATTGCCTGGGGAAAGCTTAAGAATGTTGAAAAAGCGGAGGAGCTTTTCGACAAGATAGTGAAGACATGGAAGAACCTTTCGTCGAGTAATTATTCTGTTATGCTTAAGGTCTATGCGCATAATAAGATGGTAACAAAGGGTAAGGATCTGATCAAAAGAATGGCTGATAATGGAGTCAAAATCGGACCTTTGACTTGGGATGCTCTCGTAAAGATCTATGTGGAAGCAGGTCAAGTGGAAAAGGCAGATTCCTTTTTGCAGAAGGCAACTCATCAGAACCACATGAAGCCAATGTTTAGTTCTTACATGGCTATAATGGAACAATATTCAAAGAAGGGAGATGTTCATAATGCTGAGAAAATCTTCTATAGGATGAGAGACGCTGGCTATACTGCTCGATTCCGTCAGTTTCAAGCTCTTTTGCAAGCTTATATAAATGCTAAGGTTCCTGCTTATGGGTTTAGAGAGAGAATGAAGGCTGACAATGTATTTCCGAACCGTGCTTTGTCTGGGCAGTTGGTTCAAGTTGATGCGTTCAGAAAGACTGCAGTTTCAGATTTGCTTGATTGAGGAGAAGGATTGTTTCAGGTTCTTACTATTAAAAATTTGTAGGTTCTTAAACGATTTTAAGTTTCTTGTTTGTTATTGCTAAATTTACAAATCATAGACTTGGGATCTTTAGAATACGGTAGTGGGTCGTCCTTTTGTTTTGTGGGATTTTGTTTTGTAAAAGTTTATGTGTTGGCTGACTTTTTTTTTTTGTGAATTTCGGAGAACTCTTCCATGTATCTTCAGCGATAAGTTACAAATTTCGGGGGAGCAGTTAGACTCACAGCATAACTGGGTAAGTTTGAATCTGGATCAAATTTAGAAAGTCACCTCAATCCAAGTGCCTGGACAACCCTGAGGGGTGTTGGCTGACTGTTGCCATTATGGAATATACATTTTCTGCAGAAAATACAGCTCTTAGTGGGATGTTTGTTTGATGGGCTATTGTTTGTAGCTTTATGGAATATAACAGGGCCGAGTTGAGCCTAGGTAAGCAAATTAAGCCTAGTTTTTCCAAACAGAAAATGATTCGAGTCTTTTTTTAGGTTAAGTGATTGTACTGGTTCAGAATCTTACCGCTTCGAGTCTTCCTGGATGAAATCTGATATAAAATGAACGAATCAATAAATGCATTAACGCTTACAACTGTATAATCTTGGGGATGAGACGAACTTAAGATTATATTCGCCATTTTCATGTGTTTGGTGGGTGAAACATAGATTACATTTGAAGTTTGAACAATCTATAGCAGCACAAAGAACAACACCGTATTTGTACATTCCGAAATACATGAACCCAAACAATCGGTCTAATTTCTATTCTACATCCAATCCTTCCCACTAGCTCGATACTATGTATCCACTACTTTAGTATGTCGACCCATCAATAAAAATGATTTCCCCTTTTCTACCTTGTCTTGTTATAAGTATATGGTTCTAGATCTTACCCTTTAAATATCTAGCTGATCAAGGTTTATCAAGCCTGCAGAATTTTGTATGAGTTCCTTCCGGAAATCCACCTGAAATTTCAAGGATAAGCAAAATTACATTTATTCATAATGTCAATGCAAACAAAGGATTGTTATCGCGACCAGGAGTCAGAAAATGCACAAGCTACAACTACTTACACGAGCTCCCATAAGAGAGGAAAAGACTACACTGGCCTTGGCTGCATCTTCAACCACTAATTGCTTTAGGAGTCTTCGCTCTGGGTCCATTGTTGTTTCCCATAGTTGTAGAGGCATCATTTCTCCCAAACCTGCGTTTGCAAGCATAAACACATAAAATATGTATTAGTACTCCCCAGGAGTCATCGAGCATAATTTCTACAAATCCTGTACAACAGTAACTAACTAAAATGTCTTGCCTATATAATATATATAATTAACACAGATTGTGAGTACCTTTGAACCTCTGAATGTTGTATGATGCATTGGATGGGAAGGAACTTTGAAGCTTTTTCAGTTCTGCTTCATCATAACAATAATGTACTTGCTTTCCCCTCTCGACCTAGTAATTTAAAGGGTGAAAACTTGAAGCTTAGAATGATAGTGCAGATCAAAATGTCTTTAAATTCATCAAAGTGAAAGGAAAACCTTGAAAAGGGGCGGAACTCCAACATAAATGCAACCTTCATCAAACAGAGCCCTCTGAAATCAAGAATCCAAACATCAAAATTGAGTTTCTCATCTTTTCAGATGAGTTATTGTAGACTAAATCTATACAAAAGCAATAAAATACAAAAGACTTTAACAGTTACTTACCTGATATCGAAAGAAAAATGTCAACAACAGAGTTCGAATATGTGCACCATCTACATCGGCATCTGTTAAAATTATTATTTTATGATAACGAAGAGCCTCCATTTTAAAATCCTCTCCCTGAAACAATGTTTGACACATCGCACAGGCTAAAAATGTTACTAGAGGGGAAAAAAGAGGAGAAGGAGAGTGAGTGGGGGAGATGTTACAAATATATCCAGGTAAGCAAAAGAAAAGATGAGTCGAACCTTTACTCCAAGCCCAAGTCCGAGAATTAAATTTTGAATCTCTTCGTTTTTGTACATTGCAGCCTCATCCTTCCTCTCAATATTTAAGATCTTCCCTCTCAAAGGTAGAATAGCCTGCATCATTATTTAATACATTAATGTCCACCAACAATAGCAACAATATTTTGATTTAAAAGTTAACCATCATAACAATTAACAAACAAAAAATTATTAGTAGTAACTTCTTTTCTCGTGCTATTGAACTTAGTCTAATTGCATTTCATAAAAATAGCAAGCAAAAAATTCAGAGAAAGATATTCCCTGCTAAAGCGAACTGTAATTTTTGAAAAGTTTGATTATCTCCAAATACTAATCACTCATACCTGGAAGCGTCTATCACGACCTTGTTTAGCACTTCCACCAGCTGAATCTCCTTCAACAATGAAAATTTCTGCAAATGTAGAGAGGATGTAAGAGGAATAACTTTGAAGACCCAACCTAACTATTGCCACAATTGATCCTTGTCTAAACATATAGCCACAACCTTAAACAAGTTATTTTGAATCCATGCCCCGTCAAAAAGTTACCTAGGATTCTAAATATTGTCGAAGAGAAAGCAGGATATACCAGATTCTTCAGGATTGGTGGATGAACAATCGGCTAGTTTTCCCGGAAGTGATGACGATCGCAATACACTCTTTTGTCTGACCAATTCTCTAGCCCTCTTTGCTGCCAGAGCAGCCTGAAAATGGGAATACCATAAGCAAAAGAGGACTTCAAGTTATTACATCTTATGTACATGGAGGTTTTGTATAGTATCTGCTTTTTATTCATAAGAATGTCATTACTTATTATCCAAATGAAAAATCATGACTCAAATAGCATGTCACCTTGAGAGCATTTAGAGACTTGGAAAGGATTGAATCAAGGACATCTGGGTGCAATTCCAAGAATTCAGTAAGATATTCTTGTACAGATTGATCCACCACTTTACGCACCTCTGAATTTCCCAACCTTGTCTTTTATGAAAGGGAAAAATACAGCAATGAAAGTTAGATACAGGCAATAGAGGGTAACACAAATAATATTACCAACTTCAACTGAGGGCTAAACCATTCATATTCCCTTATCAATTAGAGTAGAGATGGTACTTTTGTTTGTCCTTCAAATTCTGGGTTCGGAATCTTGACAGAGATGATGCATGTTAATCCTTCCCTCACATGTTCACCACTTAATGTGATATCCTTCTCCTGGAAGAAACAAATTGAAAGTCTTTAAGACACTTCTATATTATTTATTCAGCTTGATTTGAGAGAAACTGACAACTGATTGAGTAAGAAAGTGGTTACACAAGCACTTTCACAGGACAAATTGAACCTCTTGGAAAAGAGAGTTTACAAATGACTTACTAGATTCCTGGAAATCAAGCTTTTTTCATAATATACATTTCAAATCATCATTAAGTTGGAGAGAAGTTTAGAAATCAAAGTGAACCTGCCTTGATAATCTTGGACTTTTTCCCCAAGTTATTCAGGGTTCTCGTTAAGGAAGCCTTGATGCCATCTATATGGGTACCACCATCAATTGTTCGTATGCTATTAGCATATCCAAGCATTGTGTCTGAATATGCATCTGAACACCTAGGAAAGAATCAGTGAGGCAAATATCAAGCAATTATCAGAATAAAGCTGAGTGGATATGAGATCATTTCATGCAATAAAGTGTATTTGAAGATTGGAAACTCTATTATATGCGCTGCCACATCCCAAGTTCAACAGGGTGGCTGATCCAGTTAGCTAGAATATGTATGTTTGTGTATGTATATATATATGAAAGAAGAGAGCTAATGGATTTACCATTGCAGGGCTACATCAATTGCGATTCCATCTGCTTCCTTTCTAAAACCAACAACATCATGAAGCGGTTTCTGGAGTAAAGAAATGTCAGTCAGGATCAGATACAAAATGATGAATATGTCAACTGTGAACTAGAAGAACCGCCTAGAGGGAAGAACATAACAGAGAACCGAAAGATCAAAGAACAAGCTTACCTTATCATTATTCAACCACTTTACATATTCAACCAATCCTCCAGCATAGAAGTATTCATTATACTGGTTCTTCTCTGGATCATTATCTTCTTTCTGGAGAGTGATTGTAAGCTGTAATAATTATGTGATAAGTGTTGGTAAGTCGAACAGTACATAACATAAAAGGCTACCATCAAAATCATTTGAGAAAAATTATTAGTCAACAGCCATTTCCACTACCAAACTACTATTGTAAGGCAATTTTACTGATCAGAACAAAAATGCAATGGAAACATTAGCTGCTATGGTAAAACAGCAGTAACATCACCTTAGGGTTTAGAAAAGCTAGCTCTCTGATCCGCCCAGCTATTGTGTTGTAGTCAAGCTGGATAATGGTGGTGAATACTGCAAGAAAAGTTTGAATTAAAAAAACGCATGCACACACACACACATACGAGAACCATTTTACTATTCACCAACTAATCAGTGGCATATAAATTTATACAACTGTCAAAATAATCAAGGAACACGGGAGGAGTGAAACCTTCTTTATCAGGCCAAAATCGGATGCAAGTTCCTAGATGATCTTTCTGCTCAGCTGAAAGAACATGGCATGTTAGAGCGGTGATAGGTTTCCCGCGAGAATATCTTTGCTGGAACTCCATTCCATCACGCCGTACTGTAACTTCCAGTGCCTGTGAAGCGTGATCATTATTAACGCTTCTAGAAAGTGATATCAAGAGATGGGAACCCCAAACTCATGTAAAGTGACCATAGCAATGCATACAATGGGTTAAATTACATCTCAATGTAATGTAATGTAATTGGATCGTATTAAAATATCATGAATAACAGGAAGCAGCGGTCAAACAAGGTACTGAAAAGGATAAAGACACACCTCAGACAGAGCATTAACCACAGACAAACCCACACCATGTAATCCACCAGACACACTATATCCACTACTTGAACCACCAAATTTTCCACCTGCGTGAAGTACCTGCACATTTGACAGCATATGCTTGCATTACAGTTAAGATGTGAGTAAGAAGTAAAACCAAAAGCAACAGTATCAAATGATTTGGGAGAGCTCAAGTTTAGTGAAAATGGTCATTAATGCAAATAATACCGTCAACACAGTCTCCAAGGAAGATTTCTTCGTTGCTGGATGCAAATCTGTAGGAATCTGAAACATGCAAGGAAAAACAAGAAATAAAGTGAAAGGAAAGCCAAACATACAAAATTTACTGAGAGAAAGATGGTCCCTAACACAATTCCTCCAACACAAAAATAACTCTAGCAAGAAGTATGACTGACTGAAATAATAAAGCATAGCCAACTCTTCCAATCAAAGCTAAAGCAATAGCTTCAAAACATGCACTAATGGGACAGAGAGAGAGTAATGATAAAAGGATAGAGAATTAGCATGAAGCATACCCCACGGCCATTGTCAGTGATGCTCACAGAATCATCAGCATACAAAACAACCTCTATGTGTGAGGCAAAACCTGCTTGAGCTTCATCAACAGCATTATCCAGTATTTCATAGACCTAACAGAATCAATCAAGTTAGCCAAGCACCTTTTCTCTAGGGCTCACGTTTATATAGCAAAAGAGATGGTATCAAAAGAAGACATTTTCTCTAGAGCTCACATTTATATAGCAAAAGAGATAGTATCAAAAGAAAAAAGCAACATACCAAATGGTGCAACCCACGAGGTCCTGTGCTTCCAATATACATTCCCGGCCTCTTTCTGACAGGGTCCAGCCCTTCCAGCACCTACACATATCGCCATAGTCAATCATCCAATCCACAAAAATATGAAATTTAATTGAATGAGGTTGAATGTGGAATGTGGAATGTGGACAGCTTACCTGAATTTGTTCGGAGCCATAAGCTTTCGAGCTCCCAGTTCCACGTGAAGTTTCTTCAGTAGTAGAGGTCGACGACATAAAAGCCCTTGGAGAAACCGCATTTTCGGTCAGAACATGGCTTGAGGAGAGCCTTTTCGAATGGAAATTCGTCCTGTCACCACCAGATAAATCGTTATGAAGCTATTATCTCTCGAAAGGAAAAAGAGGAGAAAAACTTGAAATCTTTTTATGCTAAAAAAAAAAACAAAGGTTCCAGAAAGGAAAAAGAAATGTTGACTGAGAAATGCGAAGATAGAAGAGGAAATAAGACCTAGGCTTGAAGGAGAGAGAGGGCGGAGGAGGAGAAAGAGATGAAGAGGCTGAGGCAGAAAGGTGAATGGAGGAAGGTGTAAGGAAGCGTGAGACCGACATGAAGCGAAAGGAAAGAATAGGAGGAGCTCTGAGAAGAAAATGTAGAAGCGCCATAAAAATGGGGGGAGGGAAAGGTCACGTTCTTGCTTTCTTCCTTTTTCTGTAAAACTGAGCTGCTGGTTTGAAGATAAACCCTTCTCTTTGACAAAAAACCCTTTCACCAGGAATATTTAATTAACTTATTCATTTTTTAATCCTTATGAAAAGAAATTACATTACACCTATGCGGCTATGCGGCTATGCCTATGCCTCTATGCCCATGCCTATGCCTATGTGCCTCCATGCACAAAGGAGAGGCTTGAATCAAACAAACGATTTCTTTCTACAACCATCACTTCTTCCTAAGCAAAGATTTCTTTCTACAACCATCACTTCTTCCTAAGCAAAGATTTCTTTCTACAACCATAACTTGCCTTTAAACTCGAGATATTGAATATTGATTACAAATATATACAGACAATTCTTCTAACCCCACTTACTATAAGTTAGTTCTTTACAAATTGACAGACTTGGACAAGATTTTGATCATGTAGAGAACCAAAGCACAATCGAGAAAAGAAAGAAAAAAATATCACTAGCGAAAATGTCCTTGTTCGGCCCCACCCCACCCCAGCTCACTCATGAGTCATGTCAGGTGCATGCAATCGATATAGAAAACACCTTCTTCACTTTCTCTATTGCCATCAGGACATAAGAAGCAGACATCTTTTGTTATGTAAAGCAACCTGTGTCAATTCCGAGCATTCCTGCAAACCAAAACAAGAAACTGTAGTTTAATCGAACTACATTTTCAGACATTGAACCAAATGCAAGCTAAGTCTGTCACCTTTGAGAAAGAGACTGGGAACTAATTATAGCCCTCCTTGGAGCACTTGAGCGTTGTGTCCTTTGTTCATGCTCCTTGTTCAAACGCATATCAGCCACTTCCTTTTCCATGGCTGCTACTTCTCTTCGCATTTTCTTGGCCTCAACTTCCATTGCTTTGTTCAAAGTATCAACTTTCTTTGCCAACATCTGTTTTTTTCCAAAGTATAAATACATATCAAACCTAAGCGTGGAAATTTGTTAGAAGAGCGAGATGCAACATCAAAAGCAGGGATATAACATCAAACCTCGATTGCTTCATCCTTATCTTTTAGGGTCATATCCTTCTCATTGCAAGCTTTCCTTAGAGATATGACTTCTCTTTGTAAAATATCATATAGTGCTCCAGAAACACAATCTTCATCTTTGGTTTTTGGATTCCTGACTGAAACACCATTTTCATTCTTATCATCTGGAGTAGTAATTTCCGAAAATTGAACCTCATCAATGGCGGTGCTCGAATTATCTTTTCCCAAGGGGTCTCGAATCAGCTTATCTCTGTCCAGTGATCTACAACCACCATCAAAGGATCTAGAAGACATTCTTTCATTCTTTAACAATGCACTGGCACTATTTTCCCGGAGTGATCCAGTCAGTAGATTTGAATTTCTCCTTGATAAATAGCCATTAGAAGATACTCTAGAGAAATTCTCTGCTCCACCAAGAGATTGACGCCTCGAACATCCATTGCTTGTGCTTCTTCCTTCAGATGAATATTGAGAATTAGTAGTAGGTGTTTTGAGCCTTTCCTCCAAGACCTTGAATCGCAATTGGTATTTTTCCTATCAAAGCCATATGAGTTACAAAGGTGTTCGAGCAGGTAATATATAACAAGGGGACACAGTAGAAACAATGGGCATTTCTCACTTTCATTTGTGCTTCTGCCTTTGCTGTGCGCTCAGCAACTGCAAGTTTATCTCTGAGCTGTTGCATTTCTCCCTACAGATGTATGCACAACCTCATTGAATCGCATCAAATATCGAGAATCTTTTATTGAATAAATAATTCCTTGCGGCAGAATATAGATCCTAAAATGACAAAAATTCAAAAACTCCACACATGCCTGAAAAAATCTTCTTTCTTCGAGCCATTGCTTTACAGGCATCACTTTGTCATTTCCATCTTTCCATTCATTGGCTACTACTGTGGCGACTCGGTTAGCATTAACCTTTGCACGAGCTACCTCCCGTTCCAAAGTTTTCCTCTCCTCCTGTCCAAGCTTGAAAGTTAAGACATACTTTCCTACATTTCTAGCACACACCACTTCCATGAAATCCTTGTAATATTATAGATATGTGTGTTCTCACATTCATCTCTTGTACTTTTCGTTGGTAATCACGCACAGCATTAGCAGCTGCCCCACCAGCTAAGACAGCGTCCTCTAGCTCTTGGACTGTTTGCATCAGCTTTTCAACCTCAGAAACCTTTTGCCTATTCATCTTGTCCAGGATTTTGTTTTCTTCCTAAATATATGAAAGACAAGTAAAGCACAACTTTGTAAGCTACTAATAGGGATTCCTTATGAGATGCCCACCTTAAAAAGGGAACCTTTAAACGATAAAAAAAACCTGGCATATTTCAATCTGCTTTGTCAGCTCTTGGTTTTTGTTTTGCAGATCATCAACCAAAGATGCTTTTGTCAAAGCAATCTGAACAGTTCTCTCAGCCTCAACTAATGCAGCCTCCTTTGATTTAGTGAACCGATCAAGCGCTCTATTGTCATCTTGCAACTTTGCAACCTAAATAGTCACAAGATGATAAATAAGTTCCAAGGTAACTACCAGCAGGAGCCAAACAAGAAGCTAGTTTGCTAGTATTCATAATATCAAAGTAAATTTCCTGGGTATAGACAATGGGAAATGATGAAGTGAGAGTTTCGAACATGCCTCTAGCCTGGCCAGTTTAAGTTCCGCCTCAAGAGGAGCTATGATGGCTTCAATGGGAGGCATTTCATCATCTTTCTGTGCACCATGGACTCTTCGAAGTGTGGCTTCTGCAGCAAATTGTGCAGCCAATGCAGTTTTTTTCTCATCATTTATCTTCTTGATTTCAAGATTCTATTAATTAAGCATGTGAGTCATTATTGGAAGAGAATGGAACACTAGGGTTGAAAAGCTCTAATGAAATAATAATAATGGCTCTAAATATTACCTTGCTTTCCAAAAGAGTTTCTGTCGCTTTGAGCTTGTCATCAACCTTATTTAGCTCATCTGTTAACTGGAATCATGAATCAAGGATAAAATATTCAGCATTTTCTACAGGTATCACAGAGTTTGGCTAATGGCGCATTATACTCAAGGAGATCATTGAGTCACCAATCATTCATTGCAATGGCATTGAGTACAAACAAAATTATTGAAATGAGTTTACGTGAACGGTAGTGAGTTCAACATGCTTAAATGATTTAGGCCAAAGAAATAATGGAATAACTGCAGTCCATCACTAGAGCATCCTGCTACTTAAATCAAGTAGGAACAATCATTGCCCTCCCCATGCTACTACTTCATTTCATGCAACAAGTAATGATACCATACAGAATTCACTTTGGGCAATGATGAGCAAGAAAAACTTTTGGAGCAAACACAGTACCTCTTCAACTGCCCTCTCTTTGAGACGTTCTGAGTTCCTTGAGGATTTGATTTCTGCAAGAGCATCTCCCAATTCTCTATCCTTATCTGCGCATATGGTAGAAGGCTTAAGAAACTACTCTAGGATTCTAAGAAGACAGAATTTATTATTATCCTTAACCTTGCCTTAGAAGAAAGAGAGAAAATTTACACTAAAGTAGTTTCTTTATTATAAACAAGACAGAAAGAGAGAATTGGGAGTTACAAACTCTAAAGAAAGACCGAAACAAGGATAGGTTTATGAGAGGATTCTCAAATTTACACTAAAGAAAGAAAGATTTGTTAGCTAAAAAGGTAGTAATGTTATTATAAACAAGATAGAAAATTTAAATGAACCTCTTTCAATAACATAGGCAGGAAATAACAGCTACACAAATGCATGACAAAATATTAAGGGTACCTCCTGCCTGCTCACTTCACTCTTAAGTTCCTCATCTCTACTATCCCTCTAGTCACACATGGATGAGAATATACTCATGAGAGGAAGAAAGGCAAATCATTTCCTAAATAACTCAAATGACTTAGATGAAGTACCCCCAAGATGGGGAAAAAAAAGAATGCGTCCTACTGTGATAAAAACTGCGTCCTCTCTAGCCAGCTATTCCTCAAGACAGTAAATTTATAGATTATGTTATTATCAAAGTGACCCAAAAAGGAAAATGTCTTTCCTTTACGGAGAAACCGTTGAGCCTAATATTACTGAATGCAATTAGAACCTAACGAAGATTTAGGAAGTGATGTCCAATTAACTGATCAGATGCATTAATCAATTACCGAGCCAACCACCATGACAACTAATACATTCCAGTTGTGGAAAGTGGAAACATGACCCCCATTTTCCAAATTAAGACAAAATAGAGAAAAGGAAATAAAAACAAAAGATGGGGAAATTCGTTGAGCAAGAATTCGAGCTTGCTTCCAGAAACACGTATAGAACTTCATTCAATTTCATAGGGTGCATTCCAAATTGAGACTCAGATTACTACTGCCATAAACATTTCAAAGACGCAAATCATATAATTTCAAAAATAAATATAATAATCCTCGAGGAACAGAAAAGTATGGAGTAAGAACGAAGAAAGAATATATAAAAAAAATAAAAAATTGGAAATAATACCTCGAACTTCGTTCTCGAGACGATTGAGCTCGACGCGAACTGGATCGGAGCCGTGCAGGAGAGTAATGATGTCATCGACGTCGGAGCCCGCTCGAGATACCGCCGCAGCCGAGCTGATTTTCTTGCGAGCCCGGAATGACGCGGAGGAGCTAAGCGCCGGCTTAGAAGCCGACTCGGCTTCGCCGTTGCTGTGAATGTGGTTACACGCCATCGGAGAGATCTAGTGACCTCGAGCTCATACAAATCTCTCCTGAGCCCTAAAATCACCTTCAAGAGAGAGCGAGAGAGAGAGAGACAGAGGCCTAGGACTAGGTAGTCTATATTTGTGCCTGAGGTTTAACTGAGAAAAACGGGATTAGAAGGAGGTTTAGGCGGGGATTGAAATTAGATTATTCAATTTTTCTTTTTATTTATTTTCTTTTCATTTATTTTCTTTTCATTTCTTTTTAAAACCACATGGACGGTGAAGAACGAGATATGTTACGGTGCGGGCATGTGTATGATTAATGATATGCGACTGTTTCTATTTTGGGAATTCTTGCTTTGGGTATATGATTATAATGAGACCATAAATATTTTAAATAAAAAATGCCATTAGTTGCAGTTATACCTGCTCAAGTGGAACCCACATTCTAACCCTGACTCAGTCGTCCTTTTCTCTTTTCCCCCTCCCTCAAAATTATAGAAACAATGACATCCAACGGCTACAATTTGGAAGGGTGGGGGTCCAGTATGGCACCAACTACACCTCACTCTGACGTTGCTGTGAAAACATAAAAAGAAAGTGAATGTTGAAGCTTTCTTGTGACGAGAAGATGATGCCAAGTGTCGAGATCAGGGATATGGAGTAGGCAGAATGATAAGAAAACATGTGGCTGCAAAGCAGGAGAACGTAGGGGATGTTTGGGGAGAAAGCAAAGAGACAGAGAGAGTGGACGATATCGTAAAGAGGAAGTGGGGACAAGAGCACATGGGAGTGAGAAAAAGTAGAAGCCACATCACAAATACATATATCTACTCCATTATACATCACCCATACTAGTACTCTTCGCTTCTTCTTTTTCTCATATGGTTTCTTTTCTAGTATATAAACTATACTCCATCCATTCATTTTGTCTACCACTTTCTCCATCTCCACGTGCTAAAGCCACCATATCTGAAGATTCGAATTCAAATGATTCGGGAAAACACACTGTTTCCTTTAGGGTAATCAACATTTCAATAATTCAATCTTGCCCCAACCCTAATCCAAACACAGTTCAAGTATGATTCAGTATCAAATGCCAATGAATTGTGTTCAAGTACAATAGTAACATGTACGGCGACGAAAAGTTTCTACCTACAGTTCTATACCAGATGACATTGCGAACTATCGTGATATAACATGTCGACAAGAAAATGTTTTACCGTCTTCACTGTCACAGCTTTCCAATACAAATCCTGCTTTCATAGATCCTAACCTCAAAATCCCTTACCCAGTTCCTCCAATCCCTTTTTTTTTTTTTTAATCTTATTTTTCATTGATAGACATGCAAAGGCTTGCTATTTCTTTCTATCCTCGTTTAACGGTTTCTTATAAGGAAGAAGGACAAAACCCCAACAAAAGTATTATAACCTTGAGGTCTGGCTGGCATTTGCAGATCCCTTTTTATGCTTGATTAAGAACCACTGTTTGCTAAAGCATCTTCACGTTCTCTACGACGTGCTTCTCTCTGCAGCACAGGTAAAATTAAAGGTGAAAAGGATTATTCAGATGGACACCCAAATTTACTTCTAAAACAATCAGAAAGAAAAATACTATGATCCTTGTTTCATGATAAATATCCTATGTAAAAACATCTTCGAGACTCAAGACTCAATAGCAATGCAGTAAAACCGGTCTCATACGCTTGAGATGCTCCCAAGCAAAGTAATGATATCCAATACTCCCTTTTCATTTGCCTTTTTATCTTACTAGGTTTGCGTTAGTCGTCATAAGAAATGACATCCAACATATAACTTCTCTCCTTTATTGAGAAAATTTTAAAATGATTAAAGCTAGATAGGATGGGCACTTCAACTTGCTTCATGGAAGAGTCCAAGGTTTAAGCAAACACATTTCTCTTAGCATAAAATCTTCCTCCAGTATATATAAGAAATCAATATGGGAATCCACCCCTTCCTATCTTTTTTGTAAATGGTTGGATAAATAGTGAGAGACAATTCCTTCATTCTACAACTTCCTTTCATATATAAATACCTTCAGAATTTGTACTAGAGGTCAGAAGGACAAGTGAACAGAAATCCATTTAGTTATTGTGGAAATCCGTAATTTATTACCTGATTTCTTGGAGAATTAGTTTGATTTGTTTCATAGAATAAAGGGATATTGATATTATTTTACCAATTCCCTAATTAGCTATTTTTTAGTTTTTTGTTCTTTGATTGTAGGAAGAGATTTACTTCTTTCTCTATTTTTTCATGTACTTTTTGTCAGAAATTAAGTGAGAATTAACAATTCTTATTCTCAAAAACTTCAGTTATCACTCAGATTTTTCCTGCAGCAATTAATCATACTAGGTCCCACCATTTAAGAACTCAACCCAACGAACATACTTGGGTAGGTGAATTTCCTACCGACAGTAGCTTACTGGACGGTTAGAAGTTGTATATGTCAAATAACACAAACTTTCTCGACATCATGTGTGGATGTAGCGACAATAAACATAACAAATAGAAATTTCTTGAAATTGAACAAAAAAAACAAGGTGAGGCAAGAAAAATTAGGATGAAAAGAAAACGTACCCTTCTTTCCCAGTATGGAAGAAAGCACACAAAATCATAGACTGGAGTAATTGTAGACACCAGCACAACGTTAAGACCAGTAAACACCAATAGTGCAGCCATAGGCCTTGTTCTGTGCGGCATCTTTCTCTTCTTGATTTAAGGCTCTGTCGCCACAAAGACTAATAATAATTCAGCTTCTAAATGTAAGTAAACAACACAGGGCCATATTGAAGATGAAATGTATTAAACTTGTATAGCCTCCGGTAGAGGGTGTAAAGAGAAGAATGGAAGGAAATTTGATGATGTGCACGAGTTGCTCCAGCTCCTAAACTTTCTATTCGCTACATAAAGTACTAACACACCAAAAAAAAAAAAAAAAAGAATCTCAGACGTATTTCATCAAACAGGTGCTAGAGAGTACAATTGATGTAACTTTGCAACAAAAACTCGCATTCAGTCACTGACAAAGCAAAAGCACAGAACCGAGGAAGATGGAGAAAAGCATATGTTAAAGATTTCAAGGAACGCATCGAGGCAAGGTAGAAAACATTCTATATCAGCAAAAAAAAATCCTCGAATTCGGTGTATCTACAACTTGTATGTTTCCTTGAGCTAAATTTTTATGAATTCATATGAATCCTTCAGGAGTTGGAAGGGTTGAAGGGTTGAGGCATCATTAATTTTCCACCAATTTTGTGGAAAGATTTACGATACAGAAGCGATAAAAGATATCATAGGCGCATAGCCATAAAGAAGCACCGATTGAAAAACCATAGCTCCAGAAACGAAAAACGTTGAGAGGAGACTTGGATCAGATGGCGCCACATTAACAAAACAAAAACATCGAGAAAAGAAAAATAAATAAACAAACCTGAAGGGAAAAATCCAGCTTCAGTTCTGTTCTACTGGACTATGCGAGAGGTAAAGTTGCGAAGAAGTGATCCGAGAAAGAGAAAGAGAAAGAGAAAGAGGGGGGTACGGAAAGAGTGAGCGACGCTCAGGGAGGTGCGAGAAAATGGATGGTAGTTGTCCCAGTGGAAGAAGATGAAGCGTTCGGCCCAAAAGGGAGGAAAAAGAAGAAGATGAAGCGCGAAAGTGAGACGGGCTTTTTTCGAGGTGTTGGCGAGCTGCACGTGCTGGAACTCTTCAGGCATTTAGGCTTTTTTGGAGTAATGTATTTGAGAAAACTGACAAACTACGAAATGTTTGTTCTGAGTCATAAACATTGCAAGAGAAAGCAAAAAAACAGAGATACAAATTCCTAACAAAACAATCTACATTTGTCCCCAAATACCAACATCTATTTTGTATTATTGTTTTCATTTCAACATAAACGTAAATTAAGCTTACAACAGTAACAAGTAACAAGAAACCAATAACCACCTTAAATATATCAAAACCGGCCCTGCACAGACAACCAATTTCGAGCATTAATCTTCACTTTTTAGTCTGAAACTCGAAGCTAATTTTGTTGAACTCGGGCTTGTTCGTCATTCTCTTGGTCGGGCTAGCCAAAGAGAACTAAGAGCTCTAAGACGGGAAAAGTAGTCGTTTATTGCAAGAAGTGCTCGGGCAGATTGTCTGGTTGTCAAAATGCGATGCATTTGTTGTAACGTTTGTCGTCTAAGATTATCAGCCTAAGGGGGAAAAAAAAAAGAGGAATGGAAGACACAAGAAAGGAGAGAAGCTATTAATAGTAAATGAAATCCAAAGAGAGAATAATTCTTAATAAAAACAAAAGTAATTACCTGGCGTAGGAAGCCCTCGAGAGTGCCTAGCTTACCCATAGCCATGGCCATTTGACCCATATAGTTGGCTACATTTTCTTTGGACCCAGATGTTCCAGGAGAGCCATTTGCCAATGTCTCAGCCAATGATTGCTGCAATGCTTCCATTCCTTGGGACAGAGCGTCTTCAGCTTGCTGGGACGATTGTTGCAAGTTGCATATTCCCGTGATTTGTTGCTCGGTTAAAGGTTCCAATTGGTTCATCAGAAGCTGTTGAAAAAGTTCCCAACTCATTAGAAGAACAGCATGATACATGTGTAACCGAGAAGGAAAAATAAAAGAAAATATTAATAATATTAACTGGGAACAACTCACTAGGAACAGCACGATATACGTACTGAGGGTCCACAATATCTTACCCAGATTTCAATTTTCCAGAATACCAATTTCTCATAGTATTTCATGTGCTTATTAATATTAAAAATAAAAAGAGTTACCAAATAAACTTATCTGACCTTGAGGAGCTCAGATGATCGGAAGCCACCAATCCACATAAAACAACGTTCAGCTGGTGTCTTCCACATTCCAGACAAGATATGGAAGACATCAGCTTTAGCGGCAGTGCTCTTCAGCCTGAAAATATCATCAAACTGGGCCGTGACGATGTCTACAATAGTCCGAAGCTCAGTGTCACCCGCATGTGAATTAACTGCCGCTCTAAGCTCGTTTATCTGTCTATTATGCTCTTCTAGCCACCGAGTATACTCTACATCGAACACTAATGCACCTACAGAGATGGAATGAACAATGTCAGATCTCTTTTATTCTAATATTCTGTTCACCTGCACCCCCCATAGAAAGAAAGTACAACAAAAGAAACAGAATGCAAGATTTCATGACTTCACTTTCTCATATATCAAGTGGAAGGGAAAAGTCTCAGTATCTTTAGAAACAGGAGTTTGGAAAAAGAATAATGATAAATATAAAATTGGAATCTTAAGTACCATTTCCACTCATTGAATGGGTCTGATCTCCGGAGCTTGATATGAATATTCCCTATATTTAATTGTAACAGAAAGCTATAATGTTAGATAAAAATACTTATTACCAATGTCCTGCTAAAATGAAATAAGCCCACCTTTAAAAGATGTTCATTTTCAAATGAAAGAAGCAAACCTGCTGACGCGCCCGTTGGAGCTCCTGCTCAAGTTGAGTCAGCTTCAATCGGCTGCTTTCTAGCTGTTGTACATATGCCTAAGTAGTGGTAGGGGAAAAAGAAGAGTTTAGTAGAAGGCTTGCGATATGCAATACCTACAACTTCAAAAATGAAGAACCTACTTTTTTCCTCAATCGGCTCTTTCTTGCAGCTTCACGGTTTTGTGCAAGCCTGCGTAAGGTCTGCAAAGATTGAAGCCAATGGATGACATAAAAATTGCATCAGAATCGACTAAAAAAACATCTTATAAGCTAAGTTTCTAAATACGTGACCTTTTGATCCCCTGATTTCTCCTTTGATTTGTTGCTGGAATCAGAGCCTGCAGCAACCATCATTTGATTATTCCCTTCCTGCTGCACAGGGAAAGCAACTAAAAAGTGATGAGTCTACTCTAATGATTGTCTTCAAGATGGAAGAAGTATGAGCAGATAATAAAAGTTGGAGAAATTTACCCTTTGATTTTTGTCATCTGGGTCATCATCTGAAGTATCAGTCATTGGACTTCCATCAGCCATATTTGACTCTCCCCAGTTTTCCCTATGACCACCAGATGCCGATGCAAGACTGGGTTGAGCTTCTCTTTGTGGATCCAATGCCTGAGACCCCAGAATCGTAGCAGATATATTTATATCAGATGATGCAAGTGACTGAATCTCAAAAATTATGAGAGAGAGATGAGTTAACGGTTAAGATATGCATATTCCTGAAACATAAAACTGAGGAGAGGAATATAGACTTACGTTATTAAAAGCACCAAATTGAATGTTGGTACCTAGTGCCTGACTATTTGATTTCATCTGATTATACAAAGGATCTAGTAGATAATAAAACAGGAGTGGATAAAGAGAGAGAGAGAGAGTCAGAAATCCATGACAAGTACATAGAGTATTAACTACTGAAAAGTGTATGGTAAGATAAACTATCAAGAGTGTATGAAAAATGCAAATTTACGACAATGAGATATGACCGGATAATAATTATATAAATTAGCAAGTTTTACTCCACATACTTCTTGTAATATCCTCTATACGAAAGCCAAGAGATTGCTCGAGCACTCTGAAATCTGAAACTCGAAAAGAAGGAACAGTGTTTCCCTCTGCACCACTGAGAATTAAAGGGGTTTAATGCTGTGAGTACCAAAATAAAAAACATGATCAAGGAAAAAGAAAAAGGTCATTAAATCCATGTCCTATGTCTCAAGTTCTAAGTTGCTACATAGAAACATATCCTTCACCGATCCCAACAGTATTTCCTACATGAATCCAAATTCAAACCCAGACGCACCAATCGAATCATAGATAATCCATGAGCTAAAGTTAAAATCTCTATTTTGTGGCCTAAAAACTTATCAGAATCAAATGCTTTCAACATTTGTAATAGTATTTTCAGAAGAAAAAAGAAAACAGAGAATGATAGAAAGGAAATGGAACCCCTTTAGGACAAACATCTCAACACTTGCCAGCATTTTCTGAAACAAATACATGATAAAGAAAGTTGCAGAGCAAGAAAAAACACTCCATTTCTACCAAATATACAACAGCAGCAACTAAAAAACTAACAAAATCACCTCAAGCAAGCCATTAGAAACCAAAGACAAAAAGAAAAGTAAAACAAAAAAGTAACAGCGTAGGAATAAGCAGAGAAAGGGAAAGGAGAAAAAGAAAAATTACATGGGATTAGAAGAGGGCATCTGTGAACCGAAGCTTGGCATCTCATCCACCAACTTATTGACATCCTCTAAACCAAATTTGACAGTTCTACTATTACCCATTAATCACCATCATCCCCCACCAAAAACCCTAAATTACTAATTTAACAACAACACAAGTTCAAGCTGCCAAAAAACATGAGACGGAGATGATCATAAATTAAAACCAGAGACGAAATACGGCAGCAGCTAATTATAGATGAGCAAAAAAACCCCAATTAATACTACCCTACCTAAACCCTAAACAAAAAGTATGAACTCCCCAAAATTAGGAGAAGCATTGACTGGACGAAGTAGCAGAAGAAGAAGAAGAAGAAACAGGGGTCGAATCGAAGCAGGTATTACTCACAAAATTTGCAAAAGTAAATATATACTTGAGAAATGTTTTTGATATTTTCTAGGGGATGGATCGTATTTGGTTTTGGAATGATACAAGACGGGAGATTTTGGTACTAATGTTTTCTAATCATCACTCACTCTCTCTAAGTGGTTTGAGGAAGCACACAAATGTTCAACAGGCCCACCCTGAATTTTGTCTTTTTTTAAATTAATTAATTAAAAAATAAATATGTAAAATGAGGTAAGAGAGAGAATATAGGAGAGAGGAGAAGACGACGAAGAAACGTGAAGGTTCGTCCAACGCCGATCACGTTTGAACGTCCCTTTCTCCCACCACCTGAATCTTTCTTTACACTTTTTCTTCCCACTTTTCAAAGCCGCCATTTTCTTACTATTACCATTTTCTTTTATTCTTTTTTCTTTTTTCCTGTTTAGTCTATACAGAATCAAATCCCGTTTTCTGTATTTCACCATCGCTGTCAAACCTCTGATAAAGAGTAAGATTGAATAGTAACTTTATTTTTGGCGGTAATTATGAAAATGCAAAAGATTTTATTTTTATTTTTATTTTTAATTAAATATAAATATAAATCTATAACTTCAAACTTACAAATTTGAAGTGCAGTAGTATATAATTTAAGAGGAAAAGTCAAAGCTTGCAACTTGGCTGCTCAAAAGTGAACAATTGATTGTTCCAAAAGAAAAGGTAGGTAGTCAGTTTGAATGGAATCTTCTCTCACACTCAGTCTGACTATAATCTTAAGCTCAATTTGGATGAGCTCAAAATAGAGTTTAAGATAATCAAAATAATAAATCTCACCATCACCGCATCACCACCATCACCACCATCACCAAATGACCAACAGTCGAGAGTCATCTTCTTCCTTCTTTTTCTTGTGCATTTTATCGCCCAGTGTATAGAGCTACAAATAATTCCAAGGCTATATAGATAACATTCAACATCTATTGACAGGGAGGGAGGGAGGGAGGGAGGGTTATATATTTCACTCAGCTGCTCAAGCCTCATAGCATGTTATCAGCAACCCGCATGCATCATTTATCGAAATCTCAGATATGATCCCTGCCATCTTTCAGTAAGACTCAGCAAGCCTCGATATTGAAGAATATTTTCCCAGAATTGCACTAACAGTGCCCAGCACAACTGTAGCAATGCTAAAAAAAATCTGACATAAGAAAAAAAATTTTAATGATAAATTAACAGTTCGGTAACAAAAATGAACAACAGTTCAAGTGGGCACTTCAATGGAAAATATTATCAGATCCACCTCTGAATTATCATGTTATGGTATCAACTACCATTTTTGGTGTTGCCTTTTATAGATTGCAATGTATTTGCTGTTAAGCCTGTTCATTATTGACTTCTTCTTCTTCTGGTTTTTCTCCATAGGATAAGCATGCCGGAATATGACAGAGAGGTTTATTTGTGTTTCTATAAGTAAGACAATAGGTAACTTCAAAATTCCACTAGTAAATTTTCGTTGACAATAGAGATCTCAAATTATATGGTCTTCACTTAGAAGCTCAGAGTTTGTAGCGTCTACTGACCAGAAGAAAACAAATTAAAAAGAAGGCAAAAGTGAGCTCGTAAGTTGCATACCTGAACCTTTGTAGCCTTTTTCCCCACAATTTTCAGAAAACACAAAGCAGGAATTATTGCTGCCTGGATTGAAACAACAACATCAAGGACCTCCTTAGTAAGTTCTCTCTTTAGAAGCAAAACAAATTAATACAAATCACGACAAAGTATATGCTGTTTAATAATAATGGTGAAAAGAACACTCAGAATGGAAAACATTATATTTTCAGGATGCATATCCTAGATCGTGCCAAACATGGCATGTTTAAGACTCAAAATGATAATTGACAGTAAACATAACTCATACTTAATCGAAAGTCAAGAGATTAGACTGTCGGTTAAGAGAACTGCCAATCTTTTCTTATTTGAATCAGGCTTTACATGTACCTTGCACTTACCATGAGTATACTCAAGAGAGAACCAATTAAGGCCATCATGAGACCTGCAAACAAAGCAAGATGACAACCAAGAGATTGATGAAACACGAAAATTAAGTTTGAGGGTTATTTACCAAATTCCCCTTCTGTAACTCACTGAAAACTGTTAGTTTTTCAAATTTACTACTATATTTTTCAAAACTTCTGCCTCCCTCCCTCTATCTTGTTTCAACTTCTCAGAAAATCAACAATACTTTTAATTGAAATCTAAGACTCTACTCTTTTTAAGTGAAGCACTGAACAGGAATTACAGAAATATGTATAAGAAATGTGAAGAATGAGCCCCAGAGTTGAGTGGTTTATACAAAAGCAAAAAAAGTTCAAATTACTCAATACTGAAAAGTTATAGGCCCAGAATATAAGGTTCTGTGTGCTATCTTACAATTCCTTACTCTTTTGTGTAGATATATATATGACACCAAAAAGTAAAGCATAAATCTCAAATACTACCAAAAAAGGGAAGTAGAAAGGCAACACAGACGGAAGAAATGACAAGTGCTGTTCTGAGAAGAATGTAACACCCAAAGCTACTTGAAAGTCCGTCAGGCAATAGTTCCTCTATACTCCTGGCCAAAGGATTCATCAAAAGCGCATATGTATGGAATGCTAAGGAAGCGGATTTTATGGTAATTATTGTTACGGGATTCTATTTGTGTTATTTTAGGGATGTTTTCCTTTATGTCTAGATTGTAAATAGCAGATAATTAGGCTGCAAATAACGTTGGAAATACTTACCTTGTATAGCATTTAGGCGCTGGAAATCAGGCACTCACTATGTAAATCTCTTCTATATAATGAAAGCAAACCCTATGGAAAGGGCATTCAGACCAATTTGACAATTATGTCATTGATTGGGTTTTCAAAGAAAAAAGATAACATCTAGAAAGGATATTTAGTGAACGGATTGATAGGTTTCAAATCCACTTCAAACTTTCATCCAAACTGTGTACAGTCATGAAAAGAGAGAAAAAAAAAATCTATTTTATTTTTTTCAATGAGACCTGTAATCTCATACTTACTGTTGTCCATAATGCAATTTTGGAGGCAAAAGCATGTGGCAGCATATTCAACGTAATCTGGGACATTGTCTTCTCGCCAAACATGAGAAACCCCATGACTGCAACCCCATACATCAGAACACACAATTGGGCCCTCTTATTGTGTTCCTTGGGCCTAATTAACTTGTACCCGTGGGCTTCTCTTTTGCATTGTGTATTTGGATCTCTTTTTCACTTGAAGTTGGAATTGATTTACTTTCGGGCTTGCTGTTATTTTTTACTGTTTGGGCTGATTTTGTTATGCGTAACTTTCATCATGTCTACGGAAAATAATATTATTCGTTTTACTGGAAAGAATTTTTCAACGTGGGAATTTCAATTTAAAATGTTCTTGAAAGGGAAAGAATTATCAAATCATATTGATAGTTCTATTCGAGTTCCCACTAATGAAAAGGAATTTGCCCAATGGGAGGTCAAGGATGCTAGGGTGATCTCTTAGCTCTTAGGAACGATTGAGCCCCATCTTGTCACCAATCTTCGGTGTTTCACTACGGCTCACGCTATGTGGCCTATTTGCAACGTATTTATCACCAAGACCACAGTGCTCGGAAATTCCAATTGGAGTTGGAAATTAGCAATTACACTCAAGGTAATTTGACCATTGAGCAATTTTATTCTGGTTTTATTAATATTTGGAGCGAGTATTCTGCTATTGTTCATGCTAAGGTTCCCACCGCGGCCCTCGCGGCTCTACAAGCAGTTCATGCTGAGAGTCAACGCGATCAATTTTTGATGAAGCTTCGCCCTGAATTTAAGTCTGTTCGAGCCGGTTTATTGAACCGTAATCCGGTTCCTTCCTTGGATATTTGCTTGGGAGATTTATTGCGTGAGGAACAACGATTATCCACTCAGATGGGTATGACTTCTGAGAAAGTCTTTTCTGAGGCTGTAAATGTAGCCTATGCAGCACACGGGAAAGGGAGGAACAAGCTGCAGTGTTTCAGTTGCAAGGAGATCGGTCACATTGCTCGCAACTGTCGAAAGAAAGTTTGGAACTACTACAAGAAAGAGGGCCATCTCATCAAAGACTGTCGCGTGCGGCCTCAGAATCACCAATCTCAAGCTTTTCAAGCTGTTGTTCAGTCCTCGTCTTATTCTGCACCTCCCACTGTAAGCTCTGATTCATCTGTTCTCACACCTGCCATGGTCCAACAGATGATTGTGTCTGCTTTTACGGCTTTAGGCCTACAAGGTACAACTCCTACCTTCACTTCTTCTTGGATTGTTGATTCTGGTGCCTTTAATCATATGATCGGTAGTACGACGCGTCTCCATGATGTTCGTAAGTATGGAGGCAGGCAAACTATTCAGATTGCTGATGGCAGTACACTTCCTATTACTGCTGTTGGTACTTTGGGCTCTTCCTTTCGAAATGTTTTTGTGTCCTATGGATTATCTACAAATTTGATTTCTGTTGGACAATTGGTAGATAATAACTGTGATGTTCATTTCTCTCGTGGTGGTTGTCTTGTGCAGGATCAGGTGTCAGGGACAATGATCGCGAAGGGGCCTAAAGTGGGACGTCTATTTCCTTTACAGTTTTCTATTCCTAAGGTTATTTCTTTTGCTTATACGGCTACTGCCGATAATAATGAAGTATGGCATAAAAAATTGGGTCATCCCAATTCTGTTGTCTTGACTCATCTTTTGAAACATGGTTTTTTGGGCAATACCGAATCTTTGTCTTCGTCTCCTGTATCTTTTGATTGTGCTACTTGTCGTCTTGGT
This sequence comes from Coriaria nepalensis, assembly GCA_027186245.1. Taxonomy (NCBI): domain Eukaryota; kingdom Viridiplantae; phylum Streptophyta; class Magnoliopsida; order Cucurbitales; family Coriariaceae; genus Coriaria; species Coriaria nepalensis. The sequence goes on from CP114483.1 coordinate 121,261, forward strand.
AAAAGTAAAACATTACCTTTTCCTGTGCATGGTAGTCGTGCTTCTACTTGCTTTGAGATTGTACATACTGATGTTTGGGGTGTCAGTCCTATTATTTCTCATGGGCAGTATCGTTATTTTGTGACGTTTATCGATGATTACAGTCGATTTACTTGGCTCTATTTTCTTCATTCTAAAGCTGACGTGTTCTCTGTTTTTCAAAAATTTGTTGCGCTTGTCGAGACACAGTTCAGTACTTGTATCAAAACCTTACGCTCCGACTCCGGGGGGGAATACATGTCTCATTCCTTTCAGACTTATCTTCAGCAAAAAGGGATCATTTCTCAACGTTCTTGCCCTTATACCCCTCAACAAAATGGAGTCGCTGAGCGTAAGAATCATCATCTCTTAGATGTTGTTCGTACTCTGCTGATTGATTCATCTGCACCTTCTAAGTTCTGGGTAGAAGCTTTATCTACTGCTGTTTATTCGATCAATTGTTTGCCTACTGCCACTCTAAATTATGATTCTCCCTATCTTCGATTATTTGGCATATCTCCTGAGTACAAATCCTTTCATACTTTCGGGTGTGTTTGTTTAGTTCATCTGCCACCTATTGATCGTCACAAGCTTGCTGCACAGTCTGTCACATGTGCTTTTATGGGATATAGCCCTACTCAGAAAGGATTTGTTTGTTATGATGCCCATGCAAACAAATTTCGGATCTCCCGGAATGTGATTTTCTTTGAAAATCAATATTTCTTTCAGTGTCAGGTTATTTCTGATCCTCCTATTACATTCTTCTACCTGCTTTTGATGATGTGTCTTGTTCTATTGAGCGATTTAAATCTGGTATGGTGTACCGTAGACGTCCTCCTTCAGCGCCTCTTCCAGACACTGATCCGTCATCTGATTCTACGCTTCCGATACCTCGGCGCTCCACCCGGGTTACACATCCACCAGATAAGTATGGTTTTTCTCATACCTCGCTTACTGCCACTCTCGATACTGTTTATGTTCCTCACTCTTATACTCAGGCAGCTACCCAAGCATGTCGGCAGCAGGCCATGCAAGAAGAAATCCAAGCTCTTCAAGACAATCACACTTGGGATCTTGTGACTTGTCCCTCTGGTGTCAAACCTATGGGTTGTAAATGGGTATACTCAGTCAAGTTTCGGTCTGATGGCTCACTGGACCGATATAAGGCCTGTCTCGTGGCTCTTGGGAACCGACAGGAGTATGGTATTGATTATGAAGAGACATTTGCACCTGTTGCTAAAATGACTACTATCCGGACTATTTTGGCACTTGCTGCATCACAGGAGTGGTCTCTCTGGCAGATGGACGTGAAGAATGCTTTTCTACATGGGGATTTGAAGGAAGAAATTTATATGTCTCCACCTCCTGGCATGTTTACTACACCTAACTCAGAGGTTTGTCGGTTACGCCGATCTTTGTATGGTTTGAAACAAGCTCCGCATGCATGGTTTGATAAATTTTGCTCTACTTTGCTTGCTTTTCACTTGACTCAGAGTCAGTTTGATTCCTCTCTGTTTCTTCGCAAGACTTCTGCAGGAATTGTATTGCTTCTAGTATATGTTGGCGATATTGTGATTACTGGCTCTGATACTGAGTTACTTAAGCAATTACAACAGCATCTCAAGGCCTCTTTTCACATGAAAGATCTTGGTCCCTTGCAGTACTTTCTTGGCCTTGAGGTCCAAATTACTCCGACTGGTACTTTGTTACATCAACACAAATACACAGAGGAAGTAATTTCATTAGCTAGTCTCCAATTGGGTAATTCTGTTCTTACTCCCTTGGAGGTAAATCTTAAGCTTCGTCAGGAGGAAGGCGAGCTTCTATTAGATCCATCCTTGTATCGGCAACTCGTTGGGACTTTGAACTACCTGACAATTACTCGTCCTGACATTTCTTTTGTTGTGCAGCAGGTCAGTCAATTTATGCAGGCCCCTCGACACCTTCACCTTCACCTTGCCGCTGTCCGCCGCATTATCCGATATCTGAAGGACACCTCTCCACGCGGGTTGTTCTTTCATAAGGACTCTTCCTTACAGTTGGTAGGGTATAGTGACGCTGACTGGGCCGGATGTGCAGATACTCGTCGATCTGTTACTGGCTGGTGCATGTTTTTAGGCAATGCACTCATTTCTTGGAAGAGTAAGAAACAAGATAGAGTTTCCAAGTCTTCCACAGAGTCTGAATATCATGCTATGTCTTCCGCCTGCTCTGAGATTACTTGGCTTCTTGGGTTATTAGGTGAACTTGGTTTTCCTCAACTTCATTCCACTTCTCTTCATGCTGATAATACCAGTGCCATTCAGATCGCTGCTAATCCTGTCTTCCATGAGCTTACGAAACATATCGAAGTCGACTGTCATTCCATACGTGAATCCTTTGACAGACATGTGATTACCCTTCCTCACATTTCTACCGAACATCAAACTGCCGACATCTTCACTAAAGCTCTTTCTCGGCATCGGCATCAATTTCTAGTTGACAAATTGATGCTTCTTGATCTACCAGCATCAATTTGAGGGGGGATGTTACGGGATTCTATTTGTGCTATTTTAGGGATGTTTTCCTTTATGTCTAGATTGTATATAGCAGATAATTAGGCTGCAAATAACGTTGGAAATACTTATCTTGTATAGCATTTAGGCGCTGGAAATCAGGGACTCACTATGTAAATCTCTTCTATATAATGAAAGCAAACCCTATGGAAAGAGCATTCAGACCAATTTGACAATTATGTCATTGATTGGGTTTTCAAAGAAAAAAGATAACATCTAGAAAGGATATTTAGTGAACGGATTGATAGGTTTCAAATTCACTTCAAACTTTCATCCAAACTGTGTACAGTCATGAAAAGAGAGAAAAAAAAATCTATTTTATTTTTTTCAATGAGACCTGTAATCTCATACTTACTGTTGTCCATAATGCAATTTTGGAGGCAAAAGCATGTGGCAGCATATTCAACGTAATCTGGGACATTGTCTTCTCGCCAAACATGAGAAACCCCATGACTGCAACCCCATACATCAGAACACACAATGGGAAACTGCACACATGGAAAGGTCCAAGGGATGAGATAGGATTGAGGTAGAATGTGTGCGAATTACAGAAATCAAGAAGAGTGATACCATATTATTAGTGCCTGGGTGAACTTCGTTTTATCTGCCATAGACTGATAGATATCGGAAAAACAGTAAGACCAGAATAGCAAAATCCATACACACCGATTGCAAACGGAATACCTCTCCAATTTACTACCTGAGCAGTTTGATGGAATCCAATTCCATCAGTTGTCCCAAGGAAAAATACACATAGCACGATCAAAACCGTTGCAATAACCCCACCAGCTGCAAATAACATGACACTAATTCAGGTAAATGAACAAGAATCTTTCTCCATTATTAGTGCTAAAGACAGTGCATGCAATTTACGAAAAAATGTTAGAAGTACCAGACATGACTGCGATCACTCGTAGGTCCCTCAGCCAAACAATTGGAAGAACAATTAGTGCTGTTAAAAGTCCAAAGAGATGTATAGAGTCTAAATGGAGGCCCGAAAAATTCAGGGATGTGCTGGGGAATAACCTGTCTCCTTCCAAAATGATAAACTCAATACAGTAAGACTGTTCATGTAGAAAAGAGAATTGATTTGTTGAAAATCTAGAGCAAACTGGGAAGAAGAATGCTAGACATGAATCAGGACTTTACTCACATACAGTTCGGTGTACAAAATAATCTGCCCAAAAAGAAAGACCAAAAGTACAACAATATCAGAAATAATATTAAGAATATCGGCCGAACATATAAAGTAAAGTAAAACAATAATGATAGAGAGGCATGCAAAGAGAAGCTAAATACGAAAGGAAAACTGAAAATGTAAGCAATGGAAAGCCTACAACGATCAATGTCGAAGGGCCAATACTAGTGACACTTAGAAACAATAGAGTATGCTGGTAATGAAATAAGAACTTACAGATACAATTATACGTCCATATTTTCCAAATGCAGCTTTTCTCCTATATCTAGCTAGGTCAGGACACCCTCTATGCTCTCAAGGCACTGCTTCATGAGCGATGCCGTGTAACAGCATAACACTGCAGAAAGAACGAGCACTCCCAAACCGGCCCAGCCAGCTTCTTTTACAGTAGAAGGTGTTGACAGAAGCCCCACCCCAGCCATTACATTGACAACTGTCTCAAAAGGAGGAATTTTTATAACTTAAAAGAAAATGACGAAGAAAATCCGGAAAATAAATAGTCAAGTTGAAAATTGTCATTTATGAACAGTAACATTTTATCTATGCAGTTCACTCATTATGTTACAACAGAGAATTAAACAAAGCGAAAAAAAAGAGAATGAAATAACAGAGAAAAGAGATTATAATGGCAGAACCTTCAGCCAGAAACTTACCATTGAAGACAGTCTGAGTGAAGCTACAAGCATGGCTAATGGGTAATTCTCCAGTTTGTTGCTTCTGCAACGGGGATTTCTCCAACCATGATGACTGTGTTTTTGATATTCTACCCAAATCCTTTTGTGAACAAGCTCTTTCATAATCAGACAGTAAGGACGTCTTTGGATCGAGGTCCAGATTACTCTTTGAATGATTTTCAAAGCTTGTGCGTATAAGGCTAGGAACACGTAGAAGAGTTACAAAAATTGGCGATGCTGCTATTGTGAAAGAATCGGTCGTCTCTCTGCAAATATACAATAGAGACGAAATCAATATACAACCGAAAAGAAACTATTTGAAGATATAATGCTCTAAAAAGAGAGGCAAATGGAATATAAACATAAAAATCTCATTTGTGAGTCCAGCCAGATAAGAGAGAACAAATCGAATCCCGGAATTATTTTCCGAGCAACCAAACAGAATAAAGAAAAACTATAACGAAAGGGATTATAAATATGGCGTTTAGTGATAAGCGCGGGGCCGAGCTAGTGTAGTACCTGTAACTCTGTGGCCATTGACGAGAAGAGAAAGTATCAGCCTGACCTCCATCTCCATTGACGAGCTCGTCTCCACAGATATCATTACGGGTGCTTCCGTTACTCCCATCCTTGCTCTCCTCGTCCTCGAATATGAACTGATCAGATTCCATCTCCCTGTTATTGTCGGCGGTGGCCATTTCCACTTTCTGGAAAAGAAAAATGGAAGCGAAGAGGAAAAGAAGAAGACGCAGAGCTCAGACTGGGAAAAAGGAAAAACAAAAAAAGAAAACGGATGTGTGTTGTGATTTGTAATTTTCGTGGTTGGAGGAGCCTGGAGGCTGGAGGGAGGTTGATAGATTGATGAGAAAAACAAAAACTGGAGGGAATCACGTCCTGGCAGAGTAGCAGAGCAAATGGCAAAATAAACTGACATGCGTCAATTTAATTAAAATAAAATAAATGTCAGAAATTAATTTTAAAATTTTAAAAAGTTTGAATTATATATAAAATATTATCAATAATTATATATAAATTATTATCAATAATTATATATAAATTATTATCAATAAATTTCAAAATATATATTTAAAATTTTAAGAATTATATTCAATAAATTGATTCGAGAGAAAATAGTAAATAACTCTTCATCTCCATCTCCATCTCCATCTCCATCTCCATCTCCATCTTTCTTCTTCCACAGCCATTAATGCAAGTCTGTAGCTTTTCCTGTATATCTTCTTTCTTCTTGTTAGTGAAGAATGGTCGGTATTTTTTTCACAAAGTTTATTGATTTGATTGATAACTACACTGCTGCTTCTTCTGGGTGTGATATTTTAAACACAAATATGGTTTAGTTAAATGTGTATGTAGATAAATATTTTGTACTAATACAGTTCTTAGTTCTACTGATAAAATACCGAACAGCATTGTCTGTCTTGATTTTTGGTTCCTTTATGAAAACCTGCCATACAACATTTGGTTCTTCGAAAAAGTATGAGACTTGAAACTGAGCGAAGCAAGGAAATGCAACCCCACCATATGAATGTCTGCAAATAGCATTTCTTTTCCAACCCCACCATATGAATGTCTGCAAATAGCATTTCTTTTCCAACCCCACCATTTCTGTGTCCAGTAGAATTTGGGGGATTGGGTAAGAATGAGAGAGAGAGCTAGAGAGATATCTATAAACAAATTTAAATAATGAAGCAAATTAGAGAATAGAACAATCTAATCTAATCATTTTGGGTCCTTTCAATTAAAAAAAGAGTAAGACTTTCTCCTTCTTGAGCCCTAGAAAATTTAATGGCTTTGGAGTTTTAATTAGAGGTGGTAAAATGGATCGGGTCGACACAAGCATGACAAAAGCACGATATGAGTATGGGTGTCAGGCCGTATCGTGCCCAACTATGATATCATGTGGGCCGGAACGACACGACATGGATTTTCCAATGTCGGCCTGGAGTACAACACGGCCTTTTGAGCCCGTCCAAGACATGAGCTCAAAAACGGACGGGCTCAAAAAGGTCTCCTAATCTTAAGGTTTTTTTTCTCTAAAAATTATTTTGTATATTAAAAAATTTTTGATTAATACAAAATCTTATTTTATCAAATAATATTTATAATTCTAATTATTAATAATATTAATTTTTAATTTACTAAATAATAACTATTAAAAACGATTAATAATATACGAAATATATATTATATTATTAATATTTTATTAATCACTTTAAAATAATTTTTTTATTTAAAATTAATTTTTTTTATAAAAATAAAAAATAAACTTTAACTCGCAAATTAAAATAAACTCACAAAATAAAATAAACATATAAACCGAAATAAACTCACAAACTAGCCCGACATACTTATAATAAATTACTATATCAATATTATATCGCATTCTTATTTTTAAATACATATCTAACATAAACTAATTTATATCAAGCTAAATTCGTGCCGTCGTGCCGATCTACCTCTAATTTTAATGATTTTGTGGAAGAATAAAGATAGAGGGTGTTTTATGAAATTTAATACTCTAGACTTATTACTATAATACAGGCGAGCAGGCATGAAGGTGTCAATGCAAATCAGGCAGGCATGATCGTGATTCGTTCAAAAGTTTTTCTTTTGATTGAGGTAGGTAGATAGGTAGGTAGATAGATAGATAGATAGATAGATAGATAGATAGAGATAGGTAGGTAGATAGGCGCTGCTGCAAGGATGAGGAGAGGAAGAGCCAGTACTACAGTCATGACGTGGCCGATGAGTGTGAGTGTGAGCGTGAGCGTGAGCGTGAGTGTGAGCGTGAGCGTGAGCGTGAGCGTGAGTGTGAGTGTGAGATTGTGAGTGCGAGCGTGAGTATGAGCGCGAGCATGAATATGAGCATGAATGAGTATGAGCAATAAGTTTTTCCAAGAAAAAGATAATGATTGTGTAGAAAAGTAATCTATTCTATTTGGGCCAAAAGAAAGTCATATATTCTAAAGGGCAAGTAAAGACCATCTATACTCATGTAAAAATAGGCCCAGTTTTAACATTTAAGGCCCAAAGGGTGTTCGATGGGGTTTTCTGTTAAATCCTATCTGTAACTGCAACCCTCTCACGAGTCACGACGAGCAAACTCGCGCCATTCAAGTTCTAGGGTTTGACGGATTTAGAGATCGAATCATGGTTCGAGCTTATGGGGTCAGATTAGGCAAGAGGAAGAAGAGTGAGAGATACGATAGAGAAGGGGACGAGGGAGATGAAGCGGCGAAGAGAGCCGCGTTGGAGGAAGCTGATGGCGGGAACAAGGAAATCAAGGAAGAAGCTGAAGATGGAGGAGAAACGGAGGCGAATCAGATCGAAGGTATTCCCATACCTCCACAGAGTGATCTCAAGAGCAACAAACCTGGAGTCATTTTCGTCCTCGAGAAAGCTTCGCTGCAAGTTGGAAAAGTTGGAAAGGTTTGTGAAGAAGAATCTTAGAATTTTCTTCGTTTCAATTTTGAATTTCATTTGTTCGGGTTTTGTTACTCTATTATGTAAATGCTGATGATTTATGCAGACGTACCAGCTTTTGAATTCGGATGATCATTCGAATTTTCTACGGAAACAGAACAAAAATCCAGCTGAGTTCCGTCCTGACATTGTCCATCAGGTCTTAATAGGAACTTGAGTTCCGTTCTTTACGAGACATTTTTCTCCATTAAATTTTGTATATTGAATTTCTTGTCTGAAGACCTGGATATGAATTCTGTTCAGGCTCTCCTAATGATTCTAGATAGCCCTCTTAATAAAGCCGGAAGGTTGCGTGGTATTTATATAAGCACAGATAAAGTTCTTGTTGAAGTGAAACCTCACGTTCGTATTCCGAGGACATTTAAGAGGTTTTCTGGAGTCATGTGTAAGTAGGACCGATTTCCTTTATGGTGTCTTTTTTTATTATGGAAATTTCTAGAGCCTCATTGTAGTACCTGGTCTTTGTTTCCTTGTGCAGTGCAACTTTTGCAGAACTTGAGTATTAAAGCTGTTGGTAAGGGGGAAAAGCTGTTGAAGCTAATCAAGAAGCCAGTAACCAATCATTTACCAGCCAGTGCTCGTAAAATAGGTAAACTTCCATTTTAGATATTTTATCTTGTTATATAATTTTTTGGATGGTTGAAGAATTCAAGTGTTTTTATATCAGGCTTCTCATTTAGTTCGAACAAATTGGTTAGTATGAGGGACTATGTGGATACTGCTGGATCTGATTCTGACCTCGTTTTTGTGGTATGTTCAGAAGAAATTTGAATCGTTTATGTTTCTGTGTTTAATAAAAATTTGTGTTATGGCTTTACAGGTTGACGTTTTTAGATCCTGTGTATTTAGGTAGGTGCAATGGCTCATGGGAAAATTGAGTGCGATTATATCGACGATTTCCTATCAAGTAAGTTTGTTTTGTATGCTTCGAGAGTTCATATCCTTTTTAGAACCCTTTGGAAATACTGAGGTTTTAAGTGGCTCTATCTCTCTTTTTTTTTTTTCTTGTTTTTTTTTTTGTGGGGGTAGTTTCTGGGTATCCTCTGAGTGCTGCGTTCTGTATTGCGAGGATTTGCACTGCATTGGAAGCAAAGTGGAATATATTGTGAAACAGTAAGATCTTTGGTTTATTGTTTAGACAAGATGGAAATTTTGTTACTTAAACCTCTGCGTTCTGCGTTTTTCCTCGTAAGAAATGAGCTATAAGAATTTTATTTGATACAAAAGCATCAAGTCCATGAATGGATTAACTTGTCTTGAGAGGGAAATATCAGAGAGCTTCAATGGCAGAATTCAGTGTGAAAGCAAAGTTGAATGAAATTATTACTCACTTTTTCTTTAAAATGTTGAATTCATTATTATTATTATTATTATTATCAACAATTTTATATATATATATCGTTGAAAGCCCTAATTGCAAACATTTGATTTTGTAACTAACCTAAACAGAAGGTTAAAATCAATTTGATTTTCAGTTGCGATAAATATTTTGCTCTATTTTTATATAACTGAAAGTCTGCATATATAATATAACAGAATTTCAGAAGGCATAGAGTGACGCAATATTAACAAAATGGGTAATGGTACTACATGAACTTAACACAAGCTGCGAGCATTACCTTTTCTTCATTGCGCCATAACAGAAGCAAGCTGCTTCTTCATGTTGAGGACTTCTATTCCTTTTGAAGCCAACTTGTCTTTTAGCTGCCTTGTAGCCTCCTCGTATTTTTTGTTCATGTACCCCGACTCATCCACAACTTCCTTGTATCTAATCCGGAACGCATCTAACTTTGCTTGTGTCCCTCTCAGTCTCATCCTTAGCTTTGCCTTTTGGATGTTATTTTCAACTGAATCCTGCTTTTGTATTGCATAGCAGTTATGACCGACTTGACCAAAACCCTAAAATATACATATTCCCGTTTATGAAGATAATTCTAGGAACATGTCCCCTACAATTCATCGAATCCTATATTTATGACGTCATTTTAAAAACCAAAATGTTGACTAAAATGTGGCGTGTCAAACAGATCTCATATTTATCTGATCATATCACTTTATCCCTTTCCAACCTTCGGTAACTAAAGTGTATGTTTGCACATCCAACTAATTATCCCTTAAAATTATTTACAAGTAAATATTGCAAGTTTGCAACAAACCGTTTCTTTAGATTGAAATTCAAAATGGTGAAAGGCCATATATAACAAATGAATATACAGAAACTCACCTTATGCATCTTCACTTCCAGGCTGGAAATTTTGGCAGTGAGTGTTTCTGATTGAACCTTTGCTTCCATTAACTGGCATTCAATTCATCAAAATATATATCATCTGATTCCGCAAGCTAGGCACGGATAAGAAAGCAGCATTAATTATCATAATACCTCATTGCAGTGATCATTTAGAAGGTCCGCTTCAAATTCATGTCTTTTTTGGTCTTGGACCTGAGTCATCAGGTTGTCCCTTTCCCTTGTCATGCGGAAAAGTTGATTTTCTAGGTCCTAGTCGAGAATGTACTCGTGATTGTTACAGAAGCAAGCGGAAAAATAATAATAATGTTGTCACAGATAAATCTGGCATCTATTCCTTAACTAATTGCTAGGACAAGTAAATACAAAGAAAAAATCTGAACTTACTTCTTGAGCTTGTTTGCTCTCAACTGCAGCCCTATGCGTCTCATTTTTCACAGTTTCTATCTCACAAGATTTCTCCACACTGCAGCGCAAAAAGAAATACAGATAACGAAAAGAGTGGGAAAATAAAGATAAAAAGGACAGACATCATTTGCCTCCTCTCGGGTAAAACAAAGAGAGATTTAGGTGGTCCTGGACTTAAACTCAGTCCACCAGTTAAAAATGTAACACATCATTTTAAATGGATGAGGGGACCCCATTTTAAATGATGTGGCACATTTTAGCTGGTGGACTAAACTTAATCTCAGACCACCCAAATATATCTCGGTAAAACACCTTAACAAAAGATTCCAAGTTAGCAAAGCACAAAAAGACTAGAAATTCACTGCAAATTATTTGATTAGCATGTTGTTTCCAGCGCTAATTGCATCTGTCACCCCCCTATCCTTTCTAAAATTCATATTGCTAATAAAGATTATGAGGAAGCATTACACAGCAGTAACCTTCATAATCATTCTTACAGAGGATTGTCATATTCTGAAAAGACAAGCCTAGAAGATCGTTTGATGTTCACTAATGCAATAAGCCTATAACCATCACTAAAAGTAGTTAAAGAATAAAAATTTATGCTAGCTGTCAGAAATACTGGCGACCAATCTCATATTTAAAATATGAATAAGTCAACAACCTAACTTGAAAAAATAATGAGGGAGGAGGAGAAGAAGAGAGCGAACAAAACCTGCATTCTTTCTCTCTTTTAACATTCTCTTCGGAGCTAGTCAATCTTTCCTTGAGGACTCTGCATTCTTCTCGGCAAGAGTCTAAGTCATTCCTTACCTTAAGATTTTAGAACGACATAAATCATTCTAATTAGATAGGTACGCGGGAAAAAATAAAAATAAAAAAAGGATTGGAACAACTCGTACCGATATATAGTCACATAATAAATTAGTCTATGTATCCATACTACCAAAACTAGGGAAAATATATTAGTCTATGACGCTAAAACCTTTTGAGAAATTGGAGTCAACTGACTTGCATATGAATCGGTGTTTTGGACAAAATAGAGTTTTCCCATTAGATTTTCGATCTAAAAGGGATGGTAAACTCTAATCCAAAATTAGACCTCATTGATAACCTGACTTAACATAGGGCGCAAAAACAAATACTGGAAACCCTATAAAAGAGCTAATTAGAAGAAAGCATCTAAAGGAAAATTAATCTCCTTAGAACACAGCTTGTTGCCTGCATGAGTAACATGAATAAATACCGGAATGAGAGAGGAAAAAGAAAATTCCTTCAGAGACTAGAAGGCAGGCACTTCAAGCTTAACAAGTGATCTCATGATTTGTATACCTCCAGCATTTCTTCTGATAAAGAGATAATGTCATTGTGTAACCTTGCTTTTTCTGCTATGGCTTCAATGGAAGCTTTCTCCTTAGATGTCCATATTGCCCTTTCCTCCTCAATATCCAAAAGGGAATCAGTAAGTCGCTGCAAAATAAGAGACTAAATGAACCATTTGCAGGCATACAAACAAAACACTGAACTTCTATTTTCTATTTTTAGAAGACTTTCGGAGTAATCATACAACAACAATAAAATTCAACCCAAAGTTAAGCTCTGTCCCCAAAAAAAAAAAAAAAAAAAAAAAACCAAATTATGCTAACCATCACCAATTCTTCCTTTTCGTCTTCCAACAATTCAATGGAGCTTTCCATTTTTGTCCGGTTAAGATCATATTCTTCCAATCTTGGTCTCTGAAGAGGAAAGAGAGTATTTAGCTTATAGGACAAAAAATGTCTTTTTCATTTTCATGCAAAAATATTTTGTGAAAGGAGCTATTAGCTATATAATGAAAAATGTAAAGCTTACAAGTGAAGAAATCTCTCCTTGTAAAGTATCAAGTTCTGAGTTTGACATGTTCAATCGCTCAGTTAATTCTTCGAGTTCTGAAAGTAAGCCTGCACTTTTACATATAACTTCTTCTTTCTCACGATACACAGCATCCAATTCCTCTTCTAGAGAACAAATTTTTGTCTCCAACTCAAAAGCAAAGACTTCCAACTTTTTGTAATCTTCCTGAATGCAAGAAGAAATTGACGAAGTAGGAATCAGAGATACATTTCTTCCTTGTCCCAAATGAATTTGTTTCATTTTCTATGAGTCCTGGAATAAGATTCACTACTGGTAGGTGAGGTCTTAGCCCAACTAGTAGGCACAACAACCTCAAGCATTCAAGTGCTAAGTTCAAACCCGATTCCTACCACATTCCTTCTCTTCCCCTCCCCAAATAGGTGAATAAATTGTCAGGGCAGCATAAACAATAAAAAGAAGCCCGAGTCCCTCTGGAATTACCTGCATTGTCTGGTCAAAAGAATTAGGAAGGCCTCTTGACTTTCTTGGATCCTTTATCTTTGAGCTTCTATCAATAACTGAGTCACGCCTTCTACCAGCTAATGAGTCATGTCTACTAATATCACGTTCCAAAAGAGAGTTCTGACCGTTCAATCGTTTTATCTCACGTTCAGCAACTGCTTTCTCACCCTAAATATCCACAAATATGCTCCTTAAGGCTAATTATAACTTAAAACAAACAATTATGGAATACTAAGTTGAACATCTTCTTTACCTCAAGTTTGGTTTTCTCCTGCATGGCATTCTTAAGCTTGGATTCAGTCTCTTTCAGCTTTGCCTTTGTTTTCTCCAGATCTTTTCTCAAATTTTCCTTTTCCTTTACCAAGGAGCTAGATGACAAACACAATATCTCCTTTTCAAGAGCCCGAATCTGAATAAGATACTCCTCTTCTTCGAGAAACTGGTGATCCGAAATAGCCTTCAAAATTTTGAGCAGCTAGCATTAGTTTTTTTATTTGTTTATGAAGAGCAGCAGACTGGTTTTGCAAAAGGAGCTGCATCTCATTCGCAAATAATTTCAAATATGATAAAGAAGAGACGATCAATATATCAAATTTTCAAACAATTGACTGCACCTTCTCACTCTCAAGTTCAGATATTCTTTGCTTGGCGCAAAGATATAACTTCTCATGGCTACTGATAATTAAATTTTGTTGCAGAGTACAATGTTGGATCATTGTCTTGAAATCCTGCAATAAATGCAATATGAAAATAAGATAGGTTTAGAAGTTATGCAAGTGTCTACACTATATTTACACCTATAGTATCAAGGAGATGTTCCATGAATACTCACCCCAAACATATTGAATAGCCACAAAAACGGCTGAGATACCTCTTCAATGATCAAAGACACAGATTCAACAAGTTCCTTGGAGTTTTCAACTTCTGATATTATATCTTGGACTTCCCTTGAAATCTTTAATATATAGTCAGCATGTTCCCCCTAAATAAGGAAATAATACTCAGTTTGTAGCATTTGGCAGGAGAACACATACCAAAATAATGAAACCACTGACAACAATGTTCTCAACCAAGGAACAGTTGAGAACAAGTGCAAGCAAGAATCAATGTTTAGAACAATGATATATGATACACAAACCACAAGTCTGCTTGCAGAATCAGAGGAAGTAAGTTTTTCACGAGATAGCCTGGCATCCTCCTGTGCGTTAAGAAGCTCTTCATGAAGCTACAAAATTAGACAATAAACATGAAATTATAAATCGGAAAGATAACTACCAGTACCAGAAAAAACTATAGTAGCACAAAATAATAGAGATGGCCCCAGAGAGAAAAAGAAATAAGCATCAATTGCAAAGTTAGATAATTCCAGACATCTTGAAACTCCTTCTGGTAGTGGTATTCCACTTAAAACCTCGAAATATTATAACATAACAAGCAACAAGGAGGAGAACGGTTATTACCTCTTCAACTTGTTCCCTTGCACACATGTTTTGCTCTGTCGCCCGCTCAACAACACTATCCAAATTTTGCTGGCTCGAAGACTTCTCCTTTTCTAACAACTTAATCTGTAAGATAATTTACAATCTCTCAGTTACATGACAGCCCATCGAGGTATAAAGAGACAGATAAATGAATAATAAGGCTAAAAGCTTAGTTTAAGACAATCAACTGCCTAAAATCTGCAGAAGCCAGTATTATAGTAACCTCTCTATCCCATCAAACCTCTCCAATGAAGAAACTCTGGAATTAGTAGTAGTTTATTATATAACTCACTATGTTCTGTTTAAGACTCAATTATTGTAAGAGCATTGAATGTCGAATTCTTTTCTACGACCTCTGACGAAGTAAATTAGTGCATCTCTTTTAACTTTCCCTCCTAGTGGAATCCACTAGTTCTTTCAAATCGTTACTTCCAAAGATTTACTGACTTACAGTACACAAGGCTAAACCATCTAAACAGCCATCCCTCAACTATTCGGGAAGAGACTTTCTAGAATCAGGCAGTGAAAGTAATACAGTCCAAATTCCAGCTCTTCAGGGCTTCCCTCATGTTGAAACAATAGCAAAGGAATGTAAAAGGATAAACATCACAATAAAAAGATGAAAAAAGAACCAGATGACAAGACATGCCAAAAATAAAGGAAAACCTGTTCTTGAAGTCGTTTGATCACCAAAATAGCCTCCAACTCCCTTGGACTGATACTTTTATCCCCATTACAAATGCCTTTCTTACCCTGACATGCAGAATATTCACTGCTCTTCAAATCCAAGACCCCATCAACCTCAGCAAGCTTTCTCGTCAGGCAATCAATATGTATGTCACTTGTAGTTTTCTAAATTAGAGAAAAGAAAACAGAAGCATACATGAAGATCAGAGTCACAGTATGTAAATGTTGCAAAGAAACAAGTGACGGGTAAAATAACAACCTGGGTCTCAGATTTTATTAGCAGATCTTCATAGGCTGTTTGTATATCAATGTTTTCTTCATCTTCCTGCCAAATATCAACCTCTTGTACACCCGGCAAACTTTTTTTCCTGAGTGCAACCTTTCTCCTATTCGTTACATGCAATAAGGGGCATAGATCCTGAAGCTTTTCCTCTTCCAATCCATTACTTTCACAATTTTCATCGTGCTTGCAGAAGTCATCCTTAGAAAGCTCAACTTCATTAACTAATTCTTGAAAAGGAAGAAGCGGTCCTGTATTGCGATCGGCTCTCATTGGTTGAACAGTGGACGACCTGGATTGGATAGTTGGATACACCTGGGCAATAACATATAAATGTTTGCATA
Organism: Coriaria nepalensis; assembly: GCA_027186245.1. Taxonomy (NCBI): domain Eukaryota; kingdom Viridiplantae; phylum Streptophyta; class Magnoliopsida; order Cucurbitales; family Coriariaceae; genus Coriaria; species Coriaria nepalensis. The sequence continues at coordinate 137,007 of CP114483.1, forward strand.
CTTCTTGACACTTTCAAACTCCTAATATTCTGAATAATTCAAAGTTATGAGTTTGAACACAGTCCGAATAACACGAGGAAAAACATCAATTTTGCTTAGGCAACATTACAAATTCTTAAGTACCCAGAGTAAAGACTATCACGAGAATACATTCCAGAATAACATCACATGATAACAGTCCCACATAAGTCAGTATCTTATCTCATACCCTATGCAGGATACAACATATGAAAAAACATTTTGCCACATAAAGGCAAGGGCATAACATACTTCTAGCAACATAATGATACATGCTTAAACTAATTCATGTCACTTTATGGGGCATCATCTTAGACAACTGAAGTCATCCATAAACAAGAAAGGGGGATCTTAGGAACACACATGAATAGGTCTTTATCAATGAAAATACAAATCAATGGTATTGAGGACATACATATTGGAATTATATCAAATAAGTTAACAGTATACAGAGACAAGAAGATGCAAATTACCTCTGTAGCAGACTCCCGTGAGAGTTTACCTGGGCACCATGTATCGCGTCTCTTTTCCTGCAGCAATAAGCAGGATGTAAATAAAAGGACATTTAGGATAGGCAGCAAGTTTTGTATTTTACAAGAATTAGTGTACCAGCTCTTGGCAAGTAAAAAACTGAAGATAAATAAATATGCTTATTATCAACGTACCTTTTTGGAACGATCACGAATCTCGTCCCTATTTGAATACAAGACCATTGAACTCAAGTTCTCAATCTGCTTTGCTTGCACCTGCACGCGTTTCTCCCATTCAGCTTGGGCCTTTTTTTCTTCCTCCAACTCTAAAGCTATGCGCTCCCTCTCTAGTTCAATCTGCCAGCCATGTAAACTTCCTCAATAAGATTATAACTTGTTGAGGATATTAGCTGTAATCAAGGTTCTTGGACCGCTACATAATGGAAAAACAATGGAAGGCAGCTAGAACAGCTAAAGGTATTCTAGTTACACAATGAAAAACACCCTAGATTCGCTAAAGGAAACCGGCATGACTGACTGTAAACCTGCTGCCACACCAGTTGAACCAAATAGCAAGTAGGTCTTGAGAAAAAGAGTGCGCCCGTGGAGAGGGAGAGATATCAAAGACTGGTAGGAAGATTAATCTACCTTTCTCATACCAGACGTGATATTGCTTTTGCAGTTAGCTTAGTGAGCCAGTTCATGCACTCTCCTAGAGAAGCTCACTTAGTAGCAGGAAACCGGATACTTCAATACTTGAAGTCAACACCAAGAAAGGGACTTTATTTTGAGAAGGGAGAAAAAAGGAAGGTAGAGGCATTTTTTGATGCGGATTGGGCTGGAAATGTCGTGGATAGGAAGTCTACAACGGGTTATTGTACTAAGGTGTGGGGTAACCTTATAACTTGGAGAAGCAAGAAGCAAACTGTTGTAGCACGAAGCAATGCGGAAGCAGAATTTCCTAGCACATGCAGTATGTGAGCTTATGCGGATAAAATGTGTTCTCGAAGAACTACAGTTAATCAAAGACAATCCTATGCAACTTTACTGTGATAACAAGGCAGCAATTAGTATTGCTCATAATCATGTCCATCATGACAAGACAAAACATGTGGAGGTAGACCGGCACTTCATCAAAAAGAAACTGGAAAATGGAGTTATTTGTTTGGTGTATATTCTTACAGGACAACAAACTGCAGATATGTTGACAAAAGGAGTACCTAGACACAAGTTTGAAGAGTTTGCATGCAAGCTGGGCATGAAGAACATCTATGTTCCAGCTTGAGGGGGAGTGTTGCGGGTATTAGCTGTAATTTACAGCTGTGTGCTAGCTGTGTGTTGACTGATTTGTGTAAATACCAGATTATAACAACCAGAGTTTAGGAGGTTTAGTTCCTATTTCTTAGGGATACTGATTTGGAATATCCTAGTTTTTTTTTTTCTTCTTCTCCATAATTCCCTAGGGCCTATTGTATATAAATAGGTATTCTTTTATGCCGTATTGTTATCAAAATCAATAATAAATCTGAATTTTTCACATAACTCTTGTCATAATATCATCAAACAATGTTCATTACCTGTAATAAAGTGTTCCTCAGGTTGAGGATCTCTTCTTCCAAATGTTCCGAGTGAGAACCCTGGAACATGAATGATAATTAAATATAAAATTCAATAGGGCACGATTTTAAATAAAAATGCTAAATATATAAGCTTCAGAAAATGCCATATAACTGACTATTTTAGCTTCCGGTCAGACTGACCTGCAATTTAGCCCGTAGCTCCTCAATTTCTTTCTTTTGACGCTTTAACAATGCAGCGTCAGTCAAAATCTACAACAAAGAATCCCACTAAACTGAGAATCAAATGAGAAGTTATATTAAGAAAGCAAAAGAATAATATTAATTATAATACGAGTATGACATGCATATAAGAAAACAGGCAAATTCTAAACACAAGGGAGAAGGGGTTAGAAAATTTCTGAGGCATAAATGAAAATCATCAGGACAAATGCTAGAAAAGATAGAGAAGAGAAATGCAAGATGGACCGAGAAAAACCTCATTGACATGAGCACAGTTTGTGACCCGCAGTGCTCTGCTTGCAAATTGGAGACTACTTTTAGTCTCATCTGTATGAATCTGCCATCAAATAAAGCACTTAGAAAACAGGATAAAGCATGTTAAGAATTTGCATTATTGAAAAGTAATTGCATTTTCCTTAGCAAACAATCTCTCTACCACTAAAAATTTTCTCTTAGGATGCTTACTTAGATCCAAACTTCTCGTAGTCAGTTAATTAATTTACAGTTGTCATAGCAAATTTCAAGGTCAGATAACACAAAAAATTTAAGACGTATTTGACCCAAATAAGTAGGTTTCTCATTACTACACGAAAATTTTCATTTTGTTAAAAAGCAGTTGACACACTAATTCTCTACCAAGATGAACACCTTGCTTGAAATGTGATTGAGAGCCTGGGAAAAGCCCAACTATCTCAATAATCCATAGTTATGTATATAATCTGTGAATTTTACATTTAGTGGACTACTCGATGGCCGACCTATATCCACTTTTCATCCAAGTTCATTGAATATCAAAGACCTTCATGAAAAGCATTACTAATTATTTGTGACCAAATGAATCTAAAGAAAAAGAAAATTGCGGTACTTGAAATTCTGGAGGCGAGGCACCAAGACTAATGATTCACCAATGAAATTAAAGTCTACAATATGATCCAACTAGTTAAAATAAAGAATTGTCCAACACTTGATAATTATGCAAACCTAATACTGGATGTCCAAAATTTGTTATGACGTCAGTCGCAAAAATTTAACAGCTACATTGAACAAGCCCAATTACGATAAAGAAAGAAAAAACACCATTGGTACTACCTGTGCAAGTGTGATATTGCATATTATAGCAGTATTAGCATTTCCACCTAGCGATGGTTGCAGAATACGTGTGAGTTTACTATCTCGATATGGGACATGACCCCTGCACCATCAGTTTATAATGTCAATGTTGCCTCCTAGAACTATAGTTTATCATATGTTACTATATGTAGAACCTCACCCTTGACTTTCAGCGCCTTCACTCAACTTTTTAATGACAGTTCCCAGTGTCATTAGGCTTTTATTAATGTGTGAACCCTCCTTAAGACGAACACCTTCTGCACCAGTTTTTGCAGCACGTTCCGAACCAGCAAGGTCCACTAAATTCTGCAATCCATAGAGCACAATCAGGGTACTTTTAAGGCAAGAAGAAACATGGTCTACCATGCCAAGAATTATTTAAAAATAAAAAAAAAAAAGAAGCATACACACACATGATGGAAACGATTGGAAGATTCACAAAGTACTAACCAGAACAGATACACGAACAGCATCACAAGAATCGCCTGCACCTTCAACTTCAGTTCTATCCCTGCTCTCAATTATCTATTTAACTAACAAAGTAAGGTAGATGAATGAATAAAGTAACATGACTGAAAAAACCAACAGAAATAACAATTTTTACCATGCGGAAAATAGTGTGGGATCTACTACTGTATACATTCATATTTGTCTCCCCAATATGACGATGAGCTGAGATTTTGGATTGAAAAACCCCAAATTAGAATCACATCAGTTATATACATAACAGCAGGCATCAAACAAAGGAAAACCACATCAAAAGGATCATAATATGTGAGAGAGGAAGAGGGTGATTTAAAGTTATATTCAGTTATTGAGTAGTCTAGATTCTTCGACTTGAGAGACAGAATAAAAAACAAAAGCAAAATAATTATAATAATAACATTTATAATGACAACAACAATAACAATTAGGGAGAGAGTGAAAATCAGATGAACTTTGCATCCTTGTCTCTTTTGACCTAGGTCCATGACTTAAAAACAATAAAAGACAAACATAAGCCATGGAGGAGGCAAATGATGGTGAAAAGAGTGGTATTAGAACCACTAAGACTTAAGAAGACATGTTACAAGACAATTACATTCTCCGAATTCCATGAGATCAAGGACTTGCTCAGGAGAGACAATGATTTCTTCTCGCAACCCAGCAACATATATTCCTCTCTGTGAATGGGGAAGAAAAATAAGTCAGCAGATATGAACAACCAGAATATACCATGATAGATTGGATCGAAAATAATACCTCTAAATTTTCATGAATTTGCAGTTTCCGGTGCTCGGGAGCCAATAAATCATTTATTTCCTCATTATAAATCTCCATATATGACATTCGCAACAAAAATTCTCGATCAACATCCTAGTATACAATACACATTCATTATACCCGCATAGGCGCATATTCCAAATTTCCAACAAAATGAAGATTTCAAGGAAATAATTCTGCCCCGACGCTTAGGAAATATGCTGATGATGACTATGTAAACTCGCATCAGGAACAAACATCATAATCCTTATGCTATATTATGCACTCCAAGAGTCCAGCTAATAAAGCATAACATTCTTCTTTCACTTTTAGAATAAAATCAGTGTTCTCACGATAAACGTTTTGCAAAAGCATTCAGAGAACCAAATAGAAAAGTCTTAAATATGCTAACGTTAAGGAAATACCCGATGTATGGTGTTGAACAAATCGTGCACAGAAAGAGGAATTATTCCCCGTTCAGCAGGTGAGCCTCGCATCGTATGCGTTTTCCCACTGTTAGTTTGTCCATAAGCAAAAACAGTACCTGAAATTAAGCAGGCAGAAAAACTTTAGAACACAATAACCATTCAAATAGCAATTTCTAACATTCGAAGTATACCATTAAAGCCTTCAACGGCAGCGGAGACGATTTCTTTGGTGCGAGCTTGGTAGACCTCATAAGTCTTACAATCTTCACCAAAAATCCGATCTAATAACCAGAAAAGAAAAAAAAAAACACAAAACAGTAACAACAGAAACAGGTAAACAACGTCAATTCCAAGCCTAGCAGACTAAAATCAAAGAAGAGATAGAGAGAGAAGAAATACCAAATTCGAACTTGGATGGGTGGTTAGGGACGAAAATGGAGTTGTTAGAAATTCTCCATGGACTGGTCTTGGCCTCCTCTGCGGAGAGTGGCCTTGCTCGAACAGTTACATGTATCCTTTCCATTCTCTCTTCTTTCTCACAGCTTCGATCAGTTTCAGTCTTTCAGAGAGAAGAGAGAGGGCGAAAATGGGTCTCGGATTTCTCAGCTTTCTGCGGAATTCTTTGTGGATTTTTCCAGTTCCCGCCTCCTACACCTTTTGGAGTTGAATTGTGAAATGTCCAAATTACCCTTCAACTTTTGAACATCGCCCTTTATTTTTGTCCATTTTGATTTTCAGTTTATCGTTAATCTTAAGTGTGATTTATCAGCGCATGTTATCGTTACTACTGTTACCTTTGACTTCATTGCGAAAGGCATGCTAATTCCACTGTTTGACTCATGGCTTTTTTACTGGTTTTAAAATTGGAACATTTTAAAGAATTAGATTGAAAGTAAGAAAATATAAACAATGAAAACAGGGTGCTTCTTCAGAGAAACAAGTAGAATAACATGCATACAAAGAAGAAACTATCCATACATACAAATATGGCTTAGACCAGATCAAAACCTTCATTCACAAATCATAAACCCCAATCCACGGACCCCAACCAAAGCTTCCCATCCTTCTCTTTCACTTCACTAATAAACCTCAATTTCTTCCCCTCGCCATCTTCTAGAACCTCCAAAACTCTCCCTTCCAGGCTCAACTTCATAACAGTCGCAACTGCTTCAAACTAAGTGGAAGTTTCAGAAGGGCCTTTCCTGCCCATGAGTTTGAAGTGAACCATATGGCGAGGATTCCCCTTTTGGCATGTAAAGCGACCCAAAATTCCCCTTTAGAATTTGTCCTTACATTGTCCGGAAATCCCAGAAGCTCAGAGAAAACATCAGATTTTCCTGTGTTTGGACCGGAAAGCCAGAGCCAGAGGACCCGACGAGTGGTGGTATCAGCCACTAGTACAAAGGAGTGGTCTTTACTTAATGCTGCACCATTGGCAAAGACAAGGCCTTGAAGCAAGACATTGACTTGTCTGGTTAACTTTTTGTATTTTAGTAGCCTGCCGGTCTTATCTCCGCTCACAAGTGATAGCATGAATTGCCTGCAAAGCAAGAAGAAATTGTATAACAAATTCTTTGGAAGGCTGTGCGTGAATCTGTGAAGTATATTAACATTAACATCTTCATCTTCATCAATGTCCATGTCAATTGTAAAGAGTAAAGGCTAGCCTTCAAATTCTGTCACTACTCTGGTAGCTAAACCTCCTGTGGGCCCTCCTACTTGAAGGCCGAGATACGCATCAGCAATGTACAGATCTCCTGTTTTCTTCTCGAACCTTAGTCCCAAAGGCCTCCCACAAACGGGCGAATACACTCCTTCCTTTAAAACCATTTAAGGAAATAATAATAATAATAAATACATCAAGCATCAATCAATTATATACTTCTAGAAATCAGATAATGGTAACACAAAAGGATAGTTCTAGAAATCAGATAAAATGACAGCATAGACTAATTAATATGACCATGATGTGAACTGTGAAGCAGCAAAGTTCAATTAAAAATGAGAGACATGTTAAAGGTGCATCTCAAAAAAGCTCTCATAACTTTTAAAGAGAGAATGATAGATATTCCCTTCAAAGCAATTCTTAATATGACCTGAAAAACTACTAGACTTCATTCCTATTTCATATCAACTTCTAAAACTCCAGTTTGGACCCACAAAACTACGCTAATCCAAATAAAGATACGATATTTAGTACATAATCTAGCCAAAAAAAACAACCCTTTGATTGCCTATATGAAATATTCCATTTCAATAAAAATCAAAGCAAACGGGCCCAAGTTTGTTGTTTTACCTTTGAGCGGTGGTGAAGGCAAAATCGATCCAACCCACTTGAGAATCCGTCCATCTGCCGCGCCAGTATAAGGCCCGCCTCCATTTGGGTCGAAAGCGATGCTCTCCGGTCAACTGAACCAGTTTTGCGCTGTGAAGAAGAGTATCGTTTGAGCCTGGAATATGTGGCAGTGAGCGGAGGAGATGGAGTTTCTTGGCAGACGGGTTTGTGAGAGCGAAGAGGATTGAGAGGAATAGGGCTAGTATTGCTGCCTTTGATGCGCAATTCGAGTCTATGGCTGCTGCTCTTTGAATTTGTTTGGACTTGTAATTTCTTCGTAACGCTAATATGAAAATGGAGGAACTACGATTACGAATGGGGTTAGGTGAAACTGAGAATGATAATTATTGACTTTGTTAGACCGTTTTGATAAAAAAAAAAAAAAAAAAAGGGTGTGATGAAGTGTCAATTTCAAAGAGACCTTCGTGCGATCAATCCTTTTAATTCTCTGTGGAAAAATTATATATATTTTATTGATCGGCTAAGAAATGGTAAGTCTAAATTTAGATATATATATCTGATATTTTCATGGAAACTTAAATTATATGAAACTTCGAGAATCCATGTATATATATATTAATAAATGTGGATGTATGATTTGTAATTGATATAATAATTTTAACCTGATTTTTGGTTTAATAACTAACACCCACCAAGTTTTTCAATTGCTGTACCCCTCAAAGAGGATCTTGCTATACAAATATGAGTGAATGTTAATCTTAAGCATCAATGTTTGGACGTTTAAAATTATATGTTTTACGGATTAAATGAGCCCAATTTTTGGATCAGGTGTTCGGAAATGAAGAATAATTATTCTATTAATTTTTTTTTTTTTTAATAAAACCACGCCACACGTGGCCCACCTGCTCATCGTATCGCAAGCGCCACATGGTTTCATATTTGCTGACGTCATCTGCATCTCTACACCGGATTGGCGGGTCTTCAAAATCTGATTAGTCATTACTTCAGAGATAGAAAAAGAAAAAAAAAAGTCCATACAAAAAAGCTCCTCTCTTTCCTCCTCTTCTCCTTCAACTCAACCTCCATAAAAGAAAGAAAATCTCTCTCTCTCTCTACTATTTCTTCGGTGGAGCAATGGCCAGGGCCGCATCAGAGTCTGGATTTCATGTTTTGGCCGTCGATGATAGCATCATAGATAGGAGGCTAATTGAGAGGCTCCTCAAAATCTCTTCATTTGAAGGTATTTTTCTATACTACCATTAGAAAAAACAAAGAGTAGATCCTATTTTATGATAATTACTTAAAAAATGGGTTTAGAGTGACAGTTACTACAGTTGATTCGGGTAACAAGGCATTGAATGAAGAAGATGAACATAGACTTATTGATCCAGAAAATCATCAGGTGATGTAATTGATCTTAGTGTTTTTTTTTTTTTTGGCAATTGTTTTGTCTCTCCTCATTTTTCTTCTCAATTTTAATTTTAATTCTCTAGTCCTCCAACTTTTATGCAGGAAGTGGAAGTAAATCTTATTATAACAGATTATTGTATGCCTGGAATGGCAGGCTATGATTTGCTGAAGAAAATCAAGGTAAAATTATCTACATTTCTTTCTTCTCACAGTTTACTACAATCTAAGATTATAAAAAAGGAAAGAAGTTAATAGGATCTTGTCTGGTTTTGTTTAGGAATCATCTTCTTTTAGAAACATACCGGTTGTGATCATGTCATCTGAGAATGTCCCTGCAAGGATCAGCAGGTACTACTTGACTTCATTTTCCCCATCCCATTTCTGTAAATATTTATTTGCAAATCCCATTTGGCATTTAGCTGTTTCAAACTTCAGTTTGAATCTAAACTCTTGTTTGAGGCTCAAAACCTATATATAGTTATAGATTTGTGGAGCCCAAACCCAACGGCATGTAGAATTGGAAACTGATCAATGGGTGTAATTGAAAAAAAAAAAAAAACAGATGGTTGGAAGAAGGAGCAGAAGAGTTTTTCTTGAAGCCAGTGAAGCTACAAGATGTGAATAGGTTAAAACCCCATATGATGAAAAGCAAAGGAGTGAAGGATGACGATCATGTCCATAAACAAGAAAAGCAAGAAAGAGTAACAGTAGGAAAAGAAAAACACGAACAATTACAGCAGCAGCAATCAAGTAGTAGTAATAATAACAACAACAACAACAGCAGCAGCAGCAGCAGCAGCAGCAGCAAGAGGAAGAAGAGTAGTACTATAGAAGCCGAGGAGGGAGTTTCATCTGATAGAACAACAAGACCAAGATTCAATGGAATCACTGGATTTGTCATATTAATTGACACAACGAAGATTTTAGTCTTATTTTTTTTATCTTCATCCCTTTTTGTCATATCTCTTTTTGTCATGCTCTCTTCTAATGCCGATGAATACTACAAGCATTAGAGAGAGATTTGTAGATTTCCTCTGTAAAATTTTCATGGTACTTCTTGACCTGTTAATTTACTTTATAATTTATATATTTTGTAATCATGATTAATCAATCTCCATAATAACATTCTTTTTCTAATCGGATTAGTCAACAACTGACAGCTAAAAGTCTTCAAACAGTTGGTTGTAAATTTGCACTATCTTGATTCTCCATGATCCGTAATCCTCAGCCCCACATTTTAATACACCATCTCAAGATGTCAACCGAGATTAGGTCATATTAATGATCGTTTTGTTTTATTTTTTTATTTTTATTTTTTAAATAAATAACAGTTGGAACATTGAATCTATAACGTAAACAGAGAATCAGCAAAGTCAAATCCCTTGCCATTACTTAGCTGTCTCTGAAAGTCAGAGTTAATGTTACTTAATCTTCCCTACTTCATAATTATATAGTCTTATTCTTACTTACTAACCTTTTTTTTTTCTCCAATTGAGTTTAGAAATGATAATAACATTATCTAATCTATAATTTACCTTTGACCTAATATTTGCTATTTAACTTATTTTTTACACTAATTCAAATTTCCTCCCTTAAACTTACAAACAACTATTCTTACATCCTTCAATTGAAAACAACTAAACATGCATCCCTCGAAATTTCAAAAAACTAAACTTTAAACTCATGTTGGTTCAAACTTTAATTTTTTTAGTGTCGACTATCAGATTACTGACGTCATATGTTCAGTCAGCATTGCCACATCAGCAAAGAGAAAACACAAACATAAAAATTGTATTTTTAACTTAGCCTAATAAAATCTCCACTGGTAGCTGAATTTGTAAGCTAATCTGAACCACATATTCTTTCTTTCTTCCTTCCTTCCTTCCTTTTTATAGCATCGGGGGGATGCTAAAAAAGCATGCAGCATCCAACGGTCAAGATTATTAGTCTCATCCTAATCTTTATTTTTCTAGGGACCCTACATTCTCTCTAAATTCCCACGTGGCAAGGTTCTCTGCTTTTTAATTTTCACAATCATAAAACTTTTTCCTCTCTAAATCAGAATCCAATAAAATCAGATAAAAAGAATAATACCAAAAAAAAAAAAAAAAAAAAAAGAAAAAAAAAAAGGCCACCATTGTTGCCACTACCCTACCCTTTCCTCCATAAACCAAAGCAAACATATAGATGAAACTCTCTTTATTTCCTTTTTCTATTCCCTTCTCTAGAAAACTTTCTTGCCCAGAATCTGGCTCTCGGATTTTCTGGAAACCCATCTGAACTCTACGGTAAGATCGAGCGAGTATTTATTTATTTATTTTTTGTGCTGATTTTCGTTTTCATCCTTGTTTTGATTTCGCTCCTGCAAATTTGCTCTTCACTCGGATCAAGTAGTTGATTCGTGGCAGTTTTGCTTGTCCGGTGCTATTCTAGGGTTTCTATTTCGTTTTTCTGTGGAATTTGCTATGGTTTTGGAAGCTGTAATTGTTGTTTTTAATCATGACCGCCACGGCCGACCTTTATTCGCCTCTAGCATCAGTTCCATCCCTTTTTTCGATCTATTTCTAACAATTGTTTCTGCTCTTTACGTCTAAGCATCAATAAGTTGGATTAACTGCTAAGCTTATGAACCACTGATTACAACGTTTTTGGAGTTTGTGCGCTAATCACTAATTTGCCCCTTCACTGCTTTTATTTATTTATTTTATAATTTATATTATTTATGGTATTTTATCACCATGAAATATGAGATATATAAATATTGAGGTAATTTCTTCTTGCGATGTAGGGGCCCTCCTGAACTTCAGCCATATGCAATGAGTTTCCCTTTTATGTCTTAACATGTACTTTTTATATCTATTTCTATGGTTCTGGTTGTCTTTAGCAAGCATAGACCGTACTTCATATTAGGGAGAAAGTTCAACATGAAAGTGACATGAAATTTTGGAATTTTCTTCTCCAATTTTTCAACTTTCTAGCATATAAGTATTTTCCTCAGCATCGGTGCTAATGTAGAGAGGTAGGCACCAATTGATCAAATCATCTATTCGCTTCACAAAAAGTTTGTTCATTTGCAATTTAGAAGAGGATGCATCAAAATAAACAGAGCCTATCTATTTATTTTCACTAACAAATTTGTCTTTAGGAAACGTTATAACAGACTTGCTTCTTGCATATTATTTGGATTTTGGTGCACTGAGTAGGTAGTTTTATGGATGTATTTTATTGTGTGTTCTGGCATCAGTTTCGACCCATATTCTAGTATTCAATATTTTTAATAGCTGGACTGGAAGATTTGTGTGAATTAACCTGTAGAAGTTAACTGCAGCATTAACTAAATATTTGGAGCTAAAACAAATATGTCGAGTGGATCTGTGAGAAGAGTCTCACGTGAAGACATCCAACTGGTAAGCTGTTGCTTTCTCATTGATGTTCTCTAGCCAAAAATTATAAATTCCAGCATGTACTAATTGAAACTTTTTACCTTTTAAATTCCTATTGTAGGTGCAAAATCTTATAGAACGATGCCTCCAGCTCTACATGAACCAAAAGGAAGTAGTTGAAACTCTGTTGGAGCAAGCAAAAATTGAACCTGGTTTTACAGAACTTGGTAATCATGAAGTTTTGTTTAGTTTCTGACATGGCCTTCTTTTTTTTGCTTGATAGATGCGTGCCATTATCAATATTTGTCTGCAGATTTATTAATCTGCCTGTAACCCTGTTTTACTGGAATATCTTTCAGTAGATAATGAATGATGAGTCTACAAACACTCTCTCGCACACTCCTAATTTGATTAATTTAATCTCTCACTCCTTCACCCGATATACTCTTTTGATTCCAGTTTGGCAAAAGCTTGAAGAAGAGAACCGGGAATTCTTCAATGCATACAACCTAAGGTTGATGGTGAAGCAACAAATTATTGAATTCAACAGGTTGCTTGAGCAACAAGCACAGATGATGCACCGGATACACCCCTCTGCTGTTTCATCATTACCTAATTCTAATGGGGTTCATGCACCACCAAGTATTACTTTTCCCCTATTATTTTTCATAGAACTGTATTTTTAGTTTAAGTGATGTGTCGTTGGTTTGTCATGAAGAGAGATTGAAGAATGACTCCCCGGCCTCCCTCTCCCATCATTTTATCAAGCCCTTAGAAGTTACTTGATTGACTATTGTAAACCCAATCATAGAAAAGAAATTTACAGTATATCTTAATTTCTTTCTTTTTGCAGTGCTCCAGAACCCAGCATGCTATGCACCAGAACAGACAAGCTTTACTCTAAAACAAGAAGATGTGCACCATTCAATGGCCTCCAACTTAGCCAATGCATTTTCCAATGGTAGCCAAAATTTCCACTCAAGTATGCATTCTACAATTAACATGTCTGATCATGCCAGTAGGATTGATGCTTCACAGAGTATGCTATCAACTCAAAGCGCAAGCGTGGGTCTTATGCAAGGGATGAATGGAGGGATGATAAAATCTGAAGCTGAGTACTCAAGTCGTCCAAGTTATATGTTTGGCTCTGAGGAAAATGTCCTTGAAACTCGCCCGCCTATAGGGAATGCTCCCTTTCCGTCTTTTACTGCACAGTCTAACAGACTGCCTTTGAATGAATCCATTCTGGATCCAGACACCTCTACATTTGGCTTTCTTGGTCTGATTCCACAGAGTTTCAGTCTCTCAGATCTGAATTCCGACTTCTCTCAAGGTACAGGTTTGTCGTTTTTCTCTCTCTAGGCTCATGGTAAAACAAATGAAACAAATAATGTTTGTTGTAGCTGCAAGATACCATTTTCATAACGGAGTGAATTTGGATTTGCCAGATATACTGGATAGCTATGCTAGATCTCCGTTTCTGGCTACAGAACCTGATAACTTTCTGGATACGGGAGAAAGAGATCATCATGGTGAGAAGTTTTCACTATCTAGAAATTCAGGCCTGTTATATTCAAAGATGGTTACTGACTTTGATTATGGGTCTAATAGTAGATAGTAGAAGGTTGGGCACTATGTCCGAAGCTTTAGGCTATGAAGAATTTGGGAGCGAATAGCTTGTAAGGTAACTATAGTGGTCTATCCTCATCCCTGAATTTCACAATTCTAGACTAATCATTAGATCCAAAAGCGAACACCTTCCCAACCACGTCAAGGTAAGACATAGTTTAATTTAATTAAGATGTGTTTGCTTGTAATCCAAGCTTGCAAGAGAATTGTATTCTTCCCCTCATTTAGGTGGAACTATCCCTGTGAGTCAAATCGAATAAACTGATTGTCTCACCCAGGATTTACTTGTTCTGTTCTGTAAACATGACTGCTATCTTGTGTGGCTGCAGGTAGGTGGGATTGATTTGCACATACTGGATAGAAGGTTTTGTATATATAGCAATTTGGAGATGAAAAATTTTGTTAGCTCCATAAAACCTAGTGATGGATCTGTAAAAAGTTCGTTTAGCTATGGAAATTGTGCTTTGGCTTTCACCGTATACTAGTTCGATTGATTGCAGTGTTGAGGAGAAATATATGAAGTAATTAATGTTGTGTAAAGGTGAAGGATTCTTAGTACGGGAATAGAAATAAGATGGAAGGTCAAAATTTTCTAAGTATGTCTTAATTTAATTTTTGTATAACCCGAAAGAGAAAAAAATTAATCATATAAATCTATAGTTAACGTTCAAGATTGGAGGAAGAATCATATATCATTAGTATATTATATTATTCGACATACTATAAAATGAAAATGAATATAAAAATGCATAAATTAATAACGACTACAGTTAGAAAAAGCAGTTTGCCTCAGAAATCTGTGGTGCTCTCTAATGGGGGAGAGCCAGAGCAGTAGCTGTGTCAATAATGAAAACGGTAGCGACAGTCATTGGACAGCTGAGGAAGCAGTTGTTGGAAACGCTGAGGCACTCGAATCCTTAAGAGAGCTAGCTCATTACCTTCCCTCTTCAATACTCTCGCGTAGCGAAAAAGCTAGGTCTACGAGTAACACACGACTCTCCCTCTCTCTCTTTCTCTCTCTCTCTCTCTCTCTCTCTCTCTCATGCTTCTTCCATTGATCAGTGCTCGCTTTGAATTCTTATATTTGATTGTTTGTTTAGAAGCTTTTCCTGTTTGGCTGCTTAAACTTTTTCTCCATGCCAGACAGGCTTAGTGCGTGCGGTTGTTAAGGAACGTGGTGCACATCTGATCATTATCAGGCACCCTACCTTTTTTTTTATAATTCATTAGTGATTATTTGTTAAGAGTTCAACGTTAGATAACATAATTTGGTCCGTTTATAATTAGTTCAAACTTTTAGAATAAGTTATCGGGTTCAAATTATGGCCATTTCTATAAATGATATGCTTCTTGGACTGCATTTGCTATTTGTTTACATGTATAAGACTTACATTATTATGTGCTTGCGAGGAAATTGTTAAGAGACTCAATGATAAATAACATAGTTTGGCCGATTCCATGCTAGTTCGTCCTTTTTAGGACAATCAGTAACGTAACATTAGTCAAGAATGTTTGGTGGTTCTTATTAAATCAGTTCGTCCTTTTTGGATGCAGTCCACATTCAGTTCACAGAGCACATGCTGGAGAAAGTGAAAAAAATCTACGGGAAGCCTTCTTTGAGGCATCAACTCGTGCAGCAATTGGGAAACCTTCCGTTGTCTTCATTGATGAAATAGATGCACTCTGTCCTCGGCGTGATTCCAGGTATTTGCGAATGTGTTACTCTTTTGAGGTTCTTCCCTCTATGGATAAATTACCTATGAATTATGTGTTTACATTTACTAACTTCGAAGGGAAGAAGATGTTCGTGTAGCCTCTCAACTTTTGTCAAAATCTCTTTCTATGTTAGTAATATATTCCATTGAAGAGATGTATTTGGTCATTTACTTTATGTTGGTGATTTGTTTATTTTGGGAGGAGTAACTTCTGAATTCTGATCACTCAAGTCTCAGTATTAATTGAATTTATATTCCTGTTTGAAGATTTAATTGGTATTAACTTTTGTGGTTGTAATGGTGTTTTTGTTGAATCTATTTCAGCGCTATACAAAGAAAGTTCCTCTGGATTCTAAAGTTGATTTAGGAATCGCTGCATCTTGCAATGGGTATGTAGGAGGAGCTGATCTCGAAGCTTTATGTAGTGAGCAACGAAGAATGTATTTTATTTTTATTTTTATTTTTATATGATCTCTCTCGCTGGGTTTATAGGTTTCCCGGAATTTTAGATCCAGAGGGAGGGCTTTACAGTTTGCACTTCACAGTGAACAAGGATACATACTACAGTTCGGACCTCAGCTCTCCGAAAATCGATGGCGTCTCTGTTACAGCAGATTGAAGGTGACGAATCGGTCCTATTGCGCGTCACTCACTCCAACCTCAAGTCTTTCTCCGCCGATGTCCGCTTCTCCCTTCAGGTTCCTTCTGTCGTCTAACTTTCTTCCACAATTTCTATATTTCTATCTCCATTCTCACTGCTGTTTCTCTAAATTCTATGACTGATTACCCTACTTAACGGCGTCGTTGTTAGATGAGCGTGGAAGCTGTCAAAGAAAAGCTCTGGAAGAAATGCGGAACTTCTGTTAACTCTATGAGCCTTCAGCTCTACGATGACTCTAACACCAAAATTTCCGATCTTGTTGATAATTCGGCTTCACTTGGATTCTATTCGCCTCTGGATGGGTACAGCTCTCTATAAACTCTTTTATTTCTCGCCAATTAATTATCTTATCTTTGTTTGTTTGTTTGTTCTTTTTTATTATTATTACTATTACTATTTTTTCTCCCTCTGTGAAGGTTCCGACTACATGTCATAGATCTCGACCCCTCGTCGGTCACTTCTGGTGGTTGGCTTGAAGATACTTCATTAGTAGAGGAATACTCCATCCCTGATGAAGCGTATGAGAAACGTGATGGTTAGTTTCCAGCAAAAAAACCTGCATATTCGTTTAGCTGGAAAAACATGGATTCATGTCTCTTCGTATTATGTTCATTTTATGCTGAAAAGTATTTAGTTAACTGTAAACTCTAGGACACTACCTGGTGACATGAAATTCACTCCAACAAAGACTTTTTTAGGGAGAGAGTGAAGCAATGGAAACTTAATTTGAGCTTGATCTAAAACTGGTTTGGAGTTTGGACCATGATTTGTCTCGATTAAGTTAATGACCTTCCCTTAAACTATAATAAAAACTCAAACTTTAAACTTTTTTGGAACTCTATGAGTTGGTTAAGGCTTTAAACTCTTTAATATACTTTGTGCTAGAAGGTGAATATGTAATGATTGATAGAAATATTTTTAGTTTTGGTGGATGCGTTACGATGATGTATAAAATAAATTGCCTGAACCTAGACATTTCTTGCGGTATAATTTGACACCTTAGAAGAGCCAATAGTGAGCTATCTAAGAAAGATTCTCAAGTAAAAGGCATAATTGAATGGGTCTCATTGTTTAAAAATTTGACAATGTTGGCAAATTGCGTTTTGAGGATATAATGTGTAATTTTTTTCCTTTATAGTTCATGGTGTTTGCTTTTCATTTATAGTGGATCTGAAGGTTTTTATTGTGTTCAAGAGTTTTGGCCATTAAGTGGCCAGTAGTTTTTTCTTTTGTTTTGGTCAATAAGTGGCTTGTAGTTCACCTCTTTCTTTTTGAGGTTCTGTCAGGCACAATTAGAAAATTCAAGGAAAAACTGGCATCTCTGAATCCATCAGTCTTTGAGAGTAAAGTAAGATCTCTTTCCTTCTCGACTTTCTGCTTTGCTAGTTTAGCTGTTACTGAGTGGAATGATGTAGCATGCTTTTATAGGCATATATATACATTGTAACACTGCAAATGAACAAACTTTTTTCAACCCTTTTGTGCTGACTAGGCTTGTATCGCAGATAACTGACAACTACATGGAGGAACTCTGTGCAAATATCAAGGTTTGTTATCTTCTTTACTCTTCTTTAATAATAATACTAGTACATTTCTCGAGTTAGAATTTCATGATGAAATTTGAAAGAATATTTGTCAATAGAATTAAATGTATCCGAATGGCTGATGAAATGAAGAATGAAGGGTTTAGTATAAATATAGTTTTGGAAAACGGACAATAGGTCTCCCCACCCCTCCTTTGTTTCTTTGTGTTTTGCATTCTTCATAATAAATATTGTTAAGTTTGAGTTGAAACCATATGTGATTTCATACTAGTATTCCATTTGCCGCTTGTTCATACTCTTTCATTGATTTGGTTATTTTAGGTAGGAGATAGATGCGAAATTGAACCAGGAGAGAAAAGGGGTGTCATAAAATTTGTGGGCAAAGCAGAATCATTGCCACCAGGCTTTTGGGTTGGAGTTCAATATGATGAACCGTTGGGAAAACATGATGGCATGTAAGTTTACTCGCAACATAACTCAACTCTTTATTCCCCCAGCAAGTAAATTTATTTATTTCTTGCTCGACTCTGTTTGTACTACACTCTTTACAGATTATTATGATTTACTCTGCATCCAAAACCAATTCATGTTTCAGGGTGAAAGGAATTAGGTATTTCACGTGCCCTCCCCTACATGGTGCAATGATTAGACCAGATAAAGTAAAGGTTGGTTATATATAGCTTGTACTCAAATATTTGATGTATTCAAGTCTTTTAGCTTGTGGCGTCGATTATATCAGGAAAACGAGCTTATAGTTTGAAACTATTAACAAATATTCTTCCATGTTTACAGGTGGGTGACTATCCTGAACATGACCCCTTCGAGGAGGATGAAATATAAGCAGTAAATTTCATCGCTTTTTGGTTTTTTTGGGTATACTGTAGCCAATATAAAAAATTTGAAGGAGACATTGTTGAGGCGTTCTTTCCTCGTGTAGTGAGGGGCTGCTTAGTTATTGTTGCTTTCCTTGTTTGACCAAAAAAAAAAAGAAAAAAAAAAAGAGCAACTGGGTGAATTAATGAATGTTGTATTGAATTTGTTGTATCTTAAAGGAGGTGGAATTTGTAATGAAATGAAGAAGGTGAAACTCACTGTACAAGAAGCTATCATAATACCTACCAACTGCTAGTAGGAGGAAACCATGATCGATGTGGCCATGAAAGCAAAATCAATTAACAAATAGCAATAAATGTCTTTCGTTTTCCAATTTTAAGCCCAACTCTCAATATTTTGGAGGCTCTGGACAAAAGGCCTATGGAAGGTTTACGCCGGCCTCTTTTTATATAATTATCTCATGATCAAACTTCAAAGCTTATTGGGCTCTAAAGGCCCTGTAAGACTCAAGTGTCTTTTTATCCCACATCGAGGAGAATACAAACCATATATCTTCTCTTATACAAACGATGAGGAGATATTGGACACGACCTTACTTGAACAGGATCTGTTCTATAGGCTCGTACATCTGTCTTCTTGAGATATAGATAGACAGGAATCCAACTCTGGTGGATGAATTATGACCGTGCGATCAGAGCGTGATTAACGGCACTGATCTGCTTGGGATCTACTTAGCTGTAGAGGATCGTTCTCAGCTGGGCTTTGCCCGACTGAGTTGGTCGTACGGTTGTCTGACAGAGCCCTCCCTACCTTTTTTTCAGCCTCCCCCTCCACTTCGCAGCTTCAATTTGGTGACAGTTTCGCAATTTCAAAATCCCTATCAATGCATGCTTTTTAGTATGCTTAGGGTTTTGTAGGATGAATATTTCGAATTTTTAAGGGGTTGAATACTTGAATGATTTGCTTGCGCAGGAGAGTTTGCCGTCGAATGTGGTTTCATCGGCGCAAGTTCTTGCTAATGTAATCAATTTGTTGAATATCAGGGACACTGAGCTAAGCAGGTTACTCTTTTTTCTGTCTCTCTGTGTGAATGAATTAATTCTGTTTAAAATGATTGAGAGAGAAATCATGTAGCTTCCTTGTAGCAATGGGGGATATATCGTTGAGAAAGACAAGGGTGGAGGAGAAGCGAGCTAAAGTGGAAAAAGACTCCAAAATCCTTCTCCATAGCAAGATTAACTTATTTAAAAAGGTATTAATTTTCCTCCCTAAAAGATCATGATTTTCCATTTTAAGGACATTACTTACTTATCAGTGATTTTCCAGCATTCAGTTTAATTTATAAACCTATGATAGTTTCTTATGTTTTCAGACAATTTCCTTCTCTAAAACTTGTTGGAACGATCCTTGACAGAACACTTGCACAGCTGGAAGACGATGTTGCTCCCTGTGAGGCTCGAATGGAAAATTGGAAGACAAATTTGGGAGTTATGGCTGCCAAGGAGCGACAATACGTTCAACAGAGTGCTAAGTACAAGGTATATTTTCCCTTGTTTTTGCAGCTTTGCTGTCTAGTAAGAGATAAGAGCAGTGATGACAGTTATGTCCTGTGTCGGGGAAGAAAATACATAAGCTGTAATTAGAGTCCTTAGTTGTTTTGATCCTTCAAGATTATTATACCTCTGTATCTTTTAAAACTGTTTTTGGTTATTATTGCATTTCTAGTTATAATGATTTTCTACTTCTCATTGGGATAAGACAAACAGTTCTGCATCCCATACTTGGATTTGATGACATTTCTAATTCCAAACCTCTCTCGGAAGTTAAAATGCACAAAAGCATTAAAAGGAAAAATGGACTTGAGAAAATAAATAATAGTAATAATAAATAGAAAGAGCCACTTGTTTCAATACCAGAATTCGCAGTAATGAACTGTCACAAATGGTATACAACTTGCTTATTATATGGACATCCCCGCTCTTCTACATCATAACAAGCTTCTAAGCAATCGAGGGAAAAATAATATATAAAATAAAAATTCAAGCAATATTTACCCACAACAGAAAGAGAAGACAATCTTCCAAGCAATACTTGATTTTGTATGTGCATCGATAAGTATAATTATAAAGCCAGTCACCTGATCATGAAAAAGAAAAAAGAAAAAAAATTCAACAAAATGGAATATGCTCGAGTAAACAGGTGGAACTTTTCTCTACTTAACAAATGTCGTATTGTTATTTGTCCAGATGTAGAAAATCATGTTATTAAAGAGTTTTGATGGGTCAAGTTTACTGATAGCTTCATATCACCACAGTGAGATTAGCTTCTTATTGACTACTACAAAAGCTAATTGGTCAGTAAATGTGACTATTGGTGAATCAATAGTATTACTCTGTTTTCCTTAATATAATTGCCTAAAAGATCATTCTCTCATTACACACATTGTTTAAACATCGAGATAAATGATATCAATACCTGCGGACCAATGCTGCAGCAAGCACGCCAACTACAACTCCCACAACAGACGCTGTGAGGCCTATTCCGAAAACACCATCTGCATATTCCCACAAATGGGATTGCAATTTTTCTCAGTAAAATGCTCTTATCAAGGAAGAAATATCAAGAGTTGCTATAATCTAATTATTATGACCTTTAGTGATCCGGTCTTCTACTGTTTTCTTGAGGACCAAAGCCTGCTTCCAATCAGGTTCAATCTGAAACCAACCCAAAATTCTTTTATTAAGTAGAAAGAGAGAAAATAACCCAGATGAGAGGAGCGCTAGCTTGATTTCTCATCAATAGAAAATTGAAAGATTATAAAGAAGACAGACCTCTAAGCATTGCCCAGCTAGTTTCCGGCTCCTTGGATAGTCACCAATTCTGTAATACCCAACAGCTAAATGATAAAGCTTCTCTCTCTTCTCCAAATGGTACTTAGCATTTGTCAAGGAAGCTGCATTATGACGATAATCATCAAGCTTTAGATGGGAAATTTCAGCTCATACATATCAACTATGACCAATTCACACAAAATTGAAATCATGTACATAGAGAGGAGGTAGGATCTAACTGAAAAATCTATCAAATCCCAAGTCCAGGAAAAAGGCATAATTTCACATAAATGGAGTTGTAGTAATTTACTTTCAAGCATTGCTATGCCTCGATTTACGTCCTCAGATAGCCTAGAGTGAATAAGTGCCCATGATAATCTCATTATACTTTCACTCCTACGTTCATCCGAGACACCATCTTTATTCTCTGCAACTTCTCTCTCACAGCCCTGTCAATGCAAAAAAATAACGATTTAAATCAAAGTGATGATTGAAAAGCAAAACAAAACTTTCAAAACCTAAATACAGAAGCACAAAGACATCATATCCATAAAGGTACTTAAAAGTTACAAGTGCTTATACATGCACCAAGTAAACGAGCCTGAATTACAAAATCATTTATTTTCCCCAAATCACAAAATTCATCGATCAATCTGAACCTCAGGATTGAAATAACGCATCAAATTTTGAAAGCCCAAATCCGAATCCTTTGTTTGTATTTCGAAAACAACAGAAAAAGCACAATAAAATGAAGGCATGCACAATCTTCCTTCAAAATGAAGATACTCTAACATAAGCTACTTTTTCCTCGAATAATTGGAAAAAGAAAATGATCAAACTTACAAGGACGATTTCAGAATCGCACCAGGGGATCTCATCGCCTGGACTACTAAAGAAGGAAACAACGGGTTCGAAGAAATCTGCAACTTTCGCTTCCATGATCTAGTCCTATTCTGAAATCAGTAATCTGAAAACGATTGAACGATGTTGAAAAGATGATTGAAAAAGAAAAATGGAGGGAGAGAGAAGAAGCTACTTCTTCGCGAAGAAGAGTTATTAAAAAGGCACCTCTCAGCTGCTACCGCCTACCGCCTACCGGAACAGAATAGATAATATATTTTGATGGTTAGAATTCCGCCTCAACTCTAACCGCTCCATCGCGCCTTAACCGCTACCTCTCCATTATAAATATTTACATGCCGGGTCACTCGTTTCTGTTATCGGGTCGAAAATGGGTCCGGTCAAAATGAAACCGTGAAAACGGTGCGCTGTACCTATGAAGAGCCAAAAAAAAAAAGGAACGTAGATGGTAGGTAGTCACGAAGCTTAAAGCGAAATCGGAAGAGACGACAATGGAGGTGGTTCCTATTCCGATGGATACGTACAAGGTTGGATTTATAGGAGCAGGGAAATTGGCGGAGAGTACAGCAAGAGGAGTTGTTCAATCAGGCCTATTACCTCCTTCTCGTATCTCCACTGCCGTCCACTCCAATCCCGCTCGTGGTAAAGCCTTCGAGTCATTCGGAGCTCGAGTTCTGCCCAAAAAAGACGACGTTAGTCCTCCATTCTTCCATTTGATTGCTGCGTTTTGTGTTTCGTTCTGTTGATTATTAGTATTTTCGACTGTTGGATGATTTACAGGTTGTTGAAGATAGTGATGTAGTAGTTTTCTCTGTTAAACCTCAAGTCGGTATGGTTTTCTCGCTCGTATTTAGATTCCAGAGATAAAAATGAGATACAACATATGGCATTGATTTTCTCTTTGGATGACTGTTGTATTTTTGTTTTTTCTTCGTGATCTGTTAAGTTATTTGTCTTATTACCTGTTATTGCAATCAAACATGTGGTATTGAAATTGAAGCATCTTCTCTCTCGAAGAAACTTCTGGTATCAATTGCAGCAGGAGTCAAATTGAAAGATCTACAGGTTTGTGAAGAACAAATCTGTTTATCTACTATTTTGGGCTGGAATGCTTGATTTTCAGAGTTTCATGCCATTGATTAAGTTTGATTAAAAGATTTATTCTTAATTTTCGCAAGATAATATCAGTTTGTCTTGATTTTAGCTTCTTGTCTTGTAGTTCTAAATTGTAGACATATTTCACTGAAGTAAAGTTTATATTCAACTAGGAATGGGCAGGTAACGACCGTTTCATTACGGTCATGCCAAATACTACTTCTGCTGTTGGCCAGGCAGCATCAGGTATGAAAATTTTGATCATCTTAGTGCTAGATATGGTCTTACTGTCTCATTCTTATTTCTTTATACTGAGATTGATTTCGTGCCTCATAATAGTTATGAGCTTGGGCGGAGGTGCCACTGCAGCAGATGGAGATCTGATAGAGAAAGTATTTCGATCAGTAGGCAAGACTTGGAAAGTCCATGAGAAGTTATTCGATGCAATAACTGGCCTGAGGTATCTTACCTTGCTTGTTACAGAGGAGTCATAATCAATTGATCTTCATAGAAGACCATGATACCCTTGTGTCCCTCTCACTCCCTCTCTCCTTGCCAATAATTTGAATTCATGTGGAAGTAGTAGTAATGTAGTATCGATCTTGTTTATTGAAAATTTTACAGTGGTAGTGGCCCAGCTTACATATTCTTAGCAATAGAGGCTTTAGCTGATGGAGGAGTGGCTGCAGGTCTGCCTAGAGAACTTGCGTTAGGTCTAGCTTCTCTAACTGTAAGTCAATTCGTACTCTCCTAATTTTTGTTCCTTTTTAGTTTTTTTTTTTTCATTTGAATGGATTATAGCTGGCTTTCAGGCTGTACGAATTTTAGTCCATGTATCATTGACATCTCTGCTCACATTTTATATAGATGTAACCATTCTCATACCAAAATTTCTTAGAAATCCAGAGAGGAGATTAATTGCGGGGACATAGTACCATAGAAAAACCCGAATTCCTCAAGCCTTGTGAAATAGTAAAACGTAGTATCATCTCTGGGTTAGTTCGAAAAACCAGCTCCTTGTCTGGGACTCAAAGCCTGTGTTACAAAATCAGTTTTGTCTTAGAGGTACTAGGAGCGGCATCAATGGCTACTAGAACTGGAAAGCATCCAGGACAGCTGAAAGACGATGTTAGATCGCCTGGTGGGACCACAATTGCTGGTATTCACGAGCTGGAGACGGGTGGGTTCCGTGGAACTTGGATAAATGCTGTTGTTTCCGCTGCCAAGCGCAGCCAAGAACTTGCACCCAAGTAGTTTTACCTTTTTACTCTTTACACAGAAAAATAGCAGCGTCTTTCCCTGGAGGTGGGGTGATTTTTCCTTCTCTAACTCGCTAGACTTATTTTCATTTTTAAGGTTTAATACGTCATGACCCAAATCTAATGTGACCGGCACGTAGCCTATAAGTCAATACACAGTATCATTCTGAATGTCTGTAAACTTAGCAATATATATATAGATCTAGCACTTGGAAATTTTATAAAATAAAATTTAAACTAGATGATATATAAACATCTTCCACTAATTAACTAAGATTCATGTACAAGTTAAATATTTAATGGAATAATTTATTAATCTATATGAACCATATTTACATTTTAAAAGTGGACCACAAAATAATCAAAAGAAATTTCAAGCAACTTGACTTAGAGTGTTCACCACAAAAAAAGGGAAAGTGCCAACCGAGTGTCGAATCGAGCATTATCAATTATTTGGAGGACAAAATTTTAAAAAATGAATGAGTTGAAACTCAATGAATGAATATTATATAATTACATTTTCAAGACAAGTTTTATTTTAAATATATGTATGACCATAAAATAAATTATTATAAAAATTTCAATCTCATATGCCGACTTCACCCTAAGAAAATCCATATTAATAAGTCAATAATCCAATACTATCAACCATCACACTAATATCAAATCTCAGCACATATATCAAACATATCAACCACATGATAAGCCATAAGAGATTCATATCAAGAGCATATAAGCAAATCACATCATCACAACACAAGTCGTCATAATTATATAATATTCTTTCATATACGATTATAATAATAATAATGTCTCAATATGCTCCGCACTCATCATATATATATTAGATTAAGGTATACTAAGACTATCAATATAACTGATAATTACAGTTATTCTGACAACTTACCAAATAATTATACAATACACAAATTTATATCACAATCATCCATTAGCCATACGATTCATTCATGATCACTATACTTATGAAAATCATGCCTTAATCAAGAATTCATGTATATGCCATGAAATATAAATATACTTTGAAATCAATATGCAACTTAGTTTCCTATATGCTTGTCCTATTTAATGCATGCATTTTTAAATAATTTTTTTAAAACCAAGTTTTTCATAAAATAATTACTATAATGAATAATGGGCCGGCTGGCTTAGCTCGAGAAGCCGTTGGGTTTATCCCAGGTAAAGGGGCTTCTCGAGCCAGGCGGAGCTTATGGGAACGGACCCAAAACGGGCTGGGCCCATGGGCTCGTCCCTTTTTAAAATAAATAAATAAACTTTTGGCTAAATAAAAATTTTATTATGTATTAGTAATGAATATATAAATGGTTAAATTTGAGTGGAGGGATGTAAAAATTATTATGTGAGATTGGGTAAAATAAAAGAAAGAAAAACTATGAGAACTAAGAAAAAAAAATTGAAATACTCTAGGGACTAGTTCCGCCTAAATGAAAGGGAAAAAAAATTTTAGAAAGCTTAAACGGGCCGCGTCGAGCTGTGGCCACCTAGGTCCAGACACCAAAGCAGGTCGGGCCATTCCGGCAGGATTTAAAGTATGGCCAAGCCCAGCCCACATATAAGGGTCGAGCTTAGCTCGACTCATTTATAACAGGCTAAGCCGAGCTTCGGGTCAGATCACGGGCCGGGCTGAAAAGCCCGGTCTATTTTGACAGCTCTAATTTCAATAATTTATATTCAATGAGTAAATCATAAACAACAATATCAAATCAATTAATTATCATAAAACAATTTATCATATATGAAAATTTTAAAATATTTCACGTAATCATATAATATTTACTTAAACCAAAAGATTACAAACAAATAGTTTCAAGAGGATTCAGGTAGAGGAGTTTTCAATAAACTTATTTCCAAAAACAAAGAATTAATAATTCTAAACTCAATTATAAATAAATAGTAAATTATATAAAAAATTAGTCATACCTTCGTCCACATATCGATATTATCTAATCAGTACCTAAATTAGCTTGAAACTCAACCAATTGACATTTTAATTCAAAATCTCCAATCTTCTTAAATTCTAACAAACCAAGTCCAATCCACTACCAAAATTATTATCTTCATCCATTTGATTTCATCATAACCATTCTTCTTCAAGCTTAATCACAAACTCATCAAATCCCTAATTATCTCAAACTAGTTAAACAATCCACAACCCATCATAATGCTAGTATTATTACGCCAGATTAAAGTTAGTAATCACTTCTATTAAAGGCAAGAAAAGGAAATCTAGAAATTGAGAGTTTAGGATTCTGACCTCAAATTTTTGCAGTAGGTGAGAAATTGATCATTACAAGAGGAGTTGAGCTAAGTAGAAGTAGAGGTCTTCCATGGATTTTGAGATTAGTAGGTGTGAAGTCAAAGATCGAAGAAATAGAGAGAGAGTGTGATGGAGAGACATTTTTTTTGGGTTTTTTTATAACCTGGGTTCTCATAATAAGAGTAGGAAATTAGTCTTCAAAGTTCAAACGCATGCACATTCATAACCATAATGAATGGGCTCCAATAATTCAGGACATAGCATTTAATGGGCTTCATTGAGGTTCAAGATCCATAAGCACTTTTATATATATGTATAAGAAATTGAATTCACATAACGAAACACTGCCACCATGAACTCTTAGTATTCATTTGCAAAATGGTGATCATACTCATATCGTTAAGCATCATATATATAAAACAACAAAAAAACACGACCAAAAAGAAAGATTAAGAAAGAAAATAAATTAAGTAGGGAGCAAAAAATGAGGATTACAGGAAGATAATCAATATGTAAATAATACTATGTCCCATGAAGTCACAGTCAAGGTTGAGGTTGTAGTGACGCACTATTCATCCATGCATCATGCATGCAAGACAACTTTTTTTTTTTTTATTTATTTTATTTTAATTTTGTCTTATTTACTTATATTTTATTGATAGAATTTAATTTCTTTCGTTTATACCCAAAAACCATCACTATCCAGTCACCATCAATTTTTATTTTTTAATGTATATGGCCAACACACTTTTTTTTTTTGGGTCATTTTCTTTGAATAAATAAATAAATAAATAAATATATATATATATAGAAGGGTTGGGTAAACGTAAAAAAGAAAAGATGCTAAGGTGGTAGCTATCCCCTCGGCATAAGAAGATAAAACTTGATCTATTCACTATTTTGTATTGTAATGGAGGATGGATGGGTAGCAAGAATACTACTACATCACTTAATTGGTTAATACAAGTATATCAAATCATATCATATTAAACAGTAACTAAACTATGGTAATAGAGCAAATCATGAGAAAGCCGATCGTTGAAGAAGATCGACGACTCGTGTCGCTCCCTCTGGAACAAGAAAACAACATTGAGTTTCCTTATTATTTAATTTCGTTGTCGTCCCCTATACGTTTATAATTATAATCTTTTTCAATTAACTTTGTTAACTTTGAGATAGAAATGATGCACAAGAATGTACGATTTTCCACAATCAACGACTCACGTACTTCAACAATCATATTTTCATCACTATGATCTATATCAAGAACCCTACACTGAATAGAGAAAGAGCTTGAAATATATGAAGAAAAACTGCAACCGATAATAAATATTAATCCAAATTAAGATTTTATTTCATCATCTTCTAATTCCAACCTCCCTCTCTCTTTCTCTTTTTCTTCTCTCCCTTGTCACTCACTATTAATGGAGGATAAATCTAATAAGAAACCTAAATAGAACAAGTCCATGAGCTCAGAAATTATGAGAATGGTGACTAATTGCAGGATCACAACCACCTTGTGACATCCCATACCTGCTACTCTGTCTGCTATCATGATCTTGATCCCCCATTTGAGACGAACCTCTCGCCCCGAGATTCAAATAAACCAATCTCGAGTCCATATTGATGTTACCCACATTGCTGTTGTTGCTGCCACTGCTATGTTCATCGCTCATCGGAGGGGGGTAAATTGCAGTCGAAGAAGGTTCATTATTCGCGTTCCCTTCTTCCCGAGAAAGAACAAGGGCCGCGGATTGTACAAGCTCCAGGCAAAGCCTAAGTTTATTCGGTTCAATATGAGCTAGCCCTGGGATCGCCCCTTTGAAGAGGAAATCGGAAGTTAGGGTTCTCAACACATCCAGCGGTGTAACACCATCTATGGTTCGGACATTAGGGTCCGCATGGTGGTCAAGGAGGACTGCAACCATGTCTGGGGATACCATTTCGGCGGCTAGGTGAAGCGGGGTCTTACCTACGGGCCCAGCAGTGTAGTTAACGTCTGCTGCACCCAGTTCAAGCAATGCTTTTACGACTTCCCTACTACAGCTTTCCACCGCATAATGTAAGGCTAATGCTTCATCAAGATTTAGTCCCTCCCCCATCACCATAAGCTTTACAAGTTCTACATCGCATGAATCTAGTGCCCTTCTCATACGTCTGATTTTCTGATCTTCTAGATCGGCTGCCACACTTAATTCGTGTTGGTGATGGTGGTGATGATGGTGGTGATGTGGCGATGGCATTAGGTTTCGGCGAGCAAGGGAGGATTTCAGTCTAAGCTCTTCGATTTTGGCTACGACATCGATCGGTAGGTGTTTGGCTAAGACCTCAGGCGGGAGACCGGATTTAGAAACTAAGTGAGAACAAGTGGTCCAAAGTTGATGCATTTCTTGCTTTGTTGATGCTAATAATACCTTCATGACATCATCTATTGAGGCTTTCTCTACCATGCTTACCAAATGCTTCTGTGAGTGCATATGATCGAGAACGTTCAATTAGAAGAGAATATTATTAGTTATATTCTTTAAGATGATGAACTATTGAAACTTATATGTATGCATGGTGTTGGATTTTGGTGCTGAAACACTGAATTGTACCTGTTTTTGCAAAAATATGGCCAAGTAGTAGGAATGCTTTTTTTTTTTTTCTTTTGAATGTGAGTCCAAATGAAGAAAGTAAATGTGGGGAACAATGATGCAGCGTGCTTGCAGTGGAAGACATGACTAGATATGTCGAGATCTAAATTAAGTAAGTTATGGGGACACATGAGTTTTTCTAAACTTCTTCATATACAACATGCAAATTTGACTTTGGAATTTGAGTAGGAAATTTGGAAGAATTTAAATGAAAATATAAGAGATTAGAGTTACATACTACGCTTCAAATTACATGGATTTGGAAGAAAAATTTGGAGAAACTAAAACATACATAGTGATCATCAAGCTCCCGTTTTTGAACTTGAGATTATATTGAAACAATCATAAATTGTTCATATTAGAATTTGAAAAAGAAAGTAAAGATCCCATTTAATATAACTCACCTCCATCCCTACTATATTTAACATCAACAACTTATTATAGCAAGTTTCTTCTAGCCTTTCTCAAACTGGAGTTTGAAAACTTGAGTTAGCTAGCTAGTAGTAACTTTATATTTTTCTTCAAATTAATTATGTGTGAAATTAGATTTAAAACACTTACTTTTTCTTTAACTTGAAAAATTATATAAACACAAGTCATGATTAAGAAAAAGAAAAAAGATCATACAACCTGAGTAAGCAATGCGAGCTGTTCAACCCCAAAGGATCGAGCGGCTGCGAGAGTGTCGAGGGCAAGATCAACGGCTGAAGTGCAATGCGTGTGCCAACACCCTC
Organism: Coriaria nepalensis; assembly: GCA_027186245.1. Taxonomy (NCBI): domain Eukaryota; kingdom Viridiplantae; phylum Streptophyta; class Magnoliopsida; order Cucurbitales; family Coriariaceae; genus Coriaria; species Coriaria nepalensis. The sequence continues at coordinate 167,258 of CP114483.1, forward strand.
TCTCTCCACAATTAGGCCTCGGCTCATGCTTGTGAGGAACAATTGAGACCTGACCACTATAGAGAAACTGCAACAGCAGCAAGAAAACCTCGTACCCAACAGAATTGACCGGAATAACCAGCTGTGGTGGGGGAGGAGAAGTACCGGAGCGTGACGTAGAAGAAGATGGGCTGATCCTGGAGGTGACGGGATCGGGGGCGGTTGGACTGGGGGGGTGGTCCGTCCCACAAAAGAATTTCCTGAAGAAGAGGCTGCGAGCTGCTAAGATACAACGATGGGCGTGAACAAGACGGCCCTCGACGCTGAAAGTGACGTCACTGAAGGCCTGGCCGTTAATTAGGAGGTTGAGGTAGTCTAGAGATAGGGATCTTAGAGAGTCTTCATGGGTCATGGTTTGATTGTAAGTTGAGCAAGTTCTCTGTAGGGTTTGTATGGATATGTATGTATGTAGTCTGATGAGTGAGAGAGAGAGAGAGAGAGAGAGAGAGAGAGAGAGAGAGAGAGAGAGGTTAAGGAGTTTGAGAGGGGGAGGAAATGGTTGAAGAGATAATAGGGGCCATTGTTTATGTTCGATTGTTTTGGGTTAAATGGAATGGTGAGGTGTGGGGGATGCCAATTTGGTGTTTTCTTTCTTCATACGAGAAGTAGATATTTTTGGGAGGGGGGAGAGAGAGAGAGAGAAAAAAAGAAGAAGAAAAAAGGGTGTGCAATATATATAGAGACATACACAATTCAAGGGTAAATGATGTGTTTAATTAAATTATTTGGTAAATAAAAAATAAGAAATAAATAAAGCTTAATTATTACAATCAAGATTCTAATTATTAATAATAATAGGGCGTGTGGGGGCAACATTAAATGTTTCAAATTGAAAAAATTCCAATTTTCAAACTGATCTAAACCTGTAATGAACTGATCAACAACAATGTCTCAAACAATCATCTGTTAATGTAATCAATAAACTTGGTAGGCTCCATGTATTTCTGGGTTTATAACTTTCTATACCTAAAATGTTTTCTTTGTGCTTAGTAGTGTACCCAATTAACTAACCCTGTCAAAAATCGAACCATCATCCGAAATCTGTAGGTTTACAGCCACCCGGATAGAAGTTTTGGCTGGATTTATCAATTATTTGAACTACATGTGTGATATGCGATGTGAAAAACATATTATGATTCATCCATCTATCCAATCCGTAAGGTCCAAAGTCCAATATTCACGTATATATATTGGGAGTTGGGACTAATGCCCTACCTATATCATCAAGTGCAACAAAATAGAAACATCATGAATTCGTTTATGTAATATCGTTGTTATAATTTAGGGAGCAGTGCTGGCAGGAACAGGAAGAGTGGTGTGCACGTGAGACAAGACTTGACACGTGTGGAAACTGTTTGGGGGTAGTAGCTGTTGTGTCGTGTAGTTTTTGGCCCCCATATAAGAATTAATTAAGAAAATGAAGGGAAAAAAAAAAGAAGAGAGGAAAATCAAATCCAATGGATTGACAGCACATCCCACTCACTGAGTCACTGACTGGGTCTTATGATTTCAAAGTTCCGGATATGACGTTTGACTTGTCTTGTCAATCAGCCCCCACCCCATTTACCTCCTTTTTCCATTTTTATTCTCTCTCTCTCTCTCTCTCTCTCTCTCTCTCTCCTTCGCGTTCCAGATTGCTACTACTAGTACTATACCTTCATTATTTATTGAATTTATCAATCAAGTTCAACACAACACTAGACTTCCTTCGTATTCAAAACAAGTAAAAAATGATATATACATACAAGTTTGTTAATAATTTGGTGAGGATCGGAGGGGGATGGATCATGTCAACTCCTTTGGGCTTTATGTACAAGATCCGTATAAAACAGTAAGCATCGATCGGTTAAGTCAATAACACAAAAGTGGGGTGTTATCACTATGATTAGGGCACAACCTGATCAGGCTCAGGTGGTAAAATATGTGTAACATTTATTTGTAATTAAGACGTAGCAGCAACCCTACACCCTTGGCGCATAAATACATGGATGCTTCTATTTCCTTTGATGATGATGATGGTGGACTAAGATTTTGGCTCATGTAATTAGGAATGCTTACTTTTTTCCCCATTTAGTATATTTTCAATCTTTTATCATTTGATCTGTTGTAAAGTGATCGGATCTTAATACCTTTTATATTACATATATATATACATAGCAGTTTATTCTCTTCTCTACTAATCCAAATAGAATATGATTATCATCTAGTCATGCATTTTATCTGGAAAATGATCTGAATTAGAGATGGTGATTAAACAGTTACATTAATTGGGAATTACAGGATGACAAAAAGGAGATTTACATATCATAATATAAATCTGGGAAAATGGTTCATTAGCCATTAGGGACTTGATGTTGTCTATGTGGAAGGTGCGTGTTAGGTCAATATATATGAATTTTCTTTTACTTCATTATTTAGTGGCTTGAATATGTTATTGGAGTGAGTAGTGACTACTTCAAATTAATGAAATAGCCTTTCCCACTCTTAGTTCTTATTATATACACGTAATATTACATTAACATGTATATATCATTGTTTTTTCGGTTCCCCATTTTTGCTCTACATGTTCCAAAGTGCCTTACTTCATGTTATCCTTCCATGTCTTTCCTACAATCATTAAGCTTTTGACCCTTCTATACACATACATATATATACATATCTAAACTTTTTAGTTGTTTTACTCAAATTATTATTATTATTATACTCCGTGAAATGGCGAAGCAGCCAAAGGAAACAAACAAAGGTCTGTGATAAGTGATAATGAACATGTATTGTATAAACAGTGTAATACATAAAATAATACATGTACGTACATGAATGCTGCCAGTCCGGTTCGGTCCGATCCGATCCGATCCGGTTAGTGTGGGAAAAAAAAAACATATGAAGAGCATTAAAGACTTAAGCTATAGGTAACGATCACCTATTACTTGCACAGCAACAGTATTCTTCCTTAATTCCAATAATTTAAACTTTTTGTCTTATTAATCAAAAAATTAAAAAAAAAAAAAAAACTATATAATATTTAATTATTTCTCACATCAACCATGGAATATATAATATTTAATTGTACATACATCCTACGAGATATTTATGTTACGTGGTTACCGTTAGATCAATTGAACAAAATGTTGTGTGATTAAATGAAATTCATAAAGTATTTCTATTAGGTTCGTGAATTATGACTAAAGAATTCATCCTTGAAATCTAATCAATTGAAAGCAACATATTGTCAAAGTGGGCCCTATTAAAAAAAAAACCCCTTTTTTTTATATATTTAAATAATAATAATAATAATAATAATAATAATAATAATAATAATAATAATAATAATAATTGAGAACTAGAATACAAATTGTATAATTGACATACAAATTTAGCACGAAAGGGATAGTAGGTTTCTATATGGGTCCCACTCCCTCGAAAGAATCAGATCCTTCTCATTTTGTTCACAATCTATGAATCAATTCTTATGTCGGCCATCACCTTTATTAAGATCGACTATATATTATACGTAGTACGTACGTATTTAGTAATATCATGTAACTACTCAAATTCAATTATTTATGTATATATATATATATATATATGTCTAAATATCATTTTTAAACTTGTAAACTATTTGAGCTCCACTCAAGTGAATGAATTAATGTGCGCAACAAAGCATCATGAGACATAACAGTGATCAGCCATTACTACTTCCTCCGATGGGAAACCAGATGCTGACTTAACTAAGTATCCTATAATATTCATATTCATCATCATATAGTATGCAGTAATTTGGGTCCCCCATTATAATTTGTTTCCCTTGATATATACATCAAACATGTATTGTATTATGTATGTATGTATACAGTATATATACGTATACATATATATATGAACCACTACACTACAGATCACATCATCTGTTTTCAATTTGAACCCAAAATTAGAACTTCATTTTCAGCTTGCAACTATTTTCTTCCAACAATTAACTGAATATGCAAATTAAGCCTATCTATGTAACTCCCACGTGTGAAGACAAAAACAAAATAAGAATGCTTCTCGAACCCTTTCTTTAGCTCTAGACTAAGAGATTAATATAGGATTTAGGACGTTTATTTAATCTCTGATCAATCACACTGTTAAAGTCTTAAGTACGACGGAATTCACTTGATTATTCATCCATCTAGCTTTTTGAGAGACAAAAAAAAAGGATCAAATGAAAAGGAAACCACTTTCATTCTTACACTCTATGATCTTAATTTGCTTCCATATATAGTAATATAGTATCCCAATAAATAATCCTCTCATGCATACACTTCATGAACAGGTCTATTTTGGAGAAAGTTAAGAGGAACATATACATATATACATATATATATATATATATATTCTCCTCTTCCTTTTGGATTGATTGAGTAGTATCAGTATGATAGATACTATTATTCTCTTACTTATAATTTCGTCATTTGTTGTATATATACTACTAGGCATGTACAAGAATATAAAAGTAATTCATAAGTTGGGAATAAAAAAATCTTGAATATTTGATTTCAAGCTAGCTATAACCTATGTATGCACAGGAACAGCATCAAAAGAGAGGTATATATATATATGTAATGTATGTTTGTCAGATGGATTCGTTCGATATAGTAATAGTAGTAATTACTGTTTAATTACTGTTTAAGCACGCGGTGCTGATAAATTGACTTGATCAGAGTTATGCGATAGCACGCATAAAAGAACGCGGTGAATTCTTGAAAGGTTTCCAAGCTTACCATCACTACTCACATTACAAGCACATCTATTTATGTCAATATCATGCACGCATATAATTACTTTTCATCTTTTCATCTATATACATGTATGCAATAAAAAATACTATTATTGGATGAATTAGCCAGACCCGCTAAGAAAGAAATACGTGGACGAACTAATTGTATACTACTATAGTGTTATTTAAGAATTTGCTGCTGTTGTTGCATATGATTTCAAATGAATATAATATGACAAGACAAGACAGGAGAGAGGAGGAGAGATGAGGAGAGAGGAGAAAGATTGAGATTGAAGATTGATGATGTGATTGTTAATTAGTATTTTCATCTAGATGAAATGGACTATAATCACTTTTATATTTTAAGATTGGATGATCCTATAAAGATAAAAATAATAGACTATTAAAATTATCTCGGATAATTAAGTTAATAAAAATCTAAAGAAAGTTTTTTAGAAAACAATGATTAAAGTAAAAATATTGTATCTTCTTTCAATAAAATATCATTTCTTTTATATTTTTGATATGAGGACAAAAACCCCAGTGAGCTTCTCTATGTAAGTTGGACTAGTGTATCTACCTTTATGAAATGCGGGCCCACTATTTTCGTTGCGGCCCACCCATCGCACATAGGGTCAGCCTCTTTCATCTAGGATCAAGTCCCAGCTATATTTGCTCGTGGGATATCTAACCTCGACATAGGCTAAAGGTTTTGAGCGTTCAATTTACAACCCTCACCTAATCCTTGGATATGCTTCGTCGGTTAGTGGTGAGGTTGGGGTTCAGTTGACCCCAACAGTTAGCCTATTACCATGTGGTCTGAGCACGCGAGGGGCACATGGCATCTCTGGTGTCCATCCTCATTTCTCAAAGTTTTAAGCAAACAAGCTTCATCATCTATCTCTTCAGGGTAAGGACGCCTTATCAAGCTCATAGATAACTAAACTGCATAATCTGACATGTGGAGAGGCCTTTCACTTCCACTCTAACGTTTGAGATTGATTGAGATTGAAGAGGAGGAGAGAGGAGAGAAGAGAGAGATTGAGATTGAAGATTGATGACGTGATTGTTGATACATATTCCAGACGAATTGATTAATAATCACCTTTGTGTTTTAAGATTAGATGGTCTTATAAAGACAAAAGTAATAATATCAAAATCACCCTCCAATTAAGTCAAGTATTAAGAGAGAGTTTTTAGAAGATAATAATTAAAGTAAAAATATTGTATATTCTCTCAATCAAACATAATTTCTTTTATACTTTTGGTATGAGAACAAAATTCCTAGTGGGCTTGCCTATGTAAGTTGGGCCAACGTACCCACCTTTCCGAAATATGGGTCTGCTATCTTCATTGTGGCCCACTCATCGCACACAAGAACAACCTATTCCTTCTGGAATCAAGTCCCAACTATCTTTACTCGCGAGATATCTAACCTCGATATAGGCTGAAGGTGTTGAGCGTCAGCCTCATCTTCGCGCTGAGGCCAACCTCATCATCATGGGGTTAGTTTGCAACCCACCCTTGAATATGCTTCGTCACTTAGTATCGATGATGGTGTTCAGTTGACCCCAACAGTTAGCCCATTACCATGTGGTCTAATCACGCGAGAGGCACATGGCATATCTGGTGCCTATCCTCATTTCTCAAGGTTTTAGGCAAACCAACTTCATCACCTGTCTTTTTAGGGCAGGGTCGCCTTATCAAGCTCATAGATAACTAAACTACACAATCTGACACGTGGAGAGGCCTTTCACTTCCACTCAAACATTTGTGGTGACGGCTCTATATCCCTAGCTTGATGATCTCGGGAATCGAGGTGACACATTAATTTCTCCTATGTACGCTTTCCACCTTCTCTCATACAACGTGGCTTATGTGGTTGGTTAATCTTTAGAATTCAAATCATTTTTCCCACAAAAATGAATTTCTCCCCCTTTCTTTCCTATGCTCCCCTTTCCTCCAAGCTTCTTACTCCCCTGCTCTCTCTCTCTTTGTCTCGTTTCTAAAATTCTGGAAAAGCTCCCATTTCCGCGTCTATTCTCCACTCAAGCATTTCTTTTGGCGCGATTCCATCACACTCTGTCGCTTCCCTTTCTCTATTTTCTCCATTTTTTTGGGCGCATCTTAGAATTATCTGTAAATGTCATGATAATTTATGAATCCTTACTTTTAATCCGAAAATGGTATGCATTTTTGGACTCTAAGTGTTTCTCGCCTTTAAGGCATTTCTTCGTCTTCTTAAATTAGGATTGTTGATGATCCTAAGGTTTAGATGCACTCAGGCTGACCTCCTTCTTAGTAGTAAAGAGAGAAGTAAGTTAGACTTTGGTTATTCTCCTTTGACATGGCTAACCCAACCCTCGTCCTCAACTCTTAGCTCTAGATTTTTTTAGACATCAAATTTTGGCTCTTTCTTGTCTCTCCTTTTCTTCAGCCTCAACTATCCTTCATCAACCCTTCATTTTTCTAAGGCTGAATTTACTTTTCTTGTCATCATCATATTCAAAGGCTTATTCTAGTTTATCGCAGTCAAGAGTTATTCAACAAAGGCAGGGTCGACCTCTTCCTTCAGACCACTACAAGAATCTCATGTCCATGATATTTTAAGATGAGGTAGGTGATATTCTAGTGAATTACGATATGCGAACATAGTTTTGAAGGTGCTTGAAACTCGCGAGCGAATCCCTTAGATTGGAGTCTCCTCATAAACAAATACAGTCATCTACCTGCTGATGATTAAGATAGGCTTCAACGCCCCCCTCAATCCTTTTATTCACGAGCTTCTCTTTGCATGGATGCTAAGCATGGGTTAGTTGATGCCAAATGCCTGGCGAACCATCTTTGGCCTTTTCATCTTGTTCTTTGAGGCCACTCAACGGCTCCCACGGGTGTCCTTTTTCCTCTCGGTTCTCGGCCTCAGCCGTGGCCCGTAAATGTGGTATTATACCACCGCACTCAAAGGAGCACCCTTGTCTGATCTTCCTAAGTTCAATAAGCACTGGAAAAGGTAATTGTGCATTTTGACTGGATCGTGGTAGTGCCCCCTTAGAACATATAAGGTCCCCTCATGCTTCAATGAGACATGTAAGCGTTTCTCTTAGAATCCTATAAATCTTAGGTTAATGATAGACGTCTGATCCATTAATTTTCCTTTAGCTAATTTTAATCAGCCTTTCTCCTTTTTCAATGAGGATTAGGCTATTTATAAGAGGATCTTAAAAAAAAAAAGCCGATGATCGGTATTGGGAAATTGTCCTGACAAGGGAACGTTTAGCATCATATGGCCTTGTAGATGTGCACATCTAATAGAGGTCTACCGTTAGAGGATTTTTAGGAGTTCTGAGGAGCCATCATTTGAGAGCGAGGGTAATTAGCTTACTCATTATTTGAACTTCTTATTCTATTTGCTTTAATGTTTCTGACCTATGTTCTTTTTTTTTTTACAGACTACACCTGTATTGAGCTGGATGCCATGGCTTGGAGGTTGAGTTAGAGTTGCAAAGGAAAAAGAAAAATAATCTTCTAAAGAAGAAGCCTCTGAGGGTCAAGACTACAACAAATGACACCAAGAGGTAAAAGACTAATACTTCTTCAACCTCAATCCCTTATGTCAACCTTTTGAAATACACCCCTTCGACATAGTTCTCCCTTGTGAGGTCTCCACTTAAAACTCCATCCCATTAGCTGTTTGACCACCTCAGTCATAGGCCAGCCCTTCGGCTCTTAGCTAAACGACATATATTGGGTCAGTTCTCACACATGTTCATGCCTCAGGGGTGGTCGGGGAACCCCATGTCATGTTGAGCTCTCTCAAGGAGTTCAATTAGAAGGTCTCTCGGCTGATGCTGACACTGATGCTGATGGTGTGTAACATCACTCATCTCTTTTTAATGGAGCTGAAAAACTTAGTCTGCTGTAGCGTAGCCACTGGAAGTGCCTACTTTCTGCTCTAGTGTGTTGAATTTATTTATGGCTTGCTTCAGACCTCCCTTACTTTATGTGATCCTTAGAATTTGATGGCGGCCGCTGCTCTCGGTATCCATACCTTGGCCTACTCTCTTACGAAGTACGTCCAGATTCCCCACGAGAATGACTTGCCGAGGAAAAGTTCCAACTTCGGTTGCTAAAAAATCCTAGGCCACATAAAGTAATGAAGAAATGCATAATCAAGGATGACTAAACTAATAAAGAGACACTAACATTATTCATCTTTTTTTTGTGGTAGACCTTCAGATGCTCAACATTCTAAGGATGAGCGATCTCTCTTCCTGATCTATTCTTTAAGTAGTATGTGTCGAGTCTGACCTCTTATAAGGGTCTTCCCAACTACCTCCTAGTGGGTCTTTCCGCTTAGTGCATATGATTATCCTAAGGACTAGGTCCTTAACTTTTATTCACCTCAGAATGATGCCCTTGCCATAATACTTCTCAATCCTCCTCTTCAATGCTTATTCTTTAACCTTCGCTTCCTCCCTGGCCTCTTAAAGAAGGTCTAGTGCTTCTGTCATTGCTTAAGAGTTGTGTTCCTCAGTGTACATTAACCTTTATGGGTAAGAAGGGTTACCTTAGTGAGCACCATGGCTTCAGCCCCATAGGTGAGGCTGAACGGGGTTTCTTTAGTGGCTAACTAGAGGTGGTCCTAATCACCCAAAGCACTAGGGGCAGTTCTTCCTCCCAGGCTGCTTTTCATGCCTCTAACTTCTTCTCCATTAGCTTCTTGACTACCTTATTAGCGGCTTTAACTTGGTTATTCGCTGGGGATTTGTAGGGGATGAGGTCATATACTTAATTTATAATTCGAAGTAGAGCTTTCTAAAATTCATGTTCTTAAACTGACGCCCGTTGTCTCTGATCAAACCTTCTGCGATGCCAAACCTATAAATTATTTGATTCCAAAAAAATTGGTAGTGGTTGCTTTAGTGATCCGGGTGAGCATCTCAGCCTCACCCACTTAGTGAAATAGTCGATCGCTATAATGACATAATTCTTCTGGTTGGGTGATTGGGTCAGAGCACCTATGATGCCAATTCCCCACTTGCAAATGCCCAATAGCTGGTGATCGGTGTCAGAGGTACTGGGTGTCTTCTTAAGATGCTACCATAGATCTGACACTCATTGCATGTCTGACTATAGCGTTCAACATCTTTTCTCAGCGTTGGCTACCAATAGCCCTAGTGCAGAAGCTTTTGTGCCATAACATATCTTTCCGAATGACTCCCACAAACATCTTTATGAATCTCTCCCAATAATAACCCGACTTCATCTTTAGCCACCTACCTCAGCAACAGACTTGGGAAGCTTCAGCGGTATAGCACATCTCCAATAAAGACACATATGGCTTACTATTTCCATATCCTTCTAGCTTCTCTTTTATCCGCAGGCAGCTTAGCTTCGGTTAGATACTTCTTAACAACTCTGATCCATTTCCCTTCTTCCATCACCATTTTGAAGCTGAATGCCTCACAGATGCTCGAAATGTATATAAATCTTCTTAGGGCATTTATTGGTTGTGAAGCCTAAGTCATGGTGGCCAATTTGGCAAAGGCATCAACTTTAACATTTTTCTCTCTTGGAGTGTACTCGATTCTATAGTGGCCCTTATCTTGCTGGACTTGGCTTCGAAATCCTCTTTCACTTGGAGTACTACTACCATGGTGTCACTTCTTATCTTGATCTTTTATGTCTTCACTTCCCGTGCTAGCCTTAGCATGACTAGTAACGCCTCATACTCAGCCTCTTCATTAAAGACTTTGAAATTAAATCTAAGGGCAAACTTGATCCTCATCCCTTCAGGTGATTCCAGAATCAACTCAAATCTTCACCCTTCTTTATTTGCGCCTTATCTACGCCAAACATCCAATAGGGATGCATCAACTCAGCAGGTGGTGAGATCTCCTAGGCTGCCAGCTTCTTTGAGGGGATCAATCCCCACTAGCGAACTCCGAGATGAAGTCAGCCATCGCTTGTCCCTTGATAGATGACTTCAACTTATATGTAATGCTAAACTAAACAAATTCGATTAATCACTTGAGCAACTTTCCCAAACATGTCTAGATTCTGTAATATCTGCAAGAGTGGGAGGTCGGTAAACATTATGATAAGTTGAACCTGTGAGTATGGGCACAACTTTCATCTAGCTATTACCAAGGCGAATGCGAGTTTGTCTACATAAGGGCATCGACTCTCTAGCCCATTTAGTACCTTGCTGGTATATAGTACACTGAAGTTTACTTCCCCTCTTCCTCCTTCAACACAACTGAGCTGATGGCTGTAGTGTTGATAACCGAGTATAGCTTTAGCTCCTCTTGTTAGCACTCTTCAGGGATTGAAATAATGGAAGGCACTTTTCAGCCACACGACTTACAAATCAGTTTGAGGTGGTGACTCTTCCTATCAGCGCCTAAATCTCCTTTTTTGTCTGAGGTACCATTAGATTTAGTATAGTTTGGACCTTCTCAGGGTTCACCTCAGTCCTTCGATGATGAATGATGTATCTAAAAAACTTCCTTGATCCAACGCTGAACATGCACTTTTCTAGGTTCAACTTCATCCTATATCTACTCATCACTGAGAATGCTTCCTCTAATCATCCAATGTCGAACGTGGATCTCTCTAGGTACTTCCTGTTGTTTAGCCGCAGCTCTAACCTACTTAACCCTGGGAACATCCTAATCATTTCCCCTTATTCCTTTATCCCAATTGGGGGCCCCTCGACCTCTATCCATATATTCACCCAAGTCTCCCTCATGGATGAGCCTCTCAATTTCTCTCTTCAGCTGGTGACACTCATCAATGCAATGGTTGTGGTCACGGTGATATTTGCAGTAAAGTCTCTTATCTCTCTAAGATAGGGCGCTCTTCAAGGGATCAGCTACACTAAAGGGGTTCTGATCCTTATAGTGGGTATATATTATCTTAATGATGCATATCAGAGGCATGAACGTTTCTCTTAGGGCTAACCTGTCAGCCCTCATATTAGGGCTCGATCTTCTTTCAACTTTATTCTTCCGATCATTCCCCCAGCCGATCTTCCTTTTGGTTCATCTTTCTTCCGTTTATAGTCATGGCCTGAACCACTGCTATCACCCTAGTTGAGGCCTTCCCCACTTCTCTATAGTCTCAATGGTCACTCCGATTGTTTTAGCTTCGATAAGGGCCTCGGAGAGCTCTTTGTCATTGGTCCCTCCCAAGAAGGCATATAGGATCCCTAAATCTCTAAGTGCTTTTGTCTTGTTGGCCGCAATATAGACGTTGGAATTGATGTTAGAATGTCCTTCATCTTCTACCGACTGCTTGCCCTCAATCTTACTAGATATTCCAGACTGTTGTGCTGGTGGGGCCTCAACCATCACCGCTCCCAATAGTTATAAATCCTCCCTTAATCTTGTCTTTAATACGAGCAAGACCTCCGTCAGCCTCTCATCTACTGTCTGTTCCATCGTCCTGGCGTGCTCGACCATATTTCGTTCCATCCTCTCGAAGAGTTGAACCAAGTTTGTTCCCTCCCTCCCAGTAGGCATATTAGTCAAAGAGGTTGTGCCGCCTCTTCCAAGCTCGGATTGTGCCCTAGTTTTGGGTCTCATTCCCATGGGTGGTGGTGAGTTATCACCCCCCCCCCTCTCGTCCTTGTCCACCGGTATCCATGTGTTAGAAAACAAGTTTAAAATTTCACAGTGGAAGCGATTATTGGTCACAATATATAACAAAAATTTTCTAAATTTTTTTATAGTGATCCTGTAATTATGCGAATAGATCATACCTTAGCCTACGATGTGTGTGGGCACATAGAGATGATAATGTTTTCTTTCTTTTTCTTTTTGTGAAAAAGGCTCTATATTTTTTGCATCATGGATTAATTGAATTAATTGAATTTTTCGCATCATGGATTAATTGAATTAATTGAAAAAGCCTCTAAACACTTTAAATTAATTGAATTGATGACTCAATTATAATATTAAATGATAAGATAATCTTTAGCTGATATCTTTGATATGATCAAATATGATTTTAAAATAAAATCTTATCTATTTCAAATCATATCATGTCTTTAATGATAAATTTGATTTATTCAAATATTATTTAAAATATAATTTCATTTATTTTAAATAAAACCATATCTTATTTAAATTAGTTTCTCAAAATAATTTAATTTTGACTTACATAATCTTAATATTAAATTAATATCTCATATCAATTTAATATTATATATAACATATTTAATTTAAAATCAAATGTATTATTATTTAATATGTGAATTTCGAAATTCATCATTTAAAATACATCTTTTAATTAATTAACTAATACTAATTATCTTTTTTTTTCCAACGTTTGTCATTCTTACCATATACAATATTTTATAGAGGCAACCCGAAAACCATGGACATATGATTCCAAACTCCAATGAATTAGATTATTAATTAAATTTTTTAATATAATAAATTTAATTTATTAATCCTAATATTATTCCACTAACAATATGAGATTGTACTATTGTAATTATATAACATATTGTAATTGTAGTCCATTGATATTATTATTACATGCAATCTAATTATCCAATAATTGATTCATAATTAGAGCTGATCAAAATTACCATTTTACCCATCTAATTATCTCTTTATCATTAAGTATCATTAATCCACTAGTGAACGGTCAATTTATAACTTAATTATAAATTTGACCTCAAAACAATTTAGTTCCTGAATTAGCCCTCAAGGGCACTAATATACAATCTTCTATGAAGAAGTTTGGATTTCATATCTGTAAATCACGTTCCTAGTCACTTATCTCAATGAATCTAAAAAATAAAAGTTTTTAGCATGTTTTACAAATAAACCGTGACGAGTGAATTAAAAGATCAATTTGACATAAATATGAGTTTATGACTACTCATGATTCAGATTGATCCTACATACGATCATCTATTGATATGAATAGAATTCTTTATGGCAAACGGTATTTTAATAAAGAATTAATTCATCTCGAGTCATGTCCTATATAATTCAATTATATAAAAAACCTCCACTAAGATGTCTATCTACATCAGTAATCCAGATTTAGATCCACTGCATTCACAATGCTAGTGGACTGTACTACCAACTATCAATTAAAAATCTCATATTTTAATATATTGCAGATAATTTAATTCATTATCTATAATTTTAATAATCTCGTACAAATATAAGATTATAGTCACATAAATAAATTTAGAATTTTTTGATATTTATACACATTATTCAATAATAATATATTCACAACAATTATATAAAAAAATGTCACTTTTATGAATTTCATAAAACAATATTTATCACATATTTTCAGAACACTATGCCCAACACCACATTCTCGACATTCTCTCCTCCCTACTTCATCTCTCCAATTGACTTTGTGCCTCCACGATTCAAACAATCCAATCTATTAAAGTTTTAACAATGGAGATGTCTCGATGATCGACGCTAAACTATTGATATGGATTTTCTTCTAGATGAAGGGATCCACAAGCACCAATGTACTTCAAGGTTGATGGACCTATAAAGACAAAGGCAATGGACAATATCGGGATGACGGCCACCGTATCTCCCTCCGAAGATCAAGTCAATAGGGTTTTTAGAGAGAGTTTTTAGGAGAATAATTAAGATAAAAATATTAAATCTTCTCTTAATGCATCATAATCTTTTTTACACTTTTGGTATAATGATAAAAACTTAAGTGGATCTATCCGTAAGTTTAGGCCAACATAACCACCTTTCTAGAATGTGTGCTTGTAGACTATGGTGGCGGACCCCTCGCACGAGGGGTCCGCCTCTTCCATTTGGGATTAGGTCCTAGTTATATTTACTCGTGAGATATCTAAGTGAAGGATGCTAAGCGTCAGCCTCATCTTCGCTCGACATGAGGTCGGCTTACAACTCTCACCTAACCCTTGGATAGGCTTCACTGGTTGGTGTTCAACTGACCCCAATATGTTTGTTAATTGATTTGACCTGACCTGTGAACCTCATAAAACGACAGCTAGGAGGAGGAGGACTGGAGTAGAGAGAGTGAGAGTGATGCAGAGCCTAACCAATAAATAGGCAAAAAGCCGTACATGAGTTAGAAAACGATCCATGAGAGTTATTACCCGAATTCAATTACAATAGCTGTACACATGTCCGTACCCTAGAGGTTCGAAATCAGTCCGAAACAGTCCAACACAGATACAGATACAGGCAAAAAATAATTTAAGGTCTTTGTTGGGGGGGATTACATTAGAAAGCATGCAATTGCACGCACTCTCACGTGTCAAAACAAGACACATGCTGACATGCAGTAGTATCTTACACGAGATTTAAGCGACATTACTCTCTTTCTTTGTAATTACATCTGTACATGTCTGAAAGAAAAGAGGGAAACGAACAAACCCACATGCATTTTCAATAAATATAATAAAATGAATGATATAATTATGTATTTGCAGGAGACTAAAGGGGTCAGGAGGCCTGGGAGTGATTGATTTACAAATGTCAGGTGACTCTTCATTAAAAATAGATCATAAGAGTAAGTGAAGAGACGTTTAGAAAAGACGTTGACGATCTATTCACATGTCCTCTCCCAACGATCTTCTTGTAATGGATCTGTAGATCTATCTCTTATTTTTTTCAGACCTTTTCTGTCTAAAGCAACTAGTACACTACTGGTTAATTTTTCTTATCTCTTATTAAGTATGTAATAAGTTAATTCATTCGATTCATGCATCCATCCATTCCTTAAAAAAAAAAAAAAAAAGGGTGTATTTTTTATAATTACTAATTAGAAGAGGGTGGCTGCATGGGCTATACCACTAATTAATTATCTTATTCTAAAACAAAAGATAAGCTGGAGGAAAAGTGTTTTTCATTTAATTTCCTTTCTAAAGTAGTAGAACTAATTCCCATTTGAAAACCAAATCTTATCTAGATTTGGATTCTTGCTATATAATCTGCAAGGTCAATTATGTTATATGAAGAACTCTGATACGTGGGACCGTCCTTTGCTTCACTTTATGTAGAAACGATCAAGGGTTATATTTTAATGGGTTCACATCCAAGCTACCTTTCACAAAGCGCAACATAACATGCTTTTTCATTAATGCAATGCATGCTCCTTAACTACCCTAATATATATGGAAGGTTAAAAGTGTTTAACCGACGTGATTATTACTTCTTTTTTAATTAATACAGTAGTTGTTAGAACAAACATAATCAAGTTGGTAGACAATTAAGCAAATCAGATCTCTAAACTTACTTTCACATAATCATTAAAAATGATTTTTTTTACCAAATTCGTAATTCATGTCATTTTCCTTTTTGAAAAAAGCAAATAGTATTATCATCAGACATCATACAAGGCTTATACGAGACATTTACCAAGAATCAACCAAACAAGCATAAATTCTTACATAATATGTGCAAAAAACAGCCTAAGGTTTTACACGTGCAAGTGCAATTAAAAGATGAGGCAGGACCTGCTGCTTTATTATGTAATGGGGAGAGAAAAGAGGGACAACATATGAAAGCCCATTAAGATTAAAAAAAAAAGGGCAAAAAGGTAAAGAGGTGAACTCCGTCAGACAACCGTACGACCACATCAGTCGGGCACACCCAACTGATAACACGGTCCTCTACAGCTTATATGATATCCGAAGTTGGATTATAGCCGTTAATCACGCTCTGATCCCACGGTCACAAGTCATCTTCCGAAGTTGGATTCCTGTCTTAATATATCTCAAGAAGACAGATGTACGAGCCTATAGAACAGATCCTGTTCAAGTAAGGTCGTATTCGGTGTCCTGAATAATTGTTAATAAGTATGGAGTTTTAAATTTATCATTTAGCGATGTGGGATAATATAATCATATATTGAACAAACTTCGTATTGGGCCTAAAGCCTGGCAGTCGACTAAACTCACGGTCTTTGAGAAACTAGGCTCCAAACCAAATTTACAAGGCCCAGAAGAAAGACGCTATCGAAACAAACAGTGCTCTGTACGAACGCTTTTTCAGCTCACTCATCCAAAATCTATACCACAACTGCTGATCACTGATCAGAGAGAGAACCCCCTTGAGATACTGCTCTCTCGCTAAGTCATTCTGCTCTGCAAAATTTCTGTGAGGAAAGATGGACGCAAAACTGACAGAAATCAGCAGTTACAAGATGTTTGGAGGGTACAACAAAAGATACAAGCATTTCAGCCCAACTCTCGGATGCTCTATGACCTTCTCCATCTACTTTCCTCCATCTCCTCCTTCTCCTTCACACAAATTCCCTGTAAGTCTTCCTCTCTCTCTCTCCTTCCATTTATTGCATAGTCTTATGGCTTTGCATGTATATGTGATTTAGTTGTGAATCGTACCTAAGCTCTTTTTTTAAGAAAGGAATTACTTTGTCGATCTTGAAATAAAGGAAATACTCGCTCTTGATTGATATTTTGAACTGAATATTTTTCCAGATCGTTGTTTTTCCTCTTCATTATGGGGTCAGAATTGTATGATTATAAAAGATTAAGGTTGCACTTATTGATATATGAGCAGGTACTTTATTGGCTATCAGGCCTAACTTGTACTGATGAAAACTTCATAACAAAGTCTGGAGCTCAACGAACTGCTTCGAGCGAAGGTGTTGCTCTTATTGCCCCTGATACATCTCCAAGTAAGTCGGTCTTCCCTAAGGATATTTTTCAAGTTTCCTGAAAAAATATTGGTAATGCCAGTTTTAAACTCTATATCATTGTTCATTGCTTTGATTTCTTGTTATAGGAGGTTTGAATGTGCAAGGAGAGGCTGAAAGCTGGGACTTTGGTGTTGGTATGCTTATTTTTATTTATTGTTAATGTTTCTCTTACAAATCTGAAATCACTTTTGGCGTTGGAGTGTCTCAACATCAATTAAAACCTTGATGTATCAACGTTCTTTCAGGTTTGTGGTCATGTGTTATTTGAACTTTGAAATCATAACACACCATGCGATGAATAGAAGTCATATATATCATATTTGGATTTGGGTATTAATTTTTTTACTTAATTTGGATTTAAACTATACTTGTTATTTTCTTTTTCCTTTTATCAAATAGGGGCTGGGTTTTATTTAAATGCTACACAAGAGAAATGGAAAAATTGGCGCATGTACGACTATGTTATTAAGGAACTGCCACAACTTCTGAGTGAGAATTTTGCACAGCTCGATGTATCTAGGGCGTCCATATTTGGTCACTCTATGGGTGGCCATGGTGCTTTAACCATCTACTTAAAAAACCTTGACAAGTATAAGGTAATTGTATGGTGTTGTTAGGAGCATGCTCATTTTGGTTGGTAAATTTTCACTGATTTAAATCAGTAGTGGAGTAAATGACTAATATCCTTTGATAAACTCTTACTCCTTTTTTCCAGTCCGTATCTGCCTTCGCGCCGATTGCGAATCCTATAAACTGTCCGTGGGGCCAGAAGGCTTTCACAAATTATTTGGGTGGCAATAAATCTGATTGGGAGGTAAGCTATTAAGAAAACCATGGGCACTGTTCGATGTTATGATTTAGTATTGTTGTCCCAAGTTTATAATTGCGAAAAAAAATTTGTAGGAGTATGATGCTACTCACCTGATTTTGAAGTTTCATGATGTTTCTGCCACCATTCTCATTGACCAGGTAAAAAAGTTATTATTGTGATTACTATCATCATTGTTATTTATCAGGCTTACTCTATGTATTGTGTTTTTTTTCCTTGATGACAGGGTGAGGATGACAAATTCTTGAAGGAACAATTGCTTCCAAACAAGTTGGAAGAGGCATGTAGGGCTGTTAATGTTCCACTGCTTTTACGGCTACAGCCTGGTTATGATCACTCTTACTATTTCATTGCTACATTTATTGATGATCATATCCGTCACCACTCTCAAGCTCTTAGGCTCCCTTGAACCAAAAGCTCTTTTGATTTCCAAAAAATCCATGGTGGGCCCTTCCGGCATCTCTTTTAGAATAATCAGGTGGCTGTATTCGTGTATGTAGTAATGCAATGGATATGGAAAGCAGGAATCGAGAACTGTGATGTAAAATCGGTGTGTGCTCTTTAATCGGTGTGATACGTTGTTGAATTTGAGATGAATAAAATGAGTTTTGTATGCATGCCTACGCTACAGATTATAAAAGAGGCAATGCTCGACTTATAATGGATTAAAATCTAAGTCTTAAGTATATCCCACCATATTAAAGAAACAAAAAATTGAAAAAGAATATTGTTAAGCGTGAACTATATAAGATCACACCTATTATTTCATTAACTCATTGCTAACACTTGATAGATACCTGTTGATAGATACCTGTTAAGTGTGAGGTCAAAATTCTTCTAATCACTTAACAATACATTATATGCTTACATGGGCCACAAAAGAGGTAAAAAACAAAAAAATGTCGGAGAGGAGTAACCCAAACCTTACAAACTGTAAACTCATCCTGTGATGTAGGGGGAAATCCAAGACTCAAAATGAAATGGTATGTACAAAGACCATTTTTTACTCGAGCAATCTTGTCTGCCAAACAAGAAGCCCAGAGGTGATTGATTATGATGACATCGTCTGCATAGCATCCCTTCACTAGAGGCGGCACTCGTTAATCTCTCTCCCCCTACTCTTTTTTTTTTTTTTTTGTTTTCTTTCATAATCTTGTCACGTTTAGTAGCTGATTTCCCTGGAGATATAATTTCCCTTACTCTACCCCAAAACCAATCACATATGGGGTTTTGGAGTCGCTCAGAAACCACCAAGGGCAAGGACGTATTTTCCCATTCATGGCCCTGGACTCCGTTGTATTCTTCTTTGGTCTCAGTTGGTTGTTGTGGATCGGTATTTAAAAGGGAATCCTTCAACTCATAGCTAGCTTTGGTGGAGTTAGCTTTTCTGCAGGGGTTTTTCTCTGTGTATAGAAATAACATGCATAAAGCTTAGGCGGCAACATACACAAGGCAGAGTATATTACAACTTCTCAATTAGCTACACTTTTTAGTTAAGCAAGTATATGTTGCCTGAAACTGACATATTTATTGATTCATTTTTCAGCAATCATATGTAGAGGCAGAGTTCAATACCTTTTTGCTTGTTGATCGCTTCTTCTCTGGATCAGAAGAGGCTTCAATTTCAGTACCCTGAGATCCATTGTTCGTTAGATCTTCCAAGGATACATCACCTTCATCATCTACCCGTATACCCTTTGTTTGTTTTTTCTTTTGTCTATCCTTAGCCTGGCAGAAGAATAGAGTACGCAATTAGTTTCAACTTTGACATGTCCAAAGAAAAAAAAGAAAAAAAAAATTCAATTTGAAATTTACATGAAAGAATTATTTCTCACCTGTAATGGAATTTCCCTTAATTTCTGCTCTAACTGGGGATCGTCGAGAAGTAACGATACTACATCTTCAGGTGCCAAGATATCACCTTGAACATGACCACCAGTCATGACAAGCTGCTGAACAGTATTTTTCTGACTAGCTCTTTGAAGAATCTTCTCTTCAACTGTCTCTTTGCATATAAGTCTGTACACGGTGACCTTAACCAAATGCCAAAATATAGATCTAAATAGGAGAACCTAGTTTTCAAAAGTATGCAAGGGATCTAAAAAGCAAGCTCAGATGGGATCTAAGAGCTCTAGAAGTAAAAATGCGAAAATAGATAAAAAGGGCACTAACATCTTTTGTCTGACCCAGTCGGTGAGCTCTATCCATGGCTTGCAAATCCAAGGTTGGATTCCAGTCGCTTTCATAGAATATTACGGTGTCAGCAGCTGTCAAGTTAATCCCCAATCCTCCTGCTCTTGTACTCAGCAAAAATACAAAAATATCACTCCTACAATGGGAAAGTCACAATTTTAGAATCAAGTGAATTCAACTAATATGACAATACAGGAAGTAGAAGATGGGAAATATATGGCCTCTGATTGGAGTAATGATTTCATTCAGTTTCGCCAGCCGCTGGGGGGTGGGGGGGTGTAATTACCTAAGCTGGAAGTCTCTGACCATGTCTCTTCTATCCATTATAGTCGAAGATCCATCAAGTCTAAGATATCTATACTTCCGATAATTCATGTAGTCCTGCACAAGCAATGGAGTTCAATTGAGTTCACCCTCTACAAGAATTATCTACTTAATCCATCATTAGCAAACTAAAAACCAAATCTACTTCCCTAGGACTGAAATTTTTTGGATAGGAACCAAAACTAACATCTACAAACTAGAGCAACCGAGTTGAACCAAGAATAATACCTCGAGAATATTGAGCATCTTAGTCATTTGGGCAAACAAGAGGACACGGTGATTTCCTGCTCGCAAGCGTTTTAATAGTATATCGAGTGTTTGAAGCTTACCAGAGTCCTACATAAGATGATTGACCGTAAGTAATCCAGCACGTTATGACCACTTCAGAAAATTGGTAGAAGAGAATCACAAGGAAACCAGAAGAAAAAGGACTAACAGTGAGCAGCTTTGCTGGGTCAAAACTTCGTGTTGGTGGAGACGACCCAAAAATACTGTATGTCAACTGAAGAGCAGGCTTTGAAACAGGTAGTGAAGAATCAATCTCTTGAATCAAATGATGAGGACCATTAGGCTTTCTTGGCCCATTACAGTCTGATGTTCGTGCAAACCCAAAAAATAACCTCTTTAACCAGGGGTCATGCAGTTCTTCAACCATTTTGTAAGTGAAGTTTCTATCCGAACAGTGGGTAGTTATCTGAAAAAGAGAGAGATTGACAGAAAGTATAACAGATTAAACCTTTGAAAATGATAATGACTGCTTCATTTTTTAATAAATATTAAGAAATTTAAATAAAAAAGTTAAAAATTTACTGGGGGGGCTCTAGTTCTTGGGATAAATGAGTATGTTGAGTGAAGAAGCCCAATGTTCGATGAAAATCTCTCCTCATGAGGTACAATTAAAGCCTCAAATGGAGCATGTCCAGGTCCTGTTGCAAATTTCCTCCCCAGCAAGCTTGTCTCAAGAATGGATGGCGTCAATAACATTTTTGTAACAGCTCTCACTCTCCTCCTATCAAGATTGCTACATGTGGGATCATCATCCATGGATTCCATGAGTGAGTCAACAATTCCATCTAGGAATTGCCGATCCCATCTCATGATGGAAAACAATAATCGCTCCATGACAGCTCCAGTGGCTAGAAATGTAACTTCAGAAGGAGACAGATCCATTAAACGGGTGAATCCAAATGTTCCAGTTTTAAGAGATGACTTATCTGAGCGATGTACTTGCTCTAACATTGATCGATTAACATTTTCTGAGGAGAATATGTTAAAACGTTTTAGAAAATATTCTCTGCTGATGCGATGCCCAACGTCTAAGCGAAATGTCTCGGATCTCTGGATAATGTCTTCATGGACTAGTCTAGGAATCTGGTGAAATGAAATTCAGTTCAGTATTGTCCATATCTTAGTCACTAATAGGCGAATATCATAAAGCATAAAAATTTAAATTTCAATGATGACATTTCTTTTTTTCTGGGGAGGGGCAGGGGACCATAAGAAAGTACCTTAAACTCTATTGGGTTGTGTCCTCCTGAATAATGTACATCCTCCAACTCCCCAAAGGGAGGAGGCAGAAGAGAATTTGGAATCGCCCCAAAGTACAGGTATGTGCTCCCCTCATTCCTTTCAAACAACTCTGGATGATTGCAAACCTAGCATTTACACAGATTGAATCCATGTTACGAACAAATATTAAGAAGAAGAAAAAGCTTATGAGGTATATGCTTAAGAAGATACCTTTCTCAGCTGAATGACAATGTTCATCAAGTTCAAAATTTTCTTCTCATTAAGATGTCCACGATTGCTGTCAAACAACTCAGAAAGTGATATCTTGTTCTTGATAGCTTGATAAAAAGCTTGCTGCCGAGAACTTAACTTGCAATGCACTGTAACTTCAGTTTTATGGGTGAGCTCAGAGACTACATCCTTTTTAACTCGTCGCAGCATAAAAGGCTTCAGTATCGAATGCTGAGAAGGAGAGAGAAACCAAAATATAAATTTAAATGGTCAATGATATCTTATGCGGAAACATCTTGTACTAAGCCCTAATAAAGACTAATTCCTTCTGATAGGGCAAACTGAAATCAAAGTAAACTAATAATGATAAAAAGGAACAAATAAATACCCACCAATCTGTTAAGCTGATGCTCATTCAAAGTACCTCCATGCTCTGCATGGCTTTCAATTCTGGTATCATTTGGCAATTAGTTATTAAGAGTTAAATTTGTATCATGTGGTTAAAATTAGCTCAAATGATTGTCGAACTTGAAGAAGGATATTTACCCTTTAGAAAACCACTCATTGAACTGTTCATGGCTGTCAAAAAGAGTGGGCATAATGAAATGTAAAAGGGCCCACAACTCTGCCATATTATTCTGGATAGGCGTGCCAGTAAGTAACAGGCGATTCCGACAGTTAAAGCTGAGCAGCGTCTTCCATCTTATACTGTCAAGAGAGTACACCTTGAGATACGAATTGGGCCAATAGGAGACATAAACATTTTTGGTGATGCATCAGCAGTAAAATATGATGGCTACAAGTTGAACTATTAAGTTTGTCTCCCAAAGTAAGAGCGATAATCAGAAGGAACATTTTTCATGAGAGGGCATTAATTGTGTATGCATTACAACTTCCTATTTAAGCCACTTCAGTCATCTTACAAGGTATAAACTAAGATTCTATGTAATTGACTGTCACAAGCAACAAAGACCAGCAAGTTAAACATACAAGGTAGGCTGACTCATGGACAAAAATTAAGCAGAAACCTGTTCGAGCTTTTGATTGCCTGTGCTTCATCTAATACCATGTACTGCCACTTAACACGCCGAAAATACTTCTCATCAGACACAAGAAGCTGATAGCTAGTAATGAGAATGTGAAATCCAGCATCCCTGAAAAGAGGAGCACAATAAATCATGGAGGTATAAGATATGATTCTAGAATAGAGGCCTGAAAATGAATATAGTACTTAAACAGAAGCCCTAACAGAGCATTACCTACGATAAAGATTCTTCGGGTTGATCTTTTTCCTAAGTACAGTACGGTCTGGAAGATTGCCCCAATATGGAAGAGCCTTTAGATCAGGGCAAAAACGACCAATTTCATCGACCCAGTTGTTCAACACAGATGCAGGTGCAACAACGAGAAAAGGACCCCATATATTTTTCTCCTGAATTGAAAAGCAAACAGAGCCATTAAAAAGAAACTCTTAGGAAAGATAATTATCTATCATAATAATTACCTCAGCCAAATGGGCCAAAAATGCCATCGCCTGGATGGTCTTCCCAAGACCCATTTCATCTGCTAATATACCATTTAAACCCTGAAAGTCAAGAAAGGCCTTATTTTATTAACTGTAGGAGGGGAGACAGAGTCTGAGAGAAGACGATTGATCTTGAAAATGCTTTACAACCTGCTCATAGCAATTAACGAGCCATTGAAGACCTTTTAGCTGATACTCCTTGAGGGAACCCTTAAATAGCTCTGGTGTCTGAACTGTTGATGTTACAGGCATGGTTGAACTGTATTCATAAGTAACAGAGGTCTATCAAATTAACTAAAAATCCCACTCCCCGGAAGTTTTGAACTCAAGTGAAAATATGATAAGCGAAAGAGGAAAAAAGACAAAGCAATTAAAATACTCACGGGTGTAGCAGATCTATGTTGTTAGCTCCAGTAACCTCATTTTGAGCGCCCTCGGGTTCAGAAGCATGTCGGAACTTCAAGCATTCGCTATCAAATGCACTCGTTAACTTCTTCTGCTTCGAGACTGCATCCTGGGCAGCTCTGAGTGCCTCCTTTTTCAGTTCAGCCTCCTCAGGATCTTCTTCCTCATTCTGCCCAACATCTGAAATCAACAAGTCTTCTTCGTCCTCGGGCTTTTCATCCCCCATGGGCAAAGCTTCAGACGGTTGAGAATTTGACTTGTTCTGCATAAAGTGACTATAAAGCTCTGTTTGTTGTATAAGAAAATTGAGCCTTTGCTGCTGTCTCTTTGCTTCTCGAAGTTCCTGTTCTCGCCTTAAGGCTTCAGCTGCTTCTCTCTCTTCTTTTTTCCGCACTTCTGCCTATAAGTGTGCAACAGGAGGAATAGAAGAGTGTACATAGTCACATTGATGGTTAAACAGTTTCAAGAAATAGTTGCTTTTATAATAGTGTATACAAGAGAGAGACAGAGAGATTTCTTTTAATTCACATGCTTGTTATTACTTCATTTACACCTCACAAAAGCACAAGAATTGCTTCTCTAAGAGCATTCTCAATAATAGCTCCAAGTATTCATATATTTAACCCCACAAAGCAGAAAAGAACCATACCATTTCTTTATCTACTCTTTTCCAATATATCAGCATATCCCTAGCTAATTTCCTTGTCCGGATTGCAGCACCCCTCATCAATTTGAGTGATCGACCCACCTTCATTTTCACCTGTTTAAGATATCAACCAACAATGAATATTCAAGAACTGGTACTAAAAAGGGAATTTTTTGTGCTACCAAAAGTAAAAAGAATCAGGAAATCAGGTCCCCAAACACTCAGTAACATTTAAATTGTGAAAAATATGATAAACCACAGCATTATACATGCCTCTCTCTGGCAATTCTCTGAGAACCTCTTAGCATCAATTAGCTGCTTTCGGTGAAAGGTCATAAAATTCCTATGATGCTTTGGTATGTCTCTTCTCACAATGTTCACCCATACCTTCCACGTCTTCTCCATTTCCTCCTTTCCAATCACAGAAGGGTCTTTCTTTACCTTTTGCTTCTTGGGTAGGCTTCGCTCTATGATCTGAAGCACAATCGAATCACAATGACTGAAAACCATCATTATCAGCCGCCACATATAAAAATGATGGAATTCATCATAACACCCCACACCCTCCCAACCCAAAAAAAAAAAAAAAAGCAAAGAAAAGAAGAAACTATCCTCGTCACATAATAGTTATCACTACCTCATATGTATCTCCCTTCTCTAAAACCTTCACATAGTAAATCTGTAAGACACCACCCTCAGACAATATCGATCGCTTTATATTTCCAGCTGCCCCCTCTGGGATGGAGGAATTTAACCCAATATCGGATATTTTGAGACTGAACTTCTGAGAGGAGTTGGATGCAGCTGAAGCATTTAATTTTTCCTGCAATGACTCATATTGGAGCTGTGGATCCCCCATCCCTGCCTGGATTCTAGTGCCAAACCTTTTATCACCAGCCATCATCGCTGCTAATGACCCCAAATCCAATGTGCCCTCTAAATAAAGCTCCTCCACCTGAATATCCGATAAGCTCGGTAAGTGCAGTGAAGCTGCTAGCTTATCATAAGTTGGAGGAATCTTGTAAGTGATACCCTCCCCTATATCCAAATATGACGGTTCATACGTCACTCTGCAAAGGGCACAAAAAAATACAACCATATCAATTAAATTTGAATAAATGAAAATCACTGAAATCTTTACAAACTAAATCTTCCCCTGCTAGCAATACATGAATGAGGAGTATAGCAAACCTATTTGTTGCATATTGCGGCGTTATTTCTGCTTCAAGATGGCTTCCCCTTCTTTGAGGATTGATATCATTGTGCCATTCAGGTGTCATATCAGTTTCAAATTTTTGGGCTTTTGATCCTAAACTAGTCTTTGTGGCCGGAACAATACCCATCCGAGTCGGTGCAGGGCTCGACGAAGAGTCCTTAGGCCTCCTCTTGTACTTCTGGATGTGTTCTCCGAGCATTGATCGATATCGTTCCTCTGTGATTCGTGGGCCATAGTAACTATCATTATCCTCCTCGTCACTGTTCTTAGACCACCTTCTTTTCTTCAACAGTCCTATTTCTCCTCCTTCACCCATATTCCCATTACCATGCCTTGCAACTCCACCTAGTTATGTCCAATATAAAAACATCACATATTGTATTCAAAGCATGAGTACACCCCCCCCCCCCCTCTCTTACCTTACTACTATGTATTACAAGTTTCAAATTGAGAAAGTATACCTTGACTACCTTTGCTCTCATCCTGACTACTATTCGCGTAATAGTCAAAATCATCAGCTGGTTGTGGAAGTTGAAAGTTTACTACTGACTAAAAAGCAAAAGCCAGATGAATAAAAACAACAAATTAATAAAAGACTTCATAATTAACCAGAAGCATACACAGAATATTGAAAAGATAAGAGCGGAAAAAATCTCAAAATACTAAAAAAAAACCAAAATTTACTTGCCAAAGGCACCAAAATCAGAAGAAGAACGTAATGCAGAAAAACAACGAATAGAAAATCAATTCAGAATGTAATGAATAGAAGCAAAAATAAAGGTATGATGAAAACCTCGAGATTGAAGAGGCTGGAGTAGAAGGATTCTCTGGATTGTTTCTTGTGATCCATGTGGTATGGAGAGAAGACGCTGCGAGCAGCACCAAAACCCTAGAACGCGGAGCCCTACTTTTCCAAAGGAGTAAAGAGATAAACGAGAAAGGAAGAGGGTGCGTAGGATAAGGAAAGCTATAGAGAGGGGGGGATAGAAGACGGAGACGGTGTGGTCTCTCTGGTAAGCAAGGAGAAGTGCTAAAGTGCACCTAAGTGTGACCTTTAGTTAACGTGCGCCTACAAGGCTCCATCAATCTGTTTGGAGCCGCGGAAATGTTTACCGGGAAGAGAACTGGGAAGCTTGTACAACCATACACGTGGCATATTGGTATGTCTTGTTGACCGTTATGGACTGTTAAAACTGATGAATATTCCTTGAAAGAGTTACCCTTGAAAACTTGCCCAATCTCGAGAACAAGGTATTATTGACGGTTTCATGTACCCAACCAATTACTGTTATTCTTACTTTTTAAAATTTTAAAAAATAAATCAGGAAAATGCAAAGTAAATTGTTCGCTTGACTGCCATATGTCAAGTGTAGCACGTGCAATCATTCTATGTAGCTCGGATTTCCCGGGCAAACGTCTGAATATCTATCCAACTTTCTTCTTCTATTCTCTTTTCCCTTTTCTCAGATACGAAACAGCTCAAGCTCAAGATGTCAGGGTATTCGCACCAGCAAGGCGGCTATGGCCAACGACCCTACGGCGCGCCACCGCCGGGTGGTCCACCGTCCTACGGAGCGTCACCGCCGGGTGGCCCACCGTCCTACGGAGCGCCACCTCCGGGAGGCCAACCTCTTACTCCTCCCCACGGTGGTGGTTATCCTCCGCAGCCAGCGTACGGGTCCCCTTTCGCGGCGCTTATGCCCTCGGCTTTCCCTCCAGGTACGG
Source organism: Coriaria nepalensis (assembly GCA_027186245.1). Classification (NCBI taxonomy): domain Eukaryota; kingdom Viridiplantae; phylum Streptophyta; class Magnoliopsida; order Cucurbitales; family Coriariaceae; genus Coriaria; species Coriaria nepalensis. The sequence goes on from CP114483.1 coordinate 195,346, forward strand.
ATCCTAGCATTGTTTCCTGCTTCAGAATCGCTGACCAGGATGGAAGTGGCTTGATTGATGATTACGAGTTGCAGAGGGCTCTCTCTTCGTATAATGAGGTCTTTAGCATTAGAACGATTCACCTTCTCATGTATCACTTTACCGGAACTAACACCAGGAAGATCGGTAATCCTCTCTCGTTCTCTTTCTCAGCCTAGCTCTCTCTGTGATTAGCTTTGTTAAGCTTAGATACTGTTTGATTTGGAGGAAAAGAAACTGGAAAACATTTTCTTTGCTTAAAACTGTAATTTTCTGTTTACAAATTCATATTTTAATAATTCTTCCGATGGAATCGGATCTATAATCAATTCAGTTGTATGGATTTGCTTCCAATCAGACAAAAAAATCAGTCTGATTTTCTCCCCCCCTACCTTTCTGCAACTAAACAACAGAGCCCTTATTATACTCAATCCTTTGCCCTCTACCTCTCCCTTCTTCCCAAACAAAGTAAAGCTACTACTCAGTGGAAAAACTGAGCTCCACTTATTATTGAAGATATTACAGTTTCAAAAGCTATACTTGGCCTGCTTAGCTAGACTTAGCTCGTTAAGTGGTATGGATTCTGATCTCTGCATTTCCTGTGACCATACTTACTTTCGTCATTTTACCAAAAAATCTTTTTTATTTCTTTCCATCAGAAAGGATTCATTGATGATCGGCACTGGCGGTTAGGGGTGCCTGCTTCATACAAACTTTTAGGATTCATCTTGATTTGCAAAGATCTTTGAAATGAGCAAATATACTTGTTTATCGAGTAAGAACTAGGAAGGCATGAGCTTGTTTCAACTAACAGGAAGCTCACGAGCTTGTAATCAACTAATTTTTCTTTCTCATTTTCCCTCTTTCTTGGTAAAAAAAATATATTACAGGGCCAAAGGAGTTCATTGGACTGTTTTATGGTCTTCAAAACTGGAGGGTATGCATACTGAATTATCAAAATCCCATCTCAATGATATCAGTGGCTTTCAGTTTCTTTAGTTTGATGAGTTTTTTCTGGCAATTGAATTCAGGGAATCTTTGAGAGATTTGATAGGGACAGGAGTGGCAAAATCGATCAGAATGAATTGAGAGAAGCACTCTTGAGTCTGGGTTTAGCAGTCCCACCTATTGTTTTGGACTTGCTTGTCCACAAGTTTGATAAAACTGGCGGTCATAGGAGGGCAATCGAATACGATAATTTCATAGAGTAAATCTCCATCTTTCCTTCCTTTTTTATATATAATTCGAAATGGTCCCCTCTATAATTACCCTTTCTCATTCATGCTTTTTTTTTTTTGTTTCCTTTTCTTCCCTGTGAACCCAGGTGCTGTATTACTGTTAAGGTGAGACTCTTGTAAATCAGTTGACTTACTTCATGAAGTATTACTGATTATTACATACTTTGACAGGGATTGACGGATAAATTCAAGGAAAGGGATACCACATACTCTGGTTCAGGAACTTTCACTTATGAAGGCTTTATGCTTACTGTGTTGCCGTTCCTCATCGCTTAAGAAATGTTGTGGGTTCTTGCTTCTATGATGCCTAGCCCTGGTTTCTTAAGTCTAATGCTGTCACTTGAAATAAATATACCTTATAATGTCGATGGTTGTGTTATCTTTTCCCAGCTTTTTTCGCAAAACTAGTGTTTTTATTTTATATGTATATATATATATATATATCATTTCATTTGTAAGTTTTTCCTGCCTTTTTGTTCTTTGGTTTTTTGAAGTTAAAAATGATTTAACGCACGATTTTTCGAAAATGCAGAAGCTTATGAAATTTACTTTTTTTTTTTTTTTTTGAAGGTGAAATATATTAAAACTTAAATATAATATATTATCTGCATTTATTTATACCAGTTAACTCTTAAATGTTTTGGAAAAAAAAAAGAACTCTTAAATGACAATTTATATTGAAAATTAAAACTAAATAAATAAATAAATAAATAATTAATTAATTAAGAGTTAAGCTCAATACAAATTTTACCGTGACGACTAAAATACTGATAACAAGTGCCACGTCCGTGAGTATTTATTGTTTTGGGGGTGGAAAGTACAAGTTTTGGAAATATTTGGGGAATTCTATTGAAAATTATTTTAGCCATATCTAAGGGCTAGGGCTGGGGTTTCCAACAATTCCCAAACACGCGCAGCGCCAGTCTAACCAGCAGCCATGGCAGACTACGACCTAACTCCACGCATCGCTCCCAACCTCGATCGTCACCTCGTCTTCCCACTCCTCGAGTTTCTTCAAGAGCGACAGTTCTATCCTGATGAACAGATCCTCAAGGCCAAGATCGAGCTTCTTAACAAGACGAACATGGTCGACTACGCCATGGACATCCACAAGTCCCTGTACCACACCGAAGACGTCCCTCAAGGTTCTGAATAAACTCTGCCCCTTCTTCTTTTGTCTTCCTCATTCCTCATTGTTCGTCTATGTATATGGATCCGTAATTCTTGGTGCTGCAGATATGGTTGAGAGGAGGGCAGAGGTGGTAGCGCGGCTCAAGTCTCTAGAGGAGTCGGCGGCGCCTCTCGTTTCATTCTTGCAGAATGCAGCTGCTGTTCAGGAATTGAGGGCTGACAAGCAGTATAATCTTCAAATGCTCAAGGAGCGCTACCAGGTTGGTTTGAGGCTCTTGTCTATTATGAAGAAATAGCTTACGTTGTTAGATATTTGTTCTTGCTTCTTGTATGCGTGCTTGATTCAAATGGAAGCACAAAACATTTGATTCTGGTGGTTTTCTGATAAATCTTACAATAGAGTCTGAGACCATTGGTTCCTGCTTCTGCACTATAAGCTCTCCTACTACGTTTTTTATATATATTTGTTTCCTTTTAGTTTCTCTTTACTGTCTAGTGTCTAGCTAGATAATTTTCGTCATAAAACATTTCGTTGGGGATTCAGCTCATGAAATGGCGTATATTCTTTTACTAGATCGGTCCAGAGCAAATAGAGGCGTTATATCAGTATGCCAAGTTTCAATTCGAATGTGGAAATTACTCTGGTGCTGCTGATTATTTGTATCAGTATAGGGCCTTGTGCACAAATAGTGAAAGGAGTTTAAGTGCATTATGGGGAAAGTTGGCAGCTGAGATATTGATGCAGAACTGGGATATTGCTCTTGAAGAGCTTAATCGGTTGAAAGAAATTATCGACTCTAAGGTTTTTATACTATATCGGTATAATTTTTTTTTTCCCATTATAAACTATCAACCTAAGGTGTGTTTCTGATGGTTTGTACTGCAGAGTTTTTCATCTCCTATGATTCAGGTGCAGAGCAGAATATGGCTAATGCATTGGAGTCTATTCATCTTTTTCAACCATGATAATGGTAAAACACAGATCATTGACCTATTTAATCAGGACAGGTAAGTCATTTGGGTCCTTTTTTCCTTTTGTTTCTTTCTTTCCTCTTACAAAATTATAAACCTTGAGAATTTATGCTTCTGTTTGAAGCTAAAATTTTTCTTCTTCATTGCATCTTTCTAAGTTCTCCATTTCTTCAAAGTTCATCCTCTTTTGTTACATCTTAGAAGATAAATAATTCTCTTTGGCAGGTATATAAATGCTATTCAAACCAATGCTCCCCATCTTTTGCGTTATCTGGCAACTGCATTTATTGTCAACAAAAGGAGAAGACCGCAGTTCAAAGATTTTATAAAAGTTGTTCAGCAAGAGCAGTACTCCTTTAAGGATCCTATCACTGAATTTCTGGCTTGTGTTTATGTCAGTTTTGACTTTGATGGGGCACAAAAGAAGATGAAAGAATGTGAAGAAGTAAGTTTTGTATCCCCCAAGTGCTTGGCTTATTTTGGTTGCAAGAGGTTGACTTGATATGTTATCATATATGCATGTTTAAGTTGCACTAGATCTTTCTGGGTTTTTTTTTTGGGGGGTGTGTGGAGGTGGAAGCTAAGGCTCTGTTCATTTCTAATATCTTATCATGATGTAGGTGATATTGAATGACCCTTTCCTAGGAAAACGAGTTGAAGAAGGCAACTTGTCTGCTGTTCCTTTGAGAGACGAGTTTCTGGAAAATGCTCGTCTATTTATCTTTGAGACATATTGCCGAATCCATCAACGTATTGACATGAGGTATGCAATCACCTCTGCCCTCCGGTGTTGTTTAGTTCATCTATCTTTTGTTGGATGCTTTATGCTGCTGTTTGGCCCTTTTCTCTACGGAAACTGGATCTCCAATTCATACTTTGACCCTTGGGATTTCGCTTTTACCGGACAAAAATCTCAGTAGGCTGTAATCTTCCCCTTCTTTAGGGCATAAATCTTGTCCTAATGCAGTTTAAGTTACTCTGTGCTTAAAATAGTGAAATCTTCTCAAAAGATTTTTTAGAATTGTAGTTACAAATCCTTCCATTCTAATTTAAAGTGATTTCCTACTATTGCAGTGTCCTGGCTGAGAAACTAAACTTGAATTATGAGGATGCGGAGAGATGGATTGTTAATCTTATCCGGACCTCAAAGCTTGATGCAAAAATTGATTCAGAATCGGGATATGTAATCATGGAACCAAATCATCCCAATGTGTAAGCATCAAAATTATATGTCTGGTCGGGTCTTCCTTTATCAAGATTTACATTTTGTAGCATTATAACCTAATGGCTGAGCTGATTCTCTTGCATCCAGTTATGAGCAGCTCATAGACCACTCCAAGGCATTATCCGGGCGAACATACAAACTTGTTGGCCAGCTTCTGGAACATGCTCAAGCACAAGTGGCTCGATGAGTTCAGGGCAAAATTTGAGCTGGAATTGTCCAACTATGCGGGAGTTTTTTTTTTTTTTTTTTCTTCAAGGTTATGATAAGATTAGATAAAAGCAATTCTAGTTACATTTATGTTCTTGAAAATTTTCAGCAACCGGCTTCTTTTTTGGTTCACATGTGCTTTTAACTTGTTAGATTTGAAGTCAGCCAAAAATGTATTTGTGCTTTCTTTTTATGTATTTTGAATCTTTGCGCTTGTGGAAACCAATTAAATTGATCGTTGCCTTATCAGAATCTTTTCTTGTTTGGCGAGTGCATTGTTGTGAAAATCCATATTGGTCTATATTCTAAAGAACTGAAAGACAAAACAAAGCACAAGCATGAAGACGTGGCCTGTCTATGTGGCAAAATTGTTTCTTTTGATGGTGATGTGGTGGAGGGACATATCTAAATTTGTCAAAATAGTCCTCATTGTTTGTGTTTCACTTCAATTCAACGGAAACGGATCATGAGATACCCAATAACAGCATGATTAATGAATCACAATCCATTAATTATCAATTACTTTACAATTATGATCTTTTGGCCTCTATGCCTCGTATTTAATTCCGTCCTCAACCAAGGACGAACTGGATTCAATTTCAGTAGACACAAAAATCCATGCTATGAAAATGGAATTCCTTTTTTGAAGATTCCTTGTCCAGGAGCCAGCATTGCTAAAGGGTCATAAGCAGATTTCCTCTTCACAAAAACCTGCCATTGATTCCCATAGTGAGCTCTCCACTCTTCTCTAGTACTGTATTGGGGTAAATATTGCTTACAGCCAGGAAGACTCTTCACACAAAAATTCATTATCCAATTATTCTGATCTAATATATATTCTAAGCTGTCTTTCGATCCTCTTGTCGACGACGGCATCGCCGATGATAAAAATGCCACCAGGTAGAAAATTTCTTCATCAGGGGTCACAAAAGATGTTCTATTGATATTAATACACCACCTGAAAAGTATGAAGTAATATGATTAGTAATTTATTTAATTTTATTTAAAAAAGAAAAAAGAAAAGAGGGATTAATTAGTGAAAGAAAATAATAATTACTTAGATTTGTTAACTGGGTAGATTAAGATGGGCTCATTGGATGAATCCGTGAGCATGTTGCCAAAGACTTGTCGAGAAAAACTATGAACTTTGCTTTTAGGAATGAGTAGATTCAGCCATGGATGAGGAATTTCCCATAATCCCTTCTCTCTAAGTTTTTTCTCAGAAATATGGACTCTATCTAAGAAATCCACGTAAGGAACTTCTGAGAGGAAAAGAGTGGCTGGAATATAGCTCAGTTCTGATAGTAAGCTCTCAACTTTCTGCAATAGTTAATAACCATGATCAGAAATAAGCAAAATGCATGAAATAATAAGCTTAATTGGGTTGATGAGAAACTAATCAAATTTTATACGTACCTTGTTGATAGAATCAGTTTGATCTGGGTTGAAGTTGTACTTGGCCAATTCAAGACAGTAGAGAGTTCTTCCATCTGATTTGAATTGGCTGGCTTGTTGTGGGTCCTTAGGATTAAAAGAAGAGCTCCAGCTATTAACAAGACCAGTTCTGTTTATGATAACGAACCCTTCAATATAATCAAACTGATCATCCTTTGATCTCTTTGATGATATTAGATACTCTTGGTCCTTTGTGAACTTTGAGAAATCTGTGTACAATGCCCTTATCCATTTCACCTGTCACCAAAAAAAGGGTGTGAACTAAAAATAATACTATTAAAGGGTTCTTCTGTGTGTGTGTGTGTGTGTGTTGTGTTTACCATGGTTGGTGCCTTTTCTAGGGAAATCTGAGCCCGAGTGATGATGCCAAATTGTCCAAGTCCTCCAAGAACACCATAAAAAAGGTCAGCATTTTGCTTCTCTGAACATGTATACATCTCTCCCTTTCCTGCATATATAGAGAGAGATTATGAAAAAAGAAAATTTATCATTAGTAGACATGCTGATGATAATCTAACCAACATACCCTTACTTCAGACACAAAATGGCATACAGATTCCAGTTTCAAACGCTTATCCAAATGAAGACTGAGTATATATTATACTCTAGAATGTCAGACTAATTCTCTCCTATATGCTGCATATGGGTAATTAATCATGAAAATATTAAGTGTAAGTTGAATATGTAGTACCTGTAATAACTTGAAGCTGGAGGACATTATTGATCTGGGGTCCATGCCGGAAAGCCTGGCCACTAATACCAGCATTAGACAAGGTACCTCCAACAGTTAGATGCAGATAATCTGTCCAAGATTTCGGTGCTAGCCCATGTTTTAATGTTTCATGCAATATGTTAATCCACAACTCTCCTCCTGATACATCCGCATAGTAATTATCATTATTGTTGTAATCATCATTCTCATGATCTGATGATATTTTTCCACTAATTTTCCCATCATCATCATCATTATCCACTTTGAATATACGTACTTCATCTTCATGATGACGATCCAGTGACTCCATGTTTATAACTACTCCTTGATGGGCCTGGGCTTGACCATGAAGTGAGTGTCCATGGCCTCTTGCTGCTACTGTCAGCCCAGAAAATGGGCCCATTTCATAGATGTGTTTTACTGTGGTTGAGATATCAGAAACTATTTTTGGGTGCAAAACTGCTAACGGGTATGAATGGAATCTTCTTCCAAAATCCGTGGCAGCGAAATGATTGTTGTCTAAGCTCAAGTGTCCTTCTAGGTTTAGGGTTTGTAGAGATGATGATGATGATGATGATGATGAAGATGGAGCTTCCTTTGTGGTATCAAAACATTGGTTAGGATTTGAACATGGGTAGTTAATATTATTGGCTATAATAAGCTTATGATGATCATGATCAAATATACAGCTCATGAAGTGAATCATGACAAAAATCTTGAAGATCAATACTATATTGTTAAGCTTGGGGAAGAAGTAATTAGAAGTTTCTAACCCCATTTTATCTTTAACTTCCAAGAGAGAAAGAGAAAGCGAGAGAAAGAGATGTGTATGGAGAGGAAAATAAGGTAAGGAAATGAGAGGAAGAGAAAGGGTATTTAAAGGGAAAATGAAAAGAGGGATCGAGGCACAGAAGAAAACACATGTACACCACTTGATCAGTTGTAATTGGATGTGTAGGGTTTCATTTGATCTCTATAATTTGGTGCTAACCTTTTTGGGGTATCACTTCTAAAGGTTTTGTATTTCTTGTCACTATTACAACTATAATTTTGCTTTCTTTCTTTTTCTTTGCATATATAATATAGCTAATAGTACTACTAGCGAGATAAGTAGCTTAGAATTCTCGCTTGACCAAATACATATATATATATAGAGAGAGAGAAGATACAGTAGGTATATTTGGTCTGCATGTCTTTCATTTCCATCAACGACTTTTTTTAGGTTGTCTACCTTTAATGAAAGACAACTCACGGCGACGACATACTTCACTTCTCACTTCGTCGCATGCACATTTTCTCTTAAATGGCAGCCTTTTTTTCTTTTTCATTTTTTATTTTTGTTTTGTTTGTGCTGCCTTCAAATCATTTAAAGAAGTTTGATGCATATATAGAGCTTCTAGATTCTTTTTCAGCATCTGTCTTTGATTTTGCTAAATCTTTCGTTCATTTGTCGATTTATGTCGGTCTCAATCTCAGGATCTTAAAACGCATGAGTCTTACTTAGCTCACAATACCATATATAAGGACTCGTCGCTCGATCGATTTTGAGTTACATGTGAATGTAATTAAACGGGCCTTTGAATTCTAGTCATTGGAATGAAAAGCAATGCTACTGTTTTGTGTCAGTTAATATCGTGTACGTACTTGCAGCGCATTTTCTCTTATCGGAGAGTGATCGGCAGGGAGGCCCCCTCTCTCTCTCTCCAACCCTCCACTAGTTAATGGGAAGTCGGAGGGTGGGACCCACTTGCTGTGGTCCTTGAGCTAGAAGAAAAGGATTCTTTGACTATCTTATCCTACGAGACACCTCTCTCTCTCTCTCTCTCTCTCTCTCTCCCCCTGTGCCTGTGCCTGTCTATCTCACTTCCTCATGAATAATTGTATGAATTTGGCATTCAATTGTTAGTACAAGCTTGGTCATGTCGATGTAATTAGAATGACGAGCTAGCACACAACTTGTTCTTTCCACCAATTAATGTTTACTATATATCATCATATGGAGTTGATCAAGAAGCAAAAAGTTAGAATAATGTGAATCAAATTTATTTTTTTTCTTTTTTCATAACAAATAATTATAAGGTTCGAGTTTTAATATCAACGCATGTAAATTTTTTCTTGAACACATGCATGCATAGCATTATGTTCTAAGCTCACTCAACTCATCTCTTTTTTCCTTGGTAAATAGTAATATTAAACAAGAAAAATCATCAATATTATACATATAATATTAATATTTTTGTACAAAATGAGGAACATCAAGTTTCTATGATGCAATGATGGGTAAAATTTCGTGAATGCTAAACAGTAGTAAAAAAGAAACTAATCACGAGCTTTGGGAAAAAAAGACGAGGCTTCAAACTATTATCATTAGGTCTCAGCACTTTGACAAGCTAAAACGATACAATGTGACATGCTACGTATAATATGTATGCCAAATACAAGACAGTAATATACTAAAATATATACTAGTGATGATTCAATGGGCTAAAATGAATGATTAATAAAATAATCATTCAATTAGACATGGGTTAATAAAATAATAGTACAGACAAATTACACATGGGTTAAAAGTAGATAGTCGTTCCCGAATAGAAGGAACAAATCTGTTAATATTTTTAAGAAGATCTAGTATTGTTGTTGAGTATCCTCAACCCCAACATCCGTAGCTACTAATTTTTGTCTTTTTTAATGTTTTTCTCAATAGTGTTAATGATGATGAATCGATGGTGCATATATATGGAGTGCTTTCTTCTTAATTGGTGTTGCCTAAGAAAAGAGAGGTGGATATGATTTCATTTCACCATTTTTATTATTATTATTTATTTATTTATTTATTTATTTATTTATTATTTACTACCATCTAGAGAGAAAAGATGGTTTTGTATTTCCAATGCTTATAATTTGAATAAAATGTTGTAATAATCAAACACAAAAAGTATAATATACTACAATATATGTTATAATGTTAATGTCACCCGCCAAAACCAAAACATTAGAAAAATAAGAGCAAGTTAGGCCAATCATATTTATTTTATGAAAGTAACCATATCGTATATTATATTATATAAAAGATAACCTAGATACGACACATATGTGATTACAGTCAACGTTAAATTATTTGATCAACGTTGTATACATATGTTTTGAAGATGATTTGGCTATTAATGATGATCATGGCGTGAGACAGTTATATATGGAGGTTGGAGGAGGAGCATGATGATGAATGTTCATATGAAGTGACACGTCATGTTTCTTTAAGTCGTCGTCTTCATGATCATGATCATCATGTTTTAAAGAGAAGGAAAAATGTATGCATACATGATATGAATTATGATGATCAAGTCCTAAAGCCTAAAAAGAGTACTTGCTAGAGAGATTACTGATCAATAAGAGTAGTCCACTATTTTTCTTATCTTGTCTCCTATATGAATACATTCCACTATTATCATGTCACATATGACTCTCATCATCATGCCACCTTCTTTTCTCAATTTCTCTCTTCCATCTTCATGCCCTGCGTAAATATTTATTGTCACCTTAATTTATTATATATGCTTCATTTGGAGTAGAATGAGAAACTTAATTTATTATTATTTTAAAGTTGTCTATTTGAAATTCTGCAAGAAAAGAAACATGTCCAAACTATTGTTCTGTTCTATATATGCTTGAAACGTTAGAAAAGAAAAAGAAAAAAAAAAAAAAAAACTACTCCATTATGTCTACATATTACAAACTAGGTTTCACCTCCCTGACATGATCAGCTTATCTTGATGTTATAGAGCTTTTAAGAAAAAGTTGTCATCATAGCTCTGCAGAATCAATCACACCCGCTTCACCCTCACAATTTGTATATGTATATACATACATATATATATATATATATATATATCACCTTAGGTCTTTTGAGAAAATTGGGCCAATATTAGTCCAATCAGGTGAATTTTGAAACTTCATCTTTAATGGATTTAATGGAATCTCTTCCGCTTAGCACGAACCCTCTTTTTTAGCAGCACACCTTTTCTTGAACGGCTTTCAAACTAGCTATATATCACAAGCATGAAATGAAATGTGCGATCGACTCTGTAAGCATTGCTTTTCTGTTCAAACACATGTAATGTTGGGATTTGCTCTTCCACTTCATTTGTAACGTTCTTAATTTTTCAGCTCAGGTGGTCATAAGAAAATGTAATTATATTTAGTATCACACAAGAATGCATAATCTCCATTGATTCTATTGCTATTGGAAATAATGATGGTATCGTGGAAAAAAGAAGAAGAAGAAGATATGTGCACTACATGCAACAATTATAGATGGTCTTAGAACAAGACTAATGGAGTCAATTATGGTCATAATGTAGCTTTATAGGGTACTTTGTATATACCTTAATTAATTAAGTTGGTGGGGGTTATATCTTGAATTTCATTTGGTTATCTTGAAAGATATAGCCTTGATTGATATTGATAAGATGCCATTGCCCTGCATGTGCTTCCAACTATCTATCAATTTTCTTTTTCCTACAATTCAAAGTAGCAAGTAGCTAGGGAAGTAGTGTCATAGCCTCTTCTTTTATAATAGCTAGGCAACGACTAGCTAGATTTCTTCATGCTTACCTAATCATCCTATTGACAACTTTGAACAAACAGCCAGTCGGACAGCAAGCAAAAGACGTTTCTCTTAAACATATATAACTAGTAAGTGTATATGTCTATTCTCTTGTATATATAGACAGGATCTTATGCTAATTTCAGTTTGATTCTCGTAATCCACTCTCCCTTTTCTTAGTAGTAGGCTAGACTGCAAAATTGGTGGTAAAGGAGGTTGAAAATGATAGAAATGGCAACTATATTACCAGTTATGGTTGTTTATAGATCCTTAGCTAGCTTAGATTAGTAGGTTGGATGAATACGAGTGGAGGCTGGAGAGTATTATTGAATATTGATGATTATGTTGTTCACATACAAAGCAAAAGAATCATGATTTGGTCTTAACATTATCCCAAGTACAAGTTTGAAACATAGATTCTAAGTCTAGCTATTGCATGCGTAGCTAACTAGGCACCATGGCTCGTAAGAGTGAGATGATCATTATCATTCATTAAACCACTAACATGAGAGTGAAATAAGGTATATTCTCTAGAATCTCAAATCACTTCTTTTGCAGCTCTTACAATTAAGTAAATAAGATTATGAAGATCCTGTATCGATCGATCACCTGAGCACACAAGAAATTCTTAAAAGACACAAAAAAAAAAAAAAAAAAAACTTAGCTCTTGACTAGCAGCAATTAGGTGAATGAATGCATATTTTTGGTTTTTCATAATATAAATGACATTTTAATTTCATTAAAATCCACATCTTCCATATATTTCGTATACATTGGTTAGGCATCAAAATCAAGACTCAATATATTGTATATTGGACTGTATTAATTATGGTATTACTATAATGATATGATTTTATTTATCAAATTATTAAATAATGTTATATCCTACAAAGTCTCACACTAGCTAGGTGGATTAAATATGTAGCTATATATGGTGAAATAAAGAACTTGGCTTTTCTAATAAGAGCACAAACTTTGAATGTGTAGGGGAAAAACAAAGTGGGGCCCTAAAGACACCAACTAAACCATATGATGACTTAGAAAAGAAGCGCATGCTCTCCTTGCTTGACAACATGTGAATGTGTTTTGCACTTTACATCATGTCTTAGAGCTCAAGTACTAATTTGATCAAACATCAATGGTCATATCACGAAAAAGGCATATCGTATAGCAAATATCATGCATGTTTTAGCAACATCCTAATTATATGCCACAAAAGAGCAATAGCTATTACCTAGCTAGGGTTTGCTGGTTAAGTGTTGTTGTTGTTGGTTTTTTTTTTTTTTTTTTTTTTTTTCTTTTTTGAGGGGTGCGCTCTTTTAGCTTCCTCCATTAATCCACTTCACGTGGAATAAGTACATGATTGAGAAATATATCCTATAGAATGCTTCCATGAAGTTGAAGTTGATTGTTGGGTTTCAGTACCATTAAGGAATGCTGGGTTGCTTTCAACTTTTCTTTTTCTTTAGAGGAACTGGTTGTAATGATCAATTTGATTGAAAGGATTATGAGTTCAATAGTAGTAAGGGACATAATTATACGACTAACTCAATTTGAGTATCACGATTAAGGTTATTAGCCTTGCAATAACATATGACATTGAACAAAGTTATGTGCAATAAACTTGACCACATTTCTTAATTAGCGATATTTTGCATATAATACACATTCATACATACGTACATACATATATAATATACCATACATCCATTCATGTTGATTTATATATTTTTCTGTTGAAAACTTCTAGTATTACTAATTTACTAGGTACTCAATTTAGTATCATTGGTAGCTTGATCATGTGTCATGTAAATAAGTTGATCTCTATGCCTTAGACTTCGCTTATTGTGTAATAATATTTGGTAAATAGATGAATCATAAACATAGCATCCGGATCCTAATAAATTTTACAAAAGAGGGAGAAAATGACGATAGAAGCCAAGTATCAAATGGAAGTCTGATCTGGTTCCCAACCACATGGGATACTAATTTGGAAGTAACAATCAACACACAATAAACGTTTCGAAAAAGTGTGTTTTTTTTTTTTTTTCTCACTCATATATAGAAAAGAGTTTTGAGCATAACAGCCCACCAAGAACAAGATAGAGGAAGAAGAGGAGGAAGACAGATTTTGTCTGGGGGGTCAGTAGTTAAGAAACACAGGTGCCGTACACTTGGCAGAAGCTTAAGTTGTTGGATCATGTGTTGTTATGAAGTTGGATCCTTTAGTCAGACACGTTTTCAAGTGGAAATTTGAGGGGGTTTAATCCCATCAAAGATAACAAAAGAAAATGTTTGGTCTTACAACATTATTTGAAACATGATTGGTTAAATACCAAAACTGGTTTGACTTTGCAATGTTTCATAATGTCTTGGTGCAACGTACCTTTTCTAATCCCACTCTAATCAAACGTACATATACAATGTTGTGTCTTGTCGTATACGTCTTTAATGTTGTTTAGTTGCGTGTTCATTTAACTATTAGCCTTATCTCTACTATATGTGTCTGTCGGGCTAATCAAAGTGAGTATGAGTGTGAGGATGAATGTAAAGAATGGTTATTGCTACACACTGTTAATAAAATAGAAAGACTGTAATGATGAGCGTAACTTATGAGACTTATCACTTAGAGGCATGGATGGTAAAAATGCAAGAAGGTGAAATATCCCTCTTTTGAAAATCTCCACTTGCTATTGGACTAAATGATTGCGACAACCACGGTAGTATTATAACGGTTAATAACTTAACTTTCCCTATACTGTATTGTTTAACCTAAACAGTAAACACCTGCCTCATACAAGTGGTAAGTCGCATGCTCCTCTCATTGCTAACCTTGCATTTTGTATTATGAATAAACAAAACAAACTCCCTGTAAGAATTCTGATGAACTCAAGAGAGAACAGAGCAAGAGTTTGAAAGAGATGGTAAAACTATAAAATATAAGCATATAGCTTTTTTATTATAAAATCTGTAAATTTTTATTAAACTTTAATATAATATATGGATGAGTTTTAATTATCATTACAAATATAAGTATTCTTATTAGATTGCTTATAATTCAGAAAAGACAATTTACTACAATAATTTATAAAAGTTTGTTTAAAAGCAAATCAGAAGTCTGCATTACATCAAGCCTTTAAGTAGAAAAGAAAAATAGATTTTTGCTGGTTAAAAGATTAATGGATCAAAAACGATGATATGCTTTCAATTGATCTAAAAACAGCTCCAACATGATCATAAGGACTAATTTAATTTATTAGGATAGGAAGATAGCTCAATTGGATCACAATTCTTCAACTATCTTGCCATGACAGTAAACAAAATAATAGCCAACTAAAAAAGTCATAACTTCTTCATTTTTGATCTGATTTGCTTCAAATCAAATCTCACAAGTTTGGTTTGAGAAGATCCAACTGATGTAGAAGGAGTCGATGCAAAAATCCATTTGATGCAAAAAGTCAACTAAAACATAGTGGATAATATAATAATGAAGAAATGCAAAACATATCACATTTTAACACTTCTCCTTAATTGTTTTACATGTAACCCCTAATTTGTTTTTAAAGTAATCAAACTTGCATCTAAACTTAGTGAAGATGTCGCATTTTGATTCTCTTAAATGTCATGCTCATGCCTTATCTCTTCATTTTTTATCAATTCTCTGATGACATGGAATTTAATCAAAATGTGTTTTGTCTTACCAAATTGGATAGGATTTTTTGAGATTGCAATTGTTGACTTACTATCACAGAAAATAGTTGTAGGTCCTTCTTGGTTGAATCCTAGATCCTTCATGATCTTCCTTATCTAAGTAGCTTGATTGGCAGCTGCTATATATTTTGCCTCAGCAGTGGATTAAACCACAACTGATTGCTTCTTGAAGCTCCAATAGAACATGGTTGATTCAAGGGAAAAACATAAACCATTTGTGCTCTTCATATCATCCAAGGATCTAGCCCAATCACTGTCAGCAAATCCATGAAGATTCATTTATCATTTTGAAAACGAGAGACCATGATTTGAAGAACTTCTTAGATACCTAAGAATTCTCTTACCAGCACCATTGCACATTTGAGTGAGATTATGCATGATTCTTGAAAGCAAATATATTGATTACATAAGATCATGCCTAATAGCAGATAAGTATATGAGACCTCCAACCAAGCTTCTAAACCATGTTGAATTTAATTGTCCAGAGCCATCAGTTTTGCTTAGTTTTTCACCGGCCACTAGAGGAGTTGAAATTTGCTTTGTGTTTTCTATTTTGAACTTGTTCAGCATTTCATTAGCATAATTTTCTTGGGAAATGAAAATTTCATCAATAGATTGATGAATTTCCATTCTTAAAAAATATTTCATGCATCCTAAATCTGTTATCTCAAATTCTCTCTTCATATTAGATTTGAACTCCTCTATTTGAACTAAATCACTTCTAGTAATCAATAGATCATTGACATATAATGAAACAATGAGAATTGAGGTACCAGACTTGATGATGTAGATTGTTTGATCATTTTTCACTCCTTTCAAACCTATGCCACTGAGATGAGAATTGATTCTCTCATACCAAACTCTTGGGGTTTGCTTCGGACCATATAAAGTCTTGTGAAGCTTGTACACATACTCTTCTTTGCTAGAATTAGAGAAGTCTTCAGGTTGCTTCACATAGATATCATCTTCTAGGAGGCCATTTAGGAAAGCATGCTTGACATCAAGCTGAAAAATTTTCTAGCCTTTGCAGGCTGCAATGGCAATCGACATTCTGATTCTGTCAAGCCTTGCAACTGGAGCAAAAGTATCCCTATAATCAATGCCTTATTGTTGAGCATATCCCTTGACCACATGTCTTGCTTTGTGCTTGTTGAACGATCCATCAACATTAAGCTTCACTCTAAAAATTCATTTGACACCAATTACCTTTCTGTCATTAGGCTTCTTTGTTAAACTTCAGGTTTGATTCTTGTTGATTATGAACATCTCCTCATTCATAGCTTGCTCTCAGTTATCATTACCCTTAGCATCATCATAGGAATTTGGTTCAGTGATAGCTAAATTACAACTTTGATACACTCATCTAAGCTTTTGAATCTGGGATTAATTGGTTCACTATCATCACCAGTCATATTTAAAAGAACCAAATCGTGACTCTCAAGTAGAAGTTCACAATTATCTTCATGCTCAACATCATCTCCCTACTTAAAATAGGTTGATTCATAAAAAATAACATCTCTACTTAGAATAAATTTGTTGGATTTTAGATTGAAAATCCTATAGGCTTTACTCTTTGTGCTATATCCAACTAAGATGCATTTTTTTTTTATTTTTCAGAATGCTTAGATCTTATAGCATCAGGAGTGTGAGTGAAACAAATTGAACTAAAAACCTTGAGATGAGCATATGATGGTTTGTTGTTTGTCCAAGCCTCATATGAAATCTTTTCTCTGACATATTTAGTAGAAAGTCTGTTGAGAAAATAGACTGTTGTGAATGCTACTTCTACCTAAAACTTCTTAGGGACTTTCTTTTCAAATAACAAACTTCTTGTCATCTCTATTACGGTTCTATTTCTTCTTTCGGCTACACTATTTTGTTGAGGTGAATATGAGACATTAATGAATTATGACATGTTCTTCACAGAATAGCTTGAATTTAGAGGAGGTATATTCGCTCCAATTTTCTGATATCAAGACTTTAATTCTCTTCTCATCTTGTGCTTTAATTTGAGCCTTGAATTTCTTAAACCATCCTAACACTTCTGATTTATTCTTCAAAAAGTAGATCTAACCAAATCGAGTTAGATCATCAATAAATAGAAGAAAGTGCTTAGTGTTATTGAGAGATGGTATCTGCATAGGTCCACAAATGTATGAGTTGATAATTCCCAACTTCTCAGTAGCTCTATAGGAAAGATTGGTTGGAAATGGCTTTCTACTCATCTTGTTAAGTTGACATCATTCATATGCCTTCTTCTGAGCTTGTAGATCTGGAACATCTTCCACTAGATTCAACTTGTTTAATGTACTTAGTTTGATCAGGTCAGCATGCTCAAATCTTTTGTGCCAAAGCCATAACTCATTTTCTCTGGTCACTATGGCAGATTGCTTGTCCTTCTCCCAGTTAAAAAAGAAGTTATTGTGCTTAGTCTTAACCTTTGCAGTGATGATTCCTTTCGAGTCACTGATAATGCAATGATCATCTTGGAATGATAGGCTGTAGCCATTTTTCATCATTTGTTCTACACTTAGAAGATTTTGATTTAAGTTAGGAACAAACAAAACATCCCTAATGATTTTGTTGCCATGACTCGTCTCAATAGAAATGGTCCCTTTTCATTTTGCTTCAACTTCATCTTCATTCCCAATGACAATATTGGTTCTGAAAGTAATGTTGAGATTTAGAAATAAGTCCTTGTTGAAAGTCATGTGACTTGTGCATTCAATGTCAATGAGCCAATCGTTTTTGTGCTGATATTTTTCTAAGGTTGATGTCATGAATATGTGTTCCTCCTTCTCTTCAACAACATTGGCTTATTGAATCTGTTTCTTGTTTTTATCAAACCTCTTTTTTCTACACTTCTTTTTGTATGTCCGAGCCTTTTGCAACATGAGCATTGTGGCTTGTTTTTATTTCAACAAGCATCTTCAAAATGCCTTTTCCACTTGCAAATGGTACAAGTGTGCTCTTTTTTTTTTTTGCTCTACTCAATGGTTATACTTGAGTTGCTCAGTTGATCTTCCTTGATCCAAGGCTTGTTTTGCTTGGCTTGGAATACACTTTCACTTATAGTTTGAGTTCTGTTCTGATGCCTTTTATCATGAGCCTCCAATGATCCAATAACCTCTGCCAATGTGAGAGTGAATAGATCATGACTTTCTTCTATTGAATCTACTTTAGAGTCAAACTTTGATGGTAGGCTTATGAGCACATTGTTGACAATGTCACTCTCTTTTATATGCTCACCATGTAGTTTTAGTTGGCTGACCACTTCATTTAGCCTATCAATGTAAGCTTGGACAGGCTTATCTTCCTTCATTCTTAGTGCTTCAAAATTCCTTTTTGCCATAAGCAAGCTCACTACTCTTACCTTTTTCAAGCCATGGAATTTATTGTACAAAATTTTTCATGTTGTTTTGGCATTTTTGACACAAAGAATCCTTGTATATAATTCATTTGAAATTGCTGATTGCAGCACTGTCATAGCCCTGAAGTTCCTTTGCTTTTTTTCTTTTTCAACTTTTATTTGGTTCACGATGAGATGAGTATCTTCATTAGGTGCTTCATAACCTTCTTCAATGACTTCCTATAGATTAAATACAATTAGGTAGTTCTGTATTTTACCATTCCATATATAGTATTCTTTTTCATTAAGTATTGGTAGTGAAGGTAATGACACTTGATTTGGATTGACATTTTCTAATTTTGGGAGTTAAAATTGCTTATGAGTAGATTTGTGAGGCTGAAAGAAAATGAGAGATGGAGATTAACAGACCCTTAAGAAATCAGCTCTGATATCATATAAAAATTCAAACGAATTCAAGAGAGAAGAGAGCAAAAGTTTGAAAGAGATGACAAAACTATAAAATATAAGTAGACAGTTTCTTGATTGCAAAAGCTATAAATTTTCATTAAACTTTAATACAATATATGGATGACATGTACAAATATCCTTACTAGATTGGTTACAACTCAGAAAAGATAACTTACTATAACAATTAATAAAAGTTTGCTTAAAAGCAAATCAAAAGTCTGCATTACACCATGCTTTTAAGCAGAAAAGAAAAACAGCATTTTGCTGGTTAAATACCAATGGATCAAAAACGATGACATGCTTCCAATTGATCCAAGAACAGTTCCAACATGATCATAATGACTAATTTAACTTGTTAGGATAGGAAGATAGCTCAATTTGACTGCAATTCTTCAACTGTCTTGCCATGCCAGCAAACAAAACAACAACCAACTAAAAAAACCATAACTTCTTCATCTTTGATCTGATCTGCTTCAAACTAATTCTTGCAAGTTTGGTTTGAGAAGATCCAACTGATATAGAAGGAATCAACGCAAAATTCCATTTGACTTATTAAACAGAGTGGATAAAAAAAATGCATAACATATCACATTTTAACCCTTCCAACCTTATTTCCCTTATATAACACAAATTCACAACACAGCCACAATCAAAAGTTCCTAATTTTCCGAAATCTGATCCGACCTTTAAATCTTCTCAACTCTCATCATGAAGAAACACTTGGAGATGGCTTCAACTTTTTTGGTGGCGGGTTTCCTCCGGATAGCATCACATAGGAGTAGAAGTACAGCATTGCAGCACTGTGAAGGGTTAAAATTTAAAAACCTGAAAAGACTATCAAAAAAAAAAAGTAATAAAAATGATGGCACTTGGTTAGGGAATATGTTTTTGAAGTACCTAATGATAGTATAGAAGCCCGTTGGGAACACTTTCTTAGTCTACAAAACATTATAATAGTCAGGAAAAGAAAAAAGAAAAAAGAATCAAGTAGGTAAAGTTGCACGAGATAAAAGTTAGGGACTAGGTTCAATACCAATGAATATGTCTTTAGGTTATTCCAGAGAAGAGTTCCAGCCAAAACTGCAAGGTTGAATCAGATCAATTTTTCTCTCTTTTTCTTTTGGTTTATAATCAAAATATATAAGATGTTATGTGCTTTCCAAAGATTATCTAAAATGACTGAAGGGTTGTTGAAGTTATTGCATGGCAGTCTCTCTTTCTCTTTTTTTTTTTTTTTTTATTAGTACCTGCTTGTCCTAGAATGAAAGGTGTACTGGACTTCCCCTGCCTCCAGATCTTCAAGCTAAAGATACTCAAGGCCAGTAAAGCACCTCCAATGATCAAAGGACTTAATTAACTCTGATTGACATTGTAAGAAGCTTCTCACATGTAAAATGAGTGCTACAAAATACAATTGGGAGAGCAAATAGTATGCAAATACTATTAGGGATCCGAATTGATCTGCTAGCATAAAGACAGAGTTGTATCAGCAGGATAATTTCACTATGCAGACAATTAATAATAGAATTTAAATCCATATGTATAGTAACAAATAAGACGCATGATGAAGGATTCCTGTCATGTCGCTTAGTCTATAATTGCCTACCTAGGATTGAGATCCTCTGAATTGGCCATTGAGTGAATTGCCTCTTAAAAGTCTATCTATACCGTTGATCACACCTCCATACATGTATGTTGGGATCTGTATCAATATGTGAAGGGTGTAGATCATTTTTTTAAGGCGCAATTGAGAGGATCCTAATCCACCTTCCTGAGTAATGACAACTATGAACTATTCACCATTAATACTACTGAGAGGTCTTCGAATAGTAAAGATGAAAAGTGTACTTCAGACCATGAGTGGAAAAGATATAGGCATGGACAGTGGAAATGCGATAGGGAAAACTGAAAGTTAACATATGTAAGCAAGCAAAAATAAATCTTTCTGATCGTTTTAAGTGCGGTTTGTACATTCCTTGCATTGACTATCCAATACAAAATTTCCCTTCCTGGAAAAGTGTCTCATAATAAACTGATATAGACAAAATGCAATCCACTCTAAAACAAAATTGATAGCGGGGCCAACTCCAAAATATAGCTCTTATTAGTAAAATCACAAACTTGCCTCCTTATCAGCTCACTGATCAAAACCTCCAAATGAAAAATAATACCACAGCTAAGGCAAACTGCTCAGGAACAGAAGTTTCCGAAGATATGCAAATTTTCCCAGCAATTCACAAGAAGGCTTTGTCACTCATTTTCTCATAGTAGAAACTCCCGACAAGGTAGCATTAAGAAAGCAACAGCAAATGAAGTTGTAAACAAACTAAAGTGCACTTACCAAAGGGAACTCCAAAACAGAAGTCATGAATTTTTGCTGCTCTTTGTTGTACAGGTTTTGCTGGAGCTGGATACGAGTTAATTCCTTCAGCTAGAGATTTCGATGCACCAGCCTCATAGCTTGAAGTAGGGTTAACCTGGAATTCAGTCGTATCTAAACCATTCCCTTTCAGGCTCACAACAGGTTGCAGCTAAACAAGTAAAAAAGTTAAGTGTAAAACCATATGAACATGCTGATCACAAATACTTTTCAAACTGTTACATAGGCAAATGCTCAAGCGTTTTCTAATGTGAATCACATTGATTTTCCAGCACAACTGAGATCAGTTAACATACACGCAAATTTTTTTCTTGATTACTTTTTCTCATCCTCAGATTTATCTGGGAAACCAAACGGGAGTAGATTTGGAAAATATGAATGGAGAGAGAAGAAACAGAAAATACACGAAAATCAGAAAATAAGGTAAATATTAAAGAATTTAGGGGGAAGCAGGTACCTTTGGGAGGCGAAGCGATAGACATTGAATTGTGATGGAGGAGGATCGGCGTTGAAGGTGAGAACTGCGGTTGATTGCAGAGAAGCAGGAGAGCTGAGACACCGTCGCTGCCATTTTTGGACTTAAAACTCTGTTTGACCACTCGCAATCAAAGCCCTTTTTGCTTTCGATCAAATATCCATCAATCAGCTCTCTCTCTCTCTCTCTCTCTCGAATCATACAAGTCCCCAGCTTCAATCAATAACTGTTCTTTCTCTTTTTGGTGGGTAAGGTTCTGTTCTGCACGTTTTATCTTATATCCTTTTGGATAATGTGCATTATTATTATTATTTTATTTTTAAAAAAAATAATTTTCTTCAGTTGGAGCTTACAAGTTTGAGTTTTAAATTCATATAATCGAATTAATATAAATAATTACTCAATAATTAGTTTTTCATACACAAACAGAGACGCAAAACCTTCCTTCACTGTCTGAATATTCAACAAAATACAAAGAGAGATCCATAACTACCCAATAAGTAGCCTTTGACACTGTTTCTCTACTCCAAAATGGTTAGAATACAAAGATTAAACCGGTTTAATAATAAATCACATCACGACAATTATTTGTTAGCACCATTCATCTCCTCCAGGAGGAAGTCTTGCTAAAACTGATACCGAGACAGATACCAAACGAGCAAGTAACAGTGAGGCTCACCGCCCTTGTATGAAAAGAGTATATGTTTTTCCTCCTGTCTTCTCTCATTTATACCAACCCGCAAGGAAGTACCTCAGCACAAAACAGAAGCAGCATAAAACACCCTGTTTTTTAGTATCATACAAAATTTACCCACAATTAGATATGTATGTATATCAAGGCTTTTTCACTTAGAGATTAGAAAATAGAAGGAACGGAGGAGATTACCTGGAAAATGAGAAGATAGATGCAGAGAACCTTCTCGGTCTTCCTGCCGAATATACTTAGGAACAGGTTAACGAGGGTCCCATCCTTTGTCCCCGTAAGTAGACCTGTCTGAGGATCAAACCTGATATTTTTGGAATATGTCAAAATACTTGGAAATGAAAAAAAAAACATATATATATATATTAATAATAATAATAACAAATATGGGTTTAATAATGTTACTTGGGAAGACGATGCCGTGGACACGGAACAATTCCAGCCAGCTGACAAGATAAACAACACCAAACTACACTGTCATATTCCTCCTCTGTTTTGATGTATATATATATACAGAGAGAGAGAGAGAGATACAAAACCTGGGGGAGTGACAAGAGGAAGTTGAAGACTTGTGGAAGAAAGAAAATCAGGAGGGTTTCACTGCACCAGAAAGTGAAGAAAAAAATATAATCAAGTGAAAATTTATATTAAAGAATGCTGCTTGGATTCAGATTATGATAACAATATGGGCTATCAACCGATATCCTAGTCCCAATTTCTTAACCTTAGCAAGATTTTACATTTCACCTTATTTATCCAAATGTAATTTAAGAAGGTAATAAAAAAAGAAAACCCACCTGAAATGGCCTAAGATCCCAGCAACAGCCATAGTCATTCCAGCAAAGTAGGTATAAGTATCTCCAACAAAAACCGAAGAAGGGTACCTAATATAAAGCAAGCAAATAGAACAGGTAATCACTATTTTCCTGACTATCAAGCGAAAGCATTCATAAACCTTCATTTTCTTAGATTATCATTACCAATTATAAGCAAATAATCCCAAGGAGGTAGCTAACAAGGGTTGGACTAGATAAATGGAGAATGCATGGGCTTGCTGATAATCCACACTAGCAGATGCTCCGATTTGCATGATATTGTGAATTAGAATCTGCAAATTGCTTAACAATTCAGATTTAATACACGAGCTATATATAGTTACATACATATACACAGCTGTTTTGCTAGTATTTTTTTGTGCTTACAGCAAATCCAATGACAACAGTTTGGCCAACTTCGAGACCATTTAGACCCGCATGAATGTTGACACAGTTTGTACAGAACACAGCCAAGAGTCCCATATATAGTTTATACATCCATCCTTGTAAAACAAATAGCAAATGTACTAAGAAAATATAATTTAAAAAAAAAATTAAAAATTCAAGTAAATAACAATCTCATACCTAGATCCAAAACTTTTATTCCAAGATATGGGATAAGAGGCTTTGGTATTAAGATAGTAGTATGTCCAGCATAGGCCATTAGCAAAGGAAGAGCAGCAAAAGATGGAAGGAGCAATTTCCTGTTCTTCACATGAAGAGATATGGATTAAAAAATATAATCCAAAATTAGTGTTAAACCCCAATTCCGGATCAACTCTTTTACTTCTGAAAACAGCCACCTTTTTATGTTTTCCGTGAAAAGGTAAAAGTGATTACTAGATAGAAATACTTACACTCTCCAAGGGACATCAAGGACATCATCCACAAAGCCGAGCAATGTCATAAAGCATATGCATGCCAATGCTGCATTGTACTCCACAAGCCACTGCGAAGTTAAACTTATTGGCGTTGCATCCTAAAGAGCATTTAATAAAAAACTTTTGATGTCTAAGGTACTTACAATTGAATTAGCTGTGAAGTTAAAATACTGAAACAATATTGCCAGGACCAAGAAGACTATCCCCACAACTATACCCAATGACTCCGGCCTGAAACCAAAGATAAAAAATTTATGAAGTTTTCATTTCATGCTCTGGCTTATGAAACCAAAACATCACATCAAGGATTACTGGAATCCATTAAACCAAAGATAAGATAATAGTGATTTAAAAAGTTCATGACTTTAGTAAGAAACCAAGTGTAACATACATATACCTAATTCATAAATTTGATTAGGACCCTAATACCAAGTGCCTAGTTCAGAAAATTGATCATAAGACTCAAATTAAGTTCCAAATTCGTCGGAGATACAGCTCAGAAATGAACCCAAAACAACAAAAGACAAAATTATGGAGCTAAAAATTATCGCTCACACTTTAACAGTGCCTTGAGGGGTACCCCTTTTGTTGATATCAAAACCAAAGAGATTACGCCTCATAACGTATATGGAAGCGACAGGGATGATCCTGAGGGTGACGAAGAAGCCGAAGATACTGAGTCCGGCATTGACGAGGATCGATCTTCTGAGCTCGTGGTCGATCTTGTAATGGAAGAAAATGAGGTAGAAGTACGGGACGGAGAAGAAGAGGAAGAGCTTGAGAATTAGACCCCATTTTGGTGGTGCAATTGGTGGATCTTTGGTTTCTGCGGATTGGATTTGATGATTCGTCGTGGTTGTTTCATTTGGGGAAGATTCTGTTCTTGATGACTCTGCTGAAAGTCTCTTCCGAGCAGCCATGGCAGGCAGACTCTCTCTCTCTCTCTCCCCCCCCCCCCCACCTGGGCATTTGCCACCTAGAGTTCAGTCCTTTGGATCTCTTAATTAAGTTTTTCAGTCTTCTGGTTCAAAACGGCGCGTATTTTATGCGAGATTTTCCTGGGTTTTTATAGTCGTCATTTTTTGGAATAGCTTTGGTCCTCTTCCTCCGAGGCATACCATAAACGAATGCCACGTAGTCATTTTGATCGAAAGAACAAAAAACAATTTATGGTTCATAGAAAGTGGATTCCTCTAGTTATTATAATAATGAAGAAGAAGTCAAATAGCAAGATGTCTGGATTCTGATTCTCTGTCCTAACTCCTACGTCAAAAGGAGCCTTCTTGACCTTGACCTTGCCGTTGCCGTTGCTTGAGAAACCTGAATTCTGGATAAATTATTATGAAACTATACTATTACAACTACAACTTATCCAGCATTATCCATTAGTAATTCTCACTGTAACTTTGTTTCATTTTGTTCATCCAGTTCTCGATCTATTTCTATTTTCAGGTTTGTTTCCTTCAATTTGGTATCTTCTAGTTATGTTCATTTCTTCAATTTCCACTTTGTTGCATCATGCATAATTTGTCTCCTCATTAATGTATTTCTCCATCTTCTTCTCATTTCAATCTGCCTCTTGTTCTCTACTTTCTCTTTCTCTCTCCTCTGTGATCTCCCTCCACCATAGAATCTTCCTCTCATCGATTCCTCTTCAATCGGTTGTTTTTCTAAGATTTGATATTGATTACTCCATTGATCTGTTATTGCCTCCGCAATCCACCTCCGTAATCTACCATCGATTCCATGAAAGCTTGGATTTTGATAGCTTTCTGTTCGCTTTCTGAGGAATCCATGTTCGCTTATGTCACCAGCACTGGTTAGATATTGACCCTTTACACCCTGCATGAGACTACATATATATAGAGAATGTCAATGCATTATATATCAATTCACATGATGCGTATTTGAAGTCAGACATATTTCAATTTCATTAAATCTTGCACGGTTCGATCATTAGAGGCTGGAGAAGATAGCACAATGATATATAAGTCAAGAGTTTTTTCCAAGTTTTTTCGAGCTTGCAATGGGTAAGGATGTGATAAGATTAAGCACCAATCTAATACTTTAATTGTGATTAACGTTGAACAAGATCTGTCAGAAGTACAAGAATGTAATTTATAATAATATTACATTAACATCGTGTATCCGTAAAAATCAACAAATAATAAAATAGAGAATTCTGCGAACGTGCGATTCTCAAGCTAATCGATCTATTCTTGAAAAAAATATAATATACAGACATGCCATAAGTAAAAGTACTTTAAAAGAATGGTAATTTAAATTACGATAATAGAAATTATGTGTAAAGTAAAAATAATAAGATAAAGTATAAATATATTAAAGACAAGATAAATAAAGCATGCATTAAATTAACAGATAAATGTAAATTAATATATGTGATAAATTAAAAAAACTTTAAAATA
This sequence comes from Coriaria nepalensis, assembly GCA_027186245.1. Taxonomy (NCBI): domain Eukaryota; kingdom Viridiplantae; phylum Streptophyta; class Magnoliopsida; order Cucurbitales; family Coriariaceae; genus Coriaria; species Coriaria nepalensis. The sequence goes on from CP114483.1 coordinate 222,115, forward strand.
AAGACATTAAAATTGAATAAGATATTGTATTAAAGTAATATCATTATACCATAATGGAAAATGATATGACTTTACTACATAATAAAAAAAAGCATAATAGAATGCTTAACAGTTTATATCAAAATTGGATACTAAATCTACTGACGATGAATAAACGGCGAGTAAGAAGTTATTTATGGAATGTGAGTTTTAAGTATCAGGAACACTCGGTGAATCACGCAAGCAAAATACTCACGGATCGGTAAATATTCATAAAGGGATTTTTTCAGGGCTTTGAGTCTCGGAAGATCTTCATAGTGTTAAGCCTCAGAAGTTGCATCACACCTTTGGGGTGGTTTGTTTTTGTTTTTTTTTTTCCTTTGACAGAGCCTGCTATTTATAGGAAACCAAAGACTTGGTGGTCAAGCAATCCGAATTTAGCCTTCTAAAAATGGACTTTCTAGGACTGTACCCCTTAAATTATGACCAACCAAAACTTTCCCTTTGTGATTGGATCATTTTTTATTTATAGATAAATACTCAGATTTGCTTCAAAACTCTTGAAATGGGTCAAAGATCTTTTTTGATTTGTAGAAATGCCCCTAAATCAATCAAAATGAATTGAAATGGAGGTCCGTCGACCAAGAATTGGTCGACTTTCGGGCTTCACGATCTCGGTCAACCAATGTTGACCACCCGATCAAACCCTTTCAACAAACTGGCGGCCACGGTTGGCCGGCTTGTGGCTGACCGCCCAATCTTTTTGGTTGGCCGATTTGTTGGAATATTCCTACGACGAATTTCAAATATCAAAATAGGAATTTTGACATCAACAATATCTAATGCTTTATATGTAGAGTACTAAATTATATTCGTGTGTAGCAATTTTGTGAACGAACCACATTCGGAGAAGTAGAGTAGATTCGTTTTCGGATGAACTCTTCAAACTAAACCTCTATGCTGGAAAAGTCATCATCAACTTCAAAATCAAATGTGTCTTGCAGCGAATCAACTATGTTGTCTACATCGAAGTCATTATCCACATTGTCGTAGAAACCTTCTTCGTCCTGGTGTTGGCTGAGCCAGTAGTCATGGAACCAAGTTGAGGTTGTAATCAGTTGCCACCATTCGGAGGAGAAATCTTCTACTTGCCGGAAAGCAGCAGGGATAAAGAGAGGGGCATTAGGGTTCAATGTCAATTTTCCTTTAGAAACTAGGGCCATTCGGAGGAGAAATCTTCTACTTGCCGGAAAGCAGCAGGGATAAAGAGAGGGGCATTAGGGTTCAATGTCAATTTTCCTTTAGAAACTAGGGCCATACTTCTAGCTGATCTATTAGTCTGATTAGTAACTGACAAACCTGAAATAAACAGATGAAAGAATCATTAAGCCATTCATAATAAATGTCGAACAAATCTCTAAAATTTTTCAAGTTTCAACATGATAGTAAATTTTAAAGAATATTAACATTATTACAAACGAGATTCTTGTACTTCTAACAGACATTATTTAACGTACGTAATCACGATTAAAGTATCAGATTGGTACTTAATCTTATCACATCCTTACCCATTGCAAGCTAAAAAAAAACTTAGAAAGAGTGAATGTTCATCCTTATTTCCATCGTCCACACCTAAATTCTTGAACCAATAACTTCTCCTGCCTCCATCGAATCCTCATAGACTTTCATGTTAAAACTTTCAACACACAACCTCAATTAGTCGAACCAGGAAAGGTTTAAGGAGATTAAATATGCATCATGTATATAATTAAGGTCTAATTAATTAATAATTAGCTTTCTTCTTTTAATCTTCAAAGAAAGTTAAGAACATTTTGTAATGATTGACACTTTTAGCCTTTTACAGCAAAGTTAAGAACATTATGTTGTTGAATATCTTGTTATCTTGTCAACTCTTTTTAATATTCGATGATTTAATAAATTTAAAATATTTATATTACATAATAATATAATTTTATATATTTATTACTTTTACAAACATATTTTATATTATTATATAATTAATAATAAATTCAATCTTACACCTAACAAATATATTATTTGTTGGACCTTTTCCTTCGGCTAAAGTGAAATGGATTAAAAACCCAAAGCCCAAAAAATGTTTAATAAATGCAATTAAATGCATCCCACGTTGGAAAGGGAGAAACATTTTTAAGCATTTATAAGTAATTGCAAATAATAAATATTTGTAATAATAACTAAGTATTGGGGTTTGGCTGAGACTCGCACTCGCACGCGCGCGCGGCGTGGGCGTGAGGCGCTTTTGGCGCTTATTAGGCGCACTTGGCACTTGCGGTGCGGTGGTTAAAACAGTTTGACAGTTAAAATTGTCACATGCAGTGGTTGATCGACTACTTCAACGTTTGACAGTTAAAACGGTTAGTTACCGTTAGAGTTTGAATTTCGGGAATTCAAATATCTGACTGTTAAAGCAGTTAAACTGTTTTAAACAAAAAAGTGTGACTGTTTGTGAAACAGTATACTGTTTCACAAACAGGTGCCAAAATTTGCCTATAAATAAGAGAAACCTGAAGAGAACCATATATCAATCTTCTTCTCAGTTTTCGTACTGTTAGAAACCGAATATATTCAATAACAAAATTTCACTGTTGCTTGTGACATGTTGTAAAGGCTTGTCATATCCCGAAAACTATTTTAACAGTAACCTAAAGCAATCTGGGAGGGTGAAAATATTATTTTTTGGAAAACGTATCTGTTACGTGTTTCAAGTTTTGATCCATTTATTTCAACATTATTCAATTCATAAAATAAAAAACATAAAACATAAATCATATAAAAAGAGCAAGCATAAAATGGTAAAATAATTAACCAATTTACCAACCGGTTAAAACGGTAAACTAACCAATCGGTTAAATTATCTAAAATTCCCAAACTGGTCAACTGACCGTTTCACGTTTGCTCGCCCCTACTCCTTACTCTCTCTTCTGAATTGGCGTCGTTACGTGTAATCCATCGTTATCTATTTACCGAATCCCAATGAATTTCCAGAAATCAAAACCCTAATTTCAGCTGTTTTTTTTTTTTTTTTTCAGTTTCTTTAATTTGCTTTCCCATCTCTTTCTCAGATTGAGTCATTTCTCTCTATTTTTACTGATTTGTTTGTTTTCTAGGGTTTCTTGAGCTTCTTTGAAAGATCAACAAAATCACACGGCTATTGATTTAGATTGAATTAGAGAGGGAAATATTGAGGTGGAATTTAGCTGCTGATTGAACTTAGAGACATAATCTTTTTCATGCGAGCAGATCTTATTAGAAATCTAGGGAATATGTGCAATCCAGAACTTCATAAGGGTAGACTTCAAGTACCGAAACTAATAAATGAATATATTGATGAGGTCTCTACTCAGCTGAGAATGGTTTGTGATTCGGATTCTGAAGAACTTTCATTGGAAGAGAAGCTTGCATTTATGCATGAAACGAGACATGCTTTTCGAAGAACAGCTTTGCTTTTAAGTGGAGGTGCTTCTCTTGGAGCTTTTCATATTGGTGTGGTTAAGACTTTAGTGGAGCATAAGCTCATGCCAAGGATAATTGTGGGTTCTAGCGTTGGATCCATTATGTGTGCTGTTGTTGCTACGAGATCTTGGCATGAGCTTAAAAGCTTTTTCGAGGATTCGTGGCACTCATTGCAGTTTTTTTAACAGATGGGTGGGATTTTTACGGTGTTGAGGAGGGTAACTACCCAAGGCGCTGTTCATGAAATTCGACAGTTGCAAATGATGTTAAGGCATTTGACTAGTAATCTTACTTTCCAAGAAGCGTATGATATGACAGGTAGGATTCTTGGGATAACAGTTTGTTCTCCGAGGAAGCATGAGCCGCCGAGATGCCTTAACTACTTGACATCTCCGAATGTTGTTATATGGAGTGCTGTTACAGCTTCTTGTGCTTTACCGGGACTTTTTGAGGCCCAAGAATTGATGGCTAAGGATAGAAACTGAGAGATTGTTCCTTATCATCCGCCTTTCCATTTGGATCCCGAGGAATCATCTGCACGTCGTTGGAGAGATGGTAGCTTGGAAATTGATTTGCCTATGATTCAATTGAAAGAGCTGTTTAATGTTAATCGTTTTATCGTCAGTCAGGCTAACCCTCATATTGCACCTTTACTGAGGATGAAGAAATTTTTCAGAGTTTGTGGAGGAAACGTTGCCGCAAAGGTGTGATATTTTTATGTTTAGTTTCATTTTTATTTTGAATATACATTGCACCTATGTGGAGGTTGGTTATCTATATGTAGTCCATGGCTTTTACAAGTAAATGCTACCTTTTGAAATCTTCAATTCTGTAACTGTTTGTACTTGATGCTCATTAATTAAGTTGTCCTTGCAGCTTGCTCATCTTGCTGAGATGGCGGTAAAGCACAGATGCAACCAGATACTAGAACCTGGTTTTCCATTAGGCGGACTTGCCAAACTGTTTGCTCAAGATTGGGACGGCGATTGGGAGGGCGATGTTACTGTTGTTATGCTTGTAATAGGATCCGGTCTAGAAAATTACGAATATAACTAAACTTTATTCTTCAATAACCGAGATAATTAAAAGAACATAAATTAGTTTACGATTCAAAAGATAGACCGTCTCCTCCTAAGAGTTCATACTCTTCAAAATTCGCAATGCCCTAACCCTAATCAAGAACTGCTAATTAATCTACTAATCACTAATTATTAAAATAGCCTTCACTAATAATAATAATAACTATAACATAATAATAACAATTATATTATGTTTTATTCCGCCTAATATAAGTCTTAATAATCGATGGTCTAACATTACTCCCCTCCCAATGAGACACCTTGTCCTCAAGGTGAAAATCCAAAAACTGTTGTGTGATGGAAGAGTATGTTTCCCATGTGGCATCGTGGAGCAGCATATCCTTCCACTTAATCAAGACATCCAATGGAGCCTTCGATCCCGGGGCCCCTTGCCTAACCCCACATAGCTCATCTGGTTCCAACAACACCTCCATATCTGATGTCAAATTCGGTGGTAGTGTCGGAGAGGCCACGTGAGTTCCAATTGCCTTACGGAGCTGAGATACATGGAAATCCGGATGAATCGCTACCGTGGTCGGTAACGCAAGCCAATAGGCTATTGCCCCGATCCGCACAACCACTTCGTAAGGCCCGAAATAGCGTGATGATAATTTCTCATTCTGCCTCCTCGTTACGGATTTTTGCCGGTATGGCATAAGTTTCAAGAAAACCCAATCTCCCACTCCAAAATGAACCTCCCGCCGATGCTTATCGGCCTCCAATTTCATCTGCTACTGAGCCTTCGCTAAGTGCATCTTTAATTCCTCTAAATAATCATCCCTCGCCTCTAAATATTGCTCCACCTGTGAGACCGGGGTGGTGCTACGTCCATAACGGATCAACGGAGGTGGATCTCGCCCGTAAAGGATGCGGAATGGAGTGGTATTCGAGGCCGTCTGGAAGGATGTGTTGTACCAATACTCGGCCCATGCCAACCACTTAGCCCAAAGTCGAGGGGTATCTGACACGAAACACTGCAAGTACGTCTCCAAATAGCGATTAACCACTTTAGTCTGACCATCCATTTGGGGGTGATAGGCGGAACTTCACTTCAACACCGTCCTCTGTAACAGAAATAGTTCCTTCCAAAATTGGCTAAAAATAACTTTGTCGCGATCGGACACAATGGCCTCTGGCACCCCGTGTAGGCGGATGATGTCTCTCATGAAAGTCAGGGCTGCGGTCAAAGCTGTGTACGGGTGCCTAAGCGGCACAAAATGTGCATACTTGCTAAGACAATCAACTACCACCAAAATAATGGTATAGCCTTCTGATCTCTGTAACCCATCAATAAAGTCCATACTCACTTCCTCCCATACCTTTTGGGATAACGGTAGAGGTTGGAGTAATCCTGTCGGGGACATAGCCGCATACTTGTTTCGTTCGCAAACTTCACAACGTGCCGCAAAACGCTCCACATCTTTCTTCATACCCACCCAATACAATTCTGTCACCAAGAGTTTATAAGTTTTTATTACCCCTAAGTGTCCCCCGATTGCACTACCATGGAACTCCTGTAACATTCGCGGTATGTGCACAGACGATTTCGGAATCACAATGCGCCCTTGGTAACGAAGTTGCCCCCCCACAACCGTGTAGTCGGGATACCCATCATCGCCCCGTTGAACTGCCTCTCTAATCTTGCGCAACTCGGAATTTGCCGTCGCTTCCGACTCAAGGTCCATGACATCTAATACCCGAGGAATCGATATTGCCGCTAAGAGGGGTCATCTACGCGCCTGGACAGCACATCCACAGTCTTATTGTCTAGTCCCGGATGATATTGTATCTCAAAATCATAGCCCAACAGTTTGGACAGCCAGCATTGATGATCCTCGACAACCATGCGTTGTTCCAATAGGTATTTCAAGCTTCTCTGATCCGTGCAGACTATAAACCTCCTTCCCAGCAGATACGGTCTCCATTTTTGGACCGTAAACACAATAGCCATGAGCTCCCATTCATAAACAGACTTAAAGCGGGCGCGCGCTGTCAAAACTTGACTAAAATATACTATCGGTCGCTAATTTTGCATGAGGACAGCCCCTAATCCATAGCCAGAGGCATCGGTTTCCACGATAAAAGTCGCGGTGAAGTCTGGCAATGCGACAAAAGTCGCGGTGCCTGTGGGTAATGATAAAGTGGCACACTAATCGGTGAAACCCTCTCTTTCAACACTATAGCATGCTCGTGATTTCTTTTTGGGGGCAGCCCTTCGGGCATCCTGAAAACATCCCCAAATCTGTCCACAACCTCCTACACAGCCTTTTCAACCTCGTTGCCCACCTTTGGATCCCCACCAATCTGCGGATTCACCTCGATAAGGAACTTTTATCCTTCGCGCTCAATGGTTTACAATATCGTTTTCAAGGCTATTAGAGTTTTACACAAACTCGGATCACCTTCTAGCCTCACGGTCTTCCCCCTGCTCTGAAACTTCATCTTTAATAGCTTCCTGTTTACTATCATTTCACCCATCAAGCTCAACCATTTCATTCCCAGAATCGCATCCGAACTGCCCAGGTGTAAAGGCAAGAAGTCGTCAATGACTTCCAACCCTTGCATCACTAATCGTAGGTTCCCGCACTCCGTACCATAGTACCCGTGCCCAGAGTTATTTTGTGGCTGCCCGTATCCGTCAGCTCTAGGCCCAGTTTCAGAATCACTCGGTTAGAAGTGAAATTGTGAGTGGCCCCACTACCAATAAGAACCATTACGCTTTGCCCTCCAATTTCCCCTTTTAGCTTCATGGTGTGGTAGGGAGTAAATCCGACCACCGAGTTAAGCGACACTTCCGCCAAGTCTAGGTGGTGATGCATTGAGTCCTCCTCCCTCTCCTTGTCAGTTTCTACCTCATCATCATCCTCATCATCGACAATTAACACTTGGAGCCTCCTTTCCTTACAACGGTGCCTAGGCGTGAATATTTCATCGCAACGACAACACAACCCCTTAGCTCTTTTATTCTCCAACTCGGTCTCCGTCAACCTCTTGAAACTTCCCTCCGGGCGGTTTCCGGCTCTCCTCTCTCCCGAAACTTCCTTACCAACGGTGACAGTTTCAGTCCGGGCGTTATAACACCTGGAATAGCCTTTTGTAATCATACTGCCGGTGCTATTTTTTACTACTTTTTTGGAAATTTTCGTCTCCTCCACTTGTAATGTCAAGTCCATGTATTCCCCCAATCCTTGTGGCCGCAGCAACCTCAATACTGCCCGAATTTCTAGCTTCAACCTCTTTAGAAAATTCCCCTCTATGACCTCCGGCGAGACACCTGTTAATGGGCCCGAAAGCAACTCAAATTTCTCCCGATATTCCAAAACTGTCCCCTCTTGACGAAGGGCCAAAAACTGCTCGTACAAGTCCCCATCTTGCGAGGTCTGAAACCTCGCCATTACCCGTTGCTTGAATTCAGCCCACGACCCAATGGGTTAGCGATGTTTGCACCATTGGAACCATGACAACGTCGGTCCCTCTAAACAGAGGTCCGCTGCCTGTAACTTTTCCTCCTCGACAGCCCGTTAACCGCGAAGTATCTTTCCACCCTATATACCCATGCGGTTACATTCTCACCTTCAAAGATCGGCATTTTTAGCTTGTGAATCTGCGGGTCAGCCCACATTCTGCCCTGCCACGCCGCATACTGCCCTTGCCTCACCCAAGGGGGTTCCGCCGGAACCCGCCCTTGGAGTCCTTATCCCGCCGCTAGCGGCAGTTCCACCTGTAGACCAATCAATGAATTATGTCAAGTTTTCCCTTGGTCGGAATTGACCCCTTTCGGCCGGCCCCCACTGTGGCGCCGCCGCCTTTAACCCGCTACTCGGATCACCCCTAAAGGCGCCTCTAACCTGACCTTCCACACCCGCGCCCCCCATGGCGCAGCCTGCCCTCGATTCTCCCCCTGCAGCTTGCACGACAGCCGTGGCTGCCTTCTCCCTCGATTTCCCTTACTGCCCGACCGCCCGTAGGTTGATCGGGGTTCGGCAATGACCAAACTTGCATCTCAGTTAGTTTCATCAACATAGCTTCCAGTGACGAAAACTATTGTTGCATGGTCGAGAAGCGTTCTTCGATCGTTGTCTTAATCGCCGATACTTCGCTCTCCAATTTCTCCTTAAGTGCCTCTACCTTCTTCGCAACCATTGTCGATGGAGTGCTCTGATACCAATTTGATAGGACTCGATCTAAATAATTACGAATATGACTAAACTTTATTCTTCAATAACCGAAACAATCAAAAGAACATAGATTGGTATACGATTCGAGAGGTAGACCATCTCTCCCTAAGAGTTCCTACTCTCCAAAATTTATCAATGCCCTAATCTTAATCAAGAATTGCTAATTAACCTACTAATCATGAATTACTAAAATAGCCCTTACTAATAATAATAATTATTATAACATAATAATAACGATTATATTAATTTCTATTTCACCTAACATAAGTCTTAATAATCGAGAGTCTAACATGCATGCTGCTCTTTCTCCTATATCAATATGAAAATCCCGGTATAATGCTAAAAATAGTGTTAAGACATCAAAAGTTTCAATAGAAAATTGGAGCTATTGGGTCCATTCGGTTCAACTTTTTCTGCTATTGTTCTGATAAATTGACCGGTAAGCAAGCAAAAATTTGGTTCTGTGTGGGATTAGCGTTTGAAACAGACTAAAGTTTAGTGGGTCGAAACAAAATTTGGACTCTAACTGGAGTTTCGAATGATGACCAAATGGACCCAAGTGGAACAAACAAGTTAACTATGCTGTATTTTTGGATGATTTGCAACCTTTCTTTCAATAAAAACTAGTACGCGCCTTTTGTTTTCTCCATGTCTATGTCAGTACTCAAAAATCATACAGAACCCATCTCATATGGATCTTCAAAAGGCAGCAAATCAAGGTAGAAGATGCACTTGGGAGAAACTAGCCGCCATAAAAGCAAACTGTGGGATGCGTTGCAATTCTCAACCACATGCGTTGGCTCAAAAGAAGAGCCGAAAGAGCAGCAGCTGCTTCTCAGGGCCTTTCCACGGTCAAAGTCAGTGCTTCTAGAAGAATCCCTTCTTGGAACTGCATTGCAAGAGAGAATTCAACAGGCTCAGTTGAAGACTTCCTTGCAGAAGTTGTTACACACCAAGGAGGAGGAGGAGGAGGTTCTTCGGGTAAAACCCTGCGGACCCACAAAAGTGTGCATGATGGAAGTGATAGTGAATCGGAAAGCGTTGAATTAACTTCTTGGACGAGATCAGGTGGGCCCTTGGTGAGGACAACCTCGGCAAATAATTTCATAGACTTTGTCAAGAGTTTGGATGTTGATGAACTCAACAGAGGATTGATGGCTAATTCTAACTCCTCTATGGGTGTTCAAGTTGCATCCAACGGGCAGTATTCTCTTAGTCCAAGGGGTGCAATTACAGCAGATAGAAGCTCTGACGGGGTAGAGTTTTATCTTAAGGATCTTGGAAAAAAATCTCTGTAAATGGGTCGAGCAATATCGTGCTGTCCGAAGGTGATCTCTTGCAGCCGGAAAGGATCCAGAATGGGATCATGTTAAATGTCATAAAGAAAGAAGACTTGGCATTGACTAATAGGAGTCAAGATAGTGAGAATGAAGTTGAAGGTATGCAGATTGATTGTTCGGATAAGGAGATGGATGAGATTGCTTGGGATCTGAAGGTGGGAGCGATGACGATGATGATTCCCCTGCGGAAAACAGAGTAAAGGAATTAACACCTTCTGGTTCTGATTCCATAGTTCATTGTAGGAAGGAGGATGATGACAACGAATAAAGATTTCTTTGGGTTTGTGGGTTGTTTCACTACAGGTTATAACTACTTCATGATCTGAAAGTGCGAGTCTTGAGCTGAGAGCTGCTCTGTACAGTTTGAAATTCTGCAAAATCTTGGGAACATGTGAAGTCGAATATATCATGCACTCTAATCTGTACTAAGAAAACATACAATACACTAGTGGTGACTGGTTGCTTGATGCATATGATGGTGGGTCCAACCTGTAGCTTGTGATGTAAGAGAGATTTTCACGTATTGTAATATATCCATCCTCTCTTCTATCAATCAATGAAAAAGCGTTCAACTTTCCCTCTCGTCAGATTGTTATTCATTTGGATGAATGCGGTGGGACTAATGAATGACAATAAGCTTAGGTGTGTTACTTTACTATCAAGTGATACATGATCAAAAATGGCTGCATGATTAGTACATGAGTCGTCGAAAAATCCAGGTCATACTACTCATCTCTCGTAATATATATAGAATAGAATAGAAAAGAATAGAATGGAATAAAATAGAATAGAATAGAATGGAACTTGGTTCCGAATCAGTAAATGGTCTGGTCTAATTACACAGAAAAGGCATCCAAGACTACCCAAATGAAACCGCCGAAGAGAAAAGAAAACTTCCCGAATTTCACAGCAAGCGATCTTGGTCCCTCCACTCTGATTTTGATTGTACTCTAATTTTCCTTCTGCCTCAAGACAGCTTGGTTGTGTACTATATTTGTCTTAGAAGTTGACAAAAGACTCTCCAACTCATTATTTATGAATGAAACAAGATTTAAAATTTTTAAGCACAATTTCTAAGAACATTCCTTGTTCACAGTTCATTTTTATGACCCACTAAACAAAACCCATTTCAGTTGCAACACAAGCAGCTTATCTCCATCTCAATGCAAATCAAAATGAATGTAAGATAGCTTCTCCAGATATTAATATTGGATTGTGAATTCTAGCCATCATCCCATCCAGACTATAAATTACAGTATACAGATAGATATGTTGTCACAAACAAAATGCCTTTTCATACTTACTTTTATTTTATTGCCTATTTTGTACTCTTAACAGTTCATATGTATGTCGTGTCGTGTCGTGTTTATACTTGAAATTACACTCTCACCTTAATCCCAAATCTTCTTTTAACAATCAACTTCTATACTCATCCAAATTCTCTATTCAATGATTCATATCTTATCATATCATGTATATATATATATATATATATATATATATATATATTTCCATAAAAATTTAAAAATAAAAGTAAATATTAAAGCGAAGTTTCCTGGAAAGTGCCTTCCCTTCCCTCCATTTAACTCCCCCTTAACTTCCACCATCTTTTCTATCTCAGACTGTCCATTCTTATGCCATCTCTAATCATCCTCTCTTCTATTTTCTGGGTTTTCCCGAAAGTTATTAATCAATGAAGCTTATCAACATCAAATCCAAAAGGTTCAGCCCAAAACATATTTTCGGGTCCAAAAAGGACCGATCGCGTCTCGACCAGTCCGACCCACTATCTGTCGGATCGTCTTCGTCTTTAGACTCCTCCTCGTCTATACATAAACCTCGTATAGGATCCTACTCTGCAGATTTCCCTACGAGCATTTTACCCGAGGGGTCGGGTGATTGGTCCGAGATATCGTCCGATGCCATTTTGCACCCGATTCAGGCTTTCAAGACGAAATATGGAGCTTACAGCGGTATAGTTTCAAGAAAAGAGCTGGAGCTTCTATTAAGTCGGATAGGAGCGGAGCCACCGAGCGAAGAGGAAGTGACGATGATGTTGAGCGAGGTGGATCGCGACGGCGACGGGTGCATAAACCTGGACGCGCTGCTGAACCGAGTCGGGTCGGCTTGTGGGCCAACTTGCGACGATGAGATGCGTGAGGCGTTTGAGTTCTTCGACGCGGATCATGACGGGAAAATCACGGCTCATGAGCTGCTAAGCGTGTTCGCGGCGATAGGGGATGAGGGGTGCACGTTAGAGGATTGTAGGCGCATGATAGCAAGCGTGGACAACAACGGAGATGGGTTTGTCTGTTTCGATGACTTTTTACGTATGATGGACCTGCAATCTGCAGACGTGATTGAAGGACATTAAAATTTGAATCTTTCTTTCTTGCTTTTATTGTTTGGTCTATTTTGTGGGTGTGTATTAAGTAAACAGTCAGACAATCGGACGGCTTTGAATCCTCCATCATCAAAAGTTGAGACTTGAAAAACTAAGTGTATATTATTTTAATGCAATAAATTGAAATTATCGAGCTTTTAATATACATATATATACATACACGTATAGATACATGTAAACCCATTAGATTATATGATGTCAAAAAAAGGTTTATACTGATTCGGGCCTTAATGTCTCTATTTATGTGGCCTGTGGGCCTTGTAGATTTTGAGTCTGATTCTTAAAAGGCCATCAGCCCAACTTGTGACTAATAAGCTTTAGGCAACAATTACATTCCCTAATCCTAATGTGATTAGGAGAAGATAACATATGAGAATTACAATTCTACGAGGAGGCTATAAATTTGAGGAGAAAATAACATATGAGAATTACAATTCTACGAGGAGGCTATAAATTTGAGGAGAAAATAACATATGAGAATTACAATTCTACGAGGAGGCTATAAATTTGATCGATACAAATATTTGTACGTATCTTAAGTTTTGGCACTGCTTTAATAATATTATTACTTTTTGGCTTATAGCATCAATACAAACATCATGGAGATGATGATCGCGACGAACACATCGAAGAGCCAATGCCTATGGCATCACCACAAACATCACCAATGGAGATGATGTGTTGAAATTAAATGGGATCAAGACTTGAAACACGTAATAGATACGTTTTTCAAAAAATGATATTATCACCCTCCTAGATTGCTTTAGGTTACTATGAAAATAGTTTTTGAGATATGACAAGCCTTTACAAAAGATCACAAGCAACAGTGAAATTTTGTTATGAAACATATTCGGTTTCTGACAGTACGAAAACTGAGAAGAAGATTGGTTAAAGTTCTTTTCAAGTTTCTCTTATTTATAGGCAAATTTTAGCACATGTTCGTGAAACAGTATACTGTTTCACAAACAGTCACACTTCTTTGTTTAAAACAGTTTAACTGTTTTAACAGTCAGATATTTGAATTCCCGAAATTCAAACTCTAACGGTAACTAACCATTTTAACTGTCAAACGTTTAAGTAGTCGATCAACCACCACACGTGGCGGCTGGCTGCCACGTCGCAAACGTGCAAAGTGCCAAATGCGCCTAATAAGCGCCAAAAGTGCCTCACGCCTCACGCCTCACGCCCACGCCCCGCGCGCGCGTGCGAGTGCGAGTCTCAACCAAACCCCCAATACTTATTTATTATTACAAATATTTACTATTTGTAATTACTTATAAATGCTTGAAAATGTTTCTCCCTTTCCAATGTGGGATGCATTTAATTGCATTTATTAAACATTTTTTGGGCGTTGGGTCTTTAATCCATTTCACTTTAGCCAAAGGAAAAAGTCCAACAATCCCCAACTGGATAAAGTGTAAATGAATTAACCTGTCAGAATCTTGAAGACGATGCATATGCATGAAATAAAGTATCTTTCGATTTGAACTTTACCTTACTGTAAGTGTCACAAAGTTCTGTCGAAATCCCAGGTAGCTCAAAGCTTTGAACCAGTTATTTCATATATGTGACAAAACCGGTGATACCACACACATAGACACTCATAATTCATATATTCCATATATATCTCGCTTAGCACTATTACGGCCTTGTGTTCATCCTGTTCATAAACTTTCTTAAGAAAAACACTAATTCTTATGAGAGGCGGCACCACCTCTAAGTTTATATAGGTGAAGTTCTTTCAGTATCTTTGTTACATTTAAAATACTTATCACTCATAGACTGAATTTCATTAAGAGTTTGACAAACTCAACCCTCGACTGTAACAACCAGCACTATACATCTTAGATAGGGCTTCATCAGTTTAGTGCTGAAATACTATCCACTTATCAATGACTTGTTTTTACCCTTTGAACTTAATACTACTCATTTCCTAGTGTTAAGTTGGGTTGCCATCATTGGTGGATCTCTTAACTTAAGAGTTTTAGTCATATCCCTCTAGATGTATACTTTACCAATTCTCTTGAAAGAGGTTTGGTAAAAGGATCAGCTAAGTTTTCACTTGATCTCACATATGTGATGGCAATAATTCCACTTTGAATTAATCATCTCACATAATCATGTCTAAGACTAATATGTCTTGACTTCCCATTATACACTCCGTTGTATGCTCGGGATAAGGTGGCTTGACTATCACTATGTATAGATATAATAGATACTTGTTTTGAAGTAAATGGAATATCTAAAAGAAGGTCTCTTAGCCACTCAGGCTCTTTCCCAGTTGATGCCAAAGCAATGAACTCGGACTCCATGGTTGAGTGTGTGATGCACGTTTGTTTCTTGGAACCCCAAGAAACAGCACCACCTCTAAGTGTGAATATCCAACCTGTAGTAGATTTGTTATCTCCTACCCTTGATATCCAGCTTGCATCTGTATATCCCTCGAGTATAGCTGGGAACTTTGAATAGTGAAGACTTATTTCCTTGGTTCTCTTAAGATAACCAAGAACTCTACTAATTGCCATCCAATGCTCAGTGCTCGGATTGCTAGTAAACCTACTTAGTTTACTAGCCGCAAATGATATATCAGCTCTTATGCACTGTGCAGCATACATGAGACTTCCTATAGCACTTGCATATTCAAGTTGAGCCACTGCTCTTCCTTTGTTTTCAACAAGTTTTATACTTGAATCAAATGGACTGTTTGCCTCCTTGAACTTTAGATGACTAAACTTATTAAGTACTTTCTCAATGTAATGAGATTGACTTAATATATATCCCCCACTATTTTGCTTCACCTTAATACCTAAAATGGTATCCACTTGTCCAAGATCTATCATCTTGAATGTGGAGAATATAAACCTCTTCGTTTCTATTACACCCTTCATGTCATCACTCAAGATTAACATGTCATCAACATAAAGACAAACAATTATGATATAGCCATCACAAACTTTTGAGTATAGGCATTTATCAACATTGTTATGTCTAAAACCATTTGAAAGAATGACAATGTCAAACTTTTCATGCCATTGTTTTGGTGCTTGCTTCAAACCATATAATGATTTGACTAATTTGCACACTTTATATTCATTTCCTGGTAGAACAAAACCTTCCGATTGTTCCATATAGACCTCCACATTGAGATCACCATTCAAAAATGCAGTTTTAACATCCATTTGATGAATATAAAGATTATGGATTGAAGCTAAGGCAAACAAGATTCAAATAGAAGTTATTCTAGCAACAGGTGCATATGTATCAAAATAATCGATACCTTCCTTTTGTCTAAAACCTTTTGCTACTAATCTAGCCTTAAAAGTTTGAAAAGTTCCATCGGTATGATATTTTCTCTTAAATATCCACTTACACCCTATTGGTTTTGAACCGGGTGGTAATTCAACTATTTCCCAAGTATGGTTAGATATAATTGAATCCATTTCATCATTTATTGTCTCTTTCCAAAAAGCATAATCTCTAGAAGACATAGCTTCCATATATGTTTTGGGATCATCTTCAATTTGAAGAACTATAGGAATTTTCCTAATGACCTCTTCTCTACTACCTTCCACCAAACGGAAAGTAATGAGTTGAGAATCAATCTCATCATATCCCAATTCTTTTGCTTTTCTTACTCTTTGGCTTTTACGAGGTTCAATTGGTTGCTTAACAACCCTTGAAGGTATCTCTATTTGAGATTCTTCAATATTGGTAGTGTTTTAAGAATTATTATCCAAAGGCAATAAGTTCTCAAAAAACTCCACTTCTCTAGATTCAATTATTACATTAGACTCTAAGTCTAATAGCCTATAAGCTTTGTTGTTTGTTGCATAACCAACAAATGCACACTTTATGGCTCTCGAACTCAATTTAGTCCTTTTAGGATCTGTGTTCTTGCAATAAGCAAGACACCCTCACACTTTGAAATAACCGATGTTCGGTTTTCTTCCTTTCCACATCTCATATGGGGAAATTTTACTCTTCTTCAAAGGAATCCTGTTAAGAATGTGCCATGCATCTAAAATAGCTTATCCCCACAAATTGTTAGGTAATTTTACATTCCACAACATAGCATTAGTCATTTCAAGAAATGTTCTGTTTTTTCTCTCGGCTAAGCCATTTTGTTGAGGTGTGAAAGGGGCAGAGCATTGGTGTATTATACCATGCTCTTCACAAAATGCAGAAAATTCATTTGAGAAATATTCTCCACCCCTATCACTTCTTAAGATCTTAATCTTTCTTCCTAGTTGATGTTCAACTTCGGCCTTATAATTTTTAAATGCAATGAATGTTTCATCTTTATGTTTAAGTAAATAAACATAAGTATATCTAAAACAGTTATCTATAAAAGTTACAAAATATCTTTTACCTCCTCTTGTTAAGATGCCATTCAATTCACATAAATCACTATGTACTAAATCTAATAGTTGAGATGACTTTTCAACACTATGAAAAGGCTTCTTAACCATTTTTGATTTAGTGCATATTTCACATTTTTCGAAATTACTAGGCCACATGATACTAGGCCACATTTAATAATTGTGTTAATGGTACTAATGCCTATATGTGCAAGTCTACCATGGCACAATGAAATAGAATTTAAATCAATCATATAAACAGAACTACTAGCATTTTTATTATTAACATCATTGTCAATAGTACAGAGTTTCACCATCCCATCACTAGAATAACCCTTTCCAATGAAAGAGCCATTTTTTGACAAAATAAACTTCCCGGATTCATAAACAGATTTGATTCCGGGTTTCCCTAACAAATCACCACTAATCAGATTCCTATTTATATCAGGAACATACAAAACATTTGCTAGGGTGATCTTTCTACCAGAGGTGAAGATCACTTCAATGCTTCCTTTGCTAAGTACCTTAAAACAACCTTCATTTCCCATTTGAATCTCTTGTCCATTTCCGACTTCATCAAAAGTCTTGAACAATGATCTGTCATAGGAAACGTGCACAGTTGCACAAGTATCGTACCATCATCCTTGAACTTTTCCTTGGATAGCATTGATCTCGCTCACAGTAGTGATGATCTCCTCCTGTACGTCATTCACTTTTCCATTCTCGTTTTGTTTCTTTCTGAATCTACAATCACGAGCAAAATGCCCAGATTTGCCACAAACAAAACAAGCACTTTTTTTCTTATCAGTTTGAATTTTCCTTGATCCCCTCTTCGGACTAAGAAAATTCGTTTTGTGATTTTTGCCCTTGGGATGGCTAGGCCTTTCTACAGCATTGGCCTTTGAGGTACCGATATCGGTTTCCTCCGCGTTCTTGTCTCTAGTCCGAGATTCTTCCTTAATACGTAGATGCTTTTTAACCTCGTCCAAAGAGTAATCTTCGTTATTGTGAAGAATCTTCTTCCTGTAACTTTTCCAATTAGATGGCAACTTAGCAATTATAGCACCAACTTGAAAAATTTCAGGAAGTATGACTTTTACAGCAACAAGTTTATTGACAATAACTTGTAAATCATGAATCTGATCTAAGAGAGGTTTTCCATCAAGCATTTTAAAGTTAAAATACTCAGATATTAAGAATTTTTTAGTACTTTCCTCTTCTGCCTTGTACGTGTTCTCCAACGCATTCCAGATTTCCTTTGCAGACTTTGTATTTGTATAGAGATCGAACAGACGGTCAGATAGAGCATTCAGAATGTGTCCCCGACACATAATTGCATCCTCGTCCCTTTTCAGTTTCGCTGCTTTAATCTCTTCGGTATCATCTGGAGAGGATTCTGGAAGTGGTTGAAGGTTAGGATCCAGAATGTAATAGATCTTCAAGGCAGTGAGCAAGAACTTTAGTTTGTCTTACCATCGTGTGAAGTTTGATCCATCAAATCGATCAAGCCTCACAAGATCCTGGTTCATCAGCTTTATAGTTGAAACATCAGTCTCAGTCTCCATTGAAGAATATCATTTTTTGATTGTTGAAATTAAATGGGATCAAGACTTGAAACACGTAACATATACGTTTTCCAAAAAATGATATTTTCACCCTCCCAGATTGCTTTAGGTTGCTGTGAAAATAGTTTTCGGGATATGACAAGCCTTTACAAAAGATCACAAGCAACAGTGAAATTTTGTTATGAAATATATTCGGTTTCTGACAGTACGAAAACTGAGAAGAAGATTGGTTAAAGTTCTCTTCAGGTTTCTCTTATTTATAGGCAAATTTTGGCACATGTTTGTGAAATAGTATACTATTTCACAAACAGACACACTTCTTTGTTTACAACAGTTTAACTGCTTTAACAGTCAGATATTTAAATTCCCGAAATTCAAACTCTAACTGCTTTAAGTGCCAAGTGCGCCTAATAAGCGCCAAAAGCGCCTCACGCCTCACGCCTCACGCCTCACGCCTCACACCTCACGCCTCACACCTCACGCCCACGCTGCTCGCGCTCATGCGAGTGCGAGTCTCAGCCAAACCCCAATACTTATTTATTATTACAAATATTTACTATTTGCAATTACTTATAAATGCTTAAAAATGTTTCTCCCTTTCCAATGTGGGATGCATTTAATTGCATTTATTAAACATTTTTTGAGCTTTGGGTTTTTAATCCATTTCACTTTAGTCAAAGGAAAAAGTTCAACATGATGATCATGACGAACACATCGGAAAGTCTGTTTTGAGGCCATTGTTCAATCCCACTAACGAAGAATTGGTCTTATTACTTGAAGAGAAAAATATTTCACAAATATATGCCTCATGTTATAATAGATGGTAAGACTACCGATTTCAATCCCTTTGAACTATGAGATATATTCTTAGCCCATATTTATGGACAGTCTTGGATCAATGACATAGGCAAATGCAAGTGAGGTTGGGGTTGTGGTTGGGGTTGACATTCATAGGACCGATGGCAGCATCAACTAATATCGTGATAACTAAGTGAGATGGGAAAGTGTTAAGTGAGGTTGAGGCTGAGGTCCATTAGGCAACTTTTTAAAGAAAAAGTTGGAGGAAAAAGGAAGAAATTGGGCAAATAAGCTAATCTCATATTATGGGCTATTTGGACCACTTCTCAAAACGTAAGAAGAGAAATATCTTTCAGCCTAACATACGGATATGAAGTAATGATTCCTACCGAGATCAATTTGCCTCATATGAGAGGTAATCATTCATTGAAGAGGAAAATGGTATTGCTCTCACGGAAGCCGTCGACTTACTCCAGAAAACTAGGGAAGAGGCTAAGGCTAAGGAGGAGGCGATGAAGAGAAAAGTGAAGCATTACTATAAGAAGGGGTTGAACCC
Organism: Coriaria nepalensis; assembly: GCA_027186245.1. Classification (NCBI taxonomy): domain Eukaryota; kingdom Viridiplantae; phylum Streptophyta; class Magnoliopsida; order Cucurbitales; family Coriariaceae; genus Coriaria; species Coriaria nepalensis. The sequence goes on from CP114483.1 coordinate 241,867, forward strand.
TAGACCTATTCACTTGAGTGATTTAGAAAGATGTTAACTCTCAGCACAAGAGTCCTCTAGGACCTAATTGAGAGAGACCTTATATGGTAGTGCACGAGATTATGTTAGAAACATACATACTTCATAATCAAGTTAGAAAGGAATTAACATATCCGTAGAATTTTAAGAATCTAAAGATCTACCAAAAAAAGGATGAAGAGTAAGAGAGATTGATAATGTAATATATTTTTTTCTTTCCATTTCTTCCTTAAGAGCATCTTAACTATCAAGTCAAATGAAATGAAGCAAAAAAAAAAAAAGGAAATTTGAAGAGCTGAGCTTCTATTAGAAGCTCCCCATCCTATATTTAAAGCGCTTATTTAGCACTAAAATTTTTTGAAAGAGTTAAGAACGCAACATCATAATACTGGGAAGAAATTTTCAGTTTCTTCGATTTTGGGGCAATTTATCAGTTATATTACCTAGCCCGTTTTTATTCTTTCATATATTGTGTTACAGAAATAATATTATGATTTTTTTAGAATCGTGACCCTGTGTTCAGAGAGTGATTAACGGTCACGATTCAATCGAATTTCCTGGGCCGTTAGGATCATTTTAGTTGGGCTTGCCTTCCTGAGGTGGGGTTCTTCCAGGAATCATTTTTCTGGGCTATTTATTATAGAAACCATTTTCAAGGCGTTTAGGGGGGAAAATGGGGGAAAGTGAGAACCGAAGCATCGTCGATCTTGAGAAGACGTTGAAGCCATTTTTTCAGAGAGCTTCTGAAGCAGAGGTTTGTTTGATTATGAAATCACTGTAATTCTGCACGTCTTATTCTGTCTTCTTGTTCAATTCATAAGTGACACAAATCGAGAGTTAGCTTTGACGAGATTAGAGTTATCTTTTTTCCCAGTTCTTCCGCATTAATCCATTATATTGATTCGATTTGGTTTGTATCTTACTATATTTGTTTAAGGACCGTCTAAGTAGACTGGAGGCTGCTCTCGAAAGTAAGAAAGGTAGCTCGTAACTAGACCAGACCAGTCCAGCTCTCCCCCTACTATTGATCTCATGAACTGTATGAATTCATTTTCTTTTCCTTTTTAATTGTTTGAAAAAAATTGCAGATTCGGGGAACGAGGATCAAGCAAAACTGATAAGCCAGTTACAGTCCAAGTTAGAGAATGCAAATGCAGAGCTTTTGGCCGAACGAGCAAAGGTAGAAGAATTACGATTACTCGAATATTTTCAAGTTTTATGCTCCTTTTATTTTGAAACTCTGTTCTTTTTGGTTTTTGTTTGTAGGCTGAGAAGCTTTCTGCAGAAAACGGGAGGCTGCAGTATCGCATAATCCATCTTCTCCGAGCAGCAAAAGGAGCCTCATCAAAAGTTTATGGAGAAGAAGCAGAAGGAGACCAGCCGAAAGTTTGAATTTGGATCTTTTTCCTCAATTCATTCTTGCTCAAAATCGAAATTATTGTGAAACCTGACTATTTGGAATTTGCCAAGAACTATGAGACTGCATTGATTGCTCTGGTTTCTGAAGTGTAGTAGAAGACAAAATGTTTCAGAAAAGTGTACCTTTACTTATCTTAATGGAATACTGTAAGCTAACTATCATCCAATCGTTCCCTTTTAAAAGAAAATGAAACTTCATTTACATGTAAGCCTAAGGATGAAATATACGAAAGGGGCGAATCTGTTACTTTTTCACATTCCTATTCTAGTTCTGTATGATACCCAAAAATAAAAAAGTAGAAAAACGGATAACCTACTAAAAATTTTGGAGCAGAAATTCAATCAGCTCTGCTTTCAGTTTCTTACTGTAAGATTTCAATTTGCATTGCTTTGCAAGTTTGTGTAGATCATCTCGGCTCATACTGTTCAGACTTGTGAAATCGAGGGATTGCAAAGCCTCACTTGGAGAATCATCATTGGTAGAAATGATGATATTTGGGAAATCCTTATTGCTTCCAATCTCAATTCTTCCCGAGCCTGTATGTGACATGTCAGCATGTTGGGTCAAATCCTTTCTTAACTCTTCACTCTGACCTGTCATTTTGATCACATTAAGACCATTATTCTGTGGATTTTCTACTCAAAAATTGACTCAGAATTGGATTTTCTTCCGCAGTTTCAGATTCTCTTGCCCTTTTTGAATTGCATATAGAAGAACTTAATTCACTTTGCTGCTGTGGTGCATGAATTTCAACGTCTTCAGATGCTGTTGAATTCAATGGTTTTTGTTTGTCACTAGTAGGTTCTTGGACTTGCTCATCATTTAATTCAGACTTGCCTGAGTTTCCTGACATGGTGGAGTGGTCGGAATGCACCTGATTCTGATCCTTTGCACTTTTGGACTGCCTCAAACCACCTATACTGGACCTGAAAGGCTCCCTGCCCCTATCCATGCCAGCTGATTCTTTTGAAGCAATTGGTCGGAGAACATTAAGTGTAGTATTTCCAGGCCGTTCTTGTAAAAGAAAAGTAAATTTACAGGCTACTACAGAGAAGGGTAACGGGAGCTTTACTTGGTGAAGAAGGGAAGTGAAGTGGAAAGAACAGATTTCAAACCTTCTTCTGCATATCAGAAAGTTTTTCCGTGCCATCAAGATTGGAGTATGAATTCAATGTTTTGGCGTAGTCCCTAGCAGGATATCGGTGTTCCTGAACGTCCCCCTTTTCAACTACTTCCGTTTTGGTTTTGTCCAAATTTTCTGACATGGAATGGTTGGCTGAGAAATCTGAAGATTTTGAACTTACTATCCAAAGAGAATTTCTAGGCTGGTCATTGTAAAATAAAAGTACATCACAAGCTGACACCCGAGCAGGGTAACTGGAGCTTTAATTGTCAAATGCATAGAGCTAAAGCTTTAATTAATAACTTTTGAAAATTCCAAAATATATACTTTTTTTTGGTGGGGGGGGGGGGGGGGGGGGATCAAAGTTGAAAAATTCGAGTTTGCTGAAAAAGAGAGATAAGAGTCTAAACCTTCTGTGCAGCAGAAAGGGCTCCCTTGCGATCAAGATGGGGAGATGAGGTCAATGTTTCTGACATGGAGTGGCCAGTAGCAGCTTTAGGAGCAATTGAGCAGGAGCTATCGGAAAAAGAATTCATGGATTGCTGAATATAAGAGGGAATAATGAAGTAGAGAGAGAGAGCAAGAGTTAGTCCATAGGACTACATGGACATGGATAAGGCAGACCAGGACCAGATGTATGTATTACCTGAACTTCTTTATGTGTATGTATTTCCTTTGTATCGTGCCTGATGGATGAACCTTCTGTTACTATCTCTGCTACAGGCAAGGATCTGCATCCTTCCATCCCATCATCTTTAACTTTTGAATTCACTACATCTAATTTTTCGTCATCAAAGGGCTCGATTTTCTGGCTTGAGCTACATTGACTGAAATTTTCCATACCAGTGTCCATGGGCTGTTAATTGTTTTTTTTAAAAAAGGTTCAGGGACTATTGTCAAAGTAGCCTACAATAAAGAAAGGAAATCTGTGCAGGAATTTTTTAATGAAATGATCAAACAACGGACTAAACAAAGAGATGATCTTCAGACATTTGCCTTTGGTTTCTGTGAGAAGTATTCATTTAGGAGAAGCAGAAAAAAGAAAGTGAAATAAGATGCATTGGCAAGGGTTAGATTTCTAACTGGGACTACAATATGGAATTTGTAACAAAATAATATTAGGACAGTTTCCAGAAATAAACCTGCCCATCTTTCTCTTGGCAACATTGAGCGAGTAGAGGCTTCAGAATCTCGTGCAGTTTCATTGCAGGTTCTTTGAGCCCTACCATCCGAACCTCATCATTCTCGTCTTTATTCCTCAATTCTTTCATTGACGCTTCAAGATAATTGATTTTCTCTCTCAGTACAGTACAACATAACTCATACCAGTCTTCTTGATCATTGCAAGTTAGCTCAGATTGTTGTAAAACCAGATTGTTTTCAAGTTCATCTATTTCAGCATCTGCCTCTTTTATTAATATCTTCAGCACATGTATGCAACACTTTTCATTCAACATAACTTCTTCTGTCACATCTATGACAGTAAGATTAAAAGAGAGGGAAAAAGAATAAAAGAAACAAGTAGTCAAAACATGGAATCGTCAAATTGGAAGTAGAGATGACAGAAGCACACAAAAAATTACCATTCCCATGATTAAAAGAATCAAATTGGCATCCGGATCCCGAACTGTTACTGCTATCTGATTTATCTGAGAAAAATCGAAGCAAAATCTTATGTATAACAATGACATGTATATGCTCTCGAGATGAAATTATTGCAAGTGCAAAATCAAAATAAAATGGAAACAATGAGAGGTCTTAGAAACCTTCTTTATACGACCAATTCCATAGATCCCCAGCCATGAGAACTCGGAAACTTTATGCTGCAATGCGGGCTAGATACCATCGTAATCCATCACCATTGCTAATACACGGATATGCAAGAGTAAGAGTTGATAATTTCTGTTGCATATTACAAATGAATACACATCATTTCCTTGAGAATAACAAAGTACACAATTCAAGCTTAAGAACTCATTTCATTCAGATTTTCATGACCAGCATTTAAAGCATAGAACCAAGGAGAGTTTGAAATTGAGCAGATATTAACAAACGAAGCAGTAAAAAGCAACAAGAAGTGCATTAGATCAACCACGGTTCAGACATTAAAGAAGCGAAGTAAAAAACAGGGAAGCACATAGAGGAAGAAAGATACAGGAAAAATTGTATCAACGCAAGAAGAAAGATTGAAGCGTAAAACGTCAAGAAGAAAGGGAAAAAGGTGCAGCAAAAGTGCGAAATACCTGAGAGTGAGTGATTGCTACCAATCGCAGTAGGAACAAAAACACACCACTGCCATGGAATAAGATTTTACTGCGAGTCTAGGGTTACGAGAAGTCGAAGTGAGAGAGAAAGAAGTGCGATTTTCTATTAGAAGAAAAAAGCCTGCAACTGCTTCTCTGAACGGAATCGAGAGCGTGGAGCTTGAAAGAGAAAGGCGAGAAGGGGAAATAACGGAGATTGTTGAGGATAATGTGGTAAATTAATGAGAAATGTAGGGCCCGGCGGCCCGCTAAGGATATATTCTTCGGCCCCACCGCGTTAGAGAAAATGGCGGAGACCGGATTGGATTGGATTGGATGTACATCTGTATTTTGCAGTTAGTACCATTGATCTGCCAAGCTTTTTCCCGCTGAATCGATGGGCCTTAAGTCTACAGATTTGGCGGGCCCCCTAAAAAGTTGAAACACAGAATTGGGCCCTCAATAAGGCTGAGAAGGAAAAAGTTCTCCTCTTTCCCAAAAATGATGGGCTCAGAAGAAGAGATCTCTTTGCAACTTACCATCATCCATATGTTTGCATTGCAGTGGGTGTTTTGGTCATTCTGTGCACATCATATATTGCATTATAAACAATAATAAAAAATAGCCATTTTTAGTACGACAAGATAATAAAACATGTTAACGAGTCTAATTTTAATTGAGAATTAATTTTATTCTCTAAAATACTAAAAACAGGAAATGATGATTGATTGACAAGACTCGTTAATAGATGGGAATGGATAAATTTTGGTTAAAAGTTAGTATAAATTTTGGTTAAACAATAATATAATGATGTTCCTTATAGTTTGCTAGTTTTGACTTAGATATATTATTATTATTATTATTATTATTATTATTATTATTATTATTATTATTATTATTATTATTATTATTATTATTATTATTCTCTTAAATCTACAATATTAGATATACTCGATTATGGTTAATTGAAATTGTGATTATGATTAACTGAAAAATATCATTATAAGTGATAAATAAAATCGATTAGGGTTAACTAAAATTATGATCGTTGCATATTTTTAGGAATATTTTAATTTCATTGAGTTTATATTTTTTTGGTATATCAACTAAATGTATTACAGTATTTTCATAACTCACATAAGAACTCAGAATAGAAGAGATCTGAATATACTTGTAACATCTTCTATTTACGATTGTCATTTTTTCTTATAATTTAATTATATATTTCCAAAAAATATGTACAAGATTGATAGATATCAAAAGCAAAAGGAGATATAAGAACATCAGATATTCCTTAGCAAAAGCATATGAAGACTTTGATTCAAGGAATTTATGAACCTATGAAGATGGCTCGCCTCTTGGTTATGGATGCTGGATTGATGGACGCCTACAAGTCATTCAAGGAAGATGATGTTATGGTTGAGTTTGTGAAGAAGATGTTAGGAGGAAATCGTCTGTAACTAGTTATGAATAACTTTTTTTCGTTAAAAATATTTTTTTAATATCGATAGTAATACTAATTTTTAATATCTGTTACTAAATATTTTTTTTATATACTTGGATTTAATAAGTTTGTTTTCAAACATTTTTTTGGATGATTTGTAAACATTATAAATTTCAGCTACCGATATTAAGTGATTATGATTCTTTCTATATTTCTCATGTTCAAAAAGATGATTGTCTTTCATGTGTTGATTTTGACTTTGTTATTTTAAACTATTATATGATAATATTCGAAAATCAAAATTAATATTAATATTCAATCGTAAAAGTAAACAGTATTAATATCAATATCAAATGTTAGTTTACTCTACAGATCGAGAGTATCATTGATTTATAGAGTAAATTAGTAGTTAATGATACTTTATAGGTTAGGGCATTTGATCCGTATAATAAAATAAAAGTTATGATATTTTATAGGTCGAAAGTCTTATCGACCCGTTGAGTAATCTGAGGATTATTATATTCTACGAGTCGAAGTCGCTATCGATCGGTAGAGTAACCTATAAGTTATAATATTCTACGAGTTAGAGATCTCGTCAACCTATAAAACAAACTAAAAATTATATTTATTCTCATTCATACTCATTCAAACCTATTAATTTTACAATTTCTGACCAACCAAACTATCCTTATAAGAGTTTATCTTCTTGTACGACAAACTTTATATCTATTTTACTATTATTGGTCACGTGATTAATGAGTTTTATTTTGTTAATTAAATAAACTAATTAATTAAAAAAAAACAAAAATGCAAAAATCAAACGAACAAACAGTAGCAGATTTTAAGGAGGAAAACAAGGCAGGCCCGCACAAACACATGAAACACCTTCTAGACAGACATGAGATACTCATTGCCCTCCCCTGTTCTCTACGTGTCCCAAGAACAAGAACAACATCAATTCCATTAAGTAAGAAACGCTGTTTGTTCCAATAACAACTGAAATCACAAGCATCAATCAAAATCAGATCAAACCAAACAATTTTCGAATCTAATCCATCAAAAAGAAAGACAAAAAATATGAGGGAATTATCTCATTCGCACCCAAACAAACAGACGCTGTTCATCCTCTTCCTGGTGAGCTTCTGGTACACTTCAAACATAGGCGTTCTTCTCCTGAACAAGTTCCTGCTCTCGAACTACGGTTTCAAATTCCCGATCTTCCTCACGATGTGCCACATGTCGGCCTGCGCCGTCCTCAGCTACCTCTCCATCGTCTTCTTCCGGATCGTTCCGCGTCAGAAACTCAAATCCAAATCGCAGTTTCTTAAGATCGCCACGTTGAGTCTGGTCTTCTGTGCGTCCGTCGTTGGCGGGAATGTATCGCTTAGGTACCTTGCGGTGTCGTTTAATCAGGCTGTGGGAGCTACGACGCCGTTTTTTACAGCGTTGTTTGCTTATATGGTCACTTTTAAGAGGGAGGCTTGGGTCACTTATGCTGCCCTTGTTCCTGTCGTTGCTGGCGTTGTCATTGCAAGTGGGGTATGCTCTTTTTCTTTTTGATCTGTTTGTTTGTGAATAATACATTAATATGAAGATTGATAGTACGAATAATTACACTTATTTAGTAAAATAGATCGATCTGATGGAGAAGAGGTACTTGTTACGGGAAAAAAGATGGATCGATCGTAAGACTAACAAGACTCATCATAAATGACGTTGAAAAATAAGGAGAATTTGTAAATGCGATGACAGTCTGTTACTTATGATTATAGTCCTTTTGGTTTATGGGATTACAATTTTCTTTTCATGATTGATTGCAGAATGAGCCGGGTTTTCACCTGTTCGGGTTCATAATGTGCATAAGCGCAACCGCTGCAAGGGCCTTTAAATCCGTTCTTCAGGGTATTCTACTATCTTCAGAAGGGTAAGATTTACTATATACCATTCGGTGTTTAATGTTTGACACTGTTATTTGAGTAAAGAAACTGTATTAGAGTTTTGAATTGTTAAACTGAAGCTATAATTGTGTTGTAGTGAAAGGTTGAATTCGATGAACCTACTTCTATACATGTCTCCGATCGCAGTTGTGGCCTTATTGCCGGTTGCACTGATCATGGAGCCGAACGTGTTCGACTCGATAGTATCACTCGGAAGAGAACATAAGTTCATGTGGTTTCTTCTTACGCTCAATTCAATCATGGCTTATTCCGCTAACTTATTGAACTTCTTGGTTACAAAACACACAAGTGCTCTCACTCTTCAGGTATACATGTAATAACAATTTCCCTCTTTTACCGTCAATTTGGATGAAATCTTTGTCGAAAATATGTATTTATGGGTTATGCGTTTGAATGATAAGGTGTTGGGGAATGCAAAAGGTGCTGTGGCTGTCGTAATTTCGATCCTTCTGTTTAGAAATCCGGTCACGCTTGTGGGCATGGGTGGTTACTCCATCACTGTGCTTGGTGTAGTAGCTTATGGAGAAACTAAGCGGAGGTATAGATGAATTTATGATCTCATTAACAACTCTCTTTTTTCTTTTTCTTTTTATTAACTAGGGGAGATGGAGTGAGATTCTTGATTCTCGATTCTTGATTCTTGATTCTTGATTCTCGATTCTTGATTCTTGATTCTTGATTCTCGATTCTTATTTAACTTACACTGTGATGTTACAAACTACGGTGTCTGTCTGTTTATTGAGATTTTTACTCATTTTTTGATGAAGAAGAATGATTTCTTTTTCCCTGTTTCTTTTTTTACTTAAATGTGTATTAATTAAGTGATATCTTGAGAATTTGTTCTACAAAGCGGTCCAAGACTCCAAAAAACTAGGAACTAACCGCCAAAATCTAAATGCTCGTCCGAACCGTTAACTGTCAAAGGACTTGAAATTACCTATTTAGCCTCGTCCGGTACGCACAGGCTGTTTTGTTTTCCTCTTCCCTTCTCTCTTCTTCTTCTTCTTCTTCTTCTTCTTCTTCTACCAAACTCCATCCCTATTAGATCTGGAACGCCCGCCGGTGCCGGCCATTAGTGCTTGCTTCAGCGAACCGATTCCCTTCTACCCCTGCTTCTTCTTTTACGAAGTCAAATAAACAAACAGTCTCGAAACATTGTTTCAGTCGACACAGACCCGACTCCTATATTCTTCGCGTCATCGTCTCCACCTTGATTCACGGCGCTCAATAGCTCGCTTACTCGAAATACTCCATTCAGAAACAGAGGTACGGGTTTAACTCACTCTTCACTTGTAGATTAAGTTTCTTGGTTAAAGAAAGTTTTCCTATTTGAAGTTTTCTTCTCGAAGGGTTTCTTCGAAAGTAAATCGCTTGTTCAAGCAAATCACTCGAAAAAGTCTATTGGAAATTTTGTTTAGCTTTCTGTACAATAAAGTCAATCACTTGTTTGATCCGGTTTCCTCCGTTCCCTCGCTGTTTAGATTGTGTAATTAATCCTCACGTCTTTCTGTTAGGCACGCTAGGTGTTCGAGAAAAATCGTCTGAGAGAAATCTAATTCTGTTCTTATTTATAATCTAGTGGTGTCATCAGAAATATTTTCTCATTTTTTTGGTATGGCGTTCATTATCTCTAATTCTTAATCGAGACTTCTTAAGGATTATTCCATGGATTTTGGTGACTATGGAAGCTCGAGCGACAGCGAACTCCATGAAGAATTTCTAAATGATGATGATGAAGAAGAAAAGTATGCATCTGGGATTGTACCCAAGTTGCAATTCAGGTAGTCTATTTCATGGAGAAGTACTCTGCTACAGAAAAGCTATACTGATGCATGTTTGTTATCTAAAAATCCATGTTCTGCTCATTGTCTATAGAAAATGTGATTCAATTGCCCGTTGGAATGACCAAATGGAAATGGCCGAGGTTTTAGAGCATAAAGGTAAGCTTTGGACAACAATGGGAATTACTCGTGCTGGAAAGCTCTTTTGTTCGATTGAGGAAACCTTGTAGGTAACATGAGGGTTCTATATATCGATCCAACCTCTTGAAAAACTGTTTAGCATTACTCCAATTAACATACAACTAACGAAAGAAAACAAGTATGCAAAAAATTCATTCTTTTTCGAAAGTCATTTCGTAATAAAAATTCAAGCTTTATTGTGTATATTTCAACTTTAGGTTTCTGATTGAAGTGGGGGCCTTGCTTCTTCGCGACAATAACAACAAACCTCTTACCTTACAAGATATTTATCGGAAGATTCTTGAAGGAAAGAATGGATACGAGTGGGAGCAGTTTGAGGTCTATAGACACCTTAAGACTTTAGGTTATATCGTTCAAAGGCATAAAGTTCCTTTCTCGTCTAAGAGTTTCTATATAAATGGCGAAGCCAGTTCTCCACTAGGCTCTCTTGAAAATAATGATCTGCTTGACAAAGACTCAAATGATAAGACCTCCATTGTTGAGCTTTTCAACAATTTGCATGTTAAAGAAGCAATGCCGGTTTTTGACGTTTATCCCCCTAACAGCAAGTTTAAAAAGTCTTCTCCTGGGAATCCAAGCTTCATCGTCTGCATGACCAGGTAAAGTGAAATTTAAAGTTTAAACTATATATACATGTGTCGCTCATAATATTGGTCTTGTTGACCTCGATTCCTAAGTAGAGATTATTGTGTATATCTTGGTCAAATCGTTGAAGAAACGCTGTGGATTTTTCTTGACTTGTTCTTGCAGTGAGTACCCACCAAGCAAGGCCAAAATCGAGGAGCTTGAGAGATGTTGTGGAGGTCTTCCATTGAAGTTTTGTCATGTAGAGCATGGACATATAACTTTCTTTTCATTTGACAAGGTAGAACTTCCCGTCCTTCCCTGATGGAAGTTCTTGAGTTGATTTGCAGTTGTGCCATGGTGAAAAAGAAAACCTTTTGTCTGTAATAATCCAGCATTAGTTACGTCTTTTCCTTTTGTTTATGGGCGATGATTTGATCCAATTGTCCTTACAAAATACTTTTCTTTTTTCTTCTTCTTTTTAGCATTTTCTAGTGAATGTCACATAGGAACTTAAAATTCAGTTCACGTCCTAAAAGCAACGCCCACTACCAGTCTACCACTGTAAAGTGAGGTCGGATAGGGTGCCTGCCTTATTTGCATGCTTACCAATAAATCTGGGCCGTCCGTGAAGATTTAACGGTCCCAAAGTTTGCCACGTCAAAAGCATTAAAGTGGGAGAGTAAAATACGCCTGTGGGCAGACGGTTTTATACTCGAGCCATATTTGATGAGAGCTATACCTTCCCTCTCTCACTCATTTACCCTTTTCTACCTCAGGCTCTCTTTCTCATTTACTCTCGCTTGTTCTTTCTCCGCGACCTCCATCTCCGCCACTGTTTTGCTCCGAGCACCATCATCTCTGTGCTTGCATTCTTTGTGATTGAATACTGTGATTGAAATCTGTTATTCCCTCTTAGGGCTTTTCTGTGATTGAATCATATGGATATTTTGTGATTGAAATATAGTTTTGGGGATTTTCTGTAAATTTTGAAGATGTTGGGGCTTTTCCTTAAACATTGAATATTTTGGGGCTTTATGTAATTTTGGAATAAGTTAAGACTTTTATGTAAATTTATTATTTTGGTTTTGATTGTGAATTTGTGAATTTTGATTTCAACTTAACTTTATTTTTCAAAAGCAAGATTTTAATTTTCATTTTATAACCCAAAAGACCGAAATAAAATCTAATTTATCCTAAAATGAATCGGATCTATAACAATAATTTGAAAAGAAAAATAATTTTTCATTCGGTAGCCACTATGACGAAGTATAAGATTACAAAAAGTTAACAAAGTTATAAAATAATAATTAATGAAGATATTAAATAATTAAAATTATATATATATTTATTTATTTATTTTTTAAATTTACGGAAGGTACCTCCTGGTCGTCCAATAAGTGTAGTTCTCGGACGACTAGTTGGAAAGATGAGTTTTTGCTCTATTGGGATAATAACTCATGGTCACCCTTCTGTCTATCACGTGAAAGTCTAGTACGTTTGAGTACGTTTTTCATCCGTTTGTTGGAATTTTTTTTATCTCTCTTTCTCTTTAAATCCTTTTGTAACTATTTTCAGAAATAAAAAATGATCATCCAATGTCTCAAATGGTAACATACCTTCTCCGTATTAAATCTAAGGTTGACTCGAATTAATCGATCTAATAGGACTACATGAATGTCTATAACGGTATGAAATATTTGAGGATCAACCGCGAGCCTTTCTAATATTAATAAGAACATATTGATATTATCTCATTCAAGGAGTAGTAGCCTCAATATGTGGATCTTCCAATGATGATGATGTTGAAGAGTCCATATATCATTCCCTTACTTTTCTCATTCATCTGCTTAGTATATATGCTTTTGGTATATCTACATGATACCCATGTCTAATTTTCTAAATAATATAGATACAAGGAATGCCTACAAATTCGAAGATTATACACGTGCACTGATGAAACCCATTTTGATCCATTGTTACATAATATTTCTTCATTCATGAACAATCGTGATATAGTTCATTGCTATGATAGTGTAACACTACTTGTTCACAACCTAAACCTATATAGAAACAATTCTAGTGTAACCAATTCAATGTGAATATTTTAGCTGCGAAATAAGTGTACATTTTTTGTGTATAAACATAACAGGCGTGTTTGAAGAAGTGGACATTTTCTTTCTCAGTTGCTAAATTGTTCTTCATGTCAAAGTTTGATATCGGCTTCTTATATCGAAGGTCATCAATAAATGCTTGAAATTTTTATAGGAATCAGTCTATGTTCATGTTCGTCTTAAAAAACCTGTGAAGGTGTAAGTTGAAGCTTTCACATATTTGTGTGGTCCTTCTACTAGCATATAAAACATTTTTCACATATGTCTGCACCCACTTATGATGTCTCTCGTATATTCTTTGGAGCCACGAGTTCTCATCTAGATTATAGTCATCTAGCATAGCATTTAAGACCATTTCCACCTCACTACTGAAAGGTAGCATATTCCAAGAATTCTTAAAACCTTTGTTCTGCATTAGTACATTAATATTTTTCACGATATTTTGAGAGATATGACACACACAAATGAAGTGATACATGTTTAGCAAGACAATGGGGATAGCAGCAGATATAGCTATGTCTTGATCTATGAATAGAGATGCTAGTGTCTTGCCTCTCATACACTCAACAAATGTATGAAACAACCACTGAAATATTTCTGCCATCTCGTAAACAACATGCAGACCCTATAACATAAGGTTGATTATTAAACTCGTACCCGATCTGACCAACTTTTTGGGGACCCGACATGTCAGGCTTATATGTCAAATTATTGTAGATGCCATCACTTAATAACTGGAAGAGCTAATAAACAACGAACTGTTATAAATTTTGCAACTTGAGAAAATGTCTCTTGGTAGTCAACACCCTCTTGTTGAGTGTAGCCCTTTGCAACCAGCCTAATTTTGTGTCTCTTTAAAGTCTCATCAACATGATATTTAAGTTTGTATACCCATTTACAACCCACTTCCTCTTTGCCCTTGGAGAGATTAAAAATTTCCCAAGTTTTGTTGTCTTCAGGAGCTTTTAGTTCCATTTGCATAGCATGAACCCAATCAAAATATTAGAAGCTTTTTTATAGGAAGATGGTTTTATTTGTTTCGAGATAGAAGCATTAAAGACCTTATATAAGAATCTGAGAATTTATCAAACTTATGTGTTTAGAAATAAGATAGGTTGTGAGTATACCTGAGGTGTTAAACTGCAAATGAGAGGGTGAGATAGAGGAAGATGACCCTCAATAATTAGAAGATGCTCAAACATAATCAGACAAATGAGGAAGAGGTTTTTTAATTCTGTGTGACTGCCTAGTAGTGGTTTGGGATGATGTATTTATCTTTGGAATTTGTTACTGTGTATGAACTTCTTCTTGTTCTGATTCAATTAATGTGTCTATGGAATTAGAAATTTTTATTTCTTCATCTGAATCTCAATATGTGCAAACTGGTTGTGTGTTTATATCTATGGTGGTTTGGAGTGTCTGATCTGCACGAGAAATCTATTTAAGAAGCATTTTCTGTTCATGAAAAACAATATCTCTAGAGATAAATATGGTGTTAGAATCCAAGTCAAGTAGCTCGTATCCTATAACCCCTGTTGGATAAACTAGAAAAACACATCTTTTGGCTCTTGGATCAAACTTTCTTCTCCTTTGTGACAAAGTAGAAGCATTGCATAAACAACCAAAAACCTTCAAAGAGTGATAAACATGTTTATTGTGTAGTAAGAGTTCATAAAGAGACTTATTTTTAAGATTTGGAGAGGGAGTCCCATTGATAAGAAAAATGACAGTAAGGATAAAATCTCTCTAATAATCCATAGGCAAACCAGATTGAAATTTTATGGCTTGTGCTACGCTTAAGATATGTTGATGTTTCCTTTCAACAATACTATTTTGTTGTGGTGTTTCAACACAACTTCTTTAATAAATTATGCCATTGTTTCTGTAGAATTATTCCATTATAAATTATGCTCCATTATCACTATATAGTCTTGATCTTAGTGTCATACTATGTCTACACATATGAATTGAATAACTGAATACAACTTTTGGTTTCATATTTATTTATCATCATATATACCCATGTATTCCTAAAATGATCTTCTACTAAGGTTAAGAAGTATCTAGTACCATCATATCTAAGTGTAGAGTGTGGTCCTCAAATATCACAATGGACAATTAAAAATAGCCTATTTGATCTTGATGGATTATTAGGAAAGAGTAATCTTCGATGTTTGGCTAGGGAATAAATTTCACAAGAAGACTTTTTATTAGATCAAGAGAGAAAACAAGTAACATTAATCTTAAAAAAGATGCATGACCAAGGCGTAAATACCACAAGTTTACAAAATTTGAATCATGATTAACAGACAAACTAAACACAAAATTAAACTTTTTAGAAATCATCAACTAAAGATGTAAGGTTTGTATCCTCTAGGGATAGTTGGTATAAGCTATTCTTCATCTCACCCTTTCCAAACGTCCTCTAAGCCGAAAGGTCTACACATAACAATAGGTAGGCAAAAAGAATAGGGAACAATTAAGAGTTTTCATTAGTTTTCTTCGAGAGACAAGGTTAAAAGAAAAGCTAAGGACACATAAGGCATCATAGAGAATTAAATCTATAGATATATACAATGTTCATATATGTGAGACTAAGACTTTTTCACCACTAGGCAACCTGACATCGAAATATGCTTTTTCTCATTATAAGCAATAGCTGATGCAGAAGCCATATTCACATTAGAAATGGGATTCTTGTTGGCAAACTTATGACCATCCAGATACCCAACTAGTTTATAGCACTTAGCCTTTATGTGACCAATCATCTTACATTATTTACAAGTTGGTGGATCTGAATTTTCCAGTTTAAAACAGTTTTCAATTAAATGCCATGCCTTTGTGTGACCAATCATCTTACATTGTTCATAAGTTGGCGAATCTAAATTTTCCAGTTTAAAACAATTTTCAATTGAATGTCACGTGATCTTGCAATGTCTATTGTAAATTTTTTGCTTCTTAATGTATTCACCATTTTTGTTGAGATAAACTTTAGTCTATGGTTGTTTTCTAATGGCCATTGCAGCTTTCTCAATGGTATTATTTTCTGTAGCTGCTATCTCATTGGTCACCTTTTGATTTTGAATTTGATTGTCCACAATATTTACCTTAGGAAGTGGTTTCTACAGTAAAATCTGATCTCTAGAGGCAGTGTAAACATCATTAAGTCTCATTAAAAACTTAATAACTTTGTCACTGTTATACCTATCCACTAGGATCTTTAGATGTCCACAAGGGCATTCGGGAAAAGGCTCAAAATAAGCTAGTTGATCCCATAAACATCTGAGTTTTCCAAAATAGACAGTCATAGAATCGCTCTCTTGCTTCAGTTATGCTATTTTCCTTTTGATTGTATAAACCCTAGGTCCATCTTGATGTACTAGGGTTGTTTTGAGTTCCTCTCATAGTTCTTGACCATTATCAATATAGATTATGCTGGATTTAATTTCAGCTTTTAGGAAATTCTGAATCAATGAGACTACCAGGTCGCAGCATATATATTATGCTTTCATTATCATTTTTTCTTTTCCATGTTTTCCTGAATCTATTCCCATCCCAGGTTTGGGAAAAGTCTCCATTGATGAAACCCAATTTGTTTTTGGCCCTAAGGGCTCTTTTCATTATTCTAGACCATAGATCAAAGTGATTTTTGGTTAATAAATCTGTAATAAGAGCATTTTGAGGATTATCTTCATGCTCAATGTAACGCCCGCCCTACTAGCTGTTTAGTTTATCAAATACTTTTCTAAGGAAATATATACAACTAATAGGTGTATTACTTTTCTTGTTTTTATAAAATTTTGTTACTTAAAATTAACTTTACTTCCAAAAGCGGTTTGAAGGATATACATAATAATTTGAAAATACTACGGAAGTCTTTGTCATAGAAAAGTAATTACGAAACTTTTTAAATACTTTATTCTTTATTTGAATATACATATATGTATATATACATAAGAAATGCCAATTTTTCAAACCCATTGTGTACAGAGGTCGGGTCTCATATGTACAATCTCACGAACTGATAGCTTCCATTCGCCTGTTCCTTAGCTTACCGCCTTACCTTTGTAATTTCCTATAACACAAGGTAGACATCGATGAGCTAGAAGCTCAGTAAAGATAATGTCCTACTCACATCGCTATTCTTTTTATGACTATCGTGAGTTTGTGCTTTTATGACCTATATCTAACGTGCATAAATTCCTATCATTCTACACACTTGGGCCCTGAGGATGCTACCGCCGGCATATCAACTGATATTTAATCAATGGTTCGCTTATGACCGTTGCAACGATCAACTTATGACATTTTCTTTAATATCATTTAGGGTCCTCTCTGATCGACAAGTGATCATTCTTTTAATCCGGCAGCACCTCACTTTAATATTATGCATGCTTATGATTCTTATTTATTTTAGCATAACATTAACTTATGGAAATATGAACATATGCACTTAATATTTAACGTTTGCACTATCCTCAAACCATCATTATTTCTATCATCGTATTTCACTTCTACTTAGCATACTATAATTATAATCCTAATGCAGACATAATTAAATTATCATACTTAATAATTAATTTATCTTCAATTAATGTAATTATAATCATAATAATAAACAAACAATATCCGAGTGTTGCAGTGAAACTATACTTACAAAGGTTGGTTGACCGGAGATCTTAACTTTCCTCTTTCTCTCTTTCCTTCGCTTTCTTACATTTCTCTCCTTTTTCCTTTCCTCTCTTTCTTTCCCTTTCTTTCCTTTTTCTCTTGTTTCCTTTCCTCTCTTTCTTTCCTTTCTTTATTTCCTTTCATTTCCCTCTTCTTCCCTTCTTCTCTCCCTCACTCTCTCACGTTTTCTTTTTGATTTATTGACATCAACTCTGAAGCAGTCTATTTATAGTCAAAAGGTGAGCTAAATTGTTGACACCTTAGCCACTTAGATATCTATTTGCATAGAATTAAATCAACATGCATGTTTCCCTTAATGGCATGTGTGAATGTATAACCATGCATTAAGCCACCTCATAGTATCTATTGATATTTTTACCGTGGCTTTATGTTACATATTCACTAATTTATTTACTTGTTTTGATTAATTAAGTTTAAGCCCTCTCAAATCTTAAATATTCCTAAAAGGGTCCCTTTAACTAATTTTAATTATAAGAAAAGTCCCCTTATATTTATATTCTTAACATTTATGTATAAGTGAAAATTTAAAAATTTCTAATAAGCCCATTTTAAATATATTTTCTCATTAACAGATTAGTTTAGAAATATGAGGAGTTTACACTCAATGCGGTAAGAGTTTGTTATTTTTGCAAAATTTGTGAAGTTATTATTACCTTTAAAATCATTTTTCGAAGATCATGATATCTCTTTTAATTTATCAGTTAGTTCAGTTATTTCTACTCTAATACTATATAGAAATAGTAATTCAATTTATAGAATAAGGGAAGAAGATGATTATATGAAAATTAATAACTATATTATTAAGTTATAATATTAATTACAATCTAGACTATTTAGAATAAAGAATGGCTAATGGTATTTCTACAGGTGTCCTATACTGGGAATGAATTGTACTGAGCCGGCAGTACTATCTCTTGCCAAAACGCATTTTGAAGAATCAGAGGTAGAGACCTCTTTTATGTTGAAATGCATAATTTAAGCTACTTTCATATACTATGCACTTTGCCTATTATTTCCACTATCCCCGTTTGATTCATGCATACAAGAGAAATTAAGTTTAGGTTTCCCTTTTTCTGTTCTTTCTTTTTCCTTCTTATAAACTAAAATCCTCTAGACAGAATCATGATAAAAGTTGAAGCTTTCTTCATGTATTTTGAATTCCAGATGAAAGTTATGTTCTTGTTTATTTGGTGGTTTCAATTTGTCTGCAATCGTGGCTTTATTCTTACAAGACTTCATTATCGATTTTTTGGAGCTTGAAAAAAGGTTGATCATACTTCAATAAACGATATATCTCATTACCATATCTTTATGTTCTCATCTACTAGAGAAGGGAATATAGATATTTATCTTTTAGCTAAAGGATATTTGGTCGGCATGATCTCAGGATATTAATTGATATGCGATGTCTAAGAGTTTGGATATTCATTGGGTTCACAAGCTAATCCGATGATATGTAATTAAACTCTAGTAATATGTCTATGTGGCAGGTATCTTAATAAGATTCCTAAATACTTCACGTTCTTTTAATACCATAAAACAAACGTGGTAATCTCATACACACACAAACATGAGCATCTTGAGATACTCGTACCATTAGTATGCACTTTTAGTTGTAAAACAACTTTTATGAGATTATCTAGTGATGTGAGCAATGAATGAATCCAACTCCAACCGAGAAACACCACCATCCTTCATGGACCGCCGTAGAGCACCGCCAAGTTCTGCTGCCCTCTTCCTAATCTCATCCCCTTCTTTGGAGCTCATTAATCTCTTCACTCCATCTTCCACAACCTTTGACGTCACCGTTTCCGCCTTACGTTCCCAATCCCTCACAACAAGACCAACTTTGAGCAATCTTGTTACCAATACGGCGTTACTCGGCTGGTCCGAATGCATAGGCCACGTTAAAATTGGCACTCCCATGGTGATGCTCTCCATGCATGAGTTCCATCCACAATGGCTCATAAATCCCCCTGTTGAGTTATCAATTGCTCAGATATTAAACTGTTAATAGAATAAACAATAATGATGAATGATGTGTATATTTATACATTAAGCGGCTAATGAACATGTTTCACAAAAGATCATATAGAAGATGCTACTGGATCACATAGAGTCTATAGTATGCATGGAAGTCTGAACAAAAAGACAACCTCATATTCTTATATGGTATTAGGAAATGAGCTAAGTAACGTATGTCGAAAACAATCAAGCAGTATGTCAATACCTGTTGATTCATGGTTTAATATCTCCAATTGTGGCGCCCAATCTCTTATCACTATTCCCATCGCTTTAATTCTTTCTTCATACCCTTTTGGAAGCTCAACTTTTCTCACCAACCCTTCATCAAAAATGTCACCTTTGTCAGCATCTCGTAACACCCAAATGAACTTTTGCTTACTTTGCTCTAACCCAATTGCTAGCTCCTTGATTTGTTCATCGTCCATTGCGGTTGTGGTACCAAAAGATACATATATCACAGAGTCTGGTGCTTGTTTATCTAACCATTCCAAGCAAAAGTTCCGTTCGTGACTCGACGAAGAAGAAGATGATCTAATATTCTCAAGTGGGTTGAATGGCCCTATCGCCCAATGTTTCTTGTGGTCTACAACACTTTGTATCAAATCAATGTAGGCCTTCTCTATAACCTTGCTAGTATTATGAAGACTCCCATACTTGAATTTATGGAATTCATACATTGAGCTAATGAATTCCAAGAACTCATTGGTAAAACACCTTTCAAGGGATAACAATGAAACATCCTTAAGAGCATCATTAATCTGATCCTCTTGCAATTTTGACAACTTCCCTTTATACCTCTCTAATCCATAGCAAAGATTAGCAAAAGCAGAAACACTATGAAAACTATAAGACTCCGTGTTTGGAATCGAAGCAACGTCTTGGACTACATAACCCATTAGAGAATCATGGACGACTATAACCCGTTTCGATACGGAAGAAAACGAACGTAAGAGACGAGTCACCGGCTCACGGAGGTGACTTGAGGAGGCAATGAAAGAAGGTTGAAGATGAGAGGGGAATTTGTGTGGTGCATTAGGGTCTGGAGGAGGAGAGAGAAAAGAAGGAATTGTGAAGTCATGGAAAATAATGCCGTTTGCGTACTCGGAACGGCCGCTGCGAAGCTTAGTTTGGCGGTTGTGAGTGGCGGTACCAACGAAGTGGACGGGAAGGCTATAGGCCAAAAGAAGCCGCGAAAGGTGGAGCAATTGGTTGAGATGGCCCTGTGCCGGCAAAGGAACCATGACGATCACCACCTCATGATGTGGCTGTCCTAATTGGTTAGAGCCGTTTTGGATTTGCTCTTGCTCTTTGTTTTGGTGATTAATCATTGATCCAAAGTAATGGGAATTAGGGACTTGTTTTTTAGTGTTTAAGTACCATATTGAGTACTAATCTTCGTGTATATATATTTATATACAAAGTAATGGGAATTAGGGACTTGTTTAAGTTACCGCATGCGATAACAAGTTGAAATACTTTATTATTATTAGTTTTCCGAAAAAGAATCTTCTTCCTCCCAAGAATTGATACTACAATCTCGATCATAATCAGATAGATAATAGGGGTAAAGAAAGTGACACGTGATGAGGAATTTAAGTAGTAGAAAAGTCCAACTTGTATAAGGAGGATTGATACTTTAAAAAGTGGGTAAAAGTAGATATAAATGAATACATAAATATAAAATAATTATGTGTTAATGAGAGATTTTGACGTGGGATAGCCACTTTCGTGTTGGGGGTGGCATTCGGATGAAGCGTTCCAAGTGTTCGGAGGATTTTGTTTTCTCCGATGGGGACAAACTTAAAAGCTGACGTTGATTTTCACACTCGTTTTCCAGACAACCTGCTATGCTATCTATATTCCAAGAGCTGAGTGTAGGCAATTAGCAAGGCCCATAGATCCAATCTCTAAAGTTTAAAGTCAATAACTTCCTGCAGCGGTGTTGTATCATACAAGTTCAAGTGTCACGATCAATTTTGGTATTGAAAATATCAGTAAAATCCATCTGAAAAAAAAAACATTCAATGGGATAAACAATGAGTTTATATTGTTAAAATATTCTTATATAGAAATTGTGTAAATTCTTATAATGATACCATCAAAATGAAAGTTTGATATTAGAAATAAACAGAATTTCATATGCATGCAAGTACGTGGCTCTATCATGTGAGCAAGGAGGCTCATGGAGATTCGGAGGATAAGTAAAAAAAAAACATGAAGATGTATTTGTCGCTTTGTTCTAACGGTCGAATTCTGCTGTTCGCTCGTGTAGTCACTGTCACCATCCTTGTTTTCAGGAAGAAAAAAAAGAAAGTCTGCAACTTCATGCGAAGCTAGTAACATGAATGGTTTCTACTTAAGAGTTAAGATGAGGTTGGCCTGAAAGTATAGAAGTTAATTAATCACATGTCATGTGCAAAAAGGCAAGGAAGTAAATTAATTCAAGCACGTGCGGACCATGTTGTGGTGTCGGATTAGAGAGGCCCCCAAAGAGCTTGGCAATAAGCAAAATTCAAATGGCATCATATGGCATATGGGAAAGCACCACCACTACCCCTTCATTTTTCCTTTATTTTTTTCATCAGTTGTTTGAGGAGGACATGTGAAGCTACTCAGACAGCAAAGGATGGGGGATCTACCCACAAATCTATCCCCTACCTCCTATACATTTTATCTAATTTTGTATATATAGAAATAAAATTATATTATTTAATAAAAATAAATATATCGATATTAATGAAATTATATATAATAAAAAAAAAAAACCATCAAAGATAATCTTCATTTCTCGAGGAGCCGATTTCATTGTAAATTACAGTAACACCGAGTAGTAACATCAGAGAGTCTTACTTATTATCTCTTAGATCATCAACTTTATAATAAACAATGAATATGTTATATATTCATATTTGACTTTGAAAATCCTGAAGTCACGTGCATGACTTGATGGTTTTATATATATATATATATATATTTGCTTAAAACAAACAAAACCCAATTGGGTTTTATATATTTCGTTTTCCGAGTGTTCCACATTTTCTGTGTTCATGAAGGTAATGTAATGGTTGTCTTGGGTGGCTTGCTTCCTACGACTCATTTTCTCACACGACGCGCTTGAAAGATATTCCCTAAAGACAATATTCTAAATTTGTAAACCATTTTTTGAAGTTGAGGCCGTGTTTTAAAGATACGCGGGGTGTAATACAGAAGAAATTCAAAGATACCAATTCCAAAGCTCCAATCAGGAGCACTTCAAGTCATTCTTTTAGAAGCCCATTTGACTCTGACTATCTAATAAATCATAAAGATTGGAAAATTAAATTAAATATTATAGAAAATAATAAAGAAACTAAACGCATACCACCACCTTGAAAGCTAAAGTTTCCTCCTTTTACACCTCCATTGATTCTTTTCTTCCTCTCTCTCTCTCTCTCTATCTCTCTCTCTCTGTAAGAAGCGGAGCTACCCATAAGAAGGCCAGAAGCGGCGGACCTCAATAAACCCAGTTGCCAAAACATACCCACTTCTCTCTCTCTCTCTCTCTCTCTCTCTAAAAACAGAGGTCCCCAGAAGGAAATACAAAAACCCCACAACAAAATCTTAAGACATACCCACTTTCATTTATTCTTTTCTCTCTCTCTTTCTCTCGCCTATCGCTTATTTCCTCTGTTAGATTCAGTCAAAGGGGCCGATTGCTTACTGATTACATATAAAGCAAGCCAGGAGAAGAAGATAGTAAAAATAAAAACTTTTTCTTTTGCTTTTGCATAAGAAATAGATGAAAAAAATGGTGCACTACCAGCGCTATCAGCAATGGAAGAAAGGGTTACAGCATCAAATCCAAATGGAAGAAAATGAAGAGTCTCGAGTGCTTATTATTTTCCGGAGAACAAGGCCCAAGTTTCTTTCTCTCCTCTTTCTCTTTCTTCTCTCTTGCACCTTTATGTTATCAGCTCAGCTTTTCAGCTCGTCGTCCATGTTCTCTCTATTATGTAAGTGCTTCTCTTTTTCTTTCATGGGTCCCTTTTTATTCTTTTCCACTGTTTTGATTCCTTTTATTACTCTGTTTCGCTGTATGATGTAATATTGATTCCTCTTTTTTTGGTTCCTTGTAGATTCATTTACTGTAGAAAATGATGCTCATGCTTCTGATGTGGGTGTAAGTTCACCCTTGTGCTCTTCAATCTCTAACAGTTAGTCTCTTTCCTCTCCCTCTCTCTCTGTCTCTATTTATCTCTCTATTTTTCATTTTCAATGGGAAGTTTCTGTATTAAAGTCGGAACTTTAAATATTTTGATGGGAATGAAAGATGAGGGAGTTTTGTTGAATCATGCCTTATAGTTTTGTTGAATCTTTTTCTGTCTTCTACTTATCTATATCTTATATATATAACTCCTTGAGTTTGATGATATGGAAACATGCTATTCCTCCATATTTCCATCAATCTAGGCTTATGATTCATTTTTCATGCCAATACAGGTACTCTATGCTGTGATAGAACCAGTATTCGATCCGATATTTGTATCATGAAAGGGGATGTAAGAGCAAACTCTGTTTCTTCTTCAATCTCCCTTTACACCTATTCTTCCAATATCTTGTCAGAAGATGGAAAGGAAGGTGAGGAACTCAAACACGAGAAGATCAAGCCATATACCCGGAAATGGGAAAAAAGTATCATGGACACCATTGATGAATTAGACCTCATTGTCAAGAAACAGATACCTAGTACCAGTACTCATCTAAAATGCGATGTCACATATGATGTTCCTGCCATTTTCTTTTCCACGGGAGGATACACGGGCAACGTTTATCACGAATTCAATGATGGGATTCTGCCCTTGTACATCACCTCACAACATCTAAACAAGAAGGTTGTTTTCGTCGTTCTCGAATATCATAATTGGTGGATCACAAAATATGGCGATATTCTCTCAAAACTCTCAGATTACCCGCCCATAAATTTTAACAGAGATGATAAGAGAACTCATTGCTTTCCAGAAGCTATCGTCGGTTTAAGAATCCACGATGAGCTCACTATCAACCCTTCCTTAATGGGAGGGGATAGTAAGAGCATTGTTGATTTCCGGAACCTTCTAGACTGGGCCTATTGGCCTCGGATCAAAAGCCTTATCCAAGATGAGGAACGAGAATCCAAAGAGGAGAAAAACAACCTCTCTCTGTCTCCATCTTCCGGAACTTCGAACCAAAATCAGTTAGCTAAACCAAAATTAGTTATTTTGTCCCGAAATGGGTCGAGAGCTATAACTAACGAGAATATATTGGTAAAAATGGCCGAAGCAATTGGGTTTCAGGTAGAAGTTTTAAGGCCTGATCGGGCGACCGAGCTGGCGAAGATTTATCGGGTGCTTAACTCAAGCGATGTCATGATCGGGGTCCATGGGGCTGCAATGACCCATTTTCTATTTATGAGGCCAGGGTCTGTTTTTATCCAAGTGATACCGCTTGGAACGGCGTGGGCTGCAGAAACCTATTATGGGGAGCCGGCTAGGAGGCTCGGGTTGAAGTATATAGGATATGAGATTCTTCCGAGGGAAAGCTCGTTATATGGACAATATGATAAGAATGATGAGGTTCTTAGAGACCCGAGTAGTGTCACGAAAAAGGGTTGGGAATATACGAAGAAGATCTATCTTGACGGTCAAAATGTGCAGTTGAAGCTCAGGAGGTTTCAGAAACAGTTGGATCGAGCTTATTTTTACTGCATTGGTAGGGACTTGAGGGGGGTTTGATCGGTTGTCGTTGCAGTGAACTTGATTCGAAAAGTGGTGAAGTTTGGTTTGTTACTTATTTCTTCAATGTGTTAATGATAATAGAGAAAGGTGTAGATTTTGTATGCAATTTGGGGACATGATTGTGTTATGTAGAGATACCATTGACTTGTTGTATTCTTTGTACATTAGAAATTGCAAATAATACGTCAACTTTGTTAGAAATTGCAAGCCTTTTTCATAGCCCACACAATGCCATACTTGTCGATATAGGCCCAATTTTGAGTTGGACCTAGTTCATAGCGTTGGGTCGAATAAAGATGAAAGAAAGCAAATTATGATTAAGGGGAAGGTTAAATTTTCCAATTAGGCAAAATAGTAGGCCTTGGAAATCTGAAAGATTTTTTGGTTTTGCCTAATTGATCATGACTGAAAACGGCATATTCCATTTTTACATTTAATATAATTAGAATGCATATATTAGGCAAGGAAGTAAAAGGGTTACCTAATTTGGTTAAGGATGCGTTTGGGTCACCTCCTTTCTTTCCTTTTTCTCAAGAATTCACTGAAATTAATAAATATAAATATAAGAAACATAATATGATATAAGTCCAGTAGTCCTATGTTTTGACTAAAATAATATTTAAAAAAAAAAAAAAAAAAAGGAGTCGGAGGTAAAAGCACCAAACAGAGTCGTGAGCAAAAAGGAAATGACCATAATTGGACAAGGGCTAGATTTAGAGAAACGACGAATGAGCCCTTATTAGATAAAACCTCGTCTCCTACCAATTCCGGTCCCACTTACCTATTCCTCGTAGAATTCCATATTTCTCTTCCTCTTCCTCTTCTCTTTTGTCTTATATACCCAAATACATACTCGCCTCAAATCTACACACACTTCTTCTTTCTACTCCTTTGTGCCTCGTAACATCATCATCATCATCATCAATCATTGTATAATCCTCGTATCGTATCGTAGTATCCACACATGACCGGGGAGAAGGAAAATCCGGCTGGAGAGTGCAAAGTCTTGACGATGGAGAGGAAGAAGCCGATGGGGAGAGGGAAGATCGAGATAAAGAAGATTGAGAATTTGAATAGCAGGCAGGTCACGTTCTCTAAGCGCCGTAATGGGTTGTTCAAGAAAGCTAAAGAATTGTCTGTTTTGTGTGATGCTGAGATTGCCGTTATCATCTTCTCCAGCACTGGTCGCCTTTATGAATTCTCCAGCACCAGGTTTTAATTTCTCTCTCTCTCTCTCTCTCTTTCTGGGTTTTATGTTTAATCAATTCTGTGTTTGATTTTTAAAATCTTTAAATTAACAAGAAAAAGAAAACAACTTTAGGGTAATATTATCTCGGCTGATTTTCTTCTTTTTTTTTTGGGGGGGGGGGGGGGATTAAAGCATTGATCATACATTGGCAAGGTATGGAGCTAGAGAACCAGAATTGGATTGTTCAAAACAAAATTCTCCTGATGAGGAGACCACTCCACAGGTTGTTATTCTTATTTTCCTTTTCTCTTAATTTATTTAGTGCTAATTCATTAATGTTAAATTTGTTTTGATGTGGTAATTGGAAACAAACAGGACCCAGAAACTGAAGTAAATGTGTTTAAGGATGAGCTTGTAAAGCTACAGTTAGCATACCTGTAATGTCTTCTCTATTCTCTTATATATTTCCTCTTCTTTTCTGGGTCCGATTGAGTTATTAACGATAAAGTTGTAAACTTGTAGGCGGCTGATGGGTAAAGAGTTAGAAGGCTTGAGCTTCAAAGATCTACAAATCCTTCAGGATCAACTCAATGAGAGCATACTCTCTATTAAAACTAAGAAGGTATCGAAAACATACGATTGAAACACGAATTTCACGCAATCTAACAAGTCAATTTATATAACATTTCTGAAGGAAAAAAACATTGTTAACTTATGCAGGAGCAAGTGCTTCTGGAGCATCTTAACAGGTCCAGAGCACAGGTAAGTAACTAATCACTAATTGTAATAGTAATTGATTTAGTATAGCTAACTTAATATATTTGATTACTTGTTGTGTTATGATCAGGAGCATAAATCCATGCTTGAAAATGAGTCTCTCAGACAACAGGTCAACTCAAATTTACAACTTTTTTTCCTTGTTTTTTTAATCTAGTAATTTGGACTTTGGGAGAATGAAATTAAATATAATGTGGGTGTTTATATAATTAATTAAACCTTTTGTCCATATATACAGCTAGAGGAGATACAGAAGAGGCACAGACCAAATACAGCAGGAGCTTTGATTGATTACTCAAATAATCCTCGTTCGGGTCAGAGGACGAGGTTTGACTTTACAACAAAGTCAAAACCCAATGATATGGCAGAAGAAAATGGCCACTCTGACACTTCCTTGCACTTAGGGTAATTTTTTTATATTTAAATTACAGTCTAAATAGATAATTATTTGGTCTCTGTTTTCATCTTCTTTTTTGTTTTGTTTAAGGTTGTCAATGGAAGTTAGAAGAAAGAGGAAAGGAGTTAGCGACTCAGGAAGTCAGGTGGCATCGGATTAGAGCTCTACCTGATTTGGACCATCATTTTGCAAATTCAATAATTCGTAGTAGGATTCAAATGTTTTTTTTATTTTTTATTTTATTTATTTATTTATTTATTTTAATTTTAATTTAATTTTATTATTTAAATCAAATTATAAATAAGGTATAATG
This sequence comes from Coriaria nepalensis, assembly GCA_027186245.1. NCBI lineage: Eukaryota > Viridiplantae > Streptophyta > Magnoliopsida > Cucurbitales > Coriariaceae > Coriaria > Coriaria nepalensis. The sequence goes on from CP114483.1 coordinate 269,879, forward strand.
ATTTTTAAATGTGAATGCTTTTATTTAATTACGGTGTTATCAATAAGATAAGGTTTTATCGGGTATTAAATCATATTGTATTGGACGTTCTGATTCTTAATATCAAACCGTCCTATAAGAAGCATATATAATCCAGTGGACTTCAACAGGCCCAATGAAAGCCCAAATAATAAAGCCCGTGAAATCGATAGATGGCCCTGGAGCCTGCTTAAAAACCCCAAACCTTCGTCGAAGGTCTCTGTGAGATTGTGACTGTTAAGAGAAACAGACACGGACCGTTTTGAAGAAAGAAGAAGCAGAAGTGGAAAAGGTAAAGAGACGGGCATGAAAGGACTGGTGAAGAAGAGTTTGGGAGAAATAGAGTTCAACGTCGGTGGTGGAGTTATCAACTAGTTTCCAGGCCACATGGCTGCCGCGACGAGGGCCATACGCGACCGTCTGAAGGTGGCGGACATGGTGATCGAAGTTCTCGATGCTCGAATTCCATTGTCTTCCGCGAATAAAAAACTTCAGCCTCATCTCTCTTCCAAACGCCGCCTCATTGCCCTCAACAAGAAGGATCTGGCCAATCCAAACATCATGCATGCAATCAATTATACTTCCTCCTTGCATCATCATGTTTATCACCTTGCCTCCAGAAATTTATGATGTTCTACATCTTAATCTGTAGAAATGGATACATTACTTCGAGTCTTGCAAGCAAGATTGTTTTCCAATCAATGCACATAGCAAGACCTCTGTTCGAAAGGTATGTTCTTTTCCTACATCTTAAGCCACCGAAGTTCATCTTCTTAGAATATTGAACTCTCATTTTCTTGTTTAAAACAGCTCCTCGAGCTTGTGGAACTGAAATTGAAGGAAGTGATTTCAAGGGAACCTACTCTTCTTGTCATGGCGGTAGGTGTTCCTAATAATATTGGGAAGTCGGCTTTGATTAATTCCATCCATCAAATCCCGTCTTCTTTCTCCCCTGGTATGGCAATTCCTTGTATAGTTGTATCGAAAAGTAACAGCCTTGAAAATGTACATTTTGCTTTCAATGTTTTTTCGTAGTGCAGGAGAATACAAAGCGAGCTACTGTGGGTCCATTTCCTGGTGTTACTCAGGACATTGCTGGATACCAGGTTTTATATGAAATTGAATCAGCTACTGCTGCTTTTTCCTATAGACTATTCCAAATTATGTTTCCTTTTTATAAACCTAATTTGAATCTTGTAATGTGCAGATTTCTCATCACCCTAGTATATATATGTATTGGACACTCCAGGTGTACTGGTTCCAATTATTCCGGATATCGAAACAGGGTTGAAGCTAGCTCTTGCAGGTTTGTATTCCTATGCAAAACTATACTGAATCGGTTCTCAATAGAAGAAATAAGTTGATGCTGCGTCTGCTGATTAGGTCAATTATGTTTTTCTACTACCTTACCTTAAAGCATTAAGAATATTTGTTTAGTGTTTTAAAATGCATGTGCATTATCTGTGAAAGATTCTGTGGCAGGTGAGGAAAGAATTGCTCAATACTTTATGGCTGTTTTGAAAACTAGAGGGACTCCCCTTCATTGGAGAAACTTGAACAATAGGAGAATGGAAGGGATCCGATATGAATCCGTTGAAAAACATGCATACAATCTTAAAGATCTCCGGCCGAAAAAGAGGAACCTGCCTAATAGGTCCGATCTGGTGTACGTTCAGGTAACAATCTGGTAGCGATATCTTTATCCGTCCAAATCATTAAACTTGTTTAAAATACTTATGGTGTTACTTTTTGTTCTTCCAATTCAGGATATGGTAACAGAAGTTCAATGTGCACTATATTCAAAATTGTCCGAATTTGATGGGGATATGTAAATGAAGAGAATGACTTGGAGAATCTTATATAGCAGCAAATTGAGGCAATGCAGAAGGCACTGAAGATACCGCACAAGGCTTCTGAAGCTCGTTTAATGGTGTCTAAGAAGTTCCTCACTTTGTTTAGAGTTGGAAAGCTCGGCCCTTTCGTCCTTGACGATGTCCCGGATCATTAAATCTATGAATATATTTGCTGAAAATCTCAGCCTTGTAAAACAAACATGCATTATTGGGGCTCTTTTATTTTATGTATTTATTATTATTTTTTTAATTATTACATCCAAGAACTTGAAAATCTGTACCGATGCGTGCGCAACTCTGCATGTATAACCTAGAATGTAATTGATCAACCGATACGAGAAGATCTAATTGTACAGATTGAGGGGGCAGTATTCAACTAAAAGCCCATTTCGATGACACAAAAATGAATCATAAAATGAAGGCGCAACTCTCATTGATTCAAAGTCATTTGTTTGCTTCAATGAATTCCCTGTACTCTCTCTTCATTTTCACTCCCGATACGGCCCTGCATCCAGAAATGATATATATAAGAAGGTACGAAATGTCAATTTTAAACACATAGTAGGAAAAAGAAAATGTATATAACTTACTTGATCATCTCCTTGTTTTTGAAAAACTGCACACATGGAGTACCCATGATACCGGCTGCTTCTGCTACTTCCGGATCTTCCTCAATATCAATTTCGACAAAATGTACATTCTGATCAAATTCATCAATTACCTGCCATTGAAGTTGGCAGAAATTCCCGGATACTTATTGATTTGCATTAATTAATCAAAAAAGTGTATGTTTTGAAAGATAGGTTAAGAACTTTTTGTACCTTACTAAGAATTGGCTTGAGGGTCCTACATGGACCACATGTAGGTGAGGTATATAGTACACATATAAGCCGGGGACTCTCATGGTACAGTTTCCGCAAAGCATACTGAAAGAAGAGAAGCAGAACGACAAAGAAATTTAGAAACCTCTTTGCTAATACTATGATATATGTCTTTATATAGTTTCTAGAATATCAGAGAAAAGAAAGTTTACCTGGCCTTTATGCTTTGTAAGCGAGATATCAAAACCCTCTTTCACATCCCTATCAGTAAGTTCCTTCTTAACTTCTTCAACTTGGGGCTGTCAAAAAAGTTATGATGAAAAAATGCTATATAAAGAAATAAGGAAATCAAATTGGCTTTTCACAATAAATAAATAAATAAATAAAACTGAGACCTGGTGAAACTCAATAAGAAGATCTCTGCCGACGAGATATCTCTCAACTGATAAAGCAGCGATACATCCAGATCCAGCAGCTGTTATAGCTTGCCTCCATTCATGGTCCTATGAGATTTAAACGGACAGGAACTACATTATTGACTAAGATGTTTTGGACCACAACAAAACGTCTATATCTCAAAATTGGGCTTTTTACCTGAACATCTCCAGCAGCAAAAACACCATCAACTGAAGTTTTAGCAGTACCCTCTTGGACTATAACATAACCGGAATTGTCGAGCTCAACTTGGCCTTGAAGCAACTGGCTATTTGGTGAATGGCCTATACCGTAAAACAAGCCCTTTGCTTCAAGCACTGATTCCTCTCCAGTATCCACTCTTCGAACTAAAATTCCGGACATTTGGCCCTTTGTGTTGCTTACAATATCCACTGTCTCTGTATTGAAGTGCACGGTGATGTTCGGATTGTTGCTCACTCTGAAACATTCGCGATAATCACAACCTGTTATACAAACATTCAGGGAGTTGAAAACTCATACAAATTGTTCATTAGTATTTATTTTTAATTCCTGAATCTCTAGTATAACATCAAATTTTGGGTAGAGAAGAAAATGTGTCCTGGAAAAAGAACAAGGAACAGCTAAACATCAAAGGAAGCTTCATGCAAAGGATATATAACACTGTTACAATTGTATAATATAATATCTTCTTTCATTTTAAATTAATAAAAAAGTTAAAGTAAGAAAAACAGAGCAAATGATTGATTGAAACATAACATACCTATCTTGCATTGCTTTTGAGGCTCTCAGCTGGTCTCTACGTACAAGTAAATGAACATGGCGGGCATACTTAGTAAGATATATCGCTTCCTCTGTTGCAGTATCACCCCCTCCAACTACAGCAAGGACTTGGCCCTTAAACAAAGGTGATGCCCCATCACAAATGGCACAAGCACTAATTCCCCTACTCCAAAATTCATCTTCTCGAGGTAACCTAAGTCTTTGTGCAGTAGCTCCAGTTGCAAAAATTATACTGTGGCACTTAACCTGAATAAGCAAGAAAAAAACCCCCACAAGGGTCTAAGCACAATGCTTTTTTTCAAATACTAAAAAAGCTATAGACAAATTAACCTCTCTTAGGCTTATATACACATGCCGAAAATCATTCCACAAATAAAAAATGAATTATGTAGAGTGCAAGCAAGATCTTTCTTTCTGCACAGAATAAATAATGATCACACCTTACGCTCATTACTTTGCACCGTAAAAGGACTATTTTTCACGTCAATAAATTCTACATCTTCTTGAAACAATTCGGCTCCCCACCGCTCTGCTTGCTTCCGCATCCTATTCGGTACAATACAAAGGTTTATATATTGCCAAATACTGTATATATGATGCAAAAAAGAAAAAAAGCAACGTGACTGTTTATATGATGCCAATCATAGTTCTTACCTATCCATCAGATCAGGACCAGTAATTCCATCTGGAAAGCCTGGAAAGTTCTCGACTTCAGTGGTTGTCATTAACTGTCCTCCAGGAACACCACCCACTTGATACCCCTCGAAGACTATGGGCTTCAAATTAGCCCGAGCTGCATATATTGCTGCAGTATAACCAGCTGGACCCGACCCAACTATTACAACATTCTCAATGCCTTTTCCTGCAAGAAAAGGAGAATAGAAGAAGTTTCTCAGCTTTTTAATTCTGTCCGTATTATAATCAACATGAAAAAAGAGTCCTCTGTCTATAAGCATTTTCCCATTCATTGTGAAGCAATAATATTTTTCTAATGTAAAGATATGATCTATAGCTCGTCAAACTCATCTGAAGGCAAAGAAGACTTCATCATAGCAACTTTTTCATGAGAAATTAATCATTGTGTACTTAATGAAGATGAAGATAAGCAATCCTTCTATGTCAAAGACTCAAGTGAACTCCACTTCCTTTACTTCCTCCAACATAAAACTCCAAACAATCTCAATTATCCAAATTAAATCCAACAACTTAAGTAAGTAATAAAAAACTCGATTTCTCTGGGAATTTGAAACAACTTCCTATCCATATATCTTTCCATTCAGCTTGTTAGCTTAAGCATACATTTCCAACTGACCTCCTTTCTATGGAAAATAAACTAAATTCAATTCTTCTCAACTGCATTGAAGACAGTTCAGAATATTTTCCTCGTTTCAGAGCTTTAATACATAGATATATAGAAAAACACGTTACAGTTACTCATAAAGAGAGACAGAGACCTGGAGTTGCAGAGAGGTCCTGGGAGGAAGCTCGGAAGCGAAGAAGTTGAGGGCGAGAGCGGGAGGAGTGGAGACGGAGGGCGGTGCGTCGGCGAGTAGTGGAAGAGGAGGAGCTTCCAAGGAAGACGAGGTGATGAGAAGGAAGAAGAGCGTTGAAGAGAGTAGTCATGGTTGGCGGTGGCGACTCGGTACTGAGTCGGAACGGTCCCCGATTCCGATTCTTATCTTGGGAGAAGCAGCAGAGTCTGATGCGTCATATCTGCTTACAGACCATACAAAATTTTCAAATATTATTACAATAAATCTTAACAGCACTGGACCGGTCCGGTCCGGTCCGGTTTCTTCCGCATAGTGACCCACGCCGCTTTTCGCTCTGTCTTTCACTCGCTCGGTTGGCGAGTGCTATACACCTCCCTTTAATACTAGCAATAATAACTAGCATCAAGTCCATCTTGGACTGTGTTGGTGAAATCTTGACCGTCCATCTTGGGTGATAGCTGATGGATGGCTGTTAATAACAGGCGGCAGTTCCCTGGCTATGATTAGATTGGTTACCCTCCGTACTTTTTGGTGGAGAGAGCATTTTTCCACAATAAATGCAATATATTCGCACGCACTTTTTCTTTCCTTTTTTGTTTTCGAATTGATGGAGTGAATTGTAGGAAAGTTAAAATATAGGAGGTCAAAATAGAAATACCTCTAAAACATTTGGAGTAAAACAAAGGGAAAATTAATTGTCTCTTATTTCTGTTAAGTTCCGGTGCATTACAAATCGCATTCAATACCATAGCTTATATCAAGACAAAGGAAAGGAAAGGAAAGGTAGGTATGTATGTATGTATGTATGTATGTATGTATGTATGTATGTATGTATGTATGTATGTATGTATGTATGTATAATATTAGGGGCCCACATATTTAATAGTTTTATGATTAAATGAGGATTCCAACCCCAACTTAAGCCTTGAAGGGAATAAATTGTATCCCCCTTGACCTTCTTTGAAGCTTGAAGCTTGAAGTTGGGAATAAATTTTAAAATGGATGATCAAAATTGACAAAATCAAAACTTTAGTTGGAATTCAAATGTCACTATGTATTATATTATATAGTATATAGTATATAGTATATAGTATCTACTTGTTAATTTGAAAGAGATGACCTCTTGTGTTGCGTTTCTAAATAGTCCGCCGCTCCCACATGTTGTCGTGTAGTTATTATCACAACGAGATTGTCTTCAAAATCAGGGGTTGGTGAATGAAACCAAACAATTACAACACCAACAAAACGAGCCAAATATTATAAATTTTTAGATAATTTAATTAAATAATATTTTATTTATAATTTATATATATATAGTTAATAAGAAGGCAATTACGTTAAGTTAAGCAAATTAATAATCATCCCTTAGAAAATTGAAACTTCTATTTCATCATTACATTACGAGGTGGTTTCCTAGTCAAGTCAAGCAAAAGTAATGAACACTAATTAGTTAGTTAAATTTTCTGTTTTAATTTCGAGTAATTTAGTTTAAAACAGTTTATTTCGTTGTATAAATATGATTTTTTTTTGTTATTTTCTATCAAAATCGAAAAATATGAATATATAGTTATAGTAAAATGCATGCCATGAAAGTTTTGCCGCTATAAAAGACGTTATAGGTCTTGTATATACGTTTCAACCATTTCTTTTTCTTCTATTAGAGAGAGAGAGAGAGAGAGAGAGAGAGAGAAGACTAGTTATCTTAAGAAAGAAAAAGAGAGAGAGAGAGGAAGAAAGAAGGAAGAAGAAGAAACGGGAAAAGGGCTTGTCGCAATTCTCATGAACTGTGGAGTCGTGCTGGGTTTCTATTGCTGGGGTTGGGAGTTCTTAACCGCCCTTCTTCTCTTCTCCCTCTTAAATTAAGTACCTAATCATTTCCCTTCTCCTCTTAATCTTCTTCTTCCTATTTTTTTTTTTCCATTTTTTTTTTAATTCAACTATTAATGGCTGGGGAGATAGTCGTGTCATGTGATCATAATGATCATAAGAAAATTCATGACCAAAAGGGTAATAATAATAGTAATTATAATATAAATAAGAACAGTAGCCATAGTCATAGTAATAATTTGTTGGAATATGTGAGAAAATCAAGCCCGCCGCCGTTCTTGCTGAAAACATACATGTTAGTGGAAGATCCGGCGACAGAGAAGGTGATATCATGGAACAAGGAAGGAACAGCTTTTGTTGTCTGGCAACCTGCTGAATTTGCTCGAGATCTCCTCCCTACTCTCTTCAAGCATAGCAACTTCTCTAGCTTTGTTCGCCAGCTCAATACTTACGTAAGTTTTCTTTCTCTCTGTGTACATCATGTTCATTACCATCTTTAATTAGTCTTAATTAGTTCTTTCAATTATATATCTTTCATCGTCTTAATCTTACTTTCCACCTTCTTTAGTTCTACATATCCATGATATTCAATCACAGAAAACCCATCTGCATCGCGATAATTATTCGGAACTTGAAATATGAAGATTCTTAAACGAGTGTAGTAATTGGAATTTAGATAAAAAATTATTAATTTGGCTATATGCATTTAACCCCTCCCTCCCTTGTATTAGATTTTTCAGTTTTCTAAATTTTTTTTTTTTTTTTTTAATTTCTTTCTCGATGGAAGAAAAAACACCAAAAAGGTTAACTGGTCCTATCTGACCTAACTTAGTTTGAATTAATAGTTTGGTCATAATAATTGATTGATTGATTCACTAATTCTATAGTATATGGCTCTGGGTTTTATTGGTTTTTTTTTTTTTTGGTATTTAAGATGACTTTACCCAATAAGGACGAAGATAACTTTATTAATTAGTTTTGAAATAAAAATTTAAATTTCTATAAATAATTACTTTAATTAGGTGGACTAAAATTGTAGCTCTAGACATGGTAAATCATGTTTTACTATTATACTATTCCAAGAGGTCAAACTGCATGCTAGAATATGAACATCCGGTTTCATGTAGTTTAGCTAGGTTTCTTTCTAGCAAGTTCAATAGTCATTGATGCTTTTCTAATCGTTCCTTTGTTCTTACATCGACAGGGGTTTCGAAAAGTTGCCGTAAGTAGATGGGAGTTTTGCAATGACAAGTTCAAGAAGGGTGGGAAAGAACTTCTTTGTGAAATACGTAGAAGAAAAGCGTGGGCCACCAACATCAAGAAGCAGCAACAAAATCAACCATTGAGTAGTACTACTCCTCATCCTGATCATCAATTTGATGAAGACCAAAGGTCATCATCCTCAACAAACTCATCTTCGTCAGATTTCACCACCTTGATCCATGAAAACAAAAGGCTCAAGAGAGAAAATGGGGTGTTGAGCACAGAGCTTTCAAGCATGAGGAACAAGTGCAAAGTGCTTCTTGATTTAGTGGCCAGGTGTAATAATAATAAGACCACATTACCAGTACATGATGATCATGGTACTAGATTGGACAAAGAAGAAGTTGAGCAAGAAGAGACCAATAAATGTGATCATCATCGTCAGATTAGAGCACCTAAGGTGTTTGGAGTGAGGTTAGAGGTTGGGGGAGAGATAGAGAGGAAGAGAAAGAGAGGAGGGGAAGTACTATCATCAGCTCAATCATGCAAATAAATAATTGAGGCATAATTAGTTAATTAAGCAAAGTTGATGCTACTGAAAAGTTATAGTGGCTTTTGATAGAACGTTATAATATTTACAAGATTATATAGTTCAAGTTAGTACCAAATTAATGTAAATATCTTCATTTACTATATATCAATCAAGCTAATAAAAACTCTCAACCTAACGGAAACCTTTTATTTCAAATAACATATCAATCTTATAATTCGATTACTTAACTCTTAACCAAATAATAAGATGGAACTCCAATTTGATCCATTGACCCCCGGAAGGTGTATCATTTCTAACTGGGGCCATGATTAGAAGTTTATTAACTCGAGAAGGGATAGGAATGGAAGTGTCCTACTTGACTTGACTAAGATATGGTAATCTACATAAAATAAGACAAGAAAGAGAGAGAGAGAGAGAGAGAGAGAGAGAAAATGGACTTGTTCAAGTTTTCAATTCCAAATATTTTTATCTTATGGAAAATGAACTGCAAGTACATCCACACTATAACTTCATGGATAGTTCATATGAAGAAGAAAAGAAAGTCAATTTTCAACATTCGCATGCGGAAACATTGGGAATGCATTCACATTCATTCTACGGACAAAAGACAGTCAAGTCAGATAGGACGACTGCCTTTTGGATTGTGTAAATTGTAATGATCTTCTCTCGAGATTCTAGAAGAAGTTTTTTTTTTTTTATATTCTTTTTATGAGGCCTGAAACTGTCAAAAGTTATCAGTTGGTTCAAAGACATTAACAGCTTCCTTTCTTCTTTCTCCTGCTCACAGATGGAAGCCCCTCCTCACACTCCTTTTATGCATGCGCATGCCTTTTGAATTGTGTTCATGCATTCTTTCTTTCTCTTTTCATACAACAACTTTTATTTTTTTGATTAGTTTACTTTATCCTTAGAAAGTTAAGATTTCGTATGAATCAGTTAACCTAAAAAGATAAAGAGAGAGAGAATGATCAGAGTTATTGCGATTTCTTTTTACAGAAACTTTTGAAATCTCTGTCCCCGATCAACCTCAACTGTACATAATTAAAATAAACTAAAACTTTCATACACTGGAATTTAAAGGAAAAAGAGATCCAACTAAGATTCTATGAGATGAAAATGGACCTACTACAGTGCGTTAGGTTCGAAACTTGGCACGTGTGTGGTTTGGTGGCCTACTGGGGGGCCAAAATTAAGAGGTCGACCTCTTTTGCCCATGAAGATTGGATTTGCTTGGAATGAAAGTTTGGCTTTAGTATAGGGCATGTAGTTTTCAAGGACTTCTTTAAGACATGTTTTCCAACACTTTCAAGGCTGAACCAAATTAAGAGAGACGAGACGGTAAAGAAAGAAAAATGAAATGTATGACATGTTTTTAAGTTAGTTATGGGATTTGGCCCCAAAAATATAAAAAGAAAATTGAAAAATTCACAGCGTTTTCCAAGAAAGCCCCGCTTTTCTGGGCAACTAAACATCTAAAAGACTGAAATCTAGTATATACGTGCAACAAGGGGTGGTTGTATCTGGTGTTTATGTTTATTTACAAGTGAGGGATGACTCGATACCTTCCCAAAAACATGGAGAAACCGAGATGCCCGAACATATATATAACAACAACTCATTTGACTAGAGAGTATTTGAAAAGTCTACTAATTCCGGTTTCGAATATGTAACGATACCTTATGAGTTCGCTGCAAAATGATTAAATATTGTCTCCAGAGTTGATTGACTGACACTGTATTCTGCAATTCCTAGCTTATTTCTGAAAAAATAGAAACCATAGAAAATTGATCAGCTTCACGAACAGAGAGAGGAACAAGTAAGACAAGAAATGAACTAATTAATGCACACCTGTTCCTCTCCATGTGTCCGAAAACATTGGCGAGAGAGAGGCCTTCTCCATATGGCAACTGCAAAACCACGAGGGATTAGAGAAGGAGAGAGAGACGCTCCTATTTATGGTCCTTAATAATGTCACAAAAGAGACCTGGTTACTAGCTAGTCCTACTCATATATGGTACTTAATAATGGCTCAAAGCTCAAAAGGCAGATATTGATGGTACCTGATATTTGACACTCAACCCATTGCTTCCATGGAATGTTGTGCCGGGAAATGAAGAAAGTATGAATGAATCAATTTCTGAAAACTTTTCTTTAGATAACCACCATTCTGAAAAAATTGGTAGTGGAATACCTCCTACACAAACAGGACGTAGGTAATATATATGGAACTCAAAAAAAGTTAAAAGAGTCGTGAAGTATATAAACAGGAATTATCCATACCATCTCGAAACAACTGTTCTGATAGCTGTTCTTCAAAATCTCCACGAGAAGCAGGAGTTGAAGACACTAGTGGCTTTATTCTTTCTTCATTACCAAGCCACTGCCCAATCACAAACAACATTTCCCTAGACAAGCTAATCTCAGCCACCGATCCATTTCTTGATGCAACAGATTCAATCACCCCAATGCATTCTTCGAGGTTGTCTAGCAAACTTCTTGGATGAGAAAGGATATTAAAAAGCTGTTCTCGAATAATTCGGCAGAGAGTTTCCAACTCCACAGATCTGATTTCACTGGGTTTGACCTGGGTAATGGACATAAAATCATACAATTTGACAAGGCTCTGAAAAGAAAGAAATCATAAGGGGAGCAAGATCTACCTCTAGCTCGAGGTGATTTCCAAACCGGGTTTTCAGATGCTGGGGACTTCCAATGCATCTTAGTCGGCCTCCAACCTTAATTGGAACAGAAAGATAAACAATTAAGTTCATGTTAGTAAAAATCTAACAAACATATCATGTTATTTTTTTTGGAAGAAAAAGCGATAAATACCATTATTCCGATGCGGGTACAGAGGGCTTGAGCTTCATTCATACTGTGGGTGGTAAGGATTACAGCTGTCTTTCCTCGTCTGGTAGATATCCGAGATATCACCTCCCACATGAACCGCTTAGCAATAGGATCCATACCTAGCACCAATAATGATATGGAAAGACATCAAATAAAGAGAACTTTACAAATGGAGGTAGAAGTAAAAAGAAGCCATATATAGATTGCCATTACAGGATTTTTTAACCCAGATTGAATAGTACCAGTTGATGGCTCATCAAGAATGACAATAGGAGGATCTCCAATCATTGAAATTGCAACAGATAGTTTCCGTTTGTTTCCTCCACTAAGGGAATATGACGGTTTGGAAGCATGCTTCAACAAGTCAAACTCCAATAGCTTTTCTGTAACAATCTGTCCAGATATTGAGGGGTATTAATGATCAACCAGATGGCATTTAAATCAAACAAGAATCGCCGTCGACACTGGACACAGACAGGTGGGACTGAACATAAATTCAAATATAAACAATATATACATCATCTATCTTGTAGTCTGGAACTCCTTTTATTCTTGCATAGAGTTCCAGATGTTCCTGGACAGTTAAAAATTCTAATAGGGCGTCGAACTGTGGGCAATATCCAATCTGTAAGTGGATAATAAAAAATGAAAGTTAGTGGGTTCTATTTGTTGTTAAAAATTCAAAGTATGATCTAGTCAGATAAAGAAAAGAATAATAATAATAAAATAACCATATTAAGACATACATGGCAACGTGCAGCCTTGGGATTAGATCTTATATCTTTGCCAAAAATAAAAGCAGTTCCTTCAGAAGGAGATTCTTCCCCTGCATGGATAACATATTTGTCCAATTATCCAACACTCAAAACGTAAAGATACCTACAGAAGAGTTGTTTCTATGATGCAGCATTCAAATCTTGGCATGAAGCTGTAACTAAAAAAATTATAAGAAAAATCTAATACCAGTTAGCATCGACAGTGTAGTAGTCTTTCCAGCACCATTTGTTCCTAAGAAACCGAAGCATTCTCCCTCCTGGACGGAGAAAGATAATGAATCAACTGCAACCTTCTTACCACGAAAAGTTTCTCCTGGATACACCTGAAAGTGGAGATAGGAATTGTAATAATCCATTTAAGAGATGGTTGCACATCCATTATTATGGAAGTACTATTTGTTCATGAATAACAACCAAAACTGTGTAGCTTCACCTTTCGGAGGCCACTCAAATAGATCATTGCATTATCAATGGAGCCAGAAAGTATTCTATCTCTTTCTGCTTTAACATCTATATCTTCAAGGTCAAGAGTAGCATGTTCTGAGGACAATTTTAGGAGGGGTTCCAAGTAGCTGTGAGGAGTTCCCCTGCGAACATTTCTAAGACTCCTCCACCACTCCTTGATTGTGGCTGGAGTCAACTTTTGAGGAGACAGGAGTTCGAGTCCAAGTGTTAAAAGAAAGTAGCAAATACTCTGTCACAAGTAGGAACATCAAATTGGATCAGAGAAGTCCATTATCACTGACCATTTATAAAATAATTCTGTACTTCTAAAGAAATAGTCAGGAGATAGAGATATAAATAGGACAAATCAGGAAAGAAATGGAAATATTCTCTCACCGACTCGAAACTGAAAAAGGAAAAACTTCAGTTTGCCCTAGAGCTATATTAAAAGGACTGAAACAAATGAGTGTTGAGTCAAACCTTTTGAAGGAATTTTTCTAAGGTTGGTTACACTTGGGCATGGAACTAAAAAGAATGACGAACCAGGCAGGAAAGTAGAATATTATTTCCTTTCTGGCAGCAGTTAATCAAGGGGAATGTTAGATGTAACTTCTATCATGGTATTAGATTCAAGCTATGGTATTATAACTTGATGTATGATCCTAGTCTGAGAAAACAATAATGTTTAAAGTCCTAATCGTGCGCTCTCTTCTCTGCCCTAACTCATTAAATAGACAATCAACGTGACACTCACAGAATAATAAGTATATTTAACACGTTTGCAATTCACAAACAAGTTTCCCACACATTAATAATTACGTTTCTGTTTTTCTTTCAAAATCATTTAGAGTTGTAACTCAAAAGCTACTTCAGAAAGAGAGATGTTCCCCATCGGCAGTGCTGATATACACATATTTCTACTAGTGAGAGCCCCCTGCTGATGCACAGATTATAACTGGATATAAATAAATAGCAGCTTAATCAGAAGAAAAAAGATGAGATAAGACCTCAATTCCAAGATAAAAAATAGAGGCACCGGTAACATTCCAATCCCAAACCCCATCACTCGTTTTGTCTTTCATCCCTTGCCGCAAAAGAGCCAATGAAGCAAGTCCATCAGCAAAGCAAAAGCCTGGAGATAATCTGAAGAAGTGCTGCAAGGAAAGACCGAAAATTGTGTAGGATTTATATCAGGGAAAGCCCCAACATTGCAACTCCCTATCATTTATTCCAGGTCCATGATTCTTTCTTAAAACAACATGACTATTGTGTATTCAGTTAATCCAAAAAGGTAGTTCTGTTGCCTTGATTAGATAACATCGGGAAGAAGTAGCCCTATTGCCTTGATTAGGTAGAATCTAAAAAGAAGTGAAACTAGATTAGATAGTATCCAAAATTTGCAAGGATGCCTAACCTTCAGAGAAGAATTTGCTTTTTCTGTTGCCTTGATTAGCCCCATAATGAACGAAATTACCATAAGGATGAGTCCAGAGAAAAAGTGGACCAAGAGAACCACATTCTGCAAAAATAGTGATAAATACATCTCTGTGTAAGTAAAATGGTTGGCATCTGAGAGAAACTAACAAAATATAAAGTGTACTTCCTTCACCTGAGCCATGCTGTGGTCAGAAAAGGAAAATGTGAGGCAGTAAGTCGATGATGCAATTGCTAATCCATACTCCAAAAACATGATGACTGTTACCAGGAGGCTACCCTTACCAATAAACTGCTCCAAACCTATAAAAATTATCCCAACGCAACTTTGAGAACTCCATGAATAAACGCAAGCCTTTGGTATGCTTGTTAAGTTAAAAGTTAGAACATCATACAGATTTTATCAATCAGTCTCAAACTCCTGGGGTTTAGAATCATAGCAATTATTATCTATCAGATGAGTTTAGAACCGTACCAAATATGTAAAATAGAATTATCGCAAACGAAGTTGGGAATAAAAAGCTGATGAAGTCCCATATATAGGTGGAAATCCAATATGAAAGTATGGAAACCTAAATAATATAATATGTTGTCAGCAGAAAATATATGACAGAAAAATACTTGTAATGTTGGCCCATCTAATCGAGATTCCACCCCCAAATGTAAACTTACCCCACTGATTAATTGCTGATGTTTAGCTTTTACTTCGCGTTCCTGCATTCATTAAGACCGTATGGATAAATATCAGTAAGCATGTTGCAGAATATGCCTCTAAGACACAGATATCCAATAGATAAGTACTAACAGAGGCGACAAATTTATATTAACTTGTATCAAGCTTCCAGATATGGGTCGTTTAAACAAAGGTAACAAAAGTCATTAAGTGATTGTTTTGGAAACATCCCAGAAATTGTCAATGTTTGGGGCTAAATTATCCACAGCCTACGGAGGACAATAATAACATAAATAGGTTACTCAAAAGATAATGAGCGTGCATTAGGATCAGTACCTTCACAATCGAGACAGCAAATGATGCTGGAACAAAACAGAAAGCAATATTGACAATAACAGCAGCTGAGAAGGCATCCAGATCCTGAAAATTTTGCAAGTTCCTTCAAAATGATGAGCAATTGTGGTTGGATATTTGCTCTCTCTCTCTCTCTCACACACACACACAATCATGATATTGATTTTGTACAAAGAATATACGCCAGATAGAGACGATTAGCATGATTGCAATTTTACAGCATCTAACCTCCCATTGAAAGAATACGATACAACCTACAATCTATGTTATCCGTTTCTATCATCAGGGAAGTCCATCACTCGCCATTCTTTGTACTAAGAAAGATAGAATCACATACATGATGTTGCATGCGCTGAGTTTTTGTCATCGGAAGAGGGTGGTTGCGTGTTTGAATTGTCATATTCTTGTTATTTGTAGCTAACCTCAGAATTGCAGCATTCATTGAATTTATATAAGTTGGACCAGCATGCTGACAAGAGCAGTTGTGCAGGACAGTATACCCTAAACTACCATCTTCATTCTCATCATCCATCACAATCGCCCCGTACCTTTAATATGAAAATTGTTCAGAAAACAAAATAAAAAAGCTATAGATGCCCATGACTTCCCTAAGCTTAGGACACCATCATATCTACTAGGTTATTACTATGGCACCTGTACATAGAATGGGGAAAGAATGGAAAAAATCTGAGTGACATGCAACTAAGCCTTGCGTTCAGTCATCTAACACTAATTGATTATATTAATAAGTAATGTGATGCATTTGAAAAGAATAAGATAACTTATAAATATCAATCAACACACCTTGATTGGTAAGAGTAATTAAAGCTAGACATCAGAAATTCACTCATTGATAGCAAAACTGGCCCCAATTTTGGCCCTGCTGCATCTACTGCATCAGCCAATGCCTTATCTGAATCAGGGAATTTATATGCAGTGGGTTTGGGATGTTGAATCCATCCACCTTCGATGTACTGTACAACCTGAATCATGGACATGCGGCCATAATAAATGTAAAATAATATCTGACATTTTGAAGGCTAAAGACACAACATAGCAAACTAAAAAAATCAGAAAAATATAAAAAATTTAAGAGAAAAAATAAAGATGGACAACCTTCTCGGAAATAGGCCAGGAAAGATTAGAAGGAATTGGAGCACCACCACCACCACTTATCAGAGGATTGAAATTTGAAGTTGTGAAGGTCAAAGACCACTGATCAGGATGTGGCTTGAGCTTGAGAGATAGAAGCCCAATAAGCAAAAAGACTGCAGGAATTAGAAGCTGGAATATAATTGTTTTCCGGTCTCTCCGAGCAGTTATGGCCCTCTTTATGAGTAATGCTCTAGAATGTTGCCAAAAAGTTGAATTTGAAATCATACACCAGCTGCAGCATTGCATGCTCAGGAAGTTAATGAAACTTAGAAAAGTAGAAAAAATTAAACCACAAGCTTTCCCGATTACAGCAGCTATGATGCCAATAACATTTATATAGTTCCCTAAATGTTTCGAATGAACGGTCTTCCTCAGAGCATGATCACCAGAAGCTTCAGAAACTAAAGAACCAGGTACATGACAACTTTTTTCTTGCTCAATAAACTCAGCTTCATGATCACACCCTGCAACTCTCAGGAATACCTCCTCCAGTGTTGTAACAGATATACCATAACTTTCAATTCCAAGATTGTCTTTCTCAACAGCTCCATTTGTGTCAGAATTAGAGTTTGATGTTGTGCAATTTTCAATTTCCCTAAACATGTTTTCAAATGATGACGAGGATGTTAATGGAAGCTTGAAGGAAATCTCAGTTCCAACCTGTGAATGCAAATTAAAACCCAAATTGAAGTTAGACTAATCATAATGATGGCATTACCAGCATCTAGCCACATTCACAAAGACTTGATCGAAGAGACCAATGCAAATCTACCAACATACTTTCCTCTATTTTCTCACACTCTTTATCAGCACACTAAGCAAGATATCTAATCTTATTGGTAATACACCCAGCCTAATACCACCAAAGTCCAAAGCTGAGAGAACAAAATCCGGATAAATACCAATACCTATTACAGGTAGCAGGATAAAGAATGAAACAAACAACTCTCGTGGTCCCGAATAAAATTAAAAAAAAAAAAAAAACAAAGAGATTGAGAATTGTGAAAATTCAGGTCAAAGACAAGACTAACAAGATATGGGAACAATTCTGTTTTGGATTCCTCCATCATTATATATTGTCCATTAAATGCAGGGCAGCCATTTGGGTGATATTAAAAGCTCACACTCGGTGTTACAGAAAAATAAAAAAGTTGCCAATTTTGTGAGGCCGGGTACTGTTTTAAATAGAAGTACCGTATGCAACAAATGACCGCAGATTATATGGATAGTAATAATTTCTGGGGAGAATTTAAAAGAAATAGAGAAAGAAGAAGATGCCATAGGCTTTTTATGTGCCCAAATATCATGAGGAACAGATCTTAGACCAAAGTGCTTAAGAGTGGATAACAACTCAGTCATGTACAAAAGCTAAAGAATCTTCTTTTTAAACGAAAACTGCAGTTAAATATTGACAAAGTCTATAGATAAAATACATTAGTTTAATAACAGAATAAGATGCATACCTCACTCACACAAGTGGCTGATGGAATATGACGGTAAACAATATCAGCAGCAACAGAGGCAGTAGATGTCGACTGACGACAGGTAAAGAACAAGTCAGCCATTGAATAACATGGGAAGTGTAGGAACGTATATATTAGGATCAGAGTAATGGAGTGAGAGCAGACCTTCACTAGAGTAAGAGTATAACCAACCCCATATTGGTGCTTTAGAAAGAGGGAACTGTTGATAACAATAGCATATCAATAAAGTTCATTTTTCTTAAATAAATTTATCATGCGAAGAAATTTTATAACGATAGCATAATTTATTGAAACCAATAATAACCTACATTAAAAACAAAAAACGCAGCACCTGCAAGATACAGATCCAAAAACAGATATGCACATAAAAAAAGAAGTTACAGATTATGAGCACCCCAAACACTATCCACGGAGGACCTAACAAGTGAATTCTTGGAGCAAGACAAATCTTAGGAAATATTTGACTAATAGAATCCCACAGGAACTATAAGATGAAAACATTTGGAAGGATAGTCATATTAAGTGGGAGTAGAATAACCCTTAAGAAATTGAGAAAACACCCTCTCATCTGCAAGAAAATTCACAGTTTTCCAAGTTGGCAATATGAAAGGCCTTAAATTGGTGCACAAAGAGGAATACCTCCCACAACATTTCAAAGAACCACTAGCCATGATAGCTATACGATCTCCTAGTTCATCAGCTTCATCCATTGAATGTGTTGTCATTAAAATTATCCTGCCTTTCTTTATCTTTTTTATCAGTTGCCATGTCAAGCGCATTGAATATGGATCCATTCCACTAGTTGGTTCATCAAGAACTATAACCTGGAACAAGGAAACAGAACAAGCTGGTAATCCAGCATTGGGACAAACGACAATTTCACTCAGATTCTAGCACTACCTTACTGTTTCCTATTAGTGCAATCCCAAGAGATAATTTCCTCTTCATGCCACCAGAGAGAGCCCTCACAGAAGTGTTGATTTTGTCGGCCAAACCCACCTGTCCATAAGGATCGCAAATGAAATGGATTCACTACCATAATCACAAACCAAGAGAATGCAGTAAAACAGAACAATAGATCTAGAATATTCAGAAAGATAACTTAACAAAGAAGAGGAACAGATATCTCTTAAGGAATTCTTTTTTCTTAAGAGGGAGGGAGGGGGGGAATGGTAGGAAAACTAGGTGTTTACTTAGCAATTGCACACAAAGTTTGCTACGTTTCCTATAGATATCACATATATTAGTATCAATAAGTTGAAGGTAGGACACTTTCCAATCTGATCAGTTACTACAAAATCTAAAGTCACATCGATATCCTAAGAAGTCATAAGGTCCAGATAAGCTGGAAAAGGCGTCCAGATAAGCTGGAAAAGGCTAGTTTACAGATATTCAACATTTTCTTAATTACTTTGCATGTTACCAATCTCAAACATCCTAATTAGGCCCGGGTAAACGTGATATTCCCTAGTACGAGAATCTATGCAAGAGTCTAGATATGCAAGTAGTAACTTACTTCGTCAACCATATCATTAACAGCCTGCTTCAAATGATCTGCCTGTACACCCTTCAATGTGGCAAATATTTCCAAATGCTCTAGTACCTATATAAGATAATTTCCAGTGTTAAGTCAAGTTGAGTAGAGATGACTCCCAATCAGAATAAATAATACATGACAGATGTGTACACATCCGTGATAGGAAAGTAGCTATTGCGGATTCTATCGATGTATATCAGGATGCAAGGAATGAATAAATAAGCTTGGATCCATTACTATACAAGACGGTTAAATTTGGAAAATATTTCTCTTACAGTCAATTCTGGGAAAAGAATGTCTTGTTGAGGGCATACACCCAATCCTTTTCGTATTTCATCCTGTTAAAGAATATGAAGTGAGCACAAACTTAACAAGATTCAAAATCAGTAAGGGGAAAGGAGAAATAACAACAGCATCAATGGTGTTGCAAATGTAGAATTAAAAGGTCGAAATAAATCAAAAGCATATCAATGAGCTGGAAGAGAGCTGACAGTCTTCTCCTCCATGTGGTTATGAAAAGTCAAAGTGGACTAATGTGACAAATACTAACGTGTCATGAAGAAATATGTGAAGTAATGGATAGTAATAGTCATTACGCTTTGATATTTCTCTCTCTTCATTAAGCCAGATACTAAAGAAGCCAATAGATTGTGATAAGAGTTTCAGAAAACTATTCGTTCTCCAACAGAACAGTGATATCTTACCATATCCATCATAATATACAAGCTACATAATAAGAAAACTTCACTTTTTTAAGGATGACAAGACTTTTGGGGCAAGATTAAGATACAAGCTATTAGGAACTGGTCATTGGAGCAGTGATATCTTACCATATCCATCATAATATTCTTCCCGAAGACTAAGGCATCCCCTGAAGTAGGACGAAGAAGACCAACAAGCATAGAGATTGTCGTACTTTTACCAGCTCCATTGTGCCCTTGAAAAATTAACAATCATATCAGAATTCCCATGTAAAATAGATCTACAGATTATAGACACAAGCTTTCTAGACATCCAGATTCTGGTAAAGTTAAACTTTTAAGAAGGAAAACTCGTATTTCCAGAATCTCTGTGAATAGATGAGCATGTACTGTTTTAAGCTATAAATCTGATAGAATTATATTATAACATTTTGTTTGAAAAAAGTTTTTAATACATAAAGAAGAAACTGATAGGATTAAGTCATTGATGTTTAAAATAAAAGGAATACAAAGTATTTCATGATAAGACGTATAGGAAACAAAACAGAAACTAAAAGGTCATCTGAATGATGAAACAACAGGGAAGTCAAAAGATATCACTCACCAAGAAGAGCAAGAATCTGATTTTCGTATAAGGTGAGGTTTAAAGAGTTGACAGCACAGCCCCTCCCCTTTTTAGTATCATATACCTTATGCAGATTCCTAATCTGGATGCATCTACATATCGAGTTAAAAGGTAAGGATAAAAATCGATAAAGTGTAACCAGCAATTTCATTCAAATCTTTGTAAATGTACCTTCCATCGAGCTCTTGTTGCTTCATGTCTAATGATATTGCTTCCACAGCTGGTTCAAAACTATTCTTTCTTGGAAAACTAGCCTCTCTCTGTGAACCTGTATCTGTAGCATCGACTTCCAACTTCGAAGTATGGTGTTTGGTAATTCGATTCTTTTTACAGAATTTTGAGAATATGAAGTTCCATGGGTAACGGAAACCATTCTCCCTTGGAAGAACCTAATAGAATGACAGATTTTCACACAGTTTCTCACATAACATTCCTCATCAAGAGGAGAATAGATGAACAGGAAGAGATACCATTGCATTGAAAAATTTAAGTAGGTTGCAGTCAAGAGATGCACAACATTCCTAACAATGATGAATCATTGAAGTCAACCAAATAACATATTAGGTATAACAATGGATGGAAGATTCGATGGAAGATTCAATGATTGTTAGGTAACTTGCTTTAATCTGATAGGCATCCTCTCAAACTATGAGCATAATATTAATATCTCATAGCCCCTTTTTCCCCCTCAATTGAAGAACCTTGATTAATAAGTAGTAAGAACAAATATAATGTTGAAATCCCAGATTAATTAGGGGCAATAAATTGTTAGTTGACCGTACATAATCAGGAAAATTAAATTAGGAGGATTTCTAGCTTTGATTCGGCAGGATTTTAGTTCTCATATTAGGAAATTATTTTTTCCTCTTTTACTTGCCTATTGTCTGAGAGGAAGAGGAATAGGCTGTACAGTTTGATATAGTGAAATAATTTATTCACCCAACTTTCATGGTATCAAAGCAAGGTCCTCTCTAAACCTTGCTGAACCTCCCGGCAACAGTAAAGGTTCAAAATCGTATAAAATCCATGATAGCGAGATAGAGGCAACTCCCGCCACGGGTTCAATCGGACAAGACAACTCATCTTTTCCACCGTTTACAGTGGAGAAACTGAATGGAAATAACTTTCTGGAGTGGGCCAACCAATCAAGCTCATAATTGATGGAAAGGAAAATTGGGTTACCTCAACGGCAGAATGAAGATGCCAGCCTCAACTGATGTTGTATCTCTGCAAAGGTGGAAGTCAAAGAACTCAAATGAGATCACTTGGCTGATCAATTCGATGAAACCCTCCGTACCTATCTATTCCTACCAACGGCAAAGGATGTCTGGAATGTTGTTTGTGAGACTTACTCCGACCCGGAAAATTATTCTCAACTCTTCGAAATCAAGACTGAACTCTATAGCAGATGAAACAAGGGGGCAAAAATGCTACTACATGGAGATGACGACCCAGTGGCAAGAACTAGATCTGACCTTTGAAGAGGAGTGGGAATACAAAAAGAAGCTTGAGAAGGAAATGGTGTTTGAATTTCTTGCCAAACTCAATCGTGACCTGGACAACGCTAGAGGGAGAATTCTTGTTTAGCGTCCTTTACCTTCGACACGCACAACTTTTTCAGAGGTCAGGAGGGAGGAGAATACGAGGAAAGTAATGATGAAGGAGCATGTTAGGCCTTTAAACGCCATCGGGCAAAATGGATATGCGATGTCAGCCCTGTTAACAAGAGGACATCAGCCCGGGTTAGGCACAAATCAGAACAAAAAACATCCCTTGTCTGAGCATCGCCGAAAATTTAGTCATATTAAGGAAACATGCTAGGAGATACATGGGAAACCAGCTGATTGGAAACCAAGACAGCACAATAGAAATCGTGGCTACCAAGCCACCCTTGATCATCAGATAGAAAAATATCAGGAGGTAAAAAAGAACCCTACATTTAGCAATGCATTTAATTCTTAACAGATTGAACAACTTACAAAATGTTCTCTAGTCTTCAGATCACAAAGGTAATTTCTTACAAGCACTAAGTACCTCCTCCAAATCTAAAAATCCCTGGATTATTGACTCCAATGCTTCAGATCACACGACTGATTCTTACCACCTTTTCTCATCATACTCACCTTGTTGGTAATTTGAAAGTCAAAATTGCAGATGGTTCTCTCTCATCTGTTACGGGAAAAGGGAGTATTCAAATATTTGATCATATAACCCTAGAGTTCATTCTTCATGTTCTAAAATTGTCCTGCAATTTATTATATGTTAGCCAGCAGACAAAAGATTCCAATTGCTCTGCTAAATTTATTTCCTCTCACTGTATTTTCCAGGACCTATCATTGGGGAAGATGATTGGCAGTGCCAAGGAGTGTGAGGGACTCTAATACTTTGAGGAGGCCAAAATGATTGAACTTCAAATTTCAACTTGTGATTCTACATCTCTTTCTCGGGGCAATGAAATTTTGCTATGGCATTTTAGAACGGCTCATTCAAACTTTGAATATTTAAGGCGTTTATTTCCTTCCATTTTTCTGAATAAACAGTTATGTCATTTTTAATGTGAATATATGAACTTGCCAAACACCACCGTACCCCATTCCCAAAATCCAAATATAAACTATCTTAACTGTTTTCCATGATTCACACTGATTTATGGGGCCGTCACGCATCCCTACGTACCTACACAAAATGGTTTGTTACCTTCATCGATGATCATACTCGAGTTTGCTGGGTCTACCTATTAAAAGAAAAATCAGATGTTCAATCCACATTTGTTGATTTTCACTCAATGATTCAAACTCAGTTCGAGGCTCAAATTCAAATATTGCATACTGACAACAGCACATAATACTTCAACACTACTTTGGGTGACCACCTTAGAAAATATGGGATAGTTCATCAAAGTTCATGTGTTGATACTCCACAACAAAATGGAGTTGTCGAACACAAAAATAGACACATCCTTGAAGTGGCTCGTGCCTTGATGTTTACTTCCCACATGCCAAAAATGTTCTGGGAGATGCCATTTTGACATCTACCTATCCCATTAATCGAATGCCTAGCCGTACACTTTCCTTTGAAACACCTATCCAACACTTCCAGAAATACTTCCCCGCCTCTCGCCTTGGCTCAAATCTCCCACTCAAAGCGTTTAGTTGATTGCCTTTGTTCATGTTCACTTCCATAGTCGAGGTAAGCTAGATTCGTGCACTCGTAAGTGTGTATTCATTGGTTACTCTCCTACTAAAAACGACTGAAAGTGCTATGATACAACAACAAAAAAGGTACTTGTTAGCCTTGATGTTACATTCTTTGAAACCAATTCTTACTTTCAAACGCCCTCACTTTAGGGGGAGAACTTGAATGAAGCTTGGTTTCTTGACTTTGATCTCTCATTTCCATAACCTATCCCATTCCCTGAACCTATCACAAACACTGAATTTGAACCCATCACACAATCTCATTCTAAAATGCCACTTACAGAAGGAAACTAGAACTTGGGGGAGATGTAAGAATACTAAATGACGAGGAGATACTTGTTTACTCAAGAAGGCCAAAATCAAGGTACAAGGAGGATCTCACACCTAATGCATCAAGAGAGTCAAAACCGTTGATAGATCCAATTGTCCACAAGTCTCCCGCTAATCGAGTAATCCCGAGTCCCCTGATAGTAATTTACCTATTTCCCTTAGAAAACTAACTCAGTCATGTAATCTCCACCCTATCTCTAAAATGATATCGTTTAATGCCCTATCATATGAATTTCGTGTGTTTACCACTAATCTTGATAGTACAAAAATTCCAAAGGATATTCAGGAGGCCTTAGGAGTTCCTAAATGGAAAGAAGTAGTAATGGAAGAAATGTGGGCATTGGAAAAGAATGAAACATGGAAGTTAATGGACTTACCGAGAGGTAAGTAACCTGTGGGTTTCTCTATGAAGTATAAGGCTGATGGGACAATAGACCGCTACAAAGCTCGTCTCGTTGCAAAAGAGTTCACTCAAACCTATGGCATCGAGTACACTGAAACCTTTGCACCCGTGGCAAAGTTAAATACAGTTCGGGTTCTCTTATCTTTGGTAGAAAACTTGGACTGTTCTCTACAACAACTTGACATCAAGAATGCATTCCTAAATGGAGAATTAGAAGAAGTATTTATGACAATACCATTGGGCTTCTGTAGAAAGGGTAAAGAAAACCGAGTATGTAAACTCAAAAAGTCACTTTATGGCCTTAAACAATCACAAGAGCATGGTTTGATGGATTTGCAAAAGTGATAAAAGGTCAGGGATATCAACAGGGACAACCTAATCATACTTCGTTATTCAAGATGACAGAAGACGGGATGAGAACAATTTTAATCGTGTATGTTGATGATATTATTCTAACCGAGGATAATATAGTGGAGATGGAGAAACTAAAAAAAAAAAAACTCTAGCCACTGAATTTGAAGTAAAAGATTTGGGACCAATCTGCTATTTTTTGGGAATGGAGGTCGCTAGATCAAAAAGGGGCATTAGTGTTTCTCAACGGAAGTACATTCTTGATCTATTGACTGAAACCAACATGCTTGGTTGTAAGCAAAGTGACACACAAATTGAAGCTGGAAAAAGGATGGAAGACATTGGAAATTCAATTGAAAATGACAGATATCAAAGATTAGTTGGCAAATTGATCTATCTATCACATACTAGACCTGACATTACATTTGCAGTTGGTGTAGTGAATCAACACATGCACTCGCCAAAGGAGGCTCATCTAGAAGTTGTATACAAGATTCTAAGATATCTCAAAGGCATAGGTAGAGGATTTATTTTCAAGAAAAATGAAAGTAAGAAAGTAGAAATCTTCACATATGTTGATTGGGGGCAAGTTCAATTGAAGATAGAAGGTCCACTACTAGATACTGCACCTTTGTATGGAGAAATTTGGTAACTTGGAGAAGTAAAAAACAAAATGTCGTGGCTAGAAGCAAAAGCTGAGTTTAGAGCTGTCACATAAGGAATATGCAAAGGACTATGGTTGAAGAAACTCTTGGAAGAACTTCATGTCAAAGTGGAATTTCCAATTAAGCATATTGAAGTAGACCGACACTTTATCAAGGAAAAGGTTGAAGATGGAACCATATGTATGACTTACGTTCCTACAAAGGAGCAAACAACAGACATCTTCACAAAAGGGCTATTTCGGCAAAGTTTCGATGATTTCATTGGCAAGTTGGACATGGTCAACATCTATGATCCAACTTGAGGGGGAGTGTTGAAATCCCAGATTAATTAGGAGCAATGAATTGTTAGTTGACTGTATATAATTAGGAAAATTAAATTAGGAGGTTTTCTAGCTTTGATTCTGCAGATTTCTAGCTCTCATATCAGGAAATTTTTTTTTGTTTCCCTCTTTTACTTGCTTATAGTCTTATAAGAAGAGGAATAGGCTGTACAGTTTGATATAGTGAAATAAAATATTCACCCAACTTTCATATAACCTCATTCTTTCCACATGGCTTGATACTTTACCTTTTAGGATCATGAAGGTATCTACCATTATTGATAATAGTAGGAATACATGAAATATTTTAAGTCATCCACAATTTTCACTATGGAAGTAGCCCCAAGTTAGAAACACACTTCTCACAGATACACTATCCACCAAGAGATTTAGAAAAAAAAAAGTCTCACATGAATGTACAGAAAATTAGATAATTGGGTTTAGAAGTTCAAAGACAAACCTTATCCAGGTAATAACCAAGTGCACAGTACAGCAGTGTGTCAAGTAACATCATCAAGAGACACAGCAAAAAATTCACTCCAGACGATGCCTAAGACCATAGTTATTTTGTAACATCAAATGAAGGAACATATCTCACAGTCTATTGCATTAGCACAGATTAAAAAGCTACAAACAAGATCATACGCGCCATATGTTGCTCCAGCGAAGTCCAACATGAGCGCGTTCATAGTCGGCAAAGTTGACTGACCCTAAAGCAAAGGCCGTAGGTGAAAGCAAGGAAGCAATAATCTTTAATATCCTGAAGTAAAAAAGCAGATTTATTAAACCCGAACTCTATTGAATGAGAAGAAAAGAATAGAATGCCAGCAAGATTTAGAAATAGCATATATGCTTACATGGGAATTCCTTCATCACTGACAGTGTAATAAGGAAAATAGGCACCAAGAAAAGAAAGAGTTCCAACTGCTACAGCAGTTTTTGATCGCGTAAAAAATGTAGAGATCACAAAGGACAGCATGATAGCGCTTAGGCCAAACAAGAAAAAGTATATGAAGACCACTGTCTTATCACTGTATTTGAAGAGGCTATCCATAGTGCAAAGGGTGATAACTCCAGCAGAGATTGCAAACTATAAAAGAGATGGAGCAATTTGAGAATAGAACCAAATAAACATTTCTTGTATAAAGAGACTAAATATGTCTAAGAGCTTGTACTGCAACTTGAGAATCAGAGGCAAAGGTATCCTCTGAAAAACTTGTACTTCAATATCAAAACTCTTAAAGTCTCAATCTACAATCAATAAAGATTGGGTACATGCTCAAATTTTCAATGCTTATGGCTAAATAGCCTTGACATAATTTGGAGCTCTCTCACCACCAAAGGCCAATTACCCAATAAAGGGATTCAGGGCACATTTACGTCGTAAGAATTGAAAACTTTCCGACATGCCACATTTTTTGACTGGCTTTCTTAAGCATATATATTTTCAACCCAAATGACCCAAAAAGTCGGAGCATATATTTCCACCCAAGTATACAGGTACTACATCCATGTCAGAAATTTCATTTTGTTAAGTCAAAAGACCGACCAGCTTACCTGTACAGCATATGAAATAAACCAAGAGAGATGAAATATCCCATCTGTCAGCCCCATCATGTAAAGGCCTTCTTTTATCTTTTGTTCCTGAGATATTGTATGTAGTGAATCGGTTGAGTCGGTAACTTATAGAGAGACAATAAAGCAGTTTTTAAAATACCACATAAAGGAGCAAATTTAAGTGAATAAAAGTCTTTTTGTCCCCTAACAATTGGATCATTAAATAACTACGACAAACATAATCATTACCAAACCTTTTCGAATACAGAATAGCTGATCAGGCGAGAGATTGGGTAAAGAAATCCCAAGAGGTACCTGCCCAGAAGAGCTGAAGATCAGCCAAATAAAAGTCTCCAGAAACAGCCAACAAAAGAAATGTTTTGAGGGCAAAATGAGAATGACAATACAGAGAAGTAACCAGCAGATACATACAGAACTCCCATGACTTTCTTAATAATGGATTGGAACTCATCATCCGTATATTCACGTGTTGGAAAAGGAGCTAAACGTATGTTCGAAGGACTGAATTGCTTCCATGGAATCTTGAGTGAGCCAAGTGTGCCAGACGAATTAGATGAAGTTTCCTCTATTTCTATGATGCTGCTGTTAGTGTTAGATTGCTGAGAAACAAGTACTATGAATGAATCCATTGCTTGCTGAAGCTGCAAAAACCGTGGAAACCAAAACAGATATTGAGAGTGAGACAGAGATGGGAGGCGAAGTTCAAATAAAGTCATGAAAGCATGAGATATTCTTTGCCCAAAGCTGTACTAAAGATATTCATAGAGAACAAAGTGAACATACAGTTAAAAACCCACTAAAGCTATACTGCATCGTGGGTACAATGTTGACACCAAGTTCCAAGTCATTGAGAAATGGACCATTTGTGTCCATGATGGATTTAACATCCGGAAATCCTGAGAAAGCCCACGTATGATTGAGACGAATACTGTAATCAAACAACTGTGGACCTTGGTCATGGAATATCACTGCTCCTTTGATTTTGGGATTTGAGCAATTCCTAGAAAAATCAACGACTTTCTCAAAACAGGCTGAAACTTCTAAAGCTTCAAACATTTTTTTCCCCTTCTTTCTTTTTTTAAAGTTCCAGCAGTTTGCCTTGAGATGGAGTGATGAATATAAAGAGTTGGAAATTACTTTACTTGTTTGCAGGTTCCATAGAGATCCGAGCGTATGTAGGTTTCCAGCTCCAGCTCATCTTTATAAACTTTACTAACTAGCTGTCAGCACAAAGTGAAATTATTTCGCTTGAGTCAGTCTCCATTTGATATGAGATTGCCAAAATAGTGTTGTAAAATGTCTAGAAAGTTGTCTTTTGGATCCCCAAACAGAAGTCTGGGTCCAGAAATGGATTTCAACTTCCCGAACATACCCATAGAGAAATTGAACAAGGTCAACAACCCTTTTCCCCCCATATTTTCATATACAATATAATTTGATTAACAGCCCTTATTTTGTATTAACTTCTACTATCTTATTTTGAGAAGTATGGAGAAGATATAATTGATTAGAGAAACGACACCAAAATTTTCAGTCAAGTAGTACATCCCCAGGCTCCAGCCATATCACTAAAATCTCAAAGTGCAGAAAGAAAGTAAGAAACTCTAATCAACACCAAATAGGTACCTTTAAAATTGGAAACTTTATCGCCATTAAGTTTATCATATTTTCTGTCTCTTCTGTGTCTGGAGCAAAAGCTAAATACTCTCCATTGGACAGCAACAATTCCATAACTTGCTGGAAATTTGGGGAGATACCTCTGCCCACTTCTACAAACATGTCTTTCCGAATATACCTGGCCCAATTTCATTAAAATAACACCATCACTTTTATTTTTAAAAAAAGAATAAAAAAAAGGCAAAACTTGCAATTTAAAAGTGCCAACATCGTAAAGGAAAAAAAAAAAACCATCAAAATCGATGATGATCTATGAATACGTACGGTTGAGCAGGGTGAATTTGTGTATCAACTCCTGTCCTTACAGCAATTAATAACAACATCACGACTGTTGGGAGCAAAATCTGCCAGAAATGGAAACAACACCTCAGACTTTCAATTGAGACCCTTGTTTTTTTTTTTTTTTTTTTTTCTATTTGAATTTGGATGGAAGACCAGAATACTTATCCAAAATCCACCATGCAATATAAGACATGTTTTGTATACGAACTATCGATGATTAGTTCGATGATCAAGAACGCAAATCAAATAAATAACGAGAACAAAGGAAACCTTAGCATATCTCAACATCATCAGATAAAGCAAGTCCGGAAATGGATTAAAAGAAGGAGAAAGTAAGGGAAAATGAAAGAACCTCGGCAGAAGTGACGAAAGGGTGACGAACTTTGAGGAGCCAGTTTTTGCGAAGCATGGCCTTCAACTGTCTCCACGCAGTCCCCATCTTCTCTGCAAAAACCCTAATTCCGAGCGCCAAAGAGAGGGAGCTTCACAGAAATGGAGAAGAGGTAGAGGAAAGAAGTTGGTGAGAGAGAGAGAGAGAGAGAGAGGGGGGGGAGGAGGAAGCGTGCGATTGGAGCGATGGCTGTCAGTCAGTACATTAAATAAACGTTTCTTTGTCCAACCGTCAATCAAATTAACGGAATTTTCTTGCATTCTAATAAATTCTTTTCTCGATTAATCCTTTTTTGTTTTTAGCGCGCTCCGGTTATTGCCGGTTTTTCTTTTTTGTTCAATATTAATTTCTTTTTCTTTTTCCTTATTTTTTATTTTTTATTTATGGTTTGATTTATTTTTTATTTATTTTTTATGATTTATTTGCAAGTAAAAATAATAATAAAATGTTCTTCACAATTAAAAAATAAAAAGAATCTAAAAAGAAAATTCAAAACAAACATTCAACGGAGAGAGAACAGAGGGGTCAAATGGCTGGAGATGAAATGGGCCATGGAGGCCCAAACATATAAATGTGTTGTTGTCTTATGCTTGACTTGTAATGTACGTATGGCCCAAACATATAACTCTTTTTCCTAAATGCTATCTTAGTCATGGCTCTTGATAAGCATGAATATGCTTTTATTTATGCACTTGTAGCCAAAGCCAAGGTTTCATGGGACCCACGTACCACCGATTATTGAAATGGATGTGGTACCCCACAAAGGGAATAAAAAACAAGATATTCTATATCCCATAATTAACTATAAAATACTGTATCATGATTCATATTGCAACACTCCAGTTTCCAGTTTGAAGTTGGAGGCCCAACATATACTGCTTGAACGATCTAACTTCTCATTGGACCCAACATATACTGCTTGAACGAGATCTAACTTCTCATTGGGCTCGTTGGCCTAAATTAAAAAAAAAAAAAAAAAACTCTTTACTGGGCTGTTAATATTCACTTGGGCCACTTAAACACCTAGAAGCCCAGGAAGAAGATGTGCAAATCCAAATAATGTTACGTATATAGAGTTTATAGTTTATATATGAAGCAGAAAAATAATTGCCTAGTGTCAGAAATTTGCAACTCCAATGAATAGAAGCAGCCATGCATTAGCCAGCAGATGTAGTACATGCAAGAACAGAAACAGCTCGGTTTCCATCATCTACTTCCCAATTCCATACAGATTTGTGGGTCCCTTCTTCTGTAGTAGTGATAGCTTTAGATCAATTGATAACAGCCATTGATCAGTCTGATACACATAACCGATCTAAAGACACACTGGTCTGATTTCTGATCAGAGATCCTTTTTTCCTGGTCGTGTTTGATTAATGGGAGAAATTTACTCCCACTTTCCACATGCAGATTTGCACCTTCTCCAGACTTGCCGTGATTTTCACTCCCCGTCTTAACTTAATCTCTCTCCTCGACTAATCAAATAAATACCGTGGAACAAAGGACTGGAAGAGAGCATTTTGAGAACTTTTAAGGATGAAATTGAAATAATTAAGATACATCTGGGGACCGATTTGATAATAGATGTAAAATATAGGGGCTATATTAATAATTTGGACTTTTTAAAAAATTATACTACAAGTTAAGTGAGCGGTAGTCACATGTAATAATTATTCAAACGTCAGTACAAATGGCAAGAAAGAGATGAAAGTGAAAGGGGATTGAGATGGGTTTCACGGAAAGATAAAAGAAACAAGCAAGCAGATAGATATAGAATATAATAGATGTAGAGATATAGTCGGTATAGTAGCCGCTTGCATATTATTATACCCTTCTTGCCCAAGCTAACCATGAAAGCGATCACAACCAGATGATGGGTTTCGCTACAAAGTTTCAGAAGACTAAGGGCATGGGTCTGCTCTTAGTCTTCTTCCCAGAAGACAGCCAGTCCGCCATGGTTGACAATACCAAGCTTCTTATCTCCTCTTCCTCACCTTCATCTTCATCCTCTGCTAAAATAACCGCTGCTTCAACTAGTACTAGTTCCAAGCTCCTCAACAAAGCTCAATCCGTCATTTCTCTCTGCGCTCTTCTCGTCTTCTTCTCCCTCCTCGTCTTCACCCTCTCCTCCTTCGAACCCACTAATTATATCTCCGCCGTCAAATCCGTTCCCAATCGAAGATTTCTCTCACAGAAAAATCCGATTATCGGTAACTACTCTCAAATCCCTGTCTCTCGCTCGTCCTGGTTTTCTGCCAAAATATGGAGACGGAGAGAAATTAGGGCTTCGATTCCGCCGCCATTGGCATCTGCGCTGCAAGGTATGGGAACTCTCTACAGACGAGGAACCAAATCCATGAACGATGTCGTTGTGTGCCATGTAGTTGAAGATGTTAACGAAGATGAATTCCGGTTGTTTCTACGTGTCTTGCATCGTTCTGGTATAACTTCCAAATCCGACGTCGTCTTCGTTTTCCCGTCCTCGACGTTTTCTTCTCGGTTTAGTACGATGATTTTAGAAGAGAATGACTCGTTCATGAAGCTCATTGACCTTTACAGAGAAGTACTTCTAATGAACAGAACGAGTCGGGACTCGGGTTCGTCTTTCGACGTGACTCAGTTTATGAGGAAGAAGAAGAGGAAGGAAGAAGTATTGGGGGGGGCACTGTGGGGTATCAAAAGTAGGAGAGCGAGTTTCAACGAGTCGGATGGGGAAGAAGGTGAGTCGACTCGTGTAAGCTATGGCTCGGTGGTGAGTTTTGAAGCGACTGAGCTTGACCCAGAGAACTTGCTTTCGGGGTTCTTAAACCTGGTTCCGATGAGTTTGAGAAGGTGGGCTTGTTACTCGATGCTACTCGGCCGAGTCCGGCATAATTTCAAGCATATAATGCTAGTGGATGTAAAACAGTTACTTATACTCGGTGACCCACTCGGACGAGTCAGGAATCGGAGTTCCGAGTCAGTCTACTTATCCACAAAGCCGAGCAAGCATAGTAGGAAAAATCCAGCCAAAACCGAGTCTAATTATCCAGTCAACTCAGCCATCATAACGGGTGGTGCACGTGGGGTCCGTAGACTATCAAGCGCCATGGTAGTAGAAATAGTTCGAGGGCTGATGCAACACAAGAGGAAGAACTCAGTGACCGAGTCGGGAATACTGAGTCAACTCGTGAGCAATGAATTCATACTGAAGAACGTGAATCTGATAAAGTCAACCGAGTCGATCCCGGAACTTAGTTCACTCACCGGATTGAACTCGAAATCGGATCATAAAGTACTCCTACGTGGAAACAGTAATAAGGAAGAAGTTAAATCTGTTATTATGAAGCTAATATGCGCGTCTGAACTGGATTCTTCCGTCTATAATGATTGTTAGCAGAAAAAAAAAAAGACTCATATAGAACAAAAAAAAAAAAAGTGGGGGAGAAAAAGGAAAGAATATAAAGACGAGGGTGATATATATATTTATATATTTATTTTTTATTTTTCTTTTTGTAAAAATATATTATTTAAAAATTAATAAATAAAAAATATATATTTATTTTATTTTAGGAGGGAAAGAAAGAATGATTTTTCTTGAAGGGAATGTAAACTGCATGGGGGAGCTGTGATTTGCCAGCTCTTTCTCCGCGTTAAAGGTGGGAGAGAACGTGTTGATTCCGAACCACTTTTTTTGATATTTTCTTTTTGAAAGTTTAATATAATTTTTATATAATATGATTTATATCTAATTTTATAATTTTATTTAAGACCCTCCTATTAATTAATGTATAGTTTTTTTTTTGTTTTTTTCCAGCTGGACAACCAAAAATACATAATAGATAAAACTAAATTAATTTACGGATCTAATTCTTAAATCGAGGCTGATCTCATTTTGAAGGAGATTAGTAAATGTAATTAGTTTCACTAATAAATAATTAGTGAGAATATATACTACTGATGTCTTAATCGATTGTTGGGTTGTAACTTGGAAGTCAAAGTGTCAAAGCACCGACACAAAATAATGAGTGAAGACTATCGAGATCGCGTTGTTCGGATGAGACAACTAAGAATCACAAGATTGAAAGTGTGTTAAGAGTGAAATAGAGAGACTACTAGAGAACGATGAAGATATGGGAGAGTCTTTTTCGCTTAGAAGTTGCCAAAATCATAATTAGGAGAATGTGGTCATGTGGGTTAATACAAACTATACATAGCATATACATACATACATACATACATACATACATACATATATTATATAAAGGGGAATTAATAAAGAATAAGAAGATTCTATTTTACCATTATCAATATATGATGATGTATATTACTCTAATTATAATTAATTAATTCATTAGCGGTGGGTTAATCTTATCAATATTTATATTCTATACATAGCTATCATCTATCTAATGAGGTAGGGGGTTTCATATTCCCACGAGCATGGTGGCTTATCAAGAGTGACCGTGAAGGCTCTCATATCACATGTAGAAGATAATCAATGATGCCTATTGGCTACTACAAAAAGATGAGTGGGCCCCCATTAAAATTTAATAACCTTATCATTCGCACCGTTTAGAGGGGAAAAGCCCCATAAAAATGTGGCTAATATTAATCATGCCCTTAATAAAGGGGTCATTAATGAGGAAGTTTCTTGGTTTCTTCCTAACCTAAAGAAACGCATTATTAGCACAACCATATCACATTGAAGTTAGCATCTAAATGGCCAGCCACTCCGCTACTCCAGTTGTTCTTGTTGTCACTAATGTCAAATTTCTTCATGGATTTTGCTTATGATCCCAAGTAAACTTAACCTTTGTCAAAGTTTGACAACAAACTTAACCTTTTTTTTTATTATTAACAATGAAGGAGTCATCACATCTATTTATATAATTGGTTGCAGTTAAGATGAGCTAGTAGTTAAGGTAACTACAGTCTAGTTAATTTAACTAAACATGAACTCTAACTAGCTAACTAAAACTAACAGTAATAGTTATCGTATAACAGTAGGTTGGTAAACAATTAAAAATCATCCAAGAAGATTCAAGAAATTGAATGCTATAATTGCGATATAAGATCGGAAGGAAAGGTCAAAAAGATCAGACAGTTCCAATTTCCGATTCAGCTTCACTGTCTGAGAGTAGGAACTTTGTATTTCCTCCCTGAAAGTAATAAGTTCCAGATAAGAGTTAAGGAACTTGCATTATTATGCTCAAGTATTTCTAGATGCCTATACACCGAAATGGCGAAAAGTATTGCTCTATCAAACATGAAATAAGATACTTTACCTCTGCGTATTCAGATTGCCATTGCCATTACTGGAGTTTCTTGTTCCCAAAACTAATATGCTTGTGGCAAAAGAGAATAAAAATCTTCCATTGAAGTGGGTCCCTTGGGTAGTATTTGAAACTGACAACTTGAGCAGAAGGCAGCACTAAAGAGACCAGATCCTGTCTGGATATTCTTGGGACTACTTGAGGCTCTAGAGTCGGATTTGCTTAGGGGACTCTTGCATAGTGAACAGAATGAATCTGAGGAAATGGATTCATTAGGCTTGATGTTCGATCTCTGTTGACACCTTTTGGTGGCTAAGGGGACATTATCATCCTTGGTTTCTGGAATCCTGTTGAACTGAAATGGAGTAAGTTTACCCGCTTACAATTGAGCATTCACGAGAAGGATTTTCTTCCTACAAAACATGTCACACTTAGGAGTAAGGGTTTCAGTCAAGCGATGATATTTAACAGCATAACTGGTGAGTGACACCATGAATTGAAGGTTCACCAGTTGTTATTTATTTTTTCCTCAAGAGAAAGAAAAGATTGGGAAGCACATCAGGACAGTCCATCCCATCCTGCCCAATAGCTTTCCCAACAAAGATGAGAAAGCAAGAAAATTCTCTTTCAATCAAGTACAGAGAAACCTATATTTCCTATGGCTTTCTCAAAAGATAAAAAATATTACAAATTCCACAGATTCCACAATTTTACCTGCAATAGGGTCACAAATGATGAGACCAAACTATTGATTCCGGAGCATGGTCCTTTAAGTAACTCCACAGTCTTTAGGCTGCCCTGCCAAGGTGATATAAAGAACTCTTGTAAAACCAAACAGATATCCTAGTATAATTGAGATTATGTGAATGTCCATCCACATGAAGAAAAAAGAGAAAGAAGCAGAAATAACAAACCCATCAAGGCGGCACAGCAGGTTCAGTTCTTGTGCAAGACAGTCACGGAGAGGAAGTATCACTGGAACCAACCACCTAGCATCCGCATATTGTATATCTGCTGGCAATGAATAGCCTTATCCCTATTAAAAGCACAAGTAAAAATCATTTCCAAAAGAAAATAGTAAATCATATTCACCAGTGTCGTTAATAGCTTCAAACAGAAACAGAGCAAAAGATGTCAAAATTCAGAATTGCTCATGTTCCCCTCCCCTATTCACAAATGTATTTACATTTTAATATCAAACTGATTCCTTTGTACAAATCTCAAAATGCGCACATCAGAACAAGAATGCTCCATGGTTTCCCTTGGACAGACAAACAATGAGATTAAGAGAAAACAAAGACGGACCTTAACAGTGGTTGATATAACATGGCAAGCAATCCTTGACGTGCAGGATCCAAGTACAAGTCTGTTATATCCATTTTCAATATCAATCTGCAGCAGAAAAACATAACAAATAAGGATTTCTTTCCTCATTTGCAAGCTTACAAAATTATTACTCAGAAATCCAAGGCCGAAACCTTTTGTAAGGACAACATCCGTAAATGTTGAGTCAAATCTTCTTTTCCTGTCTCATCACTGAGAGCATATAGTAAATTCTTCAATCTGTTTCTTCTATCATTGAAATCGGAAGAGTGGATATCCTCAATTGGAACCGCATGGAATTCTTTTCTTGGTGGGGCTAGATTCTGCACAACCAATCTAACGTCTTGGATTGCATCATCAACTTCATCAGAAGGAACGGAACAATTGGCACTTTCGTCAATAAATGCAACTCCAACACCAAAGACTGGTAATGATCTATCTCTACTTGCTTCAAAATTCTTATGAGATCTTCGTTGCAGCTCATGTACAAACTGAAGAGCTACCATGAGAGAATGAGATATCCTTAATATTCAATTTATCTGATTGGATTTTACAAATAACTGAAGTTCAAGAAAAGTCAAAGTAAATGAATGAGAACTTCCATAGTTCTTCAATTTACACTCACAAACACTTAAATTTATAAACAAATCAACGATAAATGAAAAAATAGGATTTTTCTTCGGTCTCAAAAATCAACTATTACGAACAGCTAGTTGAGAGAGAGAAAAAAAAAAGACCTGGAAGAAGGACCGCCGGAAAACGCGACGAGTACGTTATCAGAAGGAGAAATCATGGCGTTACAGGTGACGGCCTGCCTGAACTTGCCAAACAAATTGCTCCTAAGCAATCGCCGCAGAGACGCCCATCTTCGGTGACTCGGCCGCCGGAAACTGGAGCGTTGGACTTGCACTTGACGCAGAGATCGCACTTATTGACTATTGTTACCCTCCAAATTTTCATTTCTATCAGTACGGGTAGTTGTTCTGGTCTTAAGCGTCGAGTCATCAACTCCTCCTCCTACTCGTCCATTTTCTTCCTCTTCATCTTGTTTTCAATAGCAGTTGGACTGACAGGTCGAAGAGTTGCAAGCCATGGATGTGGAAGATGAACTGCTCGAACCTCGGGAATGAATCAATGTACAGTTAGGGTTTTAGCATCGATTTGCAGCCGTAAGTAACTGTTAACGGTGCTGTTAGCGCGTGAAAAGTTATACGTGGGTTTATTTGTAGATCTTCAACTATATCGGGTGTAAGTTATGAGTATTAAATAGTTTAGGGGTCATTACAAAATAGAAAAAAGAAAAGCCTGGCCCTGAGCAAACCACACCATACCGCGTTTTGGGAAAAGCGTTGGGGAGCGACCGCTAGGGACAGGCGCTTAAACGACAGTCTCCCTCTCCTTTTCTCTGTTTCTTCTTCCTGGTTCCTGCAGACGTCATCCCTGTTTTTCCTTCTAGGCAGAATACGTGCTTGGTAGGAAAAATCTCTCTTTTTCTTCTGCTTAATAGTCCTCTATTTTCACTGTTAATTCATCTGGGCTTTTCTTCTTCTCCTTCCTCTTGTTTCTGTGTACGATTCAATGATTGATGCTGTTTAGGTTTTCTTTTATTCTCCTGATTTCTGGCTCATTTTACTATGGATTTTCTGTAATCTATGAACCCACATGACAAAAAGAATAAAAAAATTGATGTTGAAGTCTGTACATAAATTTGCTACTATTTGTAATTATGAGAAGCAGCAATAACAGAGCAAAATGCCATAGGATTAGCGCATATTTGGTTATAGGTTATAACTAAAAACTTTTTATTTTTACAAAAATTCAGCTAAGGTAAACATTTGGAAGGAAGACAAACAACAAGGAATGGGTTCACCAAATTCATCTGGAGATTTATCATCACAAATGGATGTTGATGCTTTTAGACGCCTCTTCCCAGTTCAATTTTACGAGCGTCATCTCACTGAATCAATTCGTCCTGATGCTCGATCACTTGGAAAAGCTAGAGATACAACTGTAGCCCTTGGTTATTTAATTTTTGTTTCAAGTTTCTTTCTTTTTCATTTTACCTCATGAATCTGTATATTTCAATCCATATGTTGATTTTACTTTGATATTCAATAATGAAATAGTGAATTCTCTATTCAATTAAGGTGCTGTTGCTTCTGCCAATGGTTCGGCCCTGGCTAAAACTGGTTCAACTGTAAGTGTTGTAGAAACTTCTTGCTTTTTAACATACGCTTTTTTTTTTTTAATATTCTTGTTCTTATTCAAGACCAGTGATTTGATTATTGTGCAGACAATGCTGGCTGCTATCAAAATGGAAGTGATGACTCCTTCCAAGGAGTCACCAGATGAGGGTTGCATAGGTTGATTATACTATCTTTATCCTTTCATTGTTTTATCTTTATGATTGTGATCTGAACAATTTTAATGACTTTCCTTTTCTCCTAACCTTTTTTTTCCAGCAATTGAGTTCCACATGCCTCCTATATGTTCTCCCCTTGTTCGGCCCGGAAGGCCAGCTGAAATAGCACCTGTTGTGTCAAAGCAGTTATCTGATACTATTTCCAGGCATGTAGTAGCTTCTCTACCTCCCCCCTGTTTTCCATTTCATATGTGAAATGGACTCATTCACTCTCTTGTCTATCTTTCTGCTTTTTGGCAGTTCTGGCATGATTAATATGAAAGAATTGTCCCTTGTTAGTGGAAAAGCTGCCTGGATGGCATACTTGGTATGTGTTCCTACATTTATCGGTCAAAATATTGCCACTAGCTTCTTAGTGTCCAGTATCAATTTTTCCATTGAATAAAATAGAAACTCATTATTTTATTTGCAGGACATATATTGTTTGGATGCTGATGGTGCGCTCTTTGACACTGCATTACTTTCAGCAATAGCTGCATTTTCTCATTGTAAGATATTTATGATTTCATTCAGTTGGCTTCGATCCATATCTTGAATCTGGAATAGATTTTTGATGTGGGTTTTGGTTAATCTGACAATTGAGCCAGCTGTATTTTAGTTAAATCCTGAGGTATATTGGAATTGGAGTTGAATTAGCGTTTCTGGTAGAACTAGTAAATCCAATCCTCTCATTTTAAAAAAGTTATTTTCATTGAATTGTAAATATCTTTCCCATCCTATATTTCCTTGTCCTTTCAGTGCAAATTCCAATTGTCGCCATGGATAATGATGGAAAACTTGTGGTTTTATCCGAGGAACAAGCAGGAGGGAAGTCCGAAAAGGAGCCTGTCAATAAGGAAAAAAGAAAGCTCACATTGACTACCATTCCATTCTCCCTAACTTGCATACTCCATAAAAACTACATCCTAGCAGACCCCACTGCAGAAGAAGAGTCCATCATGGAAACTATCGTCACTATCGTTCTAGATTCATCTGGTCAACTCGTGTCCCTTTACAAGCCAGGTGGATCGGTCCTTGCTCATACATCAGCTGTTCAGGTCTGTGTTTTCGCTTTGAAGGTCTCATCATTAAATCACTTCATTTTATTGAAATTATTAGATGGAAGCTTATAAGTAATAAGTTTAATAGATGGGATCTTATAAGTAAGATTTGTTTTGGTTGTAGGATTGTGTTGCATTAACAAGGCAGAGAGTGAAGGAACTGAAATCGATTTTAAACGAAGCCATTTCGGGCATGGAGATTGAGAGTGAGATTGAGATTGATTGAAAAGGGTCTTGGTCTTGGAGGATCCATCTTTAGAAAGTATTAGTGCACTTGCTGGTATATCATATCCCCTTTCCTTTCTAATTGGCATTTTTACTCATTCAAAGCCGATTTTGGTTGGAGAGAGTTCTATTTCATGCATTTTCCTGGATCTTAATTGTATAATGTGATAATTTGAAGCGGCAAGAGTAGATTATGGTATTAATATAATTTATCTAGGTATTGAGTAACAGAGAAAATGTGATTATTTAGCTTCATTTGTCTTTGATTTATTTTCTGGCCAATTTACTTGCTAACATGCCTCTCCCTTTTTCAAAGTTGGGTTTGTGGGCGGGCGCAAATTTTAAAATAGTCCGGGAGTAGATTTTCCGGGACTACCTAATAATGGCTCTGTAATGTTAAAAAGTGGATTACTTAACCTACAAAAAATTATTTGAGCTCTTATGAGTTAGCCCCCGTCTTAAGTAACGTCTTTAAAGAGAAGCAAGACCTCTTAAGCCCATAG
Organism: Coriaria nepalensis; assembly: GCA_027186245.1. Taxonomy (NCBI): domain Eukaryota; kingdom Viridiplantae; phylum Streptophyta; class Magnoliopsida; order Cucurbitales; family Coriariaceae; genus Coriaria; species Coriaria nepalensis. Next base: position 310,839 of record CP114483.1, read on the forward strand.
GTTTGGCGAAACCAGTAGCTCGACTCCTTTTGTCTAAATTCCTAGCAATCGATATCAAGCAAATTGGCTAAACAAAAACATTGATATTTGATTATGGGGTGTCACCTTGACATTCCAAGCACACCGCAAAGATAGATATCCATCAATTAAACAAACACAAGAAGAAAAATCTTTAAGCGCAACAAGGACTTGAGCAGAAATCTGCCCCATTTTGTTTTTCTCTCTCATCATAATAAACACTGCCACTCAATTCATAGAGAGACACTTTTGAGAATCAACATAAACCAATCAGAATGCAGGAATTCATCAGGAAAACCGCAATAGATAGATAGTGGTAGTAGTATTTGTACATCCTGTCTCTCTCTCTCACTCTCAGCTCCAATCATAAAATTGTCTGACTACCCATCTCCCCACGTGTCCTTCCCTCCCACCACTAACCATCAAAATCCACCTGTTTTCCTCTTCCTCGCTACTCCCCCCACATATTCATATAAACCCACAAACCCTCAAGAAGAAGAAGAACAACGATTCTCTGTAAAAATCTAATATTTTTTCTTAAAGAGAGAAAAAAATCTTATCTTTAATCTTTTCTCTTTCTTATCACCAATGTCTTCCTCGGTGTCATCACCATTCACGTACAAAGCTGACCAACTCTCATATCTAACCCAAAAGCATTACTTCCTCCACTCATCCCTCCCCAAAAAACCCAACCATACAAACCCAACTCCACTAAAATCATCCCTCAAGGTAAAATGTGCAGCAGTAGGCAATGGCCTCTTTACCCAAACCAGCCCAGAAGTTCATCGCATTGTTCCAGACAACAATCTTGGCCTTCCAACGGTCAAAATCGTCTACGTCGTCTTAGAAGCTCAATACCAATCTTCCCTAACGGCAGCAGTTCAATCCCTCAACAGGAACAAAACGTACGCTTCCTTTGAAGTAGTAGGCTACTTAGTAGAAGAGCTAAGAGATGAAACTACTTACAAAATGTTCTGTAAAGATGTTGAGGAAGCAAATATCTTTATTGGGTCTTTGATTTTCGTCGAAGAACTCGCATTAAAAGTGAAATCTGCCGTCGAAAAAGAACGGGACAGGCTAGATGCAGTTCTAGTCTTCCCTTCCATGCCTGAAGTAATGAGGCTTAACAAATTGGGCTCGTTTAGCATGGCCCAACTCGGCCAATCGAAAAGTCCCTTTTTCCAGCTTTTCAAGAAGAAGAAGCAATCTGCTGGATTTGCAGATAGTATGTAAAAGCTTGTAGAACATTGCCTAAGGTTTTGAAGTATTTGCCTAGTGATAAGGCTCAAGATGCTAGATTGTACATACTTAGTTTGCAGTTTTGGCTAGGTGGGTCCCCTGATAATTTACACAATTTCTTGAAAATGATTGCCGGGTCTTATGTCCCGGCCTTGAAAGGTACTAAGGTTGAGTATTCCGACCCGGTTTTGTTCTTGGATAGTGGAATTTGGCACCCTTTAGCTTCTTGTATGTATGATGATGTAAAGGAGTATTTGAATTGGCATGGAACTAGAAGGGATGCTAATGAGAAGCTTAAAGACAAAAATACCCCTATAATCGGATTGATTTTGCAGAGGAGTCATATGGTTACAGGGGATGAGTCTCACTATGTGGCTGTGATTATGGAGTTGGAGGCAAGAGGGGCTAAGGTTATACCACTTTTTGCAGGCGGGCTGAACTTTTCAGGCCCGGTCGAGAAGTTTATGATCGATCCAGTCACAAAGAAGCCGTTTGTGAATTCGGTTATTTCTCTGACGGGTTTCGCGTTGGTTGGTGGGCCGGCTAGACAAGACCATCCGAGGGCGATTGAGGCATTGATGAAGCTTGATGTTCCGTATATTGTCGCGTTGCCTTTGGTCTTTCAGACGACTGAGGAATGGCTTAATAGTGCTTTGGGATTGCACCCGATTCAGGTTGCTTTGCAGCTTGCTCTTCCGGAACTTGATGGTGGTATGGAGCCTATAGTCTTTACTGGGCGGGACCCACGTACAGGCAAGAGAACCTTTTTAAATTTTTCAGTATGTTAGTTAGTCCTTAGTACTTGCCGATAAACTCGAGGTGCATGCATTACCCATGTATAAAAAATCTCGTTTGCTTATTTTTATTGCAGGAAAATCTCATGCACTTCACAAGAGGGTGGAACAGCTTTGTACCAGAGCAATCAGATGGGCAGAACTTAAAAGGAAATCTAAAGTACTTGCTCATTGGCTTCATAATTTGATCAATTTGAGGATATACAAATAGAAGAACTACTTGATTGATTTCTCATGTTTCTTTTCCGATCATGAAGTTCACAAGTGTTTTCTTTTTCCTTTTTCTTTTTTGCAGGCTGAGAAGAGGCTAGCAATAACTGTCTTCAGTTTCCCACCGGACAAGGGAAATATCGGAACAGCGGCATACTTAAACGTCTTTTCCTCCGTCTACTCTGTCCTGAAAGATCTCAAGAAAGATGGTTACAACCTCGAGTGCCTTCCAGAATCTTCTGAAGCCCTCATAGAGGATGTACTCCATGACAAAGAGGCCCAGTTCAACAGCCCGAATCTAAATGTCGCTTATAAAATGAACGTCCGAGAATACCAGAAACTAACTCCACATGCAACCGCACTTGAAGAGAATTGGGGAAAACCTCCTGGAAATCTAAACTCAGATGGAGAGAATCTTTTGGTTTATGGAAAGCAATACGGAAACGTCTTCATAGGAATACAACCTACTTTCGGATATGAAGGCGATCCTATGCGCCTTCTCTTCTCAAAATGGGCTAGCCCTCATCATGGCTTTGCTGCATACTATTCTTTTGTTGAGAAGATTTTCAAAGCAGATGCTGTTCTACATTTCGGTACTCATGGATCGCTTGAGTTCATGCCGGGAAAACAAGTGGGAATGAGTGATGCCTGTTTTCCAGATAGCTTGATTGGGAATATTCCAAATGTGTACTATTATGCGGCTAATAATCCGTCAGAAGCCACCATTGCGAAGAGAAGAAGTTATGCCAATACAATCAGTTACTTGACCCCACCGCCTGAAAATGCCGGGCTTTACAAGGGCCTTAAGCAGCTAAACGAGCTAATCTCCTCCTACCAGTCACTTAAAGATACTGGGCGTGGGCCCCAGATTGTCAGCTCGATCATCAGCACGGCTAGACAATGCAATCTCGACAAGGACGTGGAGTTACCTGAAGAAGGAGTGGAAATCTCGGTGAAAGAACGGGATTTTTGTCACAACCCAAACCTTTAGTCACCAGCACGTGATCTTTTTTATAACTCTCATGATCACGTAAGTCTCTGAGTGTAACTCTGTAAACTTAACAATATATATTTATACATATGTATATTACTAAGATCACTGTATAATATGAAAACTCATTTCATTAATTACTAAGATCATTATACATGTTTGGTATGTTCGACGAAGAGACCTACTAGTCCATATGAATCTTATTTACATTTCAAAAGTGGAATACAAAAGAATCAAAAGAAAACTCCAAACAATCTGGAAGGAGTAATCGATAAAGGAACTGTCAACTCCTGTCAGAATATCCCAGATGCCCAACTAAGAACAATCCACTATCTGGAGAAGGGAAAAAATTAACAAAAAAAGAGTGTGAGCTTTAAGTGAATAAATATTACATAGTTACATTTTCGGGAAGACTTCTGTAAACATGCACAATTAGAAAATAAATCATTAGCAAAGTTCAAATATAATATACTAACTTCACACTAAAGAAACTCACATAGCTAAATCAATCGTTATACCCTTATCATTTCCCAACACCTATGCCAAACATATCAACGGTGTGATACCATAATTCGACAACCTAACACAATTAAAACATCACAATGTAACCACGCAAGGGTTCACATCATCATACACAAGTCGTCAGTTATATATTATCCTGTCATATACGGCTATAATATTAGTATACCCGTGTGACTCCGCACACGTCATATATATATATAACAGATCAAGGTACACTAAGGCTATCATCACTGCTGATAGCTACAGCTATCCTGACGACTTGACAATCAATCAGACAATATGCAATTGTATCGCAATCAAATCCATATACAGAATCACACCCATTAATCCTACAATTCCCTCATGATCACAATACTTAATACAACCATGTCTTCATAAAGAGTTCATGTACATATCATGAAACGTTAATATACTTTAATTTCAATATGAACTTAATTTCCTATATGATTGTCTCGACTAATGCATGCCCCCTTCTTTTCTTGTTCAAATAACCATTTAAAACCAAGTCTATCATAAAACCACTAATATGACGAATCATTAATTTTAATCACTTATATTCAACAAGCAAATCATAAACTATCATATCCAATCAATTAATTCCCATGAAACAATTTATCATGCATGAAGGATTTAAAATACTTTATGTAACCATATAACATTTACTCACAGTGGAATATGTCAAAATTATAAAAGACAACGATTCAACTGGACTCCGGCGGAAGGTCTCTTGATGAACCTATTTCCGAAAAATAATGAATTTATAAGTATAGCTACTATTGTAAATAACTATAGGACTAAATAAAAAATTTAGATATGCCCTCTTCAATGTCACAATACTAGTTAGCTGGCATTAAAGCTAACTTAACTTAATCAATCCACCATATTTATAACTTCAATACTATAATTCCAATAAAATCACCTGCTAACTTTGTAGTTAATTCCGGTAATAATTTGACCAATCCTGACATAATTCTTTATAAGCCCTAATTGTCCCAATTCGATTTTGTTTTATGAACTAATATTCTACTAATCTAACATTACTTCAACTTTACTATGATTGCTTTCATTTACCAGCAACCCATATACAAAAACATCTCCTTCTTCATTTCTCATTCTACCATAATTGTTACCATTTAACCCATATCCTAATAATCCCTTCACAAACCCTAATTTTTGAAAAATTCCAAATTATCTCAATTTGATTCCACCAACTCAAATTCAATATTAATCCATCTATACTAAGCTATTAAACTATCAAAACACATTTATATAGGCCAAAGAAGAACAAATCAAAAATTTGAGAATTTAGGGTTCCTAACTTAATTTGATTTAATTTGATTTTAACAACTCAAATTCATCCTTATTCTATCAATATCAAACTATCATCATACTATAATTTCTAACATCTAAGCCAAAAGAGAAATCAAAACTTTTGGGGATTTAGGGTTCTTACTTTAGATTCGGCAATAGAGGAGCAATGATCCGATTTTTTTCGAAATTAAGGAGGGAACCAAGCTAACCACGAGTAGAATTTGAAGAAGCCCCCATGATTCGAAAATCTTAGCCACGAAGGTTGAATTTGCAGAAGGTAGGGAGAGAGAGAGAGAGAAGTGAAATTTCTTTTTTTTTTCTTTGTTTTTCCTTCTATGTTTTGTCGCAACAGCAAGGGAGCTAAAAAGGTTTCATTTTCAAAAAATTATAGTTTGACCCTCTATACTTTTACTATAATTATTTTTGCCCCTTTGACTTTTCAACTTTTTTTTTTACTGGGTTCTCACATTCTCCCCCCCCCCCCCCTTAAGAAAAATCCGGTCTCCGAATTACTAACCTATAGCAGTGAAGAGATGAGGATGTTTACTTTTCATCTCATCTTCAAGTTCCCAGGTTGCTTCATCCCTTGTATGATTTGTCCACACAACCTTAACTAGCCTCACCTCCTTCGAACATAGCTTCTTTACTTGTCGGTCTATAATGCCCACCGGCTGCTCGATATAGGATAAATTTGGTTCGAGTTGAACTGGCTCTGTTTGTAAGATATGGGACGAATCTGGCATATTTTTCCGAAGCATTGATACATGGAAAACTGGGTGTATACCCGACACATCTAGTGAGAGTGCTAAACGATAAACCACCAATCCAATCCGATCAAGGACTTTAAAAGGGCCAATATACCTAGGGCTTAACTTCCCTCTGTTGCCAAATCTCATAACTCCCTTAAAAGGAGAAACCCATAAGAAAACATAATCACCAATATGAAATTCTAACTCTCTTCGCCTATGATTAACATAAGCTTTTTGCCTACTTTGTGCCGCCAAAATTCTTTTTCGAATTAACTGGACCTTATCAATTGCATCTTGAATGAGATCTAGTCCTACGAGTTGTTTTTCACCCACTTCAAACCAACCGATAGGAGATCTACAACGACGACCATATAATGCCTCAAATGGGGCCATTCAGATACTAGCTTGATAGCTATTGTTGTGGGCAAATTCTACTAAAGGAAAAGATTGATCCCAACTACCTCCAAAATCAATAATTGATGCTCAAAGCATGTCTTCAAGTGTACTAATTGTTCTTTCTGATTGTCCATCGGTTTGCGGATAAAAAGTGGTACTTAGATCCAGACAAGTACCTAAGGATTCTTGGAACGCTCTCTAAAACCAAGATGTAAATTGTGGCCCTCTATCTGAAACAATAGAAACTGGTATCCCGTGTAGGCTAACAACTTTATCCAGATAGAGCTTTGCATATTGTGCAACTGTGTAGGTAGTCTTCACCGGAAGGAAATGAGCACACTTAGTCATCCTATTCACAATCACCCATATAGAATTGTACCCCTTGTTGGTACGAGGTAACCCCGTTACAAAATCCATTATGATGTTTTCCCATTTCCATTCTAGCACGTGGAGGCTTTGGTGCATTCCTGTTGGTTTATGATGTTTTTCCTTGACCTGTTGACAAGTCAAATACCTAGAAACAAAGTCAACAACATCTTTCTTCATACCTTCCCACCAATAGATTTCTCTTAGGTCACGATACATCTTCGTTGACCATGGATGAATGGAGTAAGCAGCAAGATGGGCTTCTTCTAGGATTTCCCTTCTAAGACCATCCACATTAGGAACACAAATACGATGACATAAACGGAGAATCCCATCCTCCCCTATTACAAAACCTGAAGCCGCTTCCCTTCGATCTTCTCTAATCATCCTACTTAACTTTTCATCTTTTAATTGAGCTTCTCGAATACGGTCTAACAAGGTTAGACGTATCCGAATATGAGCTAAAAAGGCTCTGGTCTCATTAATTCCAAAACAAACTCCATTGATTTCAAGTTGGTGAAGTGCAGCAATCAAAGGTCTCCTTATTGATGAGATATGAGCTAAACTCCCAACTGACTTCCTGCTTAGAGCATCGGCCACCACATTTGCTTTCCCCGAATGGTATAAGATAGTACAATCATAATCCTTAAGCAACTCCATCCAACAACGTTGTCAGAGATTAAGATCTCTTTACTCGAAAATATATTTCAAGCTTTTATGGTCGGTGTATATCTCGGTGGTTTCACCATACAAATAATGCCTCCAAACCTTTAGTGTGAACACTACCACCGCCATTTCGAGATCATGAGTAGGATAGTTTTGTTCATGTTTCTTAAGTTGACGAGAAGCATAAGCAATAACTCGACCATCCTGCATCAAAACACAACCCAAACTAATTCTTGAAGCATCGCAATAAATAGTGTAGGCTCTAGATCCCAAAGGTAATGTTAGGACAGGTGCGGTTGTTAAACAAGTCTTCAGTTCTGAAAACTTTGTTCACAAGCTTCTGACCATTGAAACTTCACACCCTTTTGAGTTAACATAGTCAATGAGGAAGCAATTCGGGAGAAATCCTTGACAAAGCATCGATAATACCCTGCCAACCCCAAAAAGCTACGAATTTCAGTTACCGAAGTTGGTCTTGGCCAATTCTTCACTGCTTCGATCTTAGTCGGGTCTACCTGAAGGCCCTCCTCAAAGATTACATGGCCTAGGAATGCTACACGGTTCATCCAAAATTCTCATTTAGAGAATTTGCCATACAACCGATGTTCCCTCAAGGTTTGCAAAACTATCCTAAAATGAAGTGCATGTTCTTGTTGCTCTTTGAGTATACCACTATGTCATCAATAAACACAATCACAAATTGATCTAAGTGTTGCTTAAAGACGCAATTCATTAAGTCCATGAAAGCTGCCGGAGCATTAGTCAAGCCGAAAGACATGACAAGGAATTCATAATGCCCGTAACGTGTGCGGAAAGTTATTTTAGGAATATCCTCGCCCCTAACCTTTAACTAGTGATATCCTGAATGAAGGTCAATCTTCGAAAAGCATTTCGCACCCTGAAGTTGATCGAACAAATCATCAATGTGAGGAAGGGGGTATTTATTCTGAATAGTCACCTTATTAAGTTGCTTGTAATCAATACACAACCGTAGAGTTTCATCCTTCTTTTTCACAAATAAAACTGGTGCACCCCAATGAGAGACACTGGGACGAATAAACCCTTTATGTACTAGTTCATTTAATTGCTCCTTCAACTCTTTAAGTTCTGCGGGAGCCATCTGATATGGTGGTATGGATATAGGATCACAATCGGGAATAACATCAATACAAAATTCTATCTCCCTATTAGGAGGCAATCCAGGCAATTCTTCTAGGAACACATATAGAAATTCACGAATTATCGGGAGGGACATCCTCGACACTCGCTTGCACATTACAAGTGTCTCTTATGGTGGCTAAATATCCGTAGCACTCCTTCTTAAGAAGTTTTCTAGCTTTCAATGCTGATATCAAATTAGGTGGCGACATATTACCTTCCCCAGTTATGAAAAAAGCTGGTTTTTTTGGTAGCTCAAACTTAACCAGTTTATGATGGCAATCCAAAGTTGCATGATAAGAGGCTAACTAATCCATGCCTAATATGACATCAAAGTCGGACATATCGAGCATGATCAAATCTGCTACCGACTCTCGTTCCCTAACACTAATGACACATGACTTGTGTACCAAGTTAACATCAATAAATTCCCCTATTAGTGTAACCACTGACAAATACTTGTCTAATAAAGTTGGGTCCCTATCAAACCGGCTAGCCAAGTATGGTGATACAAAGGAGTGCGTGGATCCAGGATCAAATAATATATGAGCATAAAAAGAGTTAACTCGAAGTGTACTTACTACCACTACATTAGATGCCTGGGCATCCTGCTGAGTCAAACATATACCCTTGCCTGCCCTCTCCCGGAAGGCGATGATGCACCTCTACCTCCGGAACCTCTCCCTGAACCTCGACCCCCATACGGTCGGCTAGATTGTGCAACGCTCGATGGAGAAGAGATCGTTGATCGAGCCGAATCCCTTGGATTATTCGGACAATCTCTTTTAAAATGGCCTATCTGACCACACCTGAAACAAGCACTAGTTTGTCGGTGACATGGTCCAGAATGTCTATTCCCACAACTAGGACATATACCCTTGCCCTGAGATGGCAAGGTCGACCCTTGTGAACCAGATGGTGCCGTATGTACTCTTGTTTGCTGACTAGTAGAACCCATAAGAGAAGGTTGAGTCATGCTTGGCGCAATCCCCTGGTAATTCACCCATCCTGGTGTACTGAACCCCGACTTCTTACTGGAATCCCCTCTAAACTGGTTGCTAGGATTATCAGTCTTGAGGCGCTTACTGATCTCATGTTCGACCCTATCCCGAATTTCACGGTCTTCAATTCTTTCTGCACCACTGCATCAATATATGAGGCATATTTTTATGCCCCCACTGCCTTAAACAATGGATTCACAAGGTGATCTAGAAACCTTCTAATCCTCATTTCTTCTGTTGCAACTAGATGAGGAGCATGCTTTGATAATCGAGTAAATTGGATGTTGTACTCCGATACCATCATACTCGGAGTTTGTCTCAAATTTTCAAATTCCATCGCCAATTTGTCTATTGCCAGGAAGAAACCTTGCCATGAAAGTATCTTGAAACTCATTCCAAGTCAATTTCAGAGATCTCGTCGGCCTATTCTGTAAGAAGGTAGTGTACCAATCATATGCCATATCCTCTAATCTGTAAGCTACCAACTCTACAGATCGAGTATCAGAACACCACATGGCCCTACAAGCCTTCGTTGAACTTTCTAGAAATCATAGAGGATCTTCTGTAGGATCAGAACCCGTGAACATAGGAGGCTTTACCTTCAAAAACTCAGAAATGGCTACATAAGGCTCACCATCACCACCCTGTACCCTCGCAAAATTAGGTTGTTGATGAATTCTTCTTCTAAGCGGTTCTTCAACTCTTTCACCCACACCTAAGCCATGTCCTGGCATACCAGTTCGCCTTCCCCTTGTTCCCCATCTAGGAACATTTAATCGAGACGTAGCAGAAATCCCATCTGGCACATCATTTCTTCGCCTCATACCTCCCCTCGTCCTATGAGCCATATTACCTAATTAAACAATAACTTTGATATTTAGGATACGTTAGAATGAATATGAAGGAATGACACTGATGGCAAGAAAATTTCAAGGAGACTAGACATTAGATTACCTATCAGGAATCGACTAGTATTTTGATTGTAAATATGCCCAGGTACATACAACAACCCAGATACTACCCAACACCTTGCTCCGTCGACAAATGATTTTGGACCTAAAGCCTAAGCTCTGATACCAAGTTTGTCACGACCCAAACCTTTCGTGACTGGCACGTGGCCTTTTTTATAACTCTCCTGACCACGTAAGCCTTTGAGTGTAACCCTGTAAACTTAGCAATATATATTTATACATATGTATATTACTAAGATCACTGTATAATATGAAAACTCATTTCATTAATTACTATGATCACTATACATGTTGGGTATGCTCGACAAAGCGACCTACTAGTCCACATGAACCCTATTTACATTTCAAAAGTGGACTACAAAAGAATCAAAAGAAAACTCCCAACAACCTGGACGGAGTAATCGACAAAGGAACTATCAACTCCTGTCAGAGTATCTCGGATGCCCAACTAAGAACAATCCACTATCTGGAGAAGGGAAAAAATTAACAAAAAGAGAGTGTGAGCTAAAACTCAGTGAATAAATATTACATAGTTACATTTTCGGGACAAGACTTCTGTAAACAGGCACAATTAGAAAATAAATCATTAGCAAAGTTCAAATATAATATATTAACTTCACACTAAAAAAACTCACATAGCTAAATCAATCGCTATTCCCAACACCTATGTCAAACATATCAACTGTGTGATACCATAATTCGACAACCTAACACAATTAAAACATCACAATGTAACCACGCAATGGTTCACATCATCACACACAAGTCGTCAGTTATATATTATTATGTCATATACGGCTATAACATTAGTATACATGTGTGACTCTGCACACGTCATATATATATATATATAACAGATCAAGGTGCACCAAGGCTATCATCATTGATGATAGCTACATGTCACAGACTGCCTTTCTTATTAGAAAAGATGGAGGAGGCTTCATAGAAGAGTCTAGAAACTTCTAGACTTCTCTAGCTTTCTCTAGGGTTTCCTACACTTTTGTAGAATTCTCTATAATCTTGTACATTCTTCTAGTCCCTTGTAGAATAGTATGGAAGTCTCTGGAAGATAGATTGTAGCCATTAGATCAAATTGATCTTGACCATCCATTTCAAGGTGGGAGTCTATATAAGGAGGAGTCCTCCTCATTTGTAAATCATCCTAAAAAATACTAGCCTTCTAGCAATACAAAGAGTTCTTTATTCTCTAGCTTGAGTGTTCTTCTAAAGTCTTCAAACAAACCTCTTGGCAAGGTTCGGTTAGGCTGACTTGGTTACTCGGAGGAGTGTCAAGTGCCGCACGGAGCGTCTAAGTTCGGGGCGAAACTTTACGCACGTGACATACAGCTATCCTGACGACTTGACAATCAATCAGACAATATGCAATTGTATCGCAATCAAATCCATATACAGAATCACACCCATTAATCCTACAATTCCCTCATGATCACAATACTTAATACAACCATGTATTCACAAAGAGTTCATGTACATATCATGAAACGTTAATATACTTTAATTTCAATATGAACTTAAATTTCCTATATGTTTGTCCCGACTAATGTATGCCCTCTTCTTTTCTTGTTCAAATAATCATTTAAAACCAAGTCTTTCATAAAACCACTAATATGACGAATCATTAATTTCAATCACTTATATCTAACAAGCAAATCATAAACTATCATATCCAATTAATTAATTCTCATGAAACAATTTATCATGCATGAAGGATTTAAAATACTTTATGTAACCATATAACATTTACTCACAGTGGGATACGTCAAAATTATAAAAGACAGCAATTCAACTAGACTCCGGCAGAGGGTCTCTCGATGAACCTATTTTCGAAAAATAATGAATTTATAATTATAACTACTATTGTAAATAACTATAGGACTAAATAAAAAATTTAGATATGCCCCCTTCAATGTCATAATACTAGTTAGCCGGTATTAAAGCTAACTTAACTTAATCAATCCACCATATTTATAACTTTAATACTATAATTCCAATAAAATCACCTGCTAACTTTGTAGTTAATTCCAGTAATAATTTGATCAATCCTGACATAATTCTTCATAGGCCCTAATTGTCCCAATTCAATTTTGTTTTATGAACTAATATTCTACTAATCTAATATTACTTCAACTTTACTATGATTGCTTTCATTTACCAGCAACCCATATACAAAAACATCTCCTTCTTCATTTCTCATTCTATCATAATTGTTACCATTTAACCCATATCCTAATAATCCCTTCACAAACCCTAATTTTTGAAAAATTCCAAATTATTTCAATTTGATTCCACCAACTCAAATTCAATATTAATCCATCTATACCAAGCTATTAAACTATCAAAACACATTTATATAGGCTAAAGAAGAACAAATCAAAAATTTGAGAATTTAGGGTTCCTAACTTAATTTGATTTAACAACTCAAATTCATCCTTATTGCATCAATATCAAACTATCATCATACTAGAATTTCTAACATCCAAGCCAAAAAGAGAAATCAAAACTTTTGGGGATTTAGGGTTCTTATTTTAGATTCGGCAATAGAGGAGGAATGATCCGATTTTTTTCGAAATTGAGGAGGGAACCAAGCTAACAACGAGTAAAATTTGAAGAAGCCCCCATGATTCGAAGATCTTAGCCACGAAGGTTGAATTTGCAGAAGGTAGGGAGAGAGAGAGAGAAGTGAAATTTCTTTTTTTTTCTTTGTTTTTCCTTCTTTGGTTTGTTGCAGCAGCAAGGGAGCTAAAAAGGTTTCATTTTCAAAAAATTATAGTTTGACCCCCTATACTTTTACTATAATTATTTTTTGCCCCTTTGACTTTTCAACTTTGTTTTTTTTTACTAGGTTCTCACAATTTTGTGGTCGGGAAAGTTTATTCCAAGATCATAGAGATAGAATCTCAACTTTTGCCATGTGGGCTTCACATCATCGGGGAGCCTCCATCGGCTATCGAGGCAGTGCCAACACTCGTCAACATTGCAGCACTTGACCGTCCAGAAGAAGGAATTTTTTCCCTCCCGATGATATTAGCTGATACAGTTGGAAGAGAGATGGAAGATGTTTATAGAGGAAATGACAAGGGAGTATTGAAAGATGTAGAGCTTCTCCGGCAAATAACCGAGGCATCCCGTGGGGCCATTATGGCCTTTGTTGAGTAAACGACCAATAAGAAGGGCCAGGTCGTTGATGTGGCGGATAAACTCACCTTGATCCTTGGGTTTGGTATTAACGAGCCAAGGGTCGAGTACTTGTCGAGCACGAAATTTTATCGGGCCGATAGAGAGAAGCTCGGGACATTGTTCGAGTTTTTAGGCGACTGTTTGAAGCTAGTAGTTATGGATAACGAGTTTAAAGCAAGCCTTGGAGGGGAAATTCGTCGAGCCGGGGCCTGGTGGTGACCCTATTAGGAAACCCAAGGTGTTGTCGACAGGAAAGAATATTCACGCCCTGGACCCGCAATCCATTCCGACAATGGAAGCAATGCAGAGTGCCAAGGTAGTTGTGGACCGGTTGGTAGAGCGGCAGAAGATTGATAATGGCGGGAGGTATCCGGAAACGGTTGCTCTCGTTTTGTGGGGAACGGATAATATTAAAACTTACGGGGGAGTCTTTGGCTCAAGTGTTGTGGATGATCAGAGTGAGACTTGTAGCCGATGGCTTAGGTCGGGTCAACCGGGTCAAAGTGGTTAGTCTCGAAGAGCTCGGAAGGCCTAGGATCGATGTTATTGTTAATTGCTCTGGGGTTTTCCGAGATCTCTTTATCAATCAGGTAGTTAACTGAAAAATTATTTACCTTTAACTAACTTTTGTATAACTTCTTTTATTGACCTTGTTGACAGATGAACCTGCTTGACCGGGCGGTTAAGACGGTGGCCGAGCTAGATGAGTTGGAAGATCAAAACTACATAAGAAAGCATGCTTTAGAACAAGCCAAGACTCTAGGAATCGAGGTTCGGGAAGCTGCAACTCATATCTTCTCCAACGCTTCAGGATCCTACTCCTCCAACGTAAACCTTCTTGTGGAGAACTCTTTGTGGAACGACGAGAAGCAGCTTCAAGAAATGTACTTGAGCCGGAAATCCTTTGCTTTCGATTCTGAGGTGTTGGAATGACCGAAAAACGACAAGTTTTGGAGATGGCTCTTACCACGGCTGATGCCACTTTCCAGAACCTTGACTCCTCCGAGATCTCTCTAACCGATGTCAGCCACTACTTCGACTCGGACCCCACCAATCTTGTCCAGAATCTCCGGAAGGAGGGCAAGAAGCCGAGTGCTTACATCGCTGATACCACCACTGCGAATGCACAGGTCAGTTTGCCTTCGCAATTGTAGAACCAGACTTTTTGTAACTAGATTTATATGACAGTTTGGGAATTTATTAAATCACAGTTAAACAGGGTTTTGCGAACTCTTAGGCGAACTCAGCCTGAGTCTATAGCATACCAGTTTGCTCAAATTCCAGTTTCGGTTGACTGATCATAATTTTTTGTCTCAGTTACGTATGCTTTCTGAGACTGTTAGGCTCGATGCGCGGACCACGTTGTTGAACCCAAAGTGGTACGAGGGAATGCTGTCAAGCGGGTATGAGGGCGTTCGGGAAATCGAGAAGAGACTGACCAACACAGTTGGGTGGAGTGCAACTTCCGGGCAAGTGGACAACTGGGTCTATGAAGAAGCAAACACCACATTCATTCAGGATGAGGAGATGTTGAAGAGGTTGATGAACACGAACCCGAATTCGTTCAGGAAATTGGTTCAGACATTCTTGGAAGCAAATGGAAGAGGTTATTGGGAAACTTCCGAGGAAAATGTTGAGAAGTTGAGGGAGTTATACTCTGAAGTTGAAGACAAGATTGAAGGGATTGAACGGTGAAAGTAAAACAAAATCTATTTTCCACTTGTTTGAGAAGATTACAAAGGATCAATATGAATAGCTGACTTTACTTGAGGCGGCTCTTTTGTCTCTTTTCCCTACCAAGATGAACAGATGTAATAATAACTTCATGATTTTTTTTGTAATAAACTACTATCGTTGTATCAGTATCTTCCCTTTTTTTACATTTAATCTTTTTCAGAGACTACCCTTCTTCTGTACCCTCAGACAACACCCTTGCATTATGAATTATAACCAAAAAAACAACTCTCTTTTCATATATTTCATGACCCAAATGTAACAATATGAATTCAGTTTAAGTTTCCAATCAGTAGTGTATGAATCATACAAAATCTACACAAAAATAAAAAAGAGAAAAAATAAAGTGAAAAATACATTCAAACCAACTCCATCAGAAGAGGATCGCCTTCAGCCATTATTCTGATCAGCTTTATGAAATCTTCTTCAGTCGACCCTTCCCATGGATGAACAGCTGGTACATGAACAGTATAAAGGGTGGGCGAATTCAAACTCGGTGATGACGCGGTTGTCTCGTTATAAACTATTGTGCTTAAAATGGGGTCAAAATTTCGAACCGTATCCATAGACAAAAAGAACAGGGGTATTGCAACCTTGTGGTGAATGTCTAGGTTTCCAACTAGACTAAGAAGATCAAGAAAGTCGGGAACAAACCGCCGTGGAATATAGAATACCTCAGAGCTGCAAATGACAAGGCTTTGAGGATTCATAACGTATTCCTTATAACTGACTTGGAAGTGGACCGGCATTGTCCTAACAACCTTGTTGACCATATCTGCTTGTTTGGTAAACCACTCCGAGCTTTCTGTTGGGACAGCCTTCCATGACTTGGAGACCTGAAATTCGTTGCATTAAAAATTGGGTTAAGACCACAATATGTTTGGAAGCGAAAATTAGAAGGCAAGAATAGACTTGACGCAAAATCTCCGGGTTTTTTTTTTTGTTAACCTTATCTGTAATCCAGAGTTTATATTTGTCTGCCTGTAGAAGGTTCCAGTAATTAAGAATGGTATTATCCTGAAGAAATAGAAATCCTTCTGCACCACTATATCTACTAAATATCTTGGGCAAGTACCTGTGAACATAATTAGAAACAATATAATAATTAACGAGCGAATTATAAAGATGTGACATATGAACTAATTCCAGCTAAAAGATAACTACATGGGAATAACTGCAATGCAAAATAAAACAGCTACACGCTGTATCCCGTTTTCCTTTTCCGATCATTTTCAATTGTAGAAAAGAAAAAGAAATGTTGAATAGCTTGCCGACAACCCTTTTTTAGCCTTAAAACAACTCAAAATGATCACCAATCCAAAAAACACAAACCCTTGACAAAAAACATACCCCTTAATAGATACTCTAAAAGGTATCCTAGACCTAATCTGGAGTTTCAAAGCTGAACCAGATAAATCCTAAACATTGATAGTATTGAACATCTTCTGTTATGAGTTACTGCCTCATGTAGATTGTGGATTTATATATGTATCTTAGATTCTTAAGATACGGGAAACGGCTACTCTAAAGCTTTCGAGTTTTATTACACGAGAGTATTCAATTTTTTTCAATCCTCATTTTCCACTCCGTAGAGTAATTGCATTTTCAATTCCCACGTTTTAGGCCATAGAAAAGTTTAACCAGAATATAAACATGAAACCCGTAGCAATGAATAACTATATAATACCATAAAAAGACTTACTTGTATACTTGATCTAATCGCGCTTCTTCAACTACAAGATCCAAATTCTTCTTCTCAGACAAAATAACCACGGTCTTAAAAATCCGCCCATAAAGCAATCTCCATTCCAAAGCCGTTCTTTCCACAGGCTCACTTCAAAACAAAATCAACACAACATTCCCAAAATTCTTCCTCCACTTAATTAAATTCCCAATCTCATAACTCACTGTTCCAATCTCCTCAACCCCAAGATGAACGGACAACAACTTTTGAGGCACATATTCTTTTCGATCCCCATGTCCAATACTAGCCCTTGGCCTATCCAATTCCAGTGACATCAGCCTCGGCTGTTGATACCCCACACCAATCAAATCTTGAAGCCAAGCGGCCGTGAATTTCATATCTTTTTGGGTCCAAAACCCCTCCTCTGCCATTACAAAGCTCAACTCTAAAATCTTTTCAAACAACTGATGGGTATTACTTGATCTCCATGAATTCAAGAATTTAATCAAACGACCCACATTTACATGAAGATCCTTTTCTTCTGAGAAAGGGTATGTTTCGACTCTATCATATCTGTGAACTGTAGGGGGATAAACTACAACATAACCCCCAATTTCCCACAAAAGCCTTTGGGCCCAATATCCCCTTAAGATATCAGAAGCCATTGAGCTAATAGAAACCGGAAGCATCAAAGCCCAAAATGCAGAGGTATGATATAAAGTATTGAAAGAATTTATTGGAACCATTATACCTTGAGGTAAAGCCACTTTTGGGGCATGTTCGTTAAACCGGATATCAAATAGTTCTAAACTTGTTTTTCGTGTGAAATAAAACACAGAATCAACGTCTGGAAGCCCATTTGAAATCCCTTGTTGTATAAATTGCTTCCCTCCAAAAATTTCAGTGTAAAACTCTTCATGTGAAATTTCACCCACATTTTCTAACGGCAATCCCCTAGGCCAAACCGATCTCTGCCCGAAATGGATATAAGGGTTTACAATGGTTCTATTTGGGTTTTCGTGGCTGTATTGCAATATAATCTCTTGCCTAGCAGACTCACCAACTAATTCAACATCAAAATGTTTACCTAAATCCGAATCGATCACTTTCCCACGATCATCTGCATCGAAAATTTTCTTTGCCCCATGCTGAATCGCAAACAAATACCCGATATTTTTCCTAACATAGGAATCATAGGGAAGAAAATCTACGACCCGGAACCCCAGTTTAGCTTGCTGTTGTAAGGACAAGAAAATCGCACCTTTTAAGCTCCAATCGGAAGGCGTTTTGGAATTTCCGATTGCTAGAACCTGCCATCCTCTTATCTTGACGAGCTTTTGGATCGAATCGGTCGGGTAATTTGATACGGAGACAATGATCCATTGCTCGGAACGAAAATCCGGGTAGAGAGAGGACTTAGCGGGAATCGAAGGGACAGAATTCCAATCGATGTTGGGACGTTGGATTTTGTCAAGGGTTGTGGCCTGAGATTGGAAGCGGAGGAGAGTGTCACTGTAGCCGATATTGCGGAGTAAGAAGACGGCGATAATGGAGACGATTAGGAGCAGAATTGTGACGATTTTGTAGAAATTTTCAGAAACCCATGTGGAGAAATCTAGGTTTTTGGGCTGAGAGAAACGATTTGGGTGAAGAGTCGGCAGAGTAGTGTTTCTGATCTGGGTTTTTGGCGATTTGGGTGTAGTTGTTGAACGTTCTTGGACCAACATTTGAATCGATCCAGAGAAAAGAGGAGAAGAAAAAAATCCGAACTTGAATTTTCACTGTTTACACTTCATTTCCCTCCTCCTAGATTGCCTGAGAATTGTTTTCTTCGATTCGCTAGTCTAACCGAGCTTTGACTTGGAGCTGAAGCTAGTGCTCTGTTTCAATTTCAGGTTTGCGACAGGTAATAATGGATCGGTTGGGTTTTTCTTTTCTTTAGTTTTAACTTCCAAGTCTTGAATGCAAATTGCCAAAAACTAGTTTGCAGTTTGGTCTGCTGGAAGGTAAGGTCTCTGTCTTTCTTTATTTTTTTTATTTTCCAGCACAAAAACACTCAATTATCCTCTGAATATGCAAACTTTGGCATCAAAGTGGGATAGGCGGTCGAGTTCTAACACCCATAACTATTTTTTATGATTTTAGGTATCGATAATCTAGCGGGTTAGATTGAAGGCGTGGTAGATCGCAGACATATTATGAATGGACAAATTTTTACATCTACAAATATTAATTTAACTTAATAGTTGGATGAATTGATTGAGAAAATACTCTTGTTTTTTGTTATTTTCTTTTTCCCTCATCCACTATAAACTCTAACACTCACAACAAGATGTGTGGGAAGAAGATTAGAATGCAAGAGGAAGCATATCATTAACAGATTTTGGGTTTGATCTAATACTTTTGACTTAGAGTTTGTATCTTCCTAAGAATCACTATAGTAATCAGATCTACAATGATCCAATTCATTTCAATTATATAAAATTTATATAATTAAGTTAAATCAATATACCTATATAATTTTATATTATTTTTCTTCAACCTTTACCATGTGATCCGACCCGATTACTGAAAATAGAATCAAGATGTCTTACATGGCACTTTCTTGAGGCCTTGCAGATTTCGGTCTGATTCATAAAAGGCCATGAGCCCAAGTCGACTAATAAGCTTTAGTCCCGACATGAAGATGTGTGTCTACAGTTGACAAATAAGAAAAGAATAACTCTGTACTTACTGTTAATCATTCAGAGTAGGCAACCCAGCTCTGATGGATGATGAATCATGACCGTGCGGTCAACGTCTCTGATCCAATCGGGGATTTCCCGGACTACTGAGGAGATAGTACGGTTGTCTGACAGAGTAATAACATGACAAATTAGTCATGAATTATACTAAACTCTTGTTATATATATATAAAAATACTGTCCCCTAACACAACTTACATACGCTCATAATCATAAAAAGAAATCTCAAACCCGTGATTAGATTATTCAATACTCCATAAACCAATAATTTAAGAGACTATAAAAACTTTAACATCGTCCAGAACAGGCCCACACAAATGTCCATAATCATGCAACCCCGTATGGTAATGAGAACTGAAAAATGTTAACCTCGTCCTACTCGAAACCGCTTGAAACAAAAAACTCCCTGTTTTATACCCTCCTCTTCCTGTAGAAACATAGCCGAGTTTAAATGACTGATTGGCAGCAAAAGCTTGGACCTCCATGGAACCATGGCAGCCAGTCTTGGCATCTCCAATGGTGAAACTGAGGTTGTAGTGCTTGTTTGGAAGTGTTCTTATGATCTGGGCAATCGCACTTTCTCTCCCTGCAACTAATTCAATGGCGGAAAACCCTTTTGGGATGAAGAAGTGGTTGCTGTCTATGTATTTTACTGGTTTTAGGGATTCAACTATCCATCCTGGTAGTGGTGAGACTAGGTCTTGTCGTTTTGGAGGAAGAAGGATTCCTGTCGAGAAGTTTTTGAAGACGTGGGGGCCCGCTTCGAACCCACCATTTTTCACCAGGTTACCTGCATGCATGCAAAGACTCCTTCTAATCAGTAATTGCATTGGATGAAAATGGACAAAATTAAAATTGTGGGGAGGGGGGGGGGGGGGGCGGGGGGGAGATCATTATATATGAAATTTTGAAGTTTTGAAGGTTACCTTCGGTATACACAGCTGGTAATATCTCCTTTATGGCAATGGCATCCAAGAGGGGTCCACAAGCGGGGTCCTCCTGAATTCCAGGGTTATGAAATGTGACCTTAACGACCTTTGAAACGGCATGGAATGCCCAAGCATACGTGTCACCTCCATCGCTGCTGTACAAGGTCTGAATCGACAGATCAGCGTAATGACGTGGTACAGAGACGCTTAACACCTCATCTTGGGCGCAAGTCCTTGTGGCCCCAAACGTGAGGGAGTAGCTCGAACCCGGATTGACCCTCACGTACTGAGAGATTGAAGCCTCGTTGCCTAACCTCACAGCGTGGGTCCCACGTGGGATGGCAAAGTAGAAGCCACCTGGCTGCGGCCCACCTGACACGTACTCCACAAGGCCTTTGATTTCCCACTTTGGGAGGGAGTACTTGCCTACGATCACTGTTTTGTTAAGGTTTGATGCCTTGGGTGATTCCTCAAACTCTCCATTCGGAAGCAGCGCTAAAAAAAGAAGACAAAATCAAAGTTTAAAGAAAGGAAGGGGACAAAATAATAAGATCAACCAGAAGATGGGTTTTGCTTACAGTCAAGATGAGGAGTCACGGCTGCAGAAACAAGGCCATAGTAGACACAGAGATTAATTGATACGAAGAGAAGGAATTGAAACGAAGCCATAGTATCTTGGCGGTGGAAGAAGAAGAAGAAGAAGAGCTACAGCTGACAAGAGTGTTGCAAAAGCTAGAGTGTTATATAGTAAGTGCTGAATCTAGTTTCAAGGCAAAGACAGCGAGAGAAAGCAAAAAATGAGCCGTGAATCAGTGCATTGAATGTGTCAAGTCAAGCTGCAGTTTTCTATCCGTTCTCTGTTTAATAAATTTCTTTATTTTACGAGTCTATTGGATAGCAATAGCCAGTAGCATATGAGTATTGATTGACTTTGCCGTGATTTACTCTTCGAAGCCACAATTTCCAAGTACATGTCCCACGTTGATTAAATTATCGTCACATGGGCACTCCTTGAATCATAATACAAACTGATCAGAAGATTGAGAAATAAACTTGATCGAGATCTCGATCGAGGGTGACCCTTATTAGACTACAGTACCCAATTGAATCATAAAGCGTTGATTAATCAACTGACATGGCACTGCATCTATGTGCCTCACTCACCGTCCCTATTAAGTACCGACAGTACTTCATAAAGAGATTACAAAGATTACCTCTTTACGAGGATTTGGAAAATTTTGGAATTCTTATAGGTTGTAGAATGAAGATTATGAGTCATATAGTCAGATAACACGTTCTTTTCTTTTGATTACTTTATTGATTGCGGAGACGTGCTTATAAAACCAAACATTAGCTTAAAATAATTCGATAAGATCTAAATTAAATCAGTTCGAAGCATGATTAGATTCGAGTCGGGTCGAGATAAGTAAATGGGCCTTATCAAATATAATACTCGGACAATGTAATGGAAGTACGTGGGGCCTATAAATTTATCGTTTAAGGAATTGCTCTAGAACTATCATAGAATCAAAATAAGGTTAGGACTGTAAAATATAATATTATATATTAAATTATATAAATGATGTATAAATGATACTTATATATATATACTAACAGTATAGATAAAATATCTATATAATCGATGTGGGATATATTATAAATATAAACTAACAGCCTCCCTCAAACTCAAGATTGAGTATGAGAGACCAACTTGAGTTTGGATACAATATCATAAAAAAATCCTGAAGGATGCGACTTTGTGAAGATGTCTACGAGCTAATCTTGGGACGTGACAGAATGAAGTTATAGTGAGCTTTGAAAAAAATGATGACATACAAAATGACAATCAATCTCAATTTGTTTGATCCGTTCATGAAAAATATCATTATGAGCAATATGAATAATACTTTTATTGTTACAGTATATATGAGTATCATAGGATACAGAGACACCAATATCTTGTAACAGTCATCAGAACCAAAGAAGCTCTGAGGTAGCGTTAGCATGAGCATGGTATTCTGCCTTAGTAGTAGAACGAGCAACCACAGTTTGTTTCTTACTTCGCTAAGAGATGAGTGAAGTGCCAAGTAGAAAACAGTAACCAGTGGTAGAGCAACGATTTGTCGGATCACCCGCCCAATCTACATCAATATAAGCATGCAGCTGAAGAGAAGATCGAGAGGAGAAGTAAAGCTCATGGAATAATGTTCCTTTCAAGTAGCGGAGTATACGGAGGACAATTGAGAAATGAGTGGAGCGAGGAGCAGCTATAAACTGACTCACCTGATGAACAATGTACGAGATATCAGGCTGAGTGATATTGAGATAAATAAGACTGCCAACTAAATGCTGATATAAGGTAAAATCATAAAGAGGCTTGCCATCATAAAGAATAAGATGAGTATTAAGCTCAGTCGAAGTGTTAGCAATCTTGTTGTTTGTGAGATTGGCCCGAGAAAGCATATTAGAAATATATTTAGCTCAAGTAATAACCATCAGAAGAAAAAAAGATCTCAAGACCAAGAAAATAGCTAAGAGGACCACGATCTTTCATCTCAAAGTGTTGACTGATGAACTGTTTTTAAGTTCTTAAATACCAGTGGTATCATCTCTAGTATGATCATGTCATCAATATATAGTAGAAGAAGTATAGTACCCCGGTCTGTGCGGTGAATAAACAAGGCTGAATCACATGAACTGGGAGAGTAGCCAAGATTAGAGATAGTAGTGCTAAACTTAGCAAACCATGCTCAAAGAGCCTGCTTAACTCCATACAAAGCTCGACGGAGATGACAAACCTTGTTTCTAGAATGAGATAATCCAGGTGGTGGTTACATATAGACTTCTTCACTTAAATCACCATTAAGAAATGCATTCTTAATATCTATATGACAAAGTGACCAATGTCGAGAGGTTGCAACAGCCAGTAGAGCACGCATAGAGGAAAGGTGACCAACTGGAGCAAAAGTCTCCTCATAATCTACATCGTACTTCTAAGGAAAACCTCTACCTACAAGTCGAGCCTTGTATCTGTCAATAGTGTCATCAGAATAAGTTTTGATTTTGTAAATCCACTTACACCCAACCACAAACTTTATAGGAGGCAAGTCAACCAGATCACATGTATTATTATTGTGTAAAGCATCAAGTTCCTCTTTCATCGCAACCTGCCAAATAGGATTAGTGGAGGCCTCACGAAAGGAGTGAGGTTCATGCAAGGTAGCATGAAAGCAATGAAAATCATGTAAATGGGATGAGAGGGATCTTACTCGAGTGGATTGGCGAAGGTCAGGTGATGCAGTGCAGATCGGATCCTCGGATGGAACATAACCTAGGGACGCAAGCAGAGCAGTGTCAAAAGCATCAGATGATTGCTATTCGAGCGAGGTAGACTCTAACAAGACATTGCTAGTGAAAGTTGGAGAAAGAGGAATCTCAAAAAGTGTAGTAAAGGGAGGGAATGATGGCATGTTGAATTTGTTGACTTTGTGGAATAGTTGATGTTCCCAAAAAACTACATGACAGGAGATGCAAAGACGACGAGAGACACGATCATAACATCGGTAGCTTTTTTATTCTACTCCATATCTAAGAAAACAACACAACCGAGAGCGAGGCTCTAGTTTGGTGCGCTCATGAGATTAGAGTAAAATAAAACATGCAAAACCAAAGACACGAAGATGATGATATGAAGGGATAGAGACAAACAACCTCTCGTAAGGAGTGCAATTATCAAGGATGGGGGTAGGCAACCTATTGATTGTGTAGACAACTATGAGAGTAGATTCACCCCAAAATGGTGTAGGAAGAGATGTGGAAAGAAGTAAAGCACGAACAATGTCTAAAATGTGCCTAAGTTTGTGTTCTGCTCAACTATTTTGTTGTGAGGTCCCTAGACACGACAAGTGAGAAACAGTGTCATAATGCTTGAGGATGATTTGAAATTCATGTTGAGTATATTCTAAAGCATTATCAAAACGAAAAGCTTTGATGGATTTTGAAAATTTGGTTTCAACCATTTTCGCAAAAGGGAGATAAATATCAAACAATTCAAAATGAGATTTCACTATTAAAAAAAAACCAAGTATTACGAGAGAAATTATTAACAAAGATAACAAAATAACGTGAGCCACTCATGCTAACAACAGGAGAAGGTCCTCAAACATTAAAATGAATTAAATCAAAAGAAGCATTAGCATGAGACTCACTATTATTAAAATGCAACACAGGTTATTTACCAAGTTGGCATGAAATACAATCAAAATGACTATTGGACATTGAACCAAACAAACTTTTTGACACTAAAAAATGAACGCGAGATGGAGATGCATGACCAAGACGTGAATGCCAAAGTGCAAGAGATTAGGATGATGATGAGGCAGTAGCAGAGATGTTTGGTGGAGAGGTGTAAGGATGGGAGTTCAAACATGCGCTCAACTTTATGCTAGGTCCCAAAGGTCTGGTTTGTGCGAAGATCATGCATATGCATACCGGAAAAGTAAAAAAACAAGTCTATATCAAAGTTCACATATTTGGCCAACAAAAAGGAGATTGAAGGATAAGTCAGGCACGTGAAAAACTTCATAAGAGAAAGGGACGGTGTACCGATGGTGCCTATATTTTTAACATTTATAGTGGATCCATTAGCTGTGCAAATTAATGAGGAATGATGTGAAGGTGCAGATGTGGTCAAGAAAGTAGGGTGAGGTGTCATGTGATTGCAACAAGCAGAGTTAAAAAGCCAAGAGGAAGGTGTACCTGGAAAAATTGAGAGGACAGAGGAAGATGCATTACCAGAATGAGATAGGATAACCTAGTTGACTATTGCCTTGAAGTCAGCTGTAGATAAAGTGACACTAGATCCTGATGCTTGGGCAGAAGAAGCATTTGAAAAGGGGGTAGCTAGAGATGATGCAACTGAAGATAAACTACGCTCAGTATGATCAACAACTATTATTGGTGCATTAGATCTTCCTTTACGCCAACACTTCTTAATAGTATGCCCTCGACGTTGATAATAACGACAATAATTGTTATCTCGATACTTAGGAGGGAGTCGAGAAGTATCTAACCTATCATAATGCTCTCACTGAAATGATGAAGAACTCGAGGATAGTGCAACCAACACTGTATGACTCGACTAAGAGTGCATAGTCTGAGATCTAGTCTCGGCATAGACAAGTTTAAAGATGACAATGTCCAAAGTAGGAAGAGGAGAACGATGTAAAAGTTACACATGGACAGACTCAAAATCATCATGGAGTGCCATCAAAATTGGTGAAGGCGATGTTGATCTCTATATGGAATATACATCTCAACACCAGTAGGATCCTTCCAAATATGATCAGAAACATCAATCTGATTTTACAAGAATTGCATGCGAGCAAGAAAATCATTTATACTCTGACCAGGTTCCTACCTCAGATGAAAAAGCTCAAACAGAAGTTGATACTCGTGAGCACTATCCACAAAAGAATACCGAGAGGCAAGCATATCTCAAGCACCTTTTGTTTCATCAAATCAGCCAAATAGTGTAGAAATAGATGAGATAGTAGTGTTACAGAACCATGTAAGAATTTTATGATGCTTGTTATCTCAATCAGTAAGACGAGTAGTGAAAGCCTCATCTGATTCAGAAGCTCCTACAACATGCCTTTTTATCTCTCCAATCACATACAACTAAAGTTTGTGTTATTTAAAAAAGCTTCGCATAGATTGAGACTACACCATATAATTTGCGTCATCCAGTATAGTTTGAACATGATAAAGAATCTCGTTTTGTGCCATCTAAAAAACTCAAATGCAAAAATAGACCACAAATATAGAATCAAGATGGAAAAATAGAGAAGAGAGCATTTGGTCAACTTTGGACAAAGTCAATGCAACATAGGTCAAAGTCAATAGTCAATTATTGTGTGGCAAGATGACATGGCATTGTTGACGTGGCAAGCTGATGTGTCTATGGCTGACATCGCTTCGGATGATAGGCGTGTGTAGAGCACGCTCGGAAGGCTTGCAGCGGCTTGGCGCGTGAGGCTTACGCACATATCTTTCTTCAGTGCATGAGGGCGCGTGCGGCAGAAGAATGAGGATCTGAAACTTGTTTTGGAATCATCGAAGCTTGATCTATCAAAGCGCCTTTATTATAGTGAACAAATTACCATGGCGGCTTGTGGTGAGGCGGAAGTGGCGCAATGACTGGAAGTTTGAGTGGCACGTGATGAAGCGTGAAAACTCCTATGAGGCTGTGTTCAGCGGTTCTGGTATGGTCGTCTTCCAAAGTTTTTAGTGATATATGAACTCGCAGAAAAATTATGAGCGAAAAAAGAAATAATCGAAAAGGACATAGCGAAATAATCGTTGGAGAATATTAACGATGTCAAAAAGAAAACTAAGATGCATTAAAAAAATCTTTTAAGGTGATTTAGAACTTATACTCTATTAAATATAATATTATATATTAAATTATATAAATAACATAAAAAAGATACTATATATATAAACTAATAATATATATAAAATATATATATATCCGATATTGAATATTATACAAATATAAACTAACAAGGACAAACAAGAGGAGACGATCTCCATCTGGCATCTGCTAAGCTTATTAATGTTGCCAAAGCATCTCGTGTATAGGTCAAAGTACAAACATTGCAGAGTGTTGCTTGTAATAAGTATAGTACTTGCTTATAACTTATAGCCACATGGGCATATTTCCCTTTGAGTTTGAGCTTAGGAATATCATATAACTCGATTACATAGGTAGCTCCCCCATCACATGCCAGTGGAATGAGAATCAATGGGTCAAGGAAAGAAGGTAGGAGTCATTTTTCACATTTAAGAAATGGTTTTATTTTTAATAATAATATTATTCACGATTATTTTTCTTTTTTTATCACATTATTATCATGAGAATAGGCTATATAATACCTTAGCTGGCCTGAAGCAACTTCATTGATAAAACGACAAGAGAGTAAGTAAGAGTCATCAAATTACAAAACAAGAATCAGATCTATTCATTTACGTCGTAGAAGTAATGGTTCATCTAACATTGCCAAGTTATTAACATATGTTCAAGAAACAAAAAGACATGAGCTCCTACCTTATCCAGTAGTCAAAGCATTATGAAGTAGGAGAGAGATTTGGGTAGTTTGCATTTAGCCACGTCACAGTTTTAGAGTCCGACGACATCGGAGTTCTTAGCTTAAGCAGAAAAAGTCACAAGTTGAAATCGTCAGGTTTGACGGGCGGTGGAACAGAGTTGAAATGACAGTGGTCTCCCCACAAATTTAAATTGTTCGTTGAATGCGCAATTACGTGGTGAAGGGTACGAATGTAATTTGGGTGATGAAATTGTATTTGTCAAGTGACATTTCACATATGTTCCTGATCAACGACTATTCATGGCTTTTTCTAGAAGATCACATGTCACAACGAGATCACAAATAGTATGAAGCCACGTGTCCATACAGTTATTGTCCACTTTTGAAGGTTCCAACGTCTGACAAAGAACGTAAATTGAAATTACTATATTACCCCTTCATTCATATATATATTTTTATTTAACTTTCTTTTCTTTTTTTTTTGTAATAATAAGTGACACGTTTTCACTTAAACTATTTATCTTTCTTATAAAAAGTGGTCAGCTTTTATATTTATTTAAAAGAATATTGATTATAATTGCTTGCTTAACACAAAAAAAACGTGCGCAATTACTTAAAACATCTTATAAAGCCGCTTAGCTTAGAGAAGTTGGAAATTAGGTAAATTAGTTGGAAATTTAATAAAACAGCTAGAAATTATATATATATAGTTGTGGGATTCAACCGTGATTAGTTGTGGGATTTTGGATATTTTGGGTATTTTGATCAAAGGAAAATTCTCTCTCTACTCTACTCTACTCACATCATCATTCATCTACGCGAGAGAGAGGGAGAGAGAAAATGGGTCCCATTCCATTTTTCTGGGAAGTCTCTTCGAAAACCCCTCCCCTCACCTCCCGCGGGCAAAAGTTTGACTCCCTCTTCCCCTCCCCCCCCCCCCCCCCTTTGAAATTCACTTTGATGGATTCTTATGCACACCTAAATTCCTCTACTCGTCTTCTTCAATATCCTTACCATCTATAAACTCCTTCTCTGATCTTCTTCCTCTACCATTTCCGAGCTTTTGCTTTCTCTCAATTCTTCCTCTACCTATCAGGATCCGTTTTCTCGGCTCATTAATAAAATTGACCTCATTTTTGCTAGCTTCCTGTGAGGTTGGAGAAGTTTCCAATTTTCCCTACGGCTTTCCGTTTCTGTTTGGATTTTCTATTCGCCTGTAACAGTCATCATTTTGTATACGTGTTGCGGTATTGGAGCTGGATCTTGATTTGTGATCAACGATCGGGTATTCTTCTTTTGGATTTATTTGGATTCAGTTGACCTTCCTTTTCCGCTCTACGTTGTGGAGAATCTGAAATTAATAGAAAGATTTGGTGGAAATCGAGGCTGATTTGATTATTCGATGGGTAATTGTTGTGCGACTCCGCAAACCCTAGATGAGAAGAGGGGGAAGAAGGAGAAGCCGAATCCTTTCTCAATTGATTACGTTGGAAGTGGTGGAACCAAGCTCACGGTGTTGAAATCCCCAACCGGGAATGAAATTGAGCAGACGTATGATCTAGGTCGAGAGCTAGGCAGGGGAGAGTTCGGAGTTACGTATCTTTGCACTGATAAGGAGTCTGGAGAAAAATTCGCTTGTAAATCGATATCGAAGAAGAAGCTGAGGACTTCTGTGGATATCGAGGATGTGAGGAGAGAAGTTGATATCATGAGGCATTTACCTAAGCATTTGAATGTAGTGACCTTGAAGGACACCTATGAGGATGATAATGCGGTCCATCTTGTCATGGAGCTGTGCGAGGGTGGTGAATTGTTCGACCGGATTGTGGCAAGGGGACATTATACAGAACGAGCTGCTGCAGCTGTTACAAAGACTATTGTTGAAGTTGTTCAGGTAAGGGGTTTTGTGAAATTTGAATTTGATGATCAAGTTTTGGTTAATTATTGAATTATATGCTGGGAAGTAATATACTGGTTAGATTGTAGTTTATGCAATAGTACTTCAATTGGCTAAAATTTGAAGTTTTGGTTGGAAACTTGGAAATTTGAGACAAGTGATGGATGTATCTTTTTTCTTTTACAAGTCTTCTTTATGATGTGATTTCACTCAGGTGTCATTGTTTTGTAGATGTGTCACAAGCATGGTGTTATGCACAGGGACCTCAAACCTGAGAACTTTTTGTTTGCAAACGCCAAGGAAACTGCACCTTTGAAGGCAATTGACTTCGGCTTATCAGTGTTCTTCAAGCCTGGTAATGCTCGTCGATAGTCTTTTCCAAAGAAGTTAAAAGTTAAAGAGAACAAAAAAGTTTGTCATGACTTTGATCAGCAGAGTGTGTGAGCTCATATTCTTTGAGCTGAATTCTATTGAATTTTGCAGGCGAAAGATTCAATGAGATTGTTGGAAGTCCATACTACATGGCCCCTGAGGTGCTAAAACGGAATTATGGCCCGGAAGTAGACGTGTGGAGTGCTGGAGTAATCCTTTACATATTACTTTGTGGTACCCCCCCTTTTTGGGCAGGTTAGTATTGAGTTGCAATAAAAAGAAGAAAATAAGAAAACATTAGCTCATGCATGCTTCTTTCTTCCCTTCACTGACATTTACTTTCATGGTTTTCTGTAGTTCTTACTCTTACTATATTCTGTCTGTCCATGCAGAAACTGAACAGGGTGTTGCTCAAGCAATTATAAGGTCTGTTGTAGACTTTAAGAGAGAACCTTGGCCTAAAGTTTCTGACAATGCCAAAGACCTTGTGAGAAAGATGCTTAATCCTGATCCCAAGCAGCGACTAACAGCTCAGGAAGTTTTAGGTAATATTCTACTAGAACAAGTGCAAAAATTTGAAGTATGAGAATGAGTTACTACTGTGAAAAGCATTATCGCTTTTGATTTTAATACCATGTATAATTGTTTGCTGTCTCAGATCATCCTTGGTTACAGAATGTGAAAAATGCTCCAAACGTTTCATTAGGTGAAGCTGTGAGGGCAAGACTGAAGCAATTTTCTGTAATGAACAAGTTAAAGAAAAGAGCTATGAGGGTAATTCTCCTTTACAAATATCCATTTGTCCCCTGGAGGTTGCTCTGTTATATATTCTCTCTACTTGCTGTAGTCTCGGCTAATTCTTATTTTTCTGGTTTCCAACCAACAGGTTATAGCTGAGCATATGTCAGTGGAGGAAGTTGCTGGTATAAAAGAGGGATTCCACATGATGGATACTAGCAATAAAGGCAAGATCAGCATTGATGAGTTAAGAGTTGGGTTGCATAAACTTGGCCATCAGATCCCTGACTCAGACCTCCAAATTATGATGGAAGCTGTAAGTTTTGCTCTTTAGTTGATTAAACTTGCACGATATTGTCTTGATCCGTAATGCAATTATGGTGCATGGAAAGTAATGGGAGGATTGCCTTTTTTTCAGGGTGATACGGATAATGATGGCTACCTAGACTGTGCAGAATTTGTAGCCATTTCTGTTCATCTAAGAAGGATGGGCAATGATGAAGAGCACCTACGTAAAGCCTTTGACTTCTTTGACCAAAATCGAAGCGGATATATAGAGATCGAGGAACTAAGAGATGCTTTGACGGATGATGATGTTGATTCACAAACTGAAGAAGTCATTAGTGCCATAATGCATGATGTGGACACGGACAAGGTCAGTAATTCTGTGGCCTTTTATTACTATATTATTTTTCTGGGTTTTTTCTCGTCTTTCAAGATTGGCATGTGCTTTATGGCTCATAAAATCTTTTGAATATTGTAGGATGGGCAAATAAGTTATGACGAGTTTTCTACAATGATGAAAGCGGGCACGGATTGGAGGAAAGCATCAAGGCAGTATTCTCGAGAACGGTTTAATAGTTTGAGTCTAAAATTGATGAAGGATGGGTCAATACAAGTCTAAGTAAGGCAGCAAATTGATTAAAGATCAAGTCAAATTATGGATTTAAATCCGTGTGCAGATAAATTCACAGGTGATGAATCTGAGTATATTAAGAAACAGAATCATATGTTCTTCCTTGTGTGTTTCTGCCCCCCCTTCCCCCCTTCCCCCCTTCCCCCCTTCCCCCCCTCTCTCTCTCTCTCTCTCTCGTCCTGCACAATCTTTTGATTTTTTCATCAAGTCCTCCTGGTACCCTCTTGAGGGTATAACTAATATATGGAGCCTGGAGTGTTGATCATGTCTTTCTGGATTGATTTCTTCTTCCTTTATTATTTTTTTTTTTTGTTTGTGAAAGTTGAAAAAGGATAAAGAGATCATGGCGGCTTGTTGATATTGTTCAGGTTGCTTCTTTACACGCAGACCCTTTGTAACGTTTTGATGTGTAATTTCTATTTTAAGATGTTGCAACTAAAAAGGAAATGTTGTATGGAAAATGATGGTGCAGTATTTACCTCTCTGTCATTCTCTCTCTCAAATCCCTTAATTCCCCTCTGAGCCAAAATATGAAGAATCAGAAATAAATTTATCACACTCCCTTTGATTATCATCCTACTCTAAAATGAAAATAGAAAAAAAAAAGGATGTTTTGTTCCATACATTATTGCGGGTTATATTCTCTCTCTAGATTGAGTGACATCCCAATCAATTGTTGGCAAAGTTGTCCTGTCAATTAAGTTATGGTGGATGACTCAAAGAATAGGATCTTATGGGAAAGACATTCCTTTGGAGACTCAATTCATGCTTGTGGAGAGCAAAGATGTCACTGAAGGTGACCACGATGATTCCCCAACGATTTACACTGTCTTCCTTCCTCTTCTTGAAGGCCAATTTCGTGCTGTTCTGCAAGGCAATGACAAGAATGAGTTGGAGATTTGCCTAGAAAGTGGTGAGTATTATTGCCATAAAATTAATTGTGCGTAGGCAAACACACACCAGCCTATGATCCTAATAATTACAGCCATGTAGATTGAGTTCTATTTTTGGGCAAGTAGTGAATGAGACTAACTGTCTGAAATCTTTGGGGTTGGCCTGTTGAAACAAAATATGGATGGAGAAATGCCTAACAGACCATTATTCGCATGAGTCAAATTATGGAAGATTATAGCATATTGGATGAAAAATAAATTGAAAAAGGTTCAGGTTCGAAAGAACCCAAAGCGACTTGTTTTTTGTTGTCTGATTTGTTCATGCAGGAGATAATGATGTTAAGACCAACCAAGGAATTTCCCTCGTCTACATGCATGCTGGGACTAATCCCTTTGAAGCAAGTCGCTAACATAAAATTTCCAACGATTTCCACTTTCCCATTTACTGTTAGAAACAAACTTCTCAAATTCTTTCTTGGACCAATTGAGTTCGACATCATAAGGGTTATTTTGTGAACAGAGCTGTAGAAAAGCACATGCAAACATTTCTTCATCGTGAGAAGAAAAAGGTGAGAGCCAATTCACTTTCTCTGTCTATTCTCACTCACTGGAAATCCCCCAAAGTGATTGTGTCTTGAGGCTTGTTTTGATACACCGGTTGTATATGGTGCACATGGGATGCTTTCTACACTGATGTCACAGCAGAGGGCGTTGAGGAGGGTCTCAAAAGGTAATATTAAGTTTATGGTGCAGAGTAGGCTATTCTTGTTGGTAAAAAATTCAAGTTTGAGCAATAATTAATCTGGAATTCTGGAACTCTAACGTTGCCTTGATGTTTCAGCTTATCAGAGGGAGGGACCCCTCCTAAATTCCTAATTATAGACGATGGTTGGCAACAAATAGAGAGCAAACCAAAGGATCCTGATTGCCAAGTACAAGAAGGAGCACAGTAAGTGTTGTGGTCATCTTTTTAATAGATTGATTACTATGTTTTTATTTTGGTAGATTATTGAATTGAATGAATTATGAACTAGCTTCAATGTTTTGTTAGTTTTTAGTACGCTTATGGTAAACCTTTTTCTATTGATTGACATGTTGGGAACTCTTTCACTTGCAGATTTGCTACTAGACTGACAGGAATAAAGGAGAACCATCAATTTCAGAAGAATGGCCAAAACAACGAACAGGTCTCAGGCCTGCAGCATGTTGTAGAAGGAGCAAAACACCATCATAATGTGAAGTAAGTAGGCCAAGTTCTTCTTTCTTTATCTCTCCTCTCTTCTAAGTTTTATACATTGTAATTACTTAAACTACATGAACAGTCCTTCCCAATACACGGATAAGGCCCCATCATTCTAAGAACCTTCAAATATTAAGGAATAAGCCATACATTGGTTATCAAGCTTTTCTAATCCATGTCATATTTGTGACAGATATGTGTATGTATGGCATGCTCTAGCCGGTTATTGGGGAGGAGTGAAACCAGCAGAAGCCGGTATGGAACACTACGATACTTAAGCCCTGTTCAATCACCTGGTGTAATGGGCAACCAACCCGACATAGTCATGGACAGTTTATCTATTCACGGCGTTGGCCTCGTCCCTCCAAGAAAGGTTTTCAACTTCTACAATGAACTCCATGCCTACTTAGCTTCATGTGGAGCAGACGGAGTTAAAGTGGATGTACAGAACATTATTGAGACCATCGGTGCTGGCCATGGAGGCAGAGTTTCTCTCACCAGGAGCTACCGCCAGGCACTTGAAGCCTCTATTTCGAGAAACTTCAAAGAGAATGCATGCATTGCCTGTATGTGTCATAATACTGATGGGCTTTATAGTGCTAAGCAAACTGCTGTGTGGTTAGGGCTTCTGATGACTTCTACCCTCGAGATCCGGCCTTGCACACAATTCATATTTCTTCTGTGGCTTGTAACACTCTTTTCCTTGGAGAGCTCATGCAACCTGACTGCGACATGTTCCATGTGAGTATTAACACATCCTAGAGTGGGGGGGGGGGGGGGGAATCTTTTCTTGCGTAGAGATTGATGAAAAAGAGTTTGCTTTGTACAGTCTACATCCTGCTTTTAAAAATTGTACAAACTGTTATTGCTCTCTATAATTAATATATGCATCATATATCTTTAATTCTGTTGATTCTGTAAGAGCTAATTGATCTTGAAAATATGTCATAGAATAAAACTCCTAAATACTTATATTCTTCTCCCGAATAGCTCATATATCATTCTTCAAATGATATTGTTTTGCAAAATTTGATTGAGTGAATAATTTTTACGGATGATTCCAAACCTTCTTTGCTATCTCATATTTTATTAACTGTGTACCTATAGAATGTTCAATATAATTATTAATCCAAGTAATAAATTTTGCATTATTTGCTTCTCAAGCA
Source organism: Coriaria nepalensis (assembly GCA_027186245.1). Classification (NCBI taxonomy): domain Eukaryota; kingdom Viridiplantae; phylum Streptophyta; class Magnoliopsida; order Cucurbitales; family Coriariaceae; genus Coriaria; species Coriaria nepalensis. The sequence goes on from CP114483.1 coordinate 345,851, forward strand.
TCTATCAAAGTAGCATAACCCTCATCACCTTCGTTAGTAGTCTTAGATTTCGCATAAGATCCACTAACATATTCCCACATCTTTTTACTTTTAAGAAAATTTTTCATCACATAACTCTAATACGAATAATTTTTCTCATCCAACTTCACACTCACCGATTAAAGCAGACAGTTTCTTTCGGTAGCCATAATAAAACTACAAAGAAAAGCAATACCTTATCCTCACTACGTTGAAGCAACCTCCTAAATTAAAAGTCTATAAATAGGCAACCCTAACATGATGAAGTTCGTCACTTCATACGCAACTTTTCCTTTCATAGTTATTACAAAAACCAACTGTCATTCCAAAACATTTGGAACCTAGCTAGCTATATACTCTCTCTCCCTCTCTCCCCCTCTCCCCCTCTCTCCCCTTATAAACTGATTATTATTATTCTTATTCTTATTCTTATTCATATATAATTAATATGGCCTCAACTAGACATGTTCTTCTTGTACGTCTTGTAGTATTAATATTCATCATAATGAGGAAGAGCGTTCTGTCTCGTTCCCCATATAATTCACACAGCAGCACTAATTGGCAATAAGACTACAAGGAAGGTGCTACCAATACCTTTAGAGTCAAGAAACTTCTTGACACTAGAACTACTTCTTCCGGCTCGGTTAAGACCATCAGCGTGCATGATTATGGAGCCAAAGCTGATGGCACTGATACTTCTCAGGTATCATAAACTAACGTTTACTGATCAAACTACAATAGAAATTAGTGAAATTTTGGCTAAATCGATTGATTTATGTTTATTTGCGTAAAAATTAAAACTTACAGGCGTTTAAGAAAGCTTGGACGCGGCATGTTCAACTAAAGCAGGAGGAGGTGTTCAATTAGTTGTGCCTAAGAGCAGTTATCTCCTTAAGCCTGTTAGATTCTCTGGCCCTTGCAAATCTTATCTAACAATTGAGGTACGTACTATATCCATGCATGCATGCTTATAAGATTAAAGTACGTGCATGTGTTCTAATTGGTATTTTGATTAAAATTGACTGACTTTCAGGTGTATGGAGCCATTGAAGCATCCAGTGATAGATCAGACTACAGCGAAGATGGAAGGCACTAGCTTGTTTTCGACAGCCCTCAGAACTTAGTGGTGGAGAGCGGTGGAACATTCGACGGAAACGGCAACATCTGGTGGCAAATTTCATGCCAAATCAATAAGACACTGATGATTTATTAATCAATTAATAATGCTTGTAATGAATTCAAACTAAATACGATTAAGCTCAGTATCATTATTAAAGTTGCTGACTAATTTTCTTTTTCCCTTTGATCAATTTGCAGTCATGCAGAGATGCGCCAACGGTACGTATGTAACATGTTTCCTTAATTCTAATTCAACATCAGTTACTTATATGATATTGATAACTATATTTATATTTATGACAGGCTCTAACGTTCTACAACGGGAAGAATTTGGTAGTGAAAAACGTGAAGATACAAAACGCGCAACGAATCCATCTTTCTTGGAGAAGTGCAACTGTGTTCAACTTTCCGGTCTTACCGTCACTTCACCGGAATCCAGTCCTAACACTGATTGAATCCATATTACAGAAACTCAAAACATACGGATTTCAGCTGCTGTTATTGGAACTGGTATTATATACTTAACATTCAGCTAGCATCTAATCACATAGTTTTGTGCATTATTAATGAAGGCGATGATTGTATTTCAATCGTAAATGGATCTCATAATGTGAAAGCAACCGACATAACCTGTGGACCAGGACATGGGATCAGGTTAATTTTTCTTAAATTTAAATTACTGATTATCTTATTAATTACCCTTTTAATAATATGTGATAAAATTGATAGAGATATATATCTATATATAAATGTGTGTCTCAGCATTGGAAGTTTGGGATCTGGAGATTCAAAAGAATACGTCTCAAAAGTAACAGTGAATGGAGCCAAGGTCTCTGGAACCACTAATGGAGTCAGGATCAAGACTTGGCAGGTTTAGTACTTAATTCATGATTATTACTTAAACGATATAAATCGATATATACATACATATATTGCAGGAAGGTTCAGGAAGTGCAAGCAACATAAAATTTCAGAACATCGAGATGCAGAATGTTACAAATCCTATCGACTGCAGCAACAACTTGCCATGTCGAGGGATTGTGCTTAATAATGTTGTCTTGAAAAGTGAAGGAGGGTGGGGGGAGCAATTAAGGCTTCATGCAACAACGTTAAGCTTACCATAATAGAATGTTATTATTTTTTTAAAATCATCCTCGAATATATATAAATTAAATTAAAATATTGGAATATTTACTTATCGGTGCTGAGCTAACATCAACGACTCTCTAAAATTTCCAGATCAGCACCGACACTCCCGACGTACACTCTGGTGCTACGCTGCACACTCACTCACTTCTTGGTCACGAAAATCCCCACGCACCTCCACCCACCCCAGATCTTCTCTTTCCGTGTCAATCTCGCGAATGTCATAGCGAGTACACATTTTTTACTTCAACCGCAAATGTCAATCGAAACCTGCCACGCCACCCTTCACACGAACTACAATGCTCACGTGTCGGCTCGGGTGGTCCCACGACAAGAAACAATCCCAAACTTGATCACAGAGTTTCACTTTCACTTTTCACAGTCCACTGATTGATTGATTGTAGTTATCATCACTTTCCAGTTTTTCTTTGTCGTTGCTTAAAATTTTAGTAAAAGTTTATTTAATTGTTGGTTTTCCATTTTCTTTTGGAAAAGTTTAAGATTTTTAGACCAAAATTAGTGATTAATTTTTAATTAAAATATAATAAGGAGAAAATGATACTGTCGGTGCCATCATCAGTTTATACATCCATTTTGCTTCTGAATATCAGATCCACTTCCTTTCGCTTCACAACAATGGCGAATTAGTGATTTCTTCAGCCTCTTCTTAAACAGCTCTTGATCAAACCGAGATCTCAGGGAAGTTAAGTAACAATGGAGGTGGACGCTGATACCGGGGTAAGCAAACACTTCACTTTGACTTCTTTTAGCTTCACGTACACCACCTGTTTGATGTGTTGCTTCTCTCAATTCTGCTCGCATTTCTTAACGATCTCTTGTACTTTAATCGGAATCAGGGGAAACTATCGAAGCATAAGGAAAATCAGGTCTGCCAGATCTGCAGCGACACTATCGGAACCTCCGTGGATTGCCCCTTTGTTGCTTGCGACGTATGTGCGTTTCCCGTTTGCAGGCCCTGCTACGAGTATGAGAGGAAAGATGGGAATCAGTCTTGTCCTCAGTGCAAGACTAAGTACAAATGGCATAAAGGTCCGTTTATATATATATATATATATATATACGTAATCGATTACCCATTATTATTCTTTTGGGTGGAATTTAATGATTTGGTATGCTCTTTTGTTTGAATTTCAGGAAGCCCTACTGTAATTGGGGAAGAAGTGGAGGATTCTCGTGTACATGAGAGGAAGAATAAACTACCAGAGCGGACTCTTAGTTGGGACACGAATTATGATAAAGAGGGATCACTTAATCATATTCCTCTGCTTACTACTGGACGTTCTGTAAGTGACAATTTTATAGTGGTTAATTCTGGTCTGATTTTTGTTAGTACTTGAAAGTTAAATTTGGTGGGTTTTTGCCATTTTCTGTATTTTTCCAGGTTTCGGGAGAGCTTTCTGCTGCATCTCCAGAAAGGCTTTCCATGGCATCTCCTGAAAGTGGGAGCAGGGGTCAGTGAATTGCATGCATGTTTCAATTTTTCGAACCCACCTGCTAAAGAATGAATCTGCATATTTTATGTATTTTGTATGCTGTTTGATTTGAAATTTGATTTAAGAATTGAATGATCGTTGTTGCCTTAACTTTGACAGCTAATTATAGAATGATAGATCCAGCTACTGGATCATCTGGATTTGGGAATGTGGCTTGGAAAGAGAGAATTGATGGTTGGAAGGTAAAGCAGGAGAAGAGTATTCCTCCTATGAGTGTTAGTCATGCCCCTTCTGAAGGTAGGGGAGGTGCAGATTTCGATGCCAGCACTGATGTTCTTATCGACGATTCTCTATTGTAAGCACTTCCATGACATATAACTATCTATCTATGTATATAATGATAACTTTCCCCCTTCTGTGGATTCTTTCATTTGCTGAACATTTTTGATAATCTCTTCCTGTTAATACTTTATGCAGAAATGATGAAGCTCGCCAGCCCTTATCAAGGAAGGTTTCAATTCCATCATCTAGGATTAACCCTTATAGGCTTGTCATAGTTTTACGGCTTATTGTTCTTTGCATCTTCTTGCACTACCGTATAACAAATCCAGTCCCCAATGCCTATGCTTTGTGGTTAATCTCTGTGATCTGTGAGATTTGGTTTGCAATATCATGGATATTGGATCAGTTCCCTAAATGGCTCCCTGTGAATCGTGAGACTTATCTTGATCGGCTAGCTTTACGGTATGTTTTCAACTGAATAAGTTATCTTTGCTGAACACTTTTAATTTTTCGGGCCTGAATTTGAATTTTTGATGCTAAATTATTGGTGGGTCTTAGATATGATCGAGAAGGAGAGCCGTCACAGTTGGCTGCTGTTGACATTTTTGTCAGTACAGTGGATCCTTTGAAGGAACCTCCACTTGTTACTGCGAATACTATCCTATCTATTCTCGCTGTAGATTACCCAGTGGACAAAGTTTCTTGCTATCTCTCAGATGATGGAGCTGCTATGTTGACATTTGAAGCTTTGTCTGAAACATCTGAGTTTGCAAGAAAATGGGTTCCATTTTGCAAGAAATACAGCATTGAGCCACGAGCTCCAGAATGGTACTTTGCACAGAAGATTGATTACTTGAAAGACAAGGTTCAGCCATCCTTTGTAAAAGACCGGAGAGCAATGAAGGTAGGATAGATAGTTTCTGCTTCACGGTCTCTTTACTCTTTGGGAGTTAATTTATAGTACAATCATATTTATGTTAATATCCGCATTGCAGAGAGACTATGAAGAATTTAAGGTTCGTGTTAATGGGCTTGTCGCAAAGGCACAGAAGATTCCCGATGAAGGATGGGTGATGCAAGATGGTACTCCTTGGCCAGGAAATAACACCAGAGATCATCCCGGAATGATCCAGGTTTGTACATTTTATCAATATATGTGAGCGACTGACTGCAGTATATTTTTATGATAAATACTCTTGCGGACTCGTTCTTATTTATTCTTTCACGAAATGTAGGTTTTCTTAGGGCATAGCGGAGGACTTGACAGTGAGGGCAATGAGCTTCCACGATTAGTTTACGTTTCTCGAGAAAAGCGTCCTGGCTTCCAACACCACAAGAAGGCTGGTGCTATGAATTCACTTGTGAGTGGATAACTGTTAATTTTAATTTGCATCACTCTTGTTCTCTCTCTCTCTCTCTTCTTTCTAAGAGCTTAATAACCTCTTTACAGGTCCGCGTATCAGCCGTTCTTACCAACGGGCCCTTCTTGTTGAATCTTGATTGTGATCATTACATAAACAACAGCAAGGCATTGAGGGAAGCCATGTGCTTTCTGATGGACCCTAATCTCGGAAAATCAGTTTGCTATGTTCAGTTTCCACAGAGATTTGACGGTATTGATAGGAACGATCGATATGCTAACCGTAACACTGTTTTCTTTGATGTAAGTTCTCTTTTGTTATTAATGCCCAGAGTTATCCTGTTTTGTTGAATAGTCTAGCTTTTTGTCTTCCTTTCACTGATTTATCGTGTGGACTTAGATCAATTTAAGAGGATTGGATGGCATCCAAGGTCCAGTTTATGTTGGAACGGGATGTGTTTTCAACCGAACTGCCTTGTATGGCTATGAACCTCCTATCAAGCCTAAGCATAAGGGGCCAGGACTATTATCCTTGTGCTTTGGTGGGTCGAGAAAAAAGAGTTCCAAATCAGGTAGAAAGGAGTCTGATAAGAAAAAATCAAGCAAGCATGTGGACCCCACTGTGCCAATATTCAACTTGGAGGATATTGAAGAAGGAGTTGAGGGTATAGCTTCTATTTTCACCAACTTTTTTTGGTGCCATTTATTAAAATGTAGAAAACTAACCTTTTGTGCAATGTAGTGAAACTTAAATTTTGTTTCCATCTTTATCTTCAAGGGTGAAAAAAAAAAATTAAACTTCCATATGTACATCTATTACAGGTCATGGATTTGATGATGAGAAGTCTCTGCTCATATCACAAATGAGCCTGGAGAAGAGGTTTGGTCAATCGGCAGTCTTTGTTGCTTCAACACTAATGGAGAATGGTGGTGTTCCTCATTCTGCCACTCCAGAATCTCTCCTCAAAGAAGCCATCCATGTCATTAGTTGTGGATATGAGGACAAAACTGATTGGGGAAATGAAGTATGCTCTTTGTTCCTCCCCCTAGGCCCATTACTTAACCTCTAAATATTCCAGTTTCAAATGAAACTTAAATGATCAACAGATGGGTATGGTTCATTTTGAGAAACAACATGTCAATATCTTTCTGATATTATGATATTATCTCTATGTGCAGATTGGATGGATCTATGGTTCCGTTACAGAGGATATTCTAACAGGGTTCAAAATGCATGCCCGTGGTTGGAGATCGATTTACTGCATGCCTTCCCGCCCTGCATTTAAAGGATCCGCTCCTATCAATCTTTCCGATCGTCTAAATCAAGTGCTTAGGTGGGCTTTAGGTTCAGTTGAAATTCTTCTGAGTAGGCATTGCCCCATATGGTATGGTTACAGTGGAAGACTTAAATGGCTAGAGAGATTTGCTTATATCAATACCACCATTTACCCAATTACAGCCATTCCACTTCTTGCCTATTGTACCTTACCCGCAATTTGTCTCCTCACTGGAAAGTTCATTATTCCACAGGTAAAAAATTCCAACCATATTCCTTCAAAAGTCTTCAGTTAGTTATATCTCAGATATTATTTGAATAGTATCTTAACACGTTACTTTCAAGGACAATCCTTTCTTTCTTGACAGAAAAACAAAAGATCCAACTTTCATTTGTCTGTTAATATGAGCAAAGTGGTTGACTAATTTGTATAGACCCAACTCTAACTTTGTGACTTATCTTTGTTTCAATGCAGATTAGTAACATTGCCAGTGTCTGGTTCATATCCCTCTTTCTTTCCATCTTTGCCACGGGTATCTTGGAAATGAGATGGAGTGGTGTGGGAATCGATGAATGGTGGAGAAATGAGCAGTTTTGGGTCATAGGAGGTGTATCGGCCCATCTATTTGCCGTCTTTCAAGGCCTGCTTAAAGTCCTTGCTGGTATTGACACCAATTTCACTGTCACTTCCAAAGCATCAGATGAAGACGGAGATTTTACCGAACTCTATATGTTCAAATGGACAACCCTTTTGATCCCACCCACCACTCTTTTAATCATCAACTTGGTAGGAGTTGTTGCAGGGATTTCTTATGCTGTTAATAGTGGGTATCAATCGTGGGGTCCACTTTTCGGGAAGCTGTTTTTCGCCTTCTGGGTTATTGTTCATCTCTATCCCTTCCTTAAGGGTCTTATGGGTCGACAAAACAGAACACCCACAATTGTTGTTGTCTGGTCTGTTCTTCTTGCTTCAATCTTCTCCTTGTTGTGGGTCCGGATCGATCCTTTTACGACCCGAGTAACTGGGCCCGATGTTGAAGTGTGTGGAATCAACTGCTAAGGAAACAAAATTTTATTTGAACAGAGAAGAAGTAACGAAATTGCGAAAGCGCAGAAAAATGTGAAGTTTTTTTATTTTTGTCAGGGTGATGATTGAAGGTATATTTTTATTTTCTATGTTTGTGATACCTGTATTTGAATCTTAACATCCTAAATGCAGCTTATTACTCCCCCAAGATCATTTTATTGTCGAATCTGTTGGTTGATGCATTTTATTAGAGTTTGAAAGTGAAAAAGTTGTGAAATATACTGTTGTAAAAGATATTAGCTATGTATTCATTTCCCCTTCCTTGTTCTTGTTGTATGAATCAAGCAGATATCTGTTTATTGTTTATTTTTATTGAATTAACTCTTCGTTCTGTCGTTTTGAACGAATTTCAGTTTTAGGTTTTACTTCGCAATCTCATTTATATGAACTCCAGCTGAATCAAACTCCCATTTATATGAAACCCAATTTGCATACTTTGTACCAAACTCAAGGCCAAGAATCATACCACATGCATACTTTGTACCAAAAAGCAGGCTGCGATATGATGAAACGAAGCTTAATCTGCAGAGGAAGAAGATTATAACCCAAAAGAAACAACACGGTTCATTTTCTGCTAATCTCACTATCCTTCACACCAATCGTTCCAAAAAAAAAAAGTCAAAACAAACAGAAAAACAAAAAAAGAGTAGTTAAATCTATGTATCTATAACTTTGTACCCTTTTTCTTTCCTTTCATTTCACCTGGTTGTCTCTATTTTTGATTCTTCTTGTGGTGGGTTTGATGAAGCTGTAGTAACTCCACCATTAATGCAGCTTCTACACTTCCTTTCAACCCATCCTTCTATGTCATTCTCTCCTTTATTACCAAAATGCCGTCCTCCACAAAGCCGAGCGATCGATCATCCCAGCAACCACTCCTAATATTGTGATGACTGCTAAGACCACCCCTAGAGTCTCGATCGAACGGTGGCTGTATCGGCTCGGCACAGCTACCATAGGTGGCGTCTCTACCGCTACTTCTGGCTGCAGCTGAACATTTAGTTTTGCTACTTCGGCTTTTTTTTTTTTCTTTTTCTTTTTCTTTTTTTTAAAGTAATAAGGAGGTCTGGCTTTTTTGAGGAGGAGGTATGAGAAGAGTACTTATTGATTCTAGACAAAACACTTGATTTTATATGATATATATTAATGTTTATGACATTAAACATGTCAGTGAGCTTTGTTCAGAAGTGAAGTGAGTGGTGACCTGACCTCGGTTAAAATCACTTATTTTGATTCTGCCACCCCCTGTTTTTGACCATATTCATGTCACTTATTCATCATATCCAACATGTATTGTAGTATCAAGCATGCAACCCAAGAACAAGGAATAATTTTTATCTTCTCTTTCCGAAACTTTCTCTGTCTACACTTCTAGAGACTGTTTTTTTTTTTTTGGGTAATAAAAAAGTGATTTGGACAGTTATTTGAAATGCTTTGTTATGGGAGAAACTCTGTTTCGGCCCAAACTATCATAATCCAGCTATTCAACCCTCTCCTAAAGGTCCACTAACTTAATGGGCTATTATTTTATTGGCCCAAACTTATCTCACAGAAACAAACCCTAGTGGGGCTTAGCGCTAAGAATCATACCAGATATAAAAACTTGTTTTAGTGTTTTGCCCGCCTCATCACGCTCTCGAGCTCTCTTCGTCTAAACACCATCACGAACCCTAATCATGGCTGAACGAGGTGGAGAGCGTGGCGGTTTCGGAAGAGGCTTCGGTGGAAGAGGTCGCGGTGGAGACAGAGGCCGTGGGGGCCGCCGCCGCGCCGGTGGACGTCGTGAGGAGGAGGAGAAGTGGGTTCCGGTGACCAAACTCGGTCGCCTCGTCAAGGAAGGTAAGATCCAATCCATAGAACAGATCTACCTCCACTCTCTTCCAATTAAGGAGTATCAAATCATCGACACTCTAATCGGCCCCAGCCTCAAAGACGAGGTCATGAAAATCATGCCGGTTCAGAAACAAACCCGGGCCGGTCAAAGGACCCGTTTTAAAGCCTTTGTCGTCGTTGGTGACAGTAACGGTCATGTAGGACTTGGAGTTAAGTGCGCCAAGGAAGTTGCCACTGCGATTCGTGGGGCGATTATTCTGGCGAAGTTGTCTGTGATTCCGGTCAGAAGGGGTTATTGGGGTAACAAGATAGGAAGGCCTCATACGGTGCCGTGTAAGGTGACCGGAAAGTGTGGGTCAGTTACTGTTCGTATGGTTCCTGCTCCTCGTGGTTCTGGAATTGTGGCTGCTAGGGTTCCTAAGAAGGTCCTGCAGTTTGCTGGCATTGATGACGTTTTTACATCCTCAAGAGGTTCCACTAAGACTCTTGGAAACTTTGTCAAGGTTTGTTCATTACTTCTTTCGACGCATTTTTGTTGTATATGTTTCGAGTATAATAGGATTTTTTACTGTATTATTTCTCTGATTTCATTGATATTTATTCTAATCCATGCTACTAAACTTAATAATTATTTTATTTGATTCTGGGTAACTGTATGCTTTGTTATTGCTTGAATTGCCTCACTTTCTTAGATTGCAAAGTAAATACACAATTGAAAGAATTTAGTTAAGCCTGTTTGGAAGCGTTCTACTCTGTGTTTAAATTTTGAACTGTTAGTTCTTACAGGAATATATGCTGATGTTGTAGAAGTATTTGCTTTTTTCATATAAAGCACAATATGTAATTACAAAAGTTCTACTTGTATGTATGTGTGATACTCTTTATGCCTTATGGGTGGGTCGGGGGTGGCTATGGAAATGTAGGCAAATTTCATTTAGATTCGAAAACATTAGCTCCATGAATTGAGTTCCGAAAATGTAAATTCAAAACTATCTTTACTTGTTGAACATGGGAATCACACATTCTTAGATATGCAATGAATGACATACAATCTTGAGTCTCCTAAATTTTATGAGCTGATTGACTTCTTAACCCATTTCATTTGCAGGCAACATTTGACTGTCTGCTGAAAACATACGGATTCCTGACACCGGAATTCTGGAGGGAAACTCGATTCACAAAGTCGCCATTCCAAGAGCACACTGATCTCTTAGCGAAACCCACCGTCAAGGCTCTACTTTTGGACGAGGCCGATAGGCTTAATGCTTGAGCAATTACCATTACTGGTCCCTAGATAACGTGGTCTTGTTTCAAGGATTCATACTATATTTTTTGCTTTGATGAAGTTGTTTAGCTCTTTCGTAAGAATACTTTTTTACCATTTCGTTATAAATGACATTTCCTTTTGCTCAAAAGCGAAAGCTATTTGGCCCTTAGTTTTGGATAATACATCGAACTCGAGTTTATTTCCATTTTCTTTAAATTTCTCTTCTCTCAAAATATGGTAAATAAAACACCTCAAAGAAAAAAAAAAGGAAAATCAGATGATTGTGCGTAATAAGTTCGGACATGGAATTTGGGCTTAAGCCTAGCCCAAATGTTAGTGGCCCAATTATAGGGCCCAGGTTTTTCAGAAATTCTTGCCAAAATCAAACGCGAGTCAAACGGGTTTAAAAGCTCGTCAAAGTCTCCGACTCTTTTGTAATAAGATTAGACGACTTCGTCGTCTCGTCTGGAAGTTTATGCAAACCAAAAGTCGGCCAATTTTCAAACCTTCACTTACAATTCCCCAATTTTCTGCCCCAAAACCTGCAATTAATTTCTTTCCTCTTCTTCATTTATATTTCTCTTTCGTTTATCTGTACTTTCACAATTTGTAGATTCTTCCGTCGTCTCTCAAGTGATTATCGAGGGAAGTAAGTAATTGTTGGTATGGGAACCCCAGAATTTCCCGATCTAGGAAAGCATTGTGCTGTTCAAGATTGCAAGATCATCGATTTCTTGCCCTTCACTTGCGATCGCTGCCGCCAGGTCCTTTTCTCTAACCTTTTCTTTTTTCTTTTCTACTTTCCGTTGATTTCGAGGTTTTCCTGTGTATATCATCTCTCTTTGACTTTATTCTCCGGCGAGGGGGTTCGGAATCTTGGTTGCTGAGTGGAGATTGGATGGCATGGCACTAGTTATAAATTATAAACCAGATGGATGTAATTTTCATTGCATTTTATAAGATTTCAACGAGATTTATGAAGTGGACTAAAATGCTGAACTTTTAGGTGATTTTGGGAGTTAATTCTTTCTTCCTTTAAGCTTTACCGGCAGAATTTCAATCACTCAATCGTATTGCTGATTGATAGCTTAAGCTTTAACTTTCCTTTCCCTTCTTTTTTCTTTTTAAAAAAATTAATTTAATAGAAAAAATACTCACTCCAGACTCCAGTGATTGACTTGTAGAAATGTTTTCATCTTACAAAAACAAAGAGAGATTGGAATGGTCTGTCAATTACTCTACCCGGCGCGCTTCATGATTTTGATTGTCTAAGAAAGCATTTGAACGAGTGATATTCTTATGTCTAATTTTGGTGCTGCTAGATTTCCTTATTTACATGTCTTAGACTAACCGAATTCCACTAATTATAAACTTGATTCTAGCTTATGTTTTAAGCTCGTAATTGTAAGATATTCTTTATGTATTTTACTATATTTCATCTCTTGATAAAAGTTTCATTTACCTTAAGATTGCTACATTCTTAATATATGGCATGTCAAGCTTTTTCATCCACCCTTCCTAATAATGAGCTAATGCTGTTGAATTCATAGCACCAGAAAAATGCTGTGCATTGCTTGGTATGCGCTATTCGAGATATAGTAGGTGATATATGGGACGGATATATAATTAGTCAGTGAATAGAATGCAACTACAAGCTGGAGTTGGCTCTCTATTCACTTTGGTTGTTCCAAACTCAACTATAAAATATTGTTTTTGCTTAAATTTAATACTGTTCTTGTAGGTACTTCTGATTTTGTTTCTTATAAAATTTCACAGGTTTTTTGTTTGGAGCATCGAAGTTACATTGAACACAGTTGTCCAAAACCCAACAAAGATGATGTAACAGTTGTCATCTGTCCGCTTTGTGCCAAAGGAGTCCGTCTTAATCCAGATGAAGACCCAAATATCACTTGGGAAACCCATGTGAACACAGAATGTGACCCGACAAATTATGAGAAGGTCAACCACAAGAAAAAGTGCCCCATCCATGGCTGCCGAGAAGTCCTCACTTTCTCAAACACAATAAAATGCCGTGAATGCTTAGTGGACCATTGTTTGAAGCACCGTTTCGTGACCGACCATAAATGCACAGGACCCAGAAAACCCGAATCCAGTTTTCCATTTCTGGGCCTTCTGAGTCTGAGTAGAAATGAAGAACCCAAGCACAAGCAGAAGCCCAAGCCTAAGCCCAATCAACCTGCAACCACCACCTCATGGGCTACAAGCTTTTTCAGTGGCGCCTCAAATCTACGAGCCTCGGCTGAAGCAGGGGTAGCCAAATTGAGTAATGAAATCGGCCAAGCTTGGTTGGGGCAAAGTAGTAGTAGTAGTAGTAGTAGTAGTGGGAGTGGAAATAGAAATGGGGTTCTTACGGAGGAGTGCCCACAATGTGGTTCAAAGTTTTCTTCGGTTTCGAGTTTGGTAGATCATGTGGAGAAAGTCCATGAAAGGAGGATTGGAAAGCGTGCAAGCACAAAGAAGGCGGTGACAATTGATGTGTGTCCGAAGTGTAGTAAGGGATTTCGGGATCCGGTTGCCCTTGTGGAACATGTTGAGAGGGACCATGGAGGTACTTCAAAAGCTTAGATATGGATTTGTTGAAACTAGTGGATTTTTTTTTCCCTCTGTTAAAACCATGATTGTTAATTTACAATTATGATCCATGTGTTTTATTTACACAATGCAGTTTAAATTTACAGTTTGGATCGGTGCAGTCACCCACAAACCTAACCAGAAAACAGAACATTCTTTCATAATTCATGAGTTTCATCTACCCACCATGACTTAACCAAGTTTTTAATGAATTATAAATACGGTAGTTAAAAAAGATTTATTATTTAGTGATTATATAATTTAATTTTTACGATAAATTTTATCAACTTTTATTAAAATAAAAATATTTATTCTAATTATTTACTCGAAAATTATTGTTTAAAAATTATAAGTGGAATATAAATTTGAATATTGAGTGGCTCAAGATTTTGATCAAATCCAATCTTAATCGACCAATATAGCCTCTATAATTTAGGGTTAAGATTTCCCCAAAAAACTTGAAGTGAGATATTATATTCACACACGGAGAAAATCTAAAATCAAATCAAATAATATAATGACTTTTTATAATCTGAAGTAAACCTTAATGCTTTCCATCAAGCTGGTGACCATGATTCAGTTTTTGAACTCCTTGCGTGGATGATCAAATCTGGATTCTTTCCGAGTTGATAGAGAACTTTCAATGCCATATGGAAGTTATGTTCTCAGTCCAAACAGCTGAATGCCGTAGCTTTATTACCATAGAAGCTATTAGCATTGTTCAGCTATTTGGTAAGACTCTTTCGCCTAGTATATCTATATCTGTTGGATTGATTTAGATTTCTTATAGCTGAAAATTCTTAATATAGTTTTGAAGTCAGATTAGTTTTTATTGTTTAATCCCATGTTATATTTATTCATTGCAGCTTGTACGGGGCAGTCAAATCCATAATACATGCCGCAATAGTGATCGATTCTATTACATATTGCCTAACCTAATCTTCATATGAGAATGTTTTGAGGCAAGTAATGGCTCTATCTTTCCACCTTTTGGATAACTGGATGTTGCATGGTGTTAATGTTGTTTCTGTTTGTCTCAACTATAGTGAGGAGAGAAAAAGTTACCGGAACTGACAATGTCTTCGAGGCATGGCCAAGACTTAGAGGCGTCAAAACGGGTTGTCCAACCTTGCCCGCCTAAACCATTTAAGGTCGGATAAGGCTTTTCACTATTTAAGGTCGGATCGGGCCGAGCCTAAACCATTTAAATATATGTCTGTGCCTGGTCTGAAAATCTCTTTAGGTTTATCCCGGTCCCGATTGGCCTAAAATAAAGATAAATTATAATTTAGAGTATTAGAAATTAGAAGATTAGATAAGAGAGTGTGTGTAATAGAAAATGTGATGAAAAAATTAGAGCGAAAGAGAAATATTTATAGAGAAAATTTGAATTGAGAGAGAATTTAAAAATTATTATGTGAATAAAATAAAATAAAAGAAAAAAAATTAAATTTTGAAATGTGTAAGTGATGGGCTAGGTCAGGCCGACCCGATGAACTTAAAAATGTGTTCAAGTCCGACCTATTTAAAACATGCCGATCCATATTTTTTATCAGGTTACAAGCTGGGTCAAAAACTCTAGTCCATTTTAACCAACTCTAGGCCAAGTGGATTCGCGGAAGCTTCTTTGCTCGGCCTAAATTTTTTTGCTTGGTTGACATGTGTAGAAATTCTTATTTATTATAACGTTTGTATATTCAGTGGATTTTTAAAATATGGTAAGTTTCATAGTTTATGTAAACAAAAAGCATTAGAAGAAGATTCCTCATTCCTTATTCTCCTGTTGAAAGAATCTTGTGTTTATATTTTATGTAAACAAAAAGCATTAGAAGAAGATTCTTTCATTCTCCTATTGAAAGAATCTTGTATTTATGTTTTTTTTTTTTTTCCTTATTCGTATTTTGAAATCGAGTAATATTTGGATGAATATGTAACAAAATTTATATAATATAATAGCTGGCTTAATATTTGACAATGAAAAAGTAAATTCAACACAAAAGTTAAAAAGATTGAATGATCGAAGAACCTATTAAATAGGCTTTTCAAAACACACATGAACACATCATCACCCTATCAAAAATTCCTTTTCAGGAAAAGGCTTGATATCATAGAAGAAGAATTCTTCATTTTCAGTCTGACGTTTGCGTTCTAGCATCTAGCCTTGATCGATAACTTGACATGATTAAGAAGTTCCATCAGCTTTGCTTGATTTCTTGAAGCATTTCCACAACCTTCCTCATTTTTGGCCGTTTGGCCGGAATATTATCAGTGCAAAGCAATGCAACCTTCAAAACCGCAAGCATCTCTCTCCTCCAACCGAAAGAAACTGTGCTAAGCCGAGCATCAAGGATCTGCTCTGGTGTTTCCCCTCTCACCGAAGCAGTATGGACCCACTTCACCAAATCCACCCCTTCTCCAAACTCCTCTTCAACTGGTAATCTTGTTGTAAGAATCTCTAGCAAGACCACCCCATAGCTATACACATTTCCAGGTGCCGTCACTTGCATTGTATAGGCATATTCTGAACAAATAGTAATAACAATAATAATAAATCAGTTTTGACTATGCATTGAGAGAACAGCTTGAACAAGCAGAATCTGGGTAAGTATTTTTAAATGCCAGTTTGAGACTAAAATTCAGGTTGACTCGACCTAATCTAATTCACTCAGCTTACCTAAAACTGTAATTAACTTTTAAGGTAAACTTGAACTTTCATTCTTTTCTTTTCTTTTCTTTTTTGGCTCAAGCGTAACTTTATACTCAAGCTGGAGTTTCAAGATATGAATAAGTACCTGGGGGAATATAGCCGAACGAACCAGCAACTGCACTTATACTTGCCGTTCCTTTGGATGGATCCAAAAGCTTTGATATCTCAATTTCTCCAACTAACGGCTTGAAGTTAGAATCTAGAAGAACATTTGCAGATGACATGTCTAGATGAATCACAGCCACATGATGAAGGAAAGCCAACCCTTCTGCGACTCCAACGGCAATGTTAAGCCGGGTGGGCCAATCAGGCTCATATTCAGGCTTCTTCGTAGATTCGTGAAGAAGCTGGGCTAAAGTCCCATTGGGCAGATAATCATGAAGCAACAAAGCAACATCCTCATAAATAACAAACCCAATGGGCCGAACAAGATTCTCGTGACATAACATGCTCAGTCTTTCTAGCTCTCTTATCATCTTGCTTTGATGATGAACAATAGTCCGGTCCATAGACTTCAATCTCTTCACTGATATAATCATTCCAGAAGGCATGACGGCTTTATAAACTGTACTAAAAGTTCCGAAATTGAGCTTGTTTGAATCCTTCAAAGAGGCCTTAACAACAGCATCAAGATCTATTGCCTGTTTAAGATTTTCGACAAATACATTTCCGGCTATAATTGTGGGCCGGGAACTATTGGCCGCTTCATCTTCTACAATCCCGGAAGATTTGGCTTCTTTCTCTTGCCTTTCTCGCATCATAAAAAGCACGACAATAATAGTAACCGATACAAAAACGGCCAAACCGGACCCGATGACAGCTAGTATGATCCTATAAGAAACCTTGTGATGGGAATTATAAGGCCCATTAGAATTTCCACAAGAAATGCTTAACGGCCCTCCACAGAGTCCTTTGTTTCCTAAAAAGCTCAAATTTGAGCTCTTTTGGAACGGGACAAAAGCCGGAATGGGACCCGTAAAGAGATTGTTAGAGAAATTAACCTCTATCAAGCTCAACATGCCCTTTAGCTCAGATGGTATATTACCCGAAAGATGATTATTAGCAACATCTAAAGAAACCAGCTTGTCAAGTTTACCCAAATCAGGAGGCAATGGTCCATGTAAATGATTGAAGCTCAAGTTCAAAGCTATTTGTAAATTCTTGATATGACCAATCTCAGAAGGAATAGTTCCGGTTAAATAGTTGCTACCCAGTTGAAGTTGTAGAAGCTTCACGCATTTTCCAATCTCATTTGGGATTTCTCCTTCAATCGAATTCTGATCCAATAGCAAGTATTGCAGTCTAGGCAGGTTACATATTTCAATTGGAATACTACCATTGAATTTATTATTACTTAGATCAAGTTTGTTAAGATTCGTACATTCAAGAACCGATCTTGGAATATCCCCAAACAGGCCATTGCTCGAAAGAATCAGCTCCTGCAAATTCAGTAACTCTCCAAGCTCAATTGGGATTTTTCCGGTAAACCCATTTGAGGCTAAATTCAAAAGGGTGAGATTCAAACAATGTGCAAATTGAGAGACTATTTTTCCTGAAAAATTGTTCTTGTCCACTTCAAAATAAGTAAGGCTACTAACATTTCCTATTGAATTCGGAATGTTACCAATAAGATTATTGTTCCCAATTCGAACATTTGAAAGGCCTTTGCAGTTTCCGATTTCTTCAGGAAGGTTTCCGGTCAATCTGTTCTGGGTCAGAATCAAAACTTCAAGCTTGCCTAACGCGAAAATGCTCTTAGGTATCTCACCTTCTAGTTCATTAGAATGGAGATTCAAAATCTTAAGCTCAGAAACCAAGCCTAAATTATCCGGAATTTCACCGCCAAATTCATTCTCATAAGCTGTAAAAACTCTTAGATTAGTCAAATTCCCAACCCAAGCTGGAATTGAACCGTTCAATCTATTACTTGAAATTTGAAAGTCCTTCAAATTGACCAAGCCTTGAAGTTCGTTAGGTATTTCCCCAAACAGAAAATTATTGGAAAGGTTCAAAGATCTAAGGTTTTTAAGACCACCCAATTCAAGTGGGATTGAGCCTTCAAACTTATTAACAGACAGATCAATGAACTGGAGCTCGGATAAGTTGCCAAAAGCTGAAGGAATTGCCCCATAGAAATCGTTATTGGAAAGGTCAAGCCATTTCAAAGCTGTCAGCTCGGAAATTAAAGTAATATTACCTCTTAGCTCTTTCCGCGAGAGGTCGAGTTTTTCGACCCTTGAACGGTTCAAGTTACAGTGAATTCCAGGCCACGAACAGTAGTCAGAGGTAGTGAGGCCCCACCCTGGAACTACAAGCTCTTCGTTAATGGCGGACAGAGTAGTTTGATCATGAAGCTGAGCATTTAAAATCAGCGAGTCCATCATCAAAATGAGCTCAATAAGAAGAATGTAGAAGCAAAAAGACCCCATTTTGATTTTTTTCTGGGAGAAAATGATAATTGATTAAACACAGAAGCAATGAGAACAAATCTTCATTGTTTCTTATTTTTCTTCCCACTCAAGAAAATGCACAGCTCCTGGGCGAAAACCCACTTTCCCTTTTCAATGGAAATGGAGCAGAAAAATGTGACACTTCCACTTTCCCTCTCTTGATGAAAACTGTCAGTGAATAAGACTGTTTATCCCACATGACCAGATTTCTGAAACTTCACCAGTCCCTTAATTTCAGGAAGGACATGCAACAATCAGAGAGTTTTTTTTTTTCCTCTATATGAGATAACAAAAGAGGAAGAAGAAGACAGAACTATAGGACCCTATAAAACTAAGATGTCAGAGGTTGAATGACAGAAAGGAGAGGAAGCAGCAAACAAGAGAGAAAAAGCTAAAAACAACTATAAAAACGAAGTACAGGATGAGATGACTGGATTATGGAACATGGGATGTATATGCTGCAAATTCGATTTTGAACATCCCCCTGGTCTTTCTTTCAAATTTACAGTTTTCACCCAAAAGTAAGTAACTTGCAGAATCAAAAGTGGAGGCTAGTGACTTCTGAAGGAAGAGGGTCAGGCCAAGATGTAAATTTTTTTTTCTCCCTTATTTTGATGCAGAGTTTCGGGCTCGGGTGTTCTCCCTTTCCTGAGAGAGAGATTCGTGGGTCTTAATCACGAGAAGCAGGCAGGGAGAGTGAATGACTGAGATTAGCGAGAGCTCTCTCTCTCTCTCTCTCTCTCCCTCTGCATAAAGAAAACACATTTCAGGCTTTGCAGTTCTCTACAGATTAAAGAGTAGATCCAGAGAACAAATAAACAAATAAAATCCAAAAGAAAATAATTAGATTCATTTATGTTTTAATAAATTAAAGACAATTATAATTATTAAGTTAAAATTGTGAGACTGAGACATGCTTAATCCAAACTCTCTGTTTCTCGATTCTGACAATACAATGCATGCAAAATACAGAACAAAATTAAAAACATACAAACACAAACACAAACACAAGCACAAACACAAGCACAAACACAAAACCTAGGATCCCCTTCCATCATCACTCCATGTGGGGAGTGGCCTATTCTACTTAATTTGATGTGACTTTCTTCTTCTTCTTTTTCACCCTTTTGCATATTTTTCTTATACATTTACCGTATATTTAAAATGATTATAAATCATATACCATTCTCGTACTCTCATAAAAACAATAAACTCATACGGTATATATATATACATATATATATACGAATTTAATAAATAATATAATTTCATTTCATAAATTCTAAAAATAATACGAAAACAATATATATATATATATATAAATATGATCTTATAATAACCGTTATGAGAGTGAAAATGGGACCCACATATCAAAAATGAGTGCATTCCATTTTCTCCCTCTTACAATACATAGGAGATGGTAATTTCTTAAGTACATGTTCTTGCATGTCACATAATTGTATATACATGATCAATATATGTGTAAAGCACATGCATGTTGATTGTGGGTCCAAAGATCTTTAATTTCATGACTAGTTAATCCAGAACTATGTGAATATTCATTCAATCATCATGATTGCAAAAAAGAGCTTGTTAAATGTTAATTGATTGATCACTCCATTGCAAGTTTCTAATGGCTAGTAACCATAAAGGCTATTATGACTATATATTATAAGTATATGTATAAAGAACTTTTTGTGAAAGAAAATTTGATGGGAAAATGTTTGGTATTGTATCCTAGAAAGTAGAAAGAAATGCTTAATTAAGTCTTAATTAATTAGTTTTTAAATGTCCAAAGTTTTCTCTTGAAAAAGCAAACTTTGTCCTTTAATTGTTCCCCCTTATCATATTATTACTTGTCATCGATTTGCATGCATTTTATATTTATAATATGCTTTCAAGAACCGTACAATTTGACCTTTTAATATGCAAAAATGGTGTAACTATTAATGTAATAATCGAGTATGTCCTATACTTTTCTTACTAAATAATTATAACCTATAATTTTCGAAAATTCTTTTATATATACATAATGAGTTATTATATATAAACACGTAATACAATCAAATTTCGTACCACTTTTGAGACTAAGAAAGTATAGGACAGTAGTGAAATTATTGAGGGTAATGTGTCTGATGACATAAAACTTGAAATGAAGAGAAAGGCAAAGAAAATGAACAACAAGTTATGGGCAATGAGGGTCCCCCATCTACTTGACAAGTAGGGACATGTAAACACATGGCCTCATGCATCACACTACCCTCTACCTTGGACCCACTCCTTCATACTATCATCATTCCTTCATAAAGAGAAAGATACCCAGACCATCACTCCCAACAATCAACATGCAATTCTCTCTTTTTGACATGTTACCTTCTTCTTTTTTTCCCCCCCTTGATAATGGAAGCATGGATAGACAGCATCATCATGCATATCCTAATGATACACTTTTGTTCAAACGCAACACTATCATTATCTTCAAAAATGAAAAGAAAGGAAGGAAGAAAAAAAATACCTTTTTTTTTTTCATAGTTATGATACATTATTATTGGTTTTTTTTATTAAAGAAGAAGAAGAAAAAGATGAGTTTTTTTTTTTTTTTTTCCTTTGTAGTAAGAAAAAGCATGAATCTAGGCGGGAATTCGTGCATGAATCAAGGGATTTAGGTAAGAAAATGTGGAATACAGCGGCATCGATCGCTTTTGATCCAAAAGAACATGTCATCAAACATGTTCATTCGCTACAAATGAATGTCATGATTTAACTAATGAAGTCCCTTTGAGTTTGCTATCGATCTAATAATTAAACTATAATCTGAATCTAATTCATAATCAGACATGTCATTGTCTGCAAATCTAAATCGAGAGACGTTCTTGGTCTCATTCTCTTTAAAACATGCTGTGTAATGTTGACATGCTGTTAAATCTTAAGATCAGTGTCTTGTTTCTTATAGATAAAACTTAGTTTCATTTGTTATTATTTATTTTTGTATTTCACTTTTTAAAGGACAGGACTCCACTAAACCACATTTCCATTGGCATTGGCATGTGCACAGGTGATGGAGGCGTTGTTGATGTGGTAGGTATATGCCACTTTAGGTGATTGTCCCACTTCTTCTTCCCCATAGCTTTGCCGTTTGCAAATGAGGAATTCAAAGGGAGCCCCCACTTCTTATATGTACATACATATGCTGGGATTTGGCTATGGAATCTCATTGTGATTGTGACTGGGCCCTTACTGTTTTAGAGACAACCATCATGGTCCTTGTATCATCACTCGTCTCTCCTACTTGAGGCATCAAGGCCCTCTCTCTCTCTCTCTCTTAAAATGTATAGTAAAATTAGGATTTAGCCCCTATAGTAATGTAAAATTAGGATTGAAGCTCTATAATATAAAAAAAGCGAAGATGCATTCTGTGGGAATTGTAATGAGAGTGTGTTTTTGGATCTTGGGCCAAATTCAGTTTAACTAGGGTGATCTCCTAGCCTTTTAGGAGAGCTTTCGGGCGAGTTTATGACCTGATCTTTTAGCCCAATGCTTTTTTGTTTGCACTGTTTGTGTTCTTTCTTGGGCTCAGAGAGAGCGTTTTTAAAATAAGGATCAAAACGAAAATATTCGAATATAGATTATTAAGAAAATGTCAAAGAAATAAGAAATGAATATTAGGGGATGTTTGGTTAATAATAGTGAGTCAAGAATTGATATTAATCGATTTTATTATACTTTTATCGTTTGGTTTATTATTATTTAATATGAAAAATTAATTTTATTTTTCAAAATGTTAAGAATAGAGAATGATGGTTGATTATGATAGTGAGTAATAGATGAAAATTGACAAAATTTGGACTAAGGTATTTCCATCATTTTTTCATTGAAAATCCGAAAGGAACGAAAATGGTTAAATGAGATATTGCCTTCTATTCTAGGCAAAGACATTTCTTTTCTTTTCCCTTCTTTTTTTTTTTCCAATTTTCTTTTTCATATCATCTTCTGCTCACATAATGCAACATATTCTTCTTCTTCATCCTCTTATGTTCAATTTTTCATTAATTCTTTTTTGATTGATTTCTTCAGTACTACTCATTTCTTTTGGGTATGTATTCTTCTTCTTATTTTTTCTCTCTTATATTTGCAATTTATCCTTCTAGGATCTGTAATATTAGATATGCTCGATTTATGATTACTTGAAATTGTAATTAGGATTAGCTAAAAAACAACATTATAAGTGGTAAATAAAATCGATTAGGGTTAATTGAAATTGTTATTAGATTTAGTTAGAATTATGTTTAGCTCATTCTATTTTGATATCCTTCAAGTTTGCTAAATCTGATCAGATATATATTTTTCTTCTTTTTCTACTCTTAGATCTGCAATGTATCCTTCTATAATTGTTTGAGATAGAAATTGAGTTTATATTTTTTGGTATACTAACTAATGTATCATGTTTCACGGCATCTTTCATGGCTCGCCTAAGAATTTAGAAGAGAAGAGATTTGAATGTACTAATCACATCTTCTATTTACGATTGTGTAGTTTTTGCTTATAAGTAATAATGTGTTTCAAAGAAATATGTACAAGATTGATAGCTATCGAGAGCATAAGAAGATATGAGAGACATTAGATATTCCTTATATTTTTCCGATAGTAGGGAGCATATGAATACTTTGATTTATGTGAGTGATAGAAAATATCATGATCACATTAGAATTCTTAGAGGTCATTTTACCAAATTGTGCGACATCTTTCAAACAAAAGGTGGACTAAGGCACACAAAAAATATGTTAGTCGATGAGCAAGTTGTAATTACTTATACATCCTATAAGACAGGATGTTAAGTATAGGATAACAGGTTATGATTTTAGGGTTCAACGTAAATAATTAGTTGTTGTGTCAGTGTTATCTTACATTCAATCATTAGTTTGTACCATGAATTTATCAAGAGTCCAAAATCGATAGACGAAAACTCTCAAGATTATAGATGGAAATAGTTTAAGGTAAGACAACTCAAAGTTTATGACTAAACCACTATTATTAGTTATTAATGTGTATTCACAATTTTAGTGACATTCGTGCAGAACTATCTTGATGCATTAGATGGGATCCACATTCCCATTTGAGTTCCTGCAAAGGACAAACCATGATATATGACACACAGGGGTGAGATATCTACCAATGTCTTAAGA
Source organism: Coriaria nepalensis (assembly GCA_027186245.1). NCBI lineage: Eukaryota > Viridiplantae > Streptophyta > Magnoliopsida > Cucurbitales > Coriariaceae > Coriaria > Coriaria nepalensis. The sequence continues at coordinate 369,625 of CP114483.1, forward strand.
GTTTGTTTCGAAGACATGCAATTCATATACATTTTAATTGGTTGGGAGGATTTAGTTGCTGATAGTAGAGTATTAAGAAATATATTACTATGTGACAATAGATTAAGATTTCCTAGAGGCTAATACTACTTAGGTGATGCTGGTTATGCACCATATATGGGACAGTGTTATCACTTAAATGAATGGGAAAACAGAAATTTACTATTCCCTAACTATAAGCGTGTGAAAGCCATTATCTTTAAAAAGTGCATAAATAATATTGATACAACAACTACAAAATTTATAACCCTGCAAGAGTCATAATGCTACAAGAGTCATAACACTACAAGAAATATAACCAATAACTACAAGAAGTGCATTACACTGTACATTTGATAAGAGTCATAATAAATTCTTATTTTTAGTTACAAAAAATAGTCTAATAAACATAAGCATGATAGTTTATGGCTGATGAAGTTCGTTTTTCTGAAAATTGGTGAAGGAGATCAAAGTTTCCTCACGCATGGATGAAAGGAAGAAGAAATAAGTTAGATCTAGAAATTTGTGAAAGATATCATTTATGGCGCAAGTTTCCCTCGTTTAGATGAAAGAGTGAAACAATGGGCTTAGATCTGGAAATTGGTAGAGGAGAGAAGAAAATTGTTGAAGGAGAGAATAAGAAATTAAAAGGTTAATGAGGTTAAAAAAAAAATAATATCAAAATTGAGAGTAAAATAGTAATATAAAATCATTTCTCAAAATGAGTTTCAATTACCAAACGGTGAAATTGTTGAAAATAATGAATTGAATAGGTCATTTTTTTATACAACTAAACAATAAAATAAGAATACAATCATTCCAACTAATTCCTTAAAATTATCATTCATCATTATTCATCTATAATAATGCAACTTTTTCTATGAAACCACACGATCCCTTACTATTTAATATCTTACTATTGATAAATTTTTAAATAGACAATATTTATGATAAACTGATCTATCTCTAGCATTATTATATCATATATCACATTAAAATTATATGTGGTTGAGATAATCATAGACACATAATAAATTTATCCTTAATATCATGAGATACAACTAGAGGTGGCGATTTGTGCTGACACGGCACGATTCGAGTTGTGTCACATCATGCCCATGCTTAAAAATAAGACTACGGTATGACACGAATACAATAACAGGCCATAGACATCATAAACATGTCGTGTTACCCCATGGGCCCGTTTCGGCCCATGTACATGTTTTAGTCTGTGGGCTCGAAAGTTTGCTTTTAAAAAAAAATTAATTTTAAATAAAATAAAAGTTTTAAAATGATTAGTAAAATATTATTACTGTAATACATATTTTGTATATTATTAATCATTCATAATAATTATTATTTAGTAAATTATAAGTTAATATCATTAATAATTAAAATTATAAATAAACTGTAATAAATATTATTTGATCAAATAATATATTGTATTAATCGAAAGAATTTTAACATACATAATGATTTCCGTATAAAAAATTATTAAGATTATGATGCACTTTTTGGCCCGTACCGTACTCCGGACTATGTCAGCCCAATGTGCCTATATAATTAGGCACATCACGATTAACTCGTGCCGTGTCTATACATATATTATACTTTTATCGTGTCGCATTAATTTATTTTATTGTACCGACCTGATTTATTTTATCATCTCTCGATACAACTCTGATTTTTAATTTTTAATTTTTATGTATTGGGTAGGAATTTATCTTAAGATTCCTCGGATCATTGCTCGTGGAATCGTGATTGTAGATTCCTCCCTTCTTTCAAGGAAGAAAAGCAGGGAAAATAAACTTTATTCACTGGTTAAATCATTTTCTTATTCTTTATATATTTATATATATATATATATATTTATATTATGTATTTTTGTTTTAATATGTTATTCTATATATATGGAAGTATTCGTAATAATAATAACTAAATTAATAATTAATAACATCTTACGATTTCGAAGGATTCTCAAATCTGAGCAGAAAGTGGCGGAAAGCGAGCGAGCAACCGCATCAATTCTCGGTTCTTTCGTCAGATTATTTAAAAACAAGATTATCTCAAAAAACGATAATAATAATAATAATAATAATAATAATGTATTAGTTTATATAATTTTAAAATTGAAACAGTCAACAGTCAACAGTCAACAGTCAACGTGACTGAAACCAAACGGTAATCGAAGATAAGACTGGGTCAGAGAGTGGCATGCAGTTTGGCTGTGCCCTGTACCAGAGTACCTGGTCAATTGACCAAACATGAACAGTGTAGACAACTCCATCATAACCTCAATCCTAATAAGATCTCATTCTAAGATGTTATATGAATCTAAAAGTCAACCCACGTATTATGTTTCCCCCCCCCCCCCCGTCTTTATTTTTCCTTCTATTGATTTCGTCAATGTCATAACGAGTGTTAGTGGAAATAATGTGGAGGAAGCTTCTTGGAAAGTGTAGAATGGATGGTACAATCTTTTTGTTTGTTGTAGACTTCTGCCGACTAAAAAACCAAAAGGGACATATTGTGTAGGTTAGAATTGGAGCCACCCCATGCCAAACCCACTTTTACCTTATTCTCTCTGTCTCTCTCTCAAGAACTAAACTAATTGCAAATTTGCAATATAATTTGATGAGATCAGTCAAAAGAGGTAGAATGGTTCTCTATTCAATCACAACCACAGCCACCATTACTACCACTTCCAACCGATCAAATTCACTCCCACTATTGTGTGCTTCTCTTTTAGAGCTATATGCATGTAATGCCACTTTGCCTTCATGCTTTTAAGTTCCATCCCTTGTTCTTATCCCCTGTTCTTGTTTTCGTACTGTCCACCATTCCACGTCTCTCTGGGATAAAATCTCATCCATACCATACAAATATGGTACATTTGTGAAGAACGTTTTCGTTCAATTTTTTATTTTTTTACTTATCTTATTTGTCACTCATTCTTTTATTGGATTAATCTAGAAATAATTATAAATCACGATTAAATAAGAATCTCTCATATTATTGACTTTTATTTTAAGAAATTAGGATGTAAATTATGATTATGACATATATGTCTGTGATCCATCCCACTTAAAATATTTCATAATTGCAGAATCATTGACCCCAAAAAAAAAAAAAAAAAAATTCCAAAAAACTAAATCAAACTCAAACCAAATCTCCCGTAAAGGAAGCAAGAAATTTGGCTTATTTGAAACTCAAAGTGGATTTTTACTTTACAAATTTACAAGCAATCCAAGCATGAATGAATTTGATTGGCCAGCTTTTAGAGGTGTTTTCTCATGGGATCATTCCTCTAATAGCAAAATTATAACAGCAATTCTCATAAATAAATAAAATAATGAATAGAAGAAGAGGAGATAGAGGGGAAGAATATGGGCCCAGAAAGAAAAGGGTAGAAGCTTCCTCCATAAGCACCTCACAAGAACATGAATGCCAGTCTTGTCCTTCCGTGAATTGAATGCGACCAAACGAAGCCACCAACGCCTCTCTCTCCTCCCTCTCTCTCTCTCTCTCTCTCTAAAATTCTCACCATCTTTCTCTCTGCCTACAAATACGAGAATGCCTGTTAGATTATCTCACACCTTCTTCTTTCGCCCTTGTGATCTTTTCCATCCCAAGTTCGTTCTGATTTGACACCACAAACTTTTTTTCAAAAAGAATTATTGAGCTTGAAAAAGAAAAAAAGAGCGAGGCTTTGAATCTGTTATATTTTCCTTATTTGCAAATACAATATTATCTCTGCACAAGAAGCTTGATTTCTATTTTTCTCAGGTAAAGCGGGCCTCAACCCTTTTTTCTTTGCATTATTTTTTTTCTCCTTTAGCTCCTTTTCAAATGTTTGATCCATTCTTTTTATTTTGAATTATGTGGATTTTTCTGGGTTCTTCTGTTCTTGTCAATTTGAGATGTGGGTTCTAATCATTTTTTACAAAGAAACTCACTTTTACGGAAATTTCTCCCCTTTTCCTTCGCTATAATTTTGTTACCCTTTTTTCCATTTGCATACTGCAGCATTTCATGCATTTGGCTTTTTTATTTTGGTGATATTTTGGATCCAGAGTGTGAAGGGTTTAGTCTCATATATCTTTCATTCTGCTATTGATCAGGATTAAAATTTATAGCTTGGAGGATTGTATTTATTCATGGTGAGCACTTTTAATGTATTGTTGTTCTTCATTTATTCTTTGTTGAAGAAAAACTTTGTTTCATAAGCTGCTAATCATACAATATTACAAACAGTGTATTTTTTAGTAGGTGAGAGACAAAAAAAAAAGGTTTCTTTACTGTATGATTCGATGATATCTAATGACTTGTTCTGTGGTGCATCATTAGGGTGAAGCTCCAGCTTTCTTTGATGACGATTTGCTCAATGGGTTGGATTTAAAATCCAAAGGCCATGAAACAACTGCCGTTATTGGCAATAAAACAGTACGTAATATCTACTCTACTTTTTCTCCTCTTTTTCATGGTTAGTGATTAGTGTTATATTAAGCAAATTTTGACCTATTTTGGCAGTATTTTGTTGGGGGAAGCAATGATGAATCGAGATTGTCAGTTGGAGTTCAGGTTTTCAACCAATCAAGTGGCAGATGGTAAGCTTACAGCCATATTTAAGTAGTTAATTTATCAATGGATTCGTTTTTAATTTCATAATGGAATTTTCAGGGTGGAACCCATTGTGCTCGGAACAAAACCGAATCCGGGTAAAGGCCATTCAGCAGTGGTCTTAAACGAAGATCGGATATTGATCCTTAAAGAAAGCTCTCCTCCAAACGATTCCGTTTGGTTTCTTGAGGTTAGTGCTCGATCATTTAAACTAAATTCCAATGATTTATTCGTGCCAATTTGGTGACACCCTTTTATCCAAATGAAAAAAATTTGTCTAATATTCTATTGAGTTTGTATAGGTGGACACACCATATGTTAGGGAGCAGAAACAATCATTGGGGTTGGAAGAAGTTGTTGCTTGGAGTAAAGGCGTAAGGGGAAATGCAGAGAAGCCTGTTGTTATAAGTGGCCCATCTGGAGTAGGCAAGGGCACTCTTATAACCATGCTCATGCAAGAATTTCCTTCCATGTTCGGATTCTCTGTAAGCCACACAACTCGTAGTCCAAGAAATATGGAGAAGGATGGGGTCCACTACCATTTCACCGAGCGGAGTGTCATGGAGCAGGATATAAAACTGGGGAAGTTTCTAGAGTTTGCTTCTGTTCATGGAAATCTCTACGGAACCAGTGTTGAAGCTGTTGAAGTCGTATCTGATGCTGGAAAGGTACTTACTGTAATCCAACCAAGATTATTTGGGCCCTAACTAGTTGTATATTATTAGATTTTTTGGACTTAAAACAATCTATCATTTGTGTAGAGATGCATACTTGATATTGATGTTCAAGGTGCGAGGTTGGTGAAGGCGAGTTCTCTAGAAGCTATTTTCGTTTTTATCTGTCCACCATCAATGGAGGAGCTAGAGAAACGCCTTCGTGCTAGGTGAGTTTTAAGATATACAATTTCTTTTGATGGAAATTTCCCTGTCCTTTTTTTTTTTTTCCTTTCACGGATTGAAAAAATGTACTAAAAACAGGGGAACGGAAACAGAGGAGCAGGTTCTTAAGAGGCTTCGAAATGCTAAGGCGGAGATTGATCAGGGAAAATCGTCTGGCATCTTTGATCATGTCTTGTATAATGATAATCTTGAAGAGTGTTATCAAAGTCTTAAGGTAAAAAAAATATATTGTAAAAACCTCCTTTCAATTGCAACGGGGCTGTAATTTTATTGTCTTAATCCAAATTCGTAAATTTAACAATGTGGATCTTTTGTTTTCATGTAGAACCTCTTGGGACTTGATGGGCTTATTACTGTTATCCCTAAATCAAGTAAGAACATTCTTTCATATGTTCTGTTTATTATAATGTTCCTCAATATTTCATCAGCTAAAACCTGATCCTATTTTTAATACTTACTCAGCACCCGCACCCAAATCAGTTGATTTTACAACGATCCATTCCGTTTCGAAGCTAGATAACAAAATCACCATAAACTGTGGAAATTCAGACCTAGAAGAGGAATCAAGGAACCTGTAAGTTTGATTTTTTTTTTCATTTTGTTTGTTTTACTTAATTGAAGGAGGACAAAAAAAAGAAGATTAAATCTTTTCTTTTCTTTTCTTTCTTAAAATGTAGGATTGTGTTGGATTTATCTACACTGAAAGGAGGAGCACCCGGTCGGACAAGAGGGTTTGAAGTTTGCTTGCTTGACTCGTTTTCGGACGGCCTGAATTTGATTGATCAGCTGAACTAAGAAAGATCTAATCATCATCTTATCTGCTAACATGGTTTCCCCATTTTAAAAGTTTTCAACATTTATCATTATTTACATTTAGTACTTTGATTGTCATTGATATATGATGGAGAGCGTTATTCCTTTATTTTTGGAACCATCTTTTTGATTTGAATATGATCTTACATAAGATATTATCAACTTGAACAGAAAAAGGGTTCAGGTTCTTTAGGCACCAAAAAACCCAGTTGAATTACAGAATATAAGGTCTTTCTTAAGAGAAGAATAAAGTGTTTTGATCATGGGAATAGTTCCATAAGATATTTTGTTGGCTCTAAGAGATGGGATGGGAATAGTTGTTTGTCTCGTGAAAAATAGCCGATAATGCAGTTTTCAGTTAACCAAAAAATTTGGTGAGGAGGGAGGGGGCTGTTGAGTTGTAGCAGGTGGGTGGGGGGGGGGGGGGGGATGGCGGTGGCCTGGTCTAGTCTAATCTGGTCGAGTGGCGCTTTCAAGTTGTTTTTGATTCTGACACCACTTTGTTCGTTTTTTTTTGATTCTGTAATTTTAACCACACAGAAAAAAAAAAGAGAAAAAAAAGGGTGTTTGAATAAGGGTATTTTCAAAATACCCCCATGGTAAGTCTTTCATCATATAAGTAAATTATTCGAGGCAGTTTTTAAAGCAAGAGCAAGTGGTTTAGTCAAATTTAAAGGGCAAAGAGGTGCAAGCAAGAGGGGACAAGTACTTTGGTTTGGTTTTCTTTCACTTTGGAGTTGGGACCAAAATACACAAGGGTACTTGTCATGTTATGTTGCAGAAGAAGCAAGTGGGGGAGCCCCATTACCACATGCTTTCTCCTTTCGCCTTTCAACTGTCTGAACCTCTCTCTGTTGTCTCTACCTCCTTAGTCTCTCGCATGCATTATCTCATGGCCCACTTGACAAAGCCCATTCTGTGCCTGGGCCTTTTCCAGACTGGCTTTCTTCTTGTCTGCAAGTTTGCACCTTTCTGTAGATGAGCCCCAAGTGTTGGGTCTCAATCTCAATGAAACTAACCCCATATTAGGCCCAATATGCAATCTTTTAACTGCTCCTTTTTTTGTTTTGTTTTGTTGGGTGAGGTAGGCTTGATGGGTGGTCCATTACAGACCACACACAATGGCACCAAATTTGGTTGACCTCATTCTCAAGGCAGTGAAAAGTAACAGAACTTCCCCTTCTTAATCGTAGAATGGGCCAAAACCAGAAGACTCTAGAGAGTAGTTCTGGTTCATGTTGGGTCTTGGTAATAAGTCACTGTGGGCTAAGCCTATGATATAATTCAATAAATAGACAGTGTAGTTGTTAGTAAGTGGGCCCCTATTGACACCCAACTTGTTCCTCACAAGATTAACCGTCCACCCTTTCAAGAATAAGGTCGTCATTACAAATCCATAATTTTACTTTTAAAAAATAACCGATTTTTATAAATAGTTTCTAAACTGAAATATTAATACATACGTAATTATTTAAGCGATATAAAATTACAAATGAGAGAATATTATTCCTAATCTAATCGGAGACATTCATATTACTTTTTAATATCTATTTTTGGGTGTTATATATATATATATATAACCCAATCTGTACATGACAAGTGTCATTTACACAGTGAGAGGGCCCCATTTGGTGAGAAGACAATTCAGCAGATCACATTCCAAGTCATATATCCAAACAAGAAGAAAAGCTAAACTTAACTCTATATATATATATATATATATAAACTATTATCCAAATTAAAAAGGTTAGAATAGTAATTGGGGACCATATTCTTGTTGTCTTAGCGTATAATATATGGGAACTGGTAAGTGAACTGTGAATCGACATGTCAACTTGGAACTTATGCTTTCTTTCTCTCACGTCCGCATCTCCTTCCAAACGAGAGAGAGAGAGAGAGAGAGATCTTTCAACTGTAAAAACGTCCGAATCCCAACTACAAGGAAGGACATACGTAGTTTTTAATTGAGCCAGAATCACGGCATATCTGGTTGGCCGTATCAGTATAAGGTATTAAGAGTGACTTCTGACTATATGAAAATCGCTTTTATTTTAATTAAATAATTAATATTTTATTCATACATTTAATTCATTTATTTACTACTCATATATACATATATATATATATATATATTTTTTTTTTTTTTAATTATTTTTTTGTTTAATTAATTTTCCCTCTCTAAACTAAAGTTTTACTTTTAATTTATTTAATGTATGTTTTTCTTTGTTGGACCCACATATAAACTTATTAGTTCGAATGAGTAACGAGTTACTTTAAGATCCAAGTCCAACGTTGACAATTGTTCGCTGTCCGAAGCACGTTACTGGCTCGAAGCATAATCCTCATCAACTGTCAAAGACACTCGTACGTCAAATGACAAAATTGCCCTCTTCGAAATGACGTGGCGTGATTTAACTGCAAGTTGTTTCAATACACAATACCAACTCAGTCCGCTTTATTTTTTGTCTTTGCTTTATTGGATTGGATGGGCCGTGGGCGATTTTATCAGACCATAAATAAATAGATAATTTTATTTAAATGAATATATATATATATATATAAATATTAAGAAAAGTTGAATATTATATGAGTTTAGAGTATTCAGACAAAGTACAACATTGGAACTGGAGATGGAAGAAGAAGAAGAAGCTTGAGCTCCTTCTCTGCTGACCAAAACTTTCTCACGGTTTTTCTCAGCCGCCAAAAATCCCTGCTGAACCGTTAGATCGATCTGCTTCGCTAAGATATCCCGAATGTTGCTGTCTCTGCAGTCTGTCAGGTGGAAAAATTTGTAAGATTCGCTTCGAAAAGAACTCTATTTTCCTTACCTCAGTTATTTAAGTTTTTTTGTTCTTGATCTTGGATATCGCTCCCTCTGAGACAAAAAGGAAAGTGTTTTGATCACCTGGAAGAAGATTTACCTGCTTTTTCTTTCTTGGCGTTCTTTTGGAATTGGTCGTTGAAAATGGAATAAGTGTTCTCTGGAATCTTTATGTTGTGCTGCGCTTTGACTGTGGTCAGTTACTACAGTTCTTCTTTTGTAGCTTCATATGTAATCAAACTTTTTCCAGAAACAACTGAAGTGTTTGGAATCTTCAGATAGCTGAAGAGAAGATCCTTTTGTAACTTTTACTAGATCGTCCAAGAACGTAAATTTGTTTATTTATATTTTTTTTAATGTATCATTTTATTTTCTAAAGGATGATAAACATATCAGATTGAAATTTTATTTTCTTCCCCCGATTTTTTCTTCAACAAAGATTTGATACCTTTGCGTGATGGATTTTTTTTTTTTTTAATTTATTTATATGAAGGAATTCCGCGGAAATTACTGGAATGAAATTTATGTTTTTCCATGCTTAAATCTATCATCATTATTTTTTAAATCTCTCTTTTTTTTTCTTTTTTTTTTTTTCCCCCAGATATGTTTCTGGCAAATGAAGAAAGCATGTGTTATGAGTTGCATTGGTTAAAAGCCCATATCATATCGATCAACCCCGCTCTTTCTTCCGAAAAAAACTCAGATTCACTCACAAAACTATGAGTCACTCGACTAGTGAAACTGATGATGCATTTTCCAATTTACTCGAATTTGCTGCTAATAACGACCTTGAGGGCTTCAAACGAGCAATTTCCCGCAATCCTTCTGGTATTAATGAGATTGGTCTTTGGTATAGCCGTCACAAGGGCTCAAAGCAGATGGTTTATAAGCATAGAACACCATTAATGGTCGCATCTACTTATGGCAGTATTGATGTTATGAAGCTGATACTTTCTCAAACCGGTGTTGATGTAAATCGTAGAGTTGGTCTTGACAATTGCACTGCCCTTCACTGTGCTGCTTCTGGTGGGGCTGCGAATGCAGTTGAGGTTGTGAAACTGCTTTTAGAATCCGGTGCTGATCCAAGTTTAGCGGATGCTAATGGTCACTCTCCTGTTGACAACATTGTTGTTCCTCCAAGGTTGAAAGAGGTCAAATTGACCCTAGTAGAACTCCTAACAATAGATGGTCCTGTTAACGAGAAAAACATGGGCTTTTCAGATTCTCCTCCTATACCATCTTCTCCTGATTCTTTGGATTTTGTTTATTCACCAACAAGATCAAAATACAATGATTTCCCCACCTATTCTTCATTACAGAAGAAGGAATACCCAATTGATCCATCTCTACCTGATGTTAAGAACAACATGTACTCAACCGACGAATTTAGAATGTATTCATTCAAAGTGAGACCTTGTTCTAGGGCCTATTCCCATGATTGGACCGAATGCCCATTTGTCCATCCTGGTGAAAATGCACGGAGAAGGGATCCTAGGAAGTTCCATTACAGTTGTTTTCCTTGTCTGGATTTCCGGAGAGGTACTTGTAGGCAAGGAGATATGTGTGAATATGCCCATGGAGTTTTTGAAAGTTGGCTACACCCAGCTCAGTACAGAACCCGTCTTTGCAAGGATGGCCGTAGTTGTTCTAGGAGGGTCTGCTTTTTCGCTCATACTCCAGAGGAGCTTCGCCCGTTATATGTCTCTACTGACTCTTCTGCACTTTCTCCTAGTTCGGGTTCTTCTGGAATGGCTACTATGGATTATGCAACTACTATGAACCATATCTTGCCTAATTCTCCATCTTCATTCACTCCTCCCATGTCTCTGTCTGCAAATAATGGCATGTCACAACACTCTTCAATAGCTTGGCCTCAACAGAATAATGTTCCATCTTTGCATCTTCCTGGAAGCACGCTTCAGTGGAGCCGTTTAAGATCTTCCCTAAATGCGAGAGACATTCCGTTTGAAGATTTTGATTTGCTCAAGGATTTTGATGCCAAACAGCAACAGCTTCTAAATGAATTCTCTTGTTTGTCTCATCCTTCTTTGCTTTCTAATTCTTTGAACCGTTCTGGCCGGTTTAAAACCACGACCCCCTCGAATATTGACGATCACTTTTCTGGTGAGAGTTCTTCTCCTAGATACTCTGATCAGGCATTGGCTTCTGCTGTGTTATCTCCAACCCATAAATCAGCCGTTCTAAATCAATTTCGGCAGCAACAGAGTATGCTGTCTCCAATCAACACAAATTTCTCTCCAAAAAATGTTGACCACCCTTTATTACAGGCTTCTTTTGGGATTCAATCACCAGGAAGGATGTCTCCAAGAAATGGGGAACCTATTTCACCGATCAGTTCAAGGATGTCTATGCTAGCTCAGAGGGAAAAGCTGCAACAATTTCGAAGCCTTAGTTCGAGGGAGCTTGGTGGCTCTTCTTTTTCCATGTTTGGATCTCCTCCTATACATGATTCTTGGTCTAAATGTGGTTCTTCGAACGGTGATCCGGATTGGGCCGTAAACTCGTTAGATGGCTTGGGCAGGCTACGTAGATCCTCTTCATTTGAGCTTGGGAACAATGGGGAAGAGCCCGATTTATCATGGGTTCAGTCACTTGTTAAGGATTTACCAACCGAGATGAAAGAAGAGGTGGCTCCACCACCTGTCTCGGTCTATCCAAGTACTGTTTCCTCTGGGGGGTTTTTAGATGCGAAATCCGAAATGGAATCAAGTGATCAGGCTGTGTTGGGAGCATGGCTTGAGCAAATGCAGCTTGATCAGCTTGTAGTTAAAGCACAATCGAGACCTTCAGATTTTAGTGGTGTGCCCAGTGCTTCGAAGGGAAATGAGAAGAAAAGATGAGGATTCGTTTTATCATCAGACGCTCGAGAAATTGGTAGCAGGCTTGGCAGTATATTTTGAAATTTTATTCTTTGGGGCTTCATATGTTTTCAGAATTAGGCTCATTGGAATGAACATCAAATACTATGTTCATCACCCTGCGTTATTTTTCAATCTCACATTGGGATAAACACATTCGTAACTTCAGGTTTGAGCCTTTTGGTTCGGTTTTGGGGACGGAGAAGGAGATTTCAAACGCCTATCTGGTTTCCATTTTTGGTTTCACTGAAATGTAATTTTGGTCTGAATAATGGCGAACATTTCAATTTCATCATGGTAATTACAATCAACGAGCCACAGCAAATCAGACATTGTATACTCCGATTCGCCTGTAAGAATCTGGATAAGCTTACGTAAAGGGCTGTAAGAAAATATCCGATGATTTAACAGAACCTATCATGGAAGCACGCTTACATGCATTCTATAGAAAACAAAGACTATTGCACATGTTCCCGAACTTACGAAAATTTCAAAATTCCCTTTAAGAAGTTTTGAAGATTAGATAGATAAGAGCTCGGTAAAACACGAGCATCGTTGAATATCGTCAGCTAAGTTGTCCAGCCATGGCTTCATTTTCAGAGTGACAGGGAGGAAGAAGGTCCTTCCGTAATAACCTTATTCTTATACTTCCCTCAATCAAAACTAGTAATCATTACTACTATTTTATTCTCTCTCAACCTTCTTACTACTAATCATCTCCCCTTCCACCTAGTAACCAATCAAATTCCGACATGGCACGAAGAGCAACGACCAAATCAAAATACATATAATATCACAAACTTTATCCCACACAACCATACCAAACATCAACATAACCAGCAAGCACTAGAAAATGGCACGTACTCGCCCAATATCCCTCCTGGATGAGCCTATCTCTCTTTTCAGCTAATAACAATCCTTTGTCTGATAGTCATGATCGCGATGTACTTGCAATAGAGCTTCTGATCCTGTTGGGTCAGGGAGCTCTTCAATGGTTCAGCCGCTCTAAATAGGTTTTGATCCTTAAAATGGGTGTATACCAGTTCGATGCTACAGATCAGAGGAGTGAAGTTGTCCCTGGGCGGAAGCTTGTAGGTCCGCTTATCAGGGCTCATCCTCTTTTCCCCCTTCTTCTTCTGATCACTGTCCCAATCTAATCTTCCTCTCATGTCTTCTTTCTTCCTCTTATGGTCGTTGTTTACTCTACCCTACTCCCTTCAGCTTGCCCTAGTTTGAAATGTCTCCCGGTGCCTCCGTCTTCTTGGCTGCAGCATGGAACCTGTCCACATAATCCGTTCTTCAGGATATGCTTGATAGTGCTGAGGTTGATCACATGCATTCTTGCAGTCCTTGATCCCATGAAGTTGGCCATGAACTGGGTTCTCAAGTCAGTGAAGAAGTCTATCAAATCGGGGGTAAGGGAGCGATACCACTCCATAGCAGTTTTCTTCAGTGTGATGTGGAAAGCCTGAAACATCAGCTCATCACTCATTCCATTCAGCCTCATCGTGGTCCAATAGGCTTCAACATGGTCTCGGGGATCCTGAGTCCCGTCGTACCACTCCATGGGAGGTGGCAGGACCACATCCAACCACATCCAGATCCTCTTGGTAAATGGACTCTCCATATCAATCCCATACTCGCTCATCTGTTGAAAGTAATACCGGCCCTTTTCGACAAAACCCGCATGGCTACAAGCGTAAAGCATGCATAGAAAAGTAATGAAATTTGGTCTCATTCCAGAAATTTCAATTTGTTTGAACAGATTGAATGTGTTATCAGTATGAGCATGTTGGGCACAAGCTATAAGCATTGAATTCCACATTCCGAGATTTTTTATGGGTATTTCATCGAATGCGATATAAGCTTTTTCTATCACTCCACATTTGGAGTACAAGGAAATCAAAGAGCTACCCACAAAACTTGAAGAATCAAAGCTTGTTTTGAAACAGAGTCCATGGATTTGCTTACCCAGTTCAAGAAGTCCCGTAGTTCCACAAACCCAATAACACTTGAAAAGGTGAAGTCATTTACGTCCAAATTCTCAACCAATGCTTGCTTGAACAGCCTCAAAGCTTCCTCATCTTCGCCAATCTGAACATAACCATATATCATCCCACTCCAAGAAACCACATTTCTTTCAGGCAACTCATCGAACACATGCCGTGCATCTCCAATTTTACCACATTTCGCAACATATCAACCATTGAATTACACAGAAACACATCAGATTCGTACCCAATTTTCACCACAAGGCAATGCAATGATTGAACAATATCATATGTAGACAGAATCGCACAAGACTTAGTCGCACTTAGGTATATATGATCATCACGACGGACCCCATTTTCAAGCATTCGACCAAAGAACTCAAGCGCGAGTAAAGGGAGCTCATTTTGCGCAAACGAGGAGATAGAAGAGCTCCAAGTAGTGGAAGACTTACGTGGGGCTTCGTCGCAAGCCTGGCGTGCGAAGAAGGGAAGCTGTAATTTTGAGTAGAAGTTGATAAGATGGTGGTATATGAGAGGGATGGATTACCCAGATTTGAGAACGTAGGCATGGAGTTGAATAGCTTTAGTTGATCTTGAGCGAGTAAGAGGGAGTAGAAGGTCACAGATTTTCCTGTACTTTAGTTCGAAGCTAAATTGAGAGGGAGCGTTGAAAGAGGACGACGGGTTTTGCATTACAGGTTCCGCCCAGTTCAAGTTTCTGTATTGGTTTTTTCGTAAAATACGAACCTATTTGGGGAGTCATAGCCATACGACGTCGTTGTTTGTATAGAAAATAAAAGCAGAGAAAAGTCCAGAAATTTGTGTCTGGAAATTTTCTTTTGGCTCCAAAAAATGGAAGGAGGAGAAGAAAGAGAGCTGATATGGAAATCGGAGTCAGCTGCGGCTAATCAATCTATGGTGTCTCTGACGGTTGGAAGAGTCATGACCACTTTGCTCGCTGCTCGGCCGAAGAAGCTCAACGACGCCGTTTCTCGTCTCTCTTCATCCGACCACCACCTCCCTAGACTCTCTTCGCTCGGTTCTTTTTTACTTTTATGCTCTTCTCATTATCTCTCCCATTCATTGTTTGGTATGTAAATTTCAAATTTATCATCTTTCATCACAGATTCTCTGGATGAGTCACTCTGGTTCTTGCACAAGTATGTGAAGGACGCTGCTCAAAACGTTGTTGCTCTAGATGAAATCCTCGTCCCCATGATTGAACACGTAATAATTAATGATCCATTTCATTTCATTTGATTGCCATTGTTACTATTATTTACCTCTCTGTTTGAACTTTCCAATTTGTAGTGGTTGAGGTTTAAGGATTGGAAGCGTGGTGGTCAAGTTATGGTGCTTCTTAATTGGCTGTTTCAAGACGAGATTCTTTTCCGAGTAATTGCAGAAAATCTTGCTGGAATTATTGTAAGAAAAGATGACCGGTATGTTCTGCTCGGCTGGTGTATCCTAGTCCGGTCCCTCATTGAATATGAAACTGCTCCAAGCCAATTTTCTTTGAATGGTAATCATGATTTATGTATGTCTCGTTATTTAGAAAATAACCACTTTTAGAAATCACGTTTATCTTTTTGAGTTTAAACTTCATGATTCTCTTTTTTTTTTTTAATGGTTGTTGACAGGGATAAGAGAGAGGTATGATGATTTGTTGGAGAAAATGAGTACGTGTATTAGTCGTCTATCATCTATTTTAAGTAAGGGAAGGTAAAGTTCGTTTTGAAATTATCTAGAAGGTTCTCTATGATCTTTCTGGTTTTACTAGTCTCGCGTCTGATCAATTGCTTTATTTGTGTGCAGCTGTTTGCAAGACGGGTTTGAGTTACCTTCTCGCCTTTCAGTTTCTGCGGCTGATTGTCTGCTAGCTCTCACTAATGCACTAACGAAAAAGACTCATGTTCAAAGCTCTAAGTCAAAAGTATTGAAGTCAAGTGCATCTAGTCAACCCGCTGCTTTAATATCAACTGCTGCTAGTGATCAGAGAGTGAAAGTGGCTTGTAAATCTTCTGAAGTCTTGGATCTAGACATGAAAATTTTATTATTGAATCATATGGAGGAGCTGATTAATTTAGTGCGAAAACTCCTTTCAGTATGTTTAATCCTTTTGTTATGTGTTCTTGAGTCTTGAATTCTATGTGGATCTTGTTGTGGCATAGCCTGCAGTTGTTTCTTACTTTCTTCCTTGCTAATAGGTTCACTTCTATATTCTTAATCTGATGTACTACCAGTACTATAAAACTTTTATGAACTCTCAAATCTGTCTTGAACTTCTGATGAAACAAAACCACTTCCAAGACGGGTATGTATTTGAGTTTGACTAGTGTCACTTATTATAATATTTTGGTTATAATTTATTTATTGAATTGAAGCTGGTAGTAATTTTTCTCAAAATTTGTTGAATATGATACTCAAGTTCTTGGATCTAATCATGCAGTTAGTATAACATGCTGCAAATTGACAGAGAATCTCCTGCCAATTTTGGTTTCTTTTTCCTTTTTTTTTATTTAATTTTACTTCGTTTGTTTTGTGTTTGGTGTTTAGATGATAGATGTTTATGCATCTCCTTATTTACAAGCCCTGCTTGCCATGCTATAGATCCTAGTAATATGAAGCTCATTGTTATGTTATTTGACTGATGTATTTCCCATTCTCTATAGTGGAGTAGAAAGAGTTGGCCTCTACATGCTAAAGGTCTGGAGCAAGTACTTAGGTGGTTGCAAGAGATAAAAGTGCATTATAGTTGCTCTCAAGATGAGGCAGGTCCTATACCCAGTAAATGGTTTGATGCTATTCAAGTTTTGAATCTTCCAATTAAATTTTTTTTTTCCCTTTTTTTTTGTGGCTTGGAAGACAGACTTGAAGATCCTCAAGGCTGGAGCACTGCTACTATCCTCTTGTTGGAAGCATTACAGCATGTTATTGGTTTTGGAAACTCACCTGTTCACTCGCCAGTACGAAGAATGGTTGGACCAGTACCTATCAGGCATCAAGGTAAAGTATATATAAAAATTTTCTTTTTCTTATTCCGTCCGAAAAATTTATAGACCATCATTAGGAAAATAATTATATTTGTGATTGTCATTTTCTTTTCTACATGCAGTATTACACAGAAAACCACACTGATGAAAATACCGACAATAAGGACAGTGTGGAGACTAGAAAGTTCTTCCTGAATTGTTTATGCCTCCTACTGGGGAGACTTGACAGAAAAAAAATTGAAACTACATTGTCTGAGCATGGGATGCAAATTTTTCAAGTTCTGTTGTCACAGGTATTTTTAAGCTTGATGGAAAAATGCTATTGCCACTGATGTCATTACTCCACAACATGAACAGATAGAGTATATGTACCACTTAGCAGAATGCTTTGATATTCACTATTCAAATAGTATCTTGACCACATTTGATCTTAATATTGGCTTTCATTGTGTTCTATGAAGTTTCGTTGTGCTGCTGACGAAGATGTTGTGGAGGAGGTTGTGTGCATGTTTAAAGAATTTTTTTTCAAGCCAAATGTATCATCTGGAAACAATCCCAACGACGCTAGACAAATGGATGCTATGCTACCATTGCTTCTTCAATTTCTAGATGAACGGGATCTCACTTCAAGAGCCGTTGTTATGCTTGTAGCAGAATACTGCTCAATGTATTTCTTTCTCCCTTCTTTTGGCCTGTTTTATCTCTTTGCTGGTTTCAATCACTGACTTAGATTTATTGTTCGCAAGGAATAGAGATGCTCAGTGTCTTCAAGAAGTTTTGGAGCGCTTTGCTAGTGGAAATGTCTCTCAGAGGAGGAATGTTCTTGATGTTATATCTGAAATCATTCGTTTAATGCCCGGCTCAAGAGATGCACTTCCTCAATTGACATGGTATTATACTGCTCTAAAAGACTCTTATGCAATTGATTTCTGATATTAGGTGATATTTTTCTGATATTAGGTGCTATTAGGTGATATTTCTAAAAGACTCTTCTGTTTCTTATTCCTATATTGAAGGAAAGATGTAGCAAACCACTTGCTTGACTGCCTTGAAGATGAAGAAGTGGTTATCTGTGAACAGGCCTCCAAATTGCTTCCATTGATTGGTCAGTCCTAGATTTTTAATGAACTATTTTGGTGATAAGCTTGTAGCTATTCGGTAACACTGACTTGTTGTCTACAGATGCTACACATATTCCCAAAAGAACACTATTCTTGTTGATAGAGATTGGCATTTCTCTGCCTCTCCTGAATTAAGTATTTTCTAAAAATATTTCTTGCAGACCCGCTGTTGGTTTTGCCACCTTTAGTTCGTCTTGTCTGCTCATCAGATAAAAGGATGCTAATATCTGCCGGTGATGCTCTTGTTGGGGTGCTTAAATATCATAACCATAATGTTGAAGTCATCTATATGCTTCTTGATTGTATCAGGTATCTTTCTTTTTCTCTTCCTATTTGATTCCCCTCTCCCTTTTTCACCAACACAAACAGCAGAGAAATACGAATATATATACGTTTGTATGCATGTATGTATATTGCCATTCACTCTTATATTTATGCAGTGATCATAGCCAAAGTGTAGGCCTTTCTAAAGTTACTGGCAATATAGAGGAAGGTAACTTTTATTAAATTGTTGAGTCAATTCTCACTGTTATAATATCTCTTTTGCATTATGCTTATTTTCTGGACATTAGCAGGATCAGAGTTGCAAGGCGATCGAGTTCTCAAGCTGATCCCAGAGTGGTCTCGAAGTGTAAGATTAAGAAGCTAATGTGATTTGAACCAATGACTAGTCAGTTAACTGCTGTCTCCTCTACCACTGAGTCACTGAGGAACTGTGCTTGTATTGGATATGATGTGACTTAGTGAATCTAATGGATCTACATGCTGTGAATACTCATTCTGTTCTTTCAGCTATTGTCTTTGGATCTCTGGACTTGTTATACAGTTGGGAGCCTAGGAAATTTAAAGGCTGCTTTTTTCAGTCCCAAGCCATAAGGATAGAATAGTTGAGGATTTTGTGTCTGTGTTTGCAATGTTTCTTGTATGCTCAATGAGATAAAAGACTGAATCTTCAATTTTACAGTATCTAACGCATTGGCCTTTTGAAAATTAAAGTTTAAAAAAAATTGTTATTGAGGCTCTTCATTGTGTGGAAATATCACAGGTTGGAGACTGGACCTCCTTGATTGGACCATTAATTGACAAGATGTTCGCAGAGCCCTCAAATGCAACTATTGTCAAATTTCTGAATCTTATAAGTGAGCACTTGATAAAAACTACTGATCTAGTCTTGAGCCGCATTTTGCATCATACAAAAGGACAGAAGGAGTGAGTTTCTTATTTTTATTTTTATTTTTTAGAGTTCTTAAACTCAAAAAATCTAATTTGTTTTTATATTGCCCTTATTTCTGTCAATTCCCTTCTGCTCTTTTCATTTATCAGGATTGATAAAAGTTACAAGCGTGATGACTTTCTGGAAGTGCAGCAGTCTCTCTTTGAGCGTCTATGCCCCTTGCTTATAATTAGGATGCTTTCCCTTGGAGCTTTTACCGACCTCAAATTGTCCTCCATGTATGGTCGGCTTCCAAACCAAGTTGTTGTGTATGGTAAAATGTTTCTTCTTTTCATTTTTCAAAAACTCTTAAGGTTGTGCAATGGGTTCTCACAGATAAAAAGTGTTTGATAGGTGACTTATTCTTACTTCTTATCAATCTCTATCGTAAATTTGGCTTCGGTCTCTTCTAGTTTTTTCGTTGATTAAACCATTGGTTACTCATTAGTCTATGCTGAACACTTCTTTGGCTCCTTAAATGATTTCATGCCTTACAGATGTTAACACTGCTGATCACGATTGTGTTGCTGCTCTCCTGTTGAACAGGTTTGTTTAGCATCATTATTCATGTAGTGCTGCCTGCAATGTATTTATTTATTTCTATTTTTTGGCAATCTATACAGGGCATTCTCCAAGTTCGAATTTGAAGATGTACGGAAACTAGCTGCTGAACTATGTGGCCGCCTTCATCCCCAGGTATATTACAGTATTTTCACCCTTGGAAAAGACACAGAAATGATATTCTCTCTTTATTCCTTCAAGTTATAATCGTCATGTCGTTGTAGGTGCTATTTCCATTTATTAGCTCCATCCTAGAAGAAGCTGCAAGTTCCCACGATACCCTGAAAATAAAAGCCGGCCTATTCTCAGTTTGCACTTCCCTTGTGGTATTCTCTCTTTAACCGCTCAATATAGAATTCTATCATACAAACCCATATCACCGTCTTTTTCATCGAGGCAACTACTTATTGTGCTTTCTGTGTGCATAGGTCAGAGGCAGGGAATCCATCTCTCAACTTGTTAAGTTTGAAATAATTAAAACTCTAGAAATGGTGCTTCATTGGCCTTCTCTTGATGGGGACGAAGGTATTAGAGTAACAAGAAATGTTATCAAAAAATAAAATCCCCTTTCTACCCTTTATTCAGTAATCTCAGGGAACTAAGGTCTTTTTCTCTCCGCTAGTATCAAAAGCACAACATGGATGCATTGATTGTTTGGCATTGATGATATGTGCCGAGCTACAAGCACCGGACTCTTATCAAACAGGTATATATGAAATGGATATTACGTGGGATTATAAGCCGGTCTTATGTAAGAGATTTTTTTTCCCCCTCCAATTTGACCTTTTGGGTGAAAATGCAGGGGACTCTATCTTGAAGAAAACCTTCCTAGATTATGTGATGGATCAATTTATACATGGAAAGAATGATGAACTTAATTTAATCTCTTTCCCGTTTCGCTTATGCATGGCAAATGTACTTATCAGTGCTTGCCAGAAGATCACGGACTCTTGCAGGAAACCATTTTCTCGGAAAGCTCTGCCTCCTCTTTTACAATCTGTCGAGGTAGATTCCTATAGAATTAAGCATTATATGTGTAATCTGTATCATCTCAATCCTTTTGTTTTCCTAATTTTCAGAAGATAAAAGAGTCCGAGATTAAATCTGCATGTATCCAAGTTCTCTTCTCAGCGGTATACCATCTGAAATCCGCTGTTCTACTTTATTCATCTCAACTTCTCAACATCTCACTAAAATTCCTGAAAACTGGGTCAGACAAGGTATCTGTACTTGAATGATTCTTTCAAAGCTAGTTTTCTAGCACGCGATCATTACTAAATAGATGATCTGATGTCTTTTCTATTTGTTCACTTAGGAAAGGATGGCTAGTGCAAAGCTTATGGCATCTCTCCTGGCAAGTGAAGATGAAATCTTAGAGTGTATATCCGAGAATATTCTCGAAGTAAGATCCTTGCTTTCGAGTATATCTTCCTCCGACCCTTCTTCCGAGCTACGACAAGTGTGCAGAAAGATGCTGGGATGTCTTACTTCTTCTCAGTAAGCTGTTGTAGTAATAGTTCTGTGACTGTTTAGCGTGGTGTGTGTTAGTTACTCCTGTCCGTGATATATAAAATCGTGCCACATATATTTTATTCTATCATATCAAATAATTTTATTTATTATTAAAAATATATAAATTATATATATAAATATATAAATTAATTTAGGTTCTTAGTTGATTATGTTAAAAAATTAATTTGTGTCGTTATTTGTTCCATTTTGATAATTTAGTTTTTTTTTTTTAATTCGAAACATATTTAATAATTTTCTTTAATTTTAAGGATTTAAATGTAGTAAAATAAAAATTTAGGGAGTAATGTCTAATTTACTATAAAAGAATTTATACAATTAAAAAATAAATTATTTACTGTGGACTACTCTTTGTGGGCCCGAAAGTCCTTCTTTGACCTTTCTATCTTAAGAACACCCGCGTGAAAGTTAATACTAATAATCTTCAGCATTTTTCGCAAGAACGCCCGCCTCTTTTCTCTCTCATTAACTATATGAGAGAAAGGATAACCAATTCAAATCTACTCTCAATTTTCCGTCCATTAATTCCAGATTTTATACGCAGAAATCAGATTAAACAGTTGTCGATCGAATAACCGAAATCCGGAATCGCGAAAGTTTTCCAATCAAAATCCGATCGGAGAAAATTCAAATGCTGCAGCTGTTCTTCGCGGTAGCGTTCTCGGCGGTGCCGTTGACGCTGTACGTACCGCCGATACGAAGCCTGAACCTCTTCGTCGAGAGTATCGAAGAAATGTTCCGGCAGTCGGCGTCCTACAGCTTCGGAACTATTTCTCGCATCCGCCTCGCTCTCTCTCGGCTCTTCAGTTTTCTCTTTCGCGTTCCCAATTCCAGGTAGCTTTCTTCTCATCACAGTAGAATGTTGAAACCCTAGATCTCTTGCCCCCCCCCCCCCCCCCTCTCTCTCTCGGTGTACAATTCTTGATCCACTGTTATACCTTGTTTATTGTGGCTTTTGTTGACTGGGGAATTTGATCGATCTTCTTTGGATCTAGACTTCGATTTAATGGCTGATTATATATGTAAATTCGATTTAATTCCGCGATAAATCCATAAACAATTGGAAAAAAGAAAATCATTTCTGTGCTTCTTTTAGCTCGGATGCATTAATTTTTCCTGAAATTTTTTTTAGACTGTTCCAACATCCAATTTGGAATAACATAATTACAGAAAAATCTCCATAAATTCATAATTTTAAAGTTATATAAATTTATTAATTTAATAAAATATTAAATTATTATAAAAAAAATTAATATATTATTTTTAATCTTAGATAAAATAATTATTATTTAAATGACTAAGTCGGCGATTATTCTTCTCACTCTGAAATTTTTTAAAAAAAAAGCTCTTTTATAAGTAGAATATCAAACAAAGAGTGATTTAGCAAACAAGAAGCTTTCATTCAGAAAGAGTGATTATTCTTCTCATTCTGAAAGAGTTTTTAAAAAGAAGCAAACAAGACATGATTAGTGATTTAGCAGTAACAAAAATACGGAGATTTAGTTAGAATGTTTGCATCCTAATAAATGGATTTGTCTTTGTTATAACTGGGTGATTGCATTATTAATAACATCACGAGTGAGTAGGGCTGTTGGTTAGTGGGCTGCCTGCTTGTTTGGTTTCTATTGGTTGCATGTTCCAAATTGCTGTCTTGAAAGTGATTTCACTTTGTTACAACATTAAACATGTGGAGTTGAAATGGCAGGACCAATATATATTGTTCTGTTTTGTTTTGATCAGTTATGTTAAGGCTATATAATCGATTACAATTCGGTCCCGATGGTTGAATTTAAGCTCAAACAAGTCTCTTGGATTAAAAAGTAAATTGCATCCTTCATAATAATGCAGCCTCAATGGCTGTGGTACATTCCAAAGTTACTAGAGCTCAAGAGAAATAGTAAATTCATAATTACCCTTCATGGGTGTACTTATACAAAGTTATCATATCCCCAGATGATTTATATGGGTCTAATTTCAAATTCAACTTATAAGGGGAGAAAAATTCTCTTCTAATAAGAGAAACCTCATCTTACCTCCATAATCATTTATAAATAAGTGCATCCCGTCCTGGACCCACACCAATGTAATGAACAGGTACTCCGACAAGTTGTTCTATCCTCTCCACATATTCCCGAGCAGCCTTGGGAAGGTCGGAATAGTTCCTAATAGAAGAGATGTCACGGTTCCATCCTGGCAGTACCTCATATTCAACCTAAACACAGAGGAATGAATGGATTATTTACTTTTCATCCCAACACAACTGTAAAACAAATATATGAGTTGAAAGGATAGGACTTGCCTTCAATTGTTCAAGCAGACTAAGATCAGCAGGAAAAGAGTTGATTGGGGTACCATCAGGATGTTTGTAGGATACTCCCAACTGTATCTCGGGAAGACCAGACAGAACATCTAATTTGGTCAGGTTCAGAGATGAGAATCCGTTAATCTGACAGCAGAACTTTAGTGCAACAATATCAAGCCAACCACAACGACGAGGACGGCCCGTTGTAGTTCCAAACTCCTGTCCTGCAGACCTTAGAAGGTCACCTAATTTACCCGACTCCTCTGTCGGAAAAGGACCAGAACCAACTCTTGTAGTGTATGCTTTCACCTGAAAAATAAGATTATATAAACCTAAACATCCATTTAAAAAACCATTTTTTCGGTGTATATAAAAAGTTACAAATAGAATATTCGTACTTACCACTCCGATAAGATCACCAATGACTCTCGGAGGAATCCCGAGGCCAGTGCAAATCCCACCTGCAGAGGGGCTAGAGGAAGTGACAAAGGGATAAGTTCCAAATTCAATGTCTAGCATGGTTGCCTGACCCCCTTCGACCAAAATCTTCTTCTTGTCCGAAATGGCTTCATTCATGAAGTGCACTGTGTCTGTAATAAAGGGTTCCAATCTCTCCGCATGTCTCTTATAGTTTTCAACCTCTTCTTTCAGCATTTCTGGGCTATACTTAAAACCTTGGAATCTTGAAGCAGCGTCTTGTATTAGGACATCAAGCTTTTGAGGAAAAGTATCCATGTGAGTTAGATCGCTTACTCTAATGCCATTTCTGATCACCTTGCTAGAGTAACAAGGCCCGATTCCTCTCTTGGTAGTGCCTATGAAGGATTTTGCGAGCTCAGATTCTCTTAGCCCGTCTACTGTCTGGTGGAAATCAAACAGGAGGTGGGCCCGGTCGGATATCAAAATCCTACCTTTGCAGGAAATTCCATTAGATTCTAGTTGATCAATTTCTTCGAAAAGACCAGGTAGATGAACCACAACCCCATTCCCTATGATACATAGTGTTTCCTCGTTAAGAATTCCGGAAGGAACAAGGTGAAGAGCGAACTTCTTTCCATCTGCATTATAGATTGTGTGTCCAGCATTTGCTCCTCCCTGCAATCAAATTCATGCTAATTTTCAAGGCTAAGCTAAAATCAAATAGAAAGTTATAAGTTGATTCTTTTCCAGCGTTATTCCAATTTCCAAGCATTCCTCTAAATTGAATACAAATCACTCCCTATCTACAAACCAAGCATGATTCTGTTTCCACTAAAATCGCAGGAAAAAGAAGCATGCAAAAATGACATTCAAGAAAACAAACCCTAAGTCTAAACCAGAAAACATCTGCAAAAAACACAGATAAATTATACAGTACCTGACACCGAGCTACGATATCGAAATGTGGGGCCAAGATGTCGACGAGCTTGCCTTTGCCTTCGTCTCCCCACTGACTACCCAAAACGCCAGATACCTGACTGAGCTCACCGATTCGACTCAGTCCCTCCTTCTTCGAGTCGGCTACTGTCAGTGAAGAAGCAGCCGCCGCCGACGACAAGGAAGACTTCGATGAGGAGCATACGACGACGTTAGTGTAGCGACGAGGAGAAACGGATCTGGTACAAGAGCCGGACGTCCAGTTGGGAGTTGAGATCGGATTTGAGTCGAGCGAGAGGGAAGAGAAGTTCATTGCTGAAGCCGAAAGAGCACAGAGAGAGAGAGGGGTTTTGGAAGTGAGAAAGAGAAGAGCAGGTTTTTGATCAAATAAATATATATATATATATATATATTTTTTTTTTTTTTTTTTTTTTAATAATAGGCTAACCGGGCATGTTCTATTAATAATCATAAGACTCGTATGATCGTATCGAACGGTCCTGGTCTAATCAGAAAAAATAAATAAATTTAAAAAAAAAAGAAAAAAAAAAAAGGAATCAGTTCGCGCCAACAGGCAGCAACGAGTATAAGCAGAAGATTCCTTCCCCTTTTTCCTCTCTCTCTCTCTCTCTCTTTCAACTCTCCAAGTACTCCGCCGCGGCCACAGCCTTGCTTCTCCGGCGTTGTTCCCTTCTTCGAGCTCTTCCTCGCCAGCCTCTTCAGTTCGTTACACAGTTCTGTAATCTGACTCAGGAATTCCCGTCCTCCAAGCAAATTCCGTGCCGAGAAAGTGCTCCTCAGCTGCTTCCTTTCGCTGCCACTACCACTACCAGTACCAGCTTTCCGTAGTTTCTCATACCCTGAATCATCATTTTTACTCGGCTTCTTCTTCTCTGCCTTTGGCTGTCTCATTGCGAATTCGGTGTCGAATTTGAGAATCGATAGAGAAGAGGAAGACAAGTTAAGGTTCGCATTCTCTCCATGTTCGCGCCAATAGATTTCAGCATTCGGTACAAGACTAGTAGCTTGAGCCTTGAGACGTTGTCATTAAAGCAGGAAGTCTTTGAGCTAAGCAGGTGAGGAACAAGATTAGTAGCTTAGCCGACTAAAATTGGACTGATGAGGCTGAGACACAAAACAAGAAAGCAAACGACAAATGGTACAAAGGTAATGGAAGACAAAATCACACCTGCAAATGGAATGAGTCGTATGAAATAATAGAAAGTGGAGGAGAGGAAGGTGAGAAACAAATATGTATCTAGAATGATCTCCACTCAATTGATAACATATGTAAAACATTTCCAGAAGATGTCTCATCAAAGATAAGTAAGTAAGAGGCTCTAAATCCTATCGGATCGGAGAGAGTTTATCGAACATAACTCCGATCACTTCTTTATTAAAGTTGGTCCGAGTAGTTGAGATTATTAATTGACATACCCCACAAATCCATGTTCATTTTTTCAAACTGGTAAGATCTTGCCAAGTTTGGCCAACTACATCTCCCCTTATAATACAATTACCAACAAAGTTGATGAAAATATTTGTATAGATGACCAACTTTCCTATTCTCTCTTTTTTTTTTTTTCCTTATTTTATTTATAAATACTTTAATATATTTAAATAATGAAAATAATATCCCAATCAAAATAACGACTAAAATTATTTTAAATCTTCTCTGCCTTTCCAGCGACCCTTTTGAACGGGATTCGCTCCAACGAGGATTCAAGCACCCGCCCAAGGTCGACTTAAGGTTCTGATACCAATTAATCTGAAAAGAATATCTTAATCAAAATAACGGTTGAAACTATCTTAAATATTTTTATTTATTTAAATTAAATTTTAACTAAAATTATATTAAATTATACCGATACCTTGTAAATTTCAAAATTCTTATTTTAAGATTTTCTTTCTCAATTTCCTTTTTTTTTTTTAAAATTAATTAAATAAATTAAATAAATCAAGTAGTAGATCACAAGCTGTAAATAAATCTTGTTATCCCTCCCCTCCATTGATACAGCACTTGGAAATCTCTTCATCTTGGCTTTCGTTCTTGCTTGCTTGCGCAATTTCACTACAAACCCCTATTTTTAAATTTTGATCATTCATTTTTGCCATCATATTCATCGTCATCAGTTTAGGAATCATCGATTTCCCCCTTTTTCTTCTTGCTGCGCACTTCTTCTCTCTCTCTCTCCCTTTCTGAATCTGGTCGATTCGCCTCACTAGGGAGGTCGGGTCTAATGGCGATTCCAGCAGCATTGGTCATCGTTCCTCTGGGTATCCTCTTCTTCGTTTCAGGCCTCTTTGTCAATTTCATTCAGGTAGCCTAATTATTGTTTTTTTTCGCTTTGATTTCTTCATTTTCTGTGTCAATTTCTAAGTGCAAGCGTCCTGGTTTTCACTTCCTTTCAAGGTTAGGGTTTTTCTGGTTTGTGGATTGTTGGTTTCGAGAGCTTTAATACTTGGATTAGTCGGCTTGTTTTAACTTTGATGTTTTCTTTTACTGGCTTCATTACAGAGAAAACTGACTGCATTAGCTATTTATCTTGCTTGATAAATCTATACTCTGCTTACTTTTTTTCTTTTGTTTGGCTGTACATTTCATACATAGAATGTTTCTATCCTTCCTTTTCTCGAAGTAGAAGTAGCTAGTATTTGGAATACCTGAGAGCTTAAGGGACATGAAAGGGGCCACCACTATGGGTTCAATTTTGAAAGTAGATTTTGTGCAGACTGTTTTTTTTTAGATTGCTGATATTACTTTTGGATAAACAATTGTGATAATCAGATTGGAGTTTTGTGTGACCAAACCAGAATTTAGTTTCAGATTTTTAGAAGATGACCATAATCAATCCTAATACTGATATAGTCGATTGCATTGTTGATATCTAGTTTTTTATTTATTTATGGTTCTCCTACATAAACGCACATACACTTCACTGCTTATTAAAGAAGTACTGATCTGATTTTAAACTTCTATCACTCATTGTTTCAGGGGATGTGTTTTGTCCTCATTAGGCCACTGTCAAAGAATATCTACAGAAGGATAAACAGGGAGGTGGCAGAATTATTATGGTTGGAGCTTGTATGGATTGTTGACTGGTGGGCTGGTGTTAAGGTGAAGACAACTTAGTCTTTTATAAGTAAATTTTCTGGACTGGAAGAAGCTTTATTTACTTGTGAGTTGATGGTTTTCTTTAATTGTATTTTCATTTGCTAAACCTGGTCCATCCACAGGTCCAAGTATTCACAGATGATGAGACCTTTCGTTCAATGGGTAAGACCAAAGTTCTGGTAGAGAGTCCCCATGCTTGGGGTAATTTGTGTTGAGATGACATATATACTCTTTTCTAAATCTATACTAATAGATTATTTTTATATTGTTTTGTAAATTATTGCAGGTAAAGAACATGCACTTTTGATATCCAATCATAAAAGTGACATTGACTGGCTTGTTGGATGGGTTTTGGCTCAGGTGCGTAATTGTATAATGTCCTTAATCAAGAATACATATAAAGTTTATTTATCTATACTTTTTATACTTGTACGTTATCTTAGTATCTTTTAGTCCTACACATTAACCCTTACCTGTAAATTCTGTATAACTTTTTGCTTATGGTTCACGATTTATACTTTTATTCTGATTTGTTCTTGAAATTATATGAGACAGCGTGCAGGTTGCCTCGGAAGCGCGTTAGCGGTAATGAAGAAATCATCAAAGGTCCTTCCGGTGCGTTGATTAGAAGTCTGATCAAAATTTCTGAATTATACTTAACCTCTGAATATATTGTTTAATCATCTCTTTGTTCTCAAAAAATTATCTTAACCCTGTCTAAATAAAACGTTAATGTAAAGCTTTTCCCCTCATAAGTAGCAGTAGGTTGTATTTGAGAACTATTAATAACTAATGCCTAAAGGGAAGGGAGAATAATATCATCATCAAAGCCCATTCCCATTATTTTTGGCCTCGGCTACACGGATATTGGTTCCCCAAGCTGAGCAATCTTCCCACATATTATCGCCTAATCCATGATCTAATCATCAATAATTAATCTTTCAATGCCGATGTTTGAATACAATCATACAATTTGTCAGATTATGAAACCAAGTACTAAATTCTTACTTTTACATGGTTGCTCGTTAATCAATGTCTAATGTTCAGTATTACTTAGAAGGTCATCATCTCAATAAGGTAGGATCCTGAGAGTGGTAACTTGCTGACAGTTCTATCCTTCTTCAGTACTATAAGATATTATCAATATCATACCTCAAACTTTATAAATGTTATTATTTTCTGATAAGCCTAGGTAACTTGGAGACAGTTTTATCAATCTCCAATTTTGTAAGAAATGGCTACTGTCTTACCGAGAATTTTATTCTTCTCTTATTACTGGCAAGCATTGACCCTCAATGTCATATATCACTGCAATCATACCTTAGTTGCTTCTAGCATCTTGTGAACCTCTTTTATGGTCTTGATTGTAAAGTGGTTTCTATATCATATATTTTTGCTTTGCATTCTGAGTTTTCCACACCTGCATTTGAGTTGAGGTCTTATGCTTTCTCAATATTGTCAGGTAATAGGTTGGTCAATGTGGTTTTCTGAGTATCTTTTTCTGGAAAGAAGCTGGGCTAAGGATGAAAGCACATTAAAGGTACATTTTTGACAAGTATTCTATGTATCTGAAAAGCTTTTCAGATAGTCATTTATCTAATTAGTGGATTGTTCCCTGAGCATCTCAACATGTGTCTGCTTTTCAATGACTACTGATATAATCTGAATCTTGTGAGATTGTGTTTGCAGTCAGGTCTCCTGCGGTTGAAAGACTTTCCTCTGCCATTTTGGCTGGCTCTTTTTGTGGAAGGGACCCGCTTTACACCAGCTAAACTTCTTGCAGCTCAGGAGTATGCAACGGCTAACAGCTTGCCTGTCCCTAGAAATACTCTAATTCCTCGTACCAAGGTTAGAATTTCTATCATCTGTTCTCCTTATAAGTTCTTTCTCTTTTGAATTCATTTATATGCCCTTTTCCCTTCTTTCCAAGTCCCTCTTTCTCTTTATACGTTGGCTAATTGAGGATGCCTAGAAAGTCTTGCTAAGAGGTTAATTTGTCTTTTCAGGGTTTTGTTGCAGCAGTAAGTCATATGCGATCATTTGTTCCAGCTATATATGAAACAACAGTGGCCATTCCTAAAAGTTCACCTGCACCTACAATGTTGCGACTCTTCAAGGGGCAGCCTTCTGTGGTAAGCCTATAGCACTTGAAATGCTTAGAAAACTAATTACCTGCCGGCAACTTGGTAGTACAAATCTAAAGTCAGTGACGAGCTAAATTAGTAAAATGGGAATTAGTTTCACCTTGTAAATGCTATTACATTAACAAGCTAGCATCTTTTCTAATAGTTGAAGTAGCATTTGTATTGGATTTTTTTTTTGGAGAAGAAGAACACCAAACACTTGCATTGCTGTGCTTTAATAGGTCCATGTGCATATAAAGCGGCATTTAATGAAGGATTTACCTGAAACAGATGAAGCTGTCGCTCAGTGGTGTAGAGATTTGTTTGTAGCTAAGGTGGGTAGTCCTCAACTGGTATTCCATCGTTTCATATAAAAATTTCCACTTTGCATGAACCATAAATGTCTTAGGTCAAAGATGACCCGAAAATAAAAGACATACCTTACTATATCCAGTCTAGAGTCCCGATTACCTTTCATTTGTATTTTTGGCCTTACCAGGATGCATTATTGGATAAGCATATAGCAGATGACACCTTTAAGGATCAAAAGTTGCAGGACACTGGTCGGCCAGTAAAATCTCTTGTGGTGAGTTACTTGTCGACTTTAAAATGCTGCTTTATATTTATATAAAAATATATATATGTGGTTCTGATATTTTGCTGCAAAAATATCAGGTGGTTATCTCTTGGGCATGCTTGCTTATTCTGGGAGCTCTAAAGTTCCTTCACTTATCTTCTCTTTTATCCTCGTGGAAAGGTCTTGGGATTTCCGCATTTGTTTTGGGCGTAATCACTCTCCTGATGCAGTTGTTAATTCGGTTTTCTCAGTCTGAGCATTCAACCCCGGCTAAAGTTGCCCCCGGGAGGCCCAAAAATGGGGGGCCCTCTTCAGAGACTAGAGGGGACAAAAAGAAGTAGAAAAAGAAACCCCCTTTTCCTTTTTGATTCTTCTCGCAGCATATCTTCCATAAATTTTGCAGGTCCATCTACCCACCACCATATATTTGTCCAACCTTGTTATACTTGGATACTACTTCAACCTGTTTCGGTTTAATTTTAATTTTCTCGCCTGATTTTTGTATAATTGACAATTTGTGTGCGTGAATACGCAATTTGAAGATCAAATTTAGGGGTAGCTGAGTAGCTCTGTATAGACTTAAAACCTAGATCGGGTGCTGCAGCAGTTTTAGTACTTAATTATTCATTTTTATTACAGTTCCTTTTCTACGTATCGTCATTTTGAGAGATTCTTAGGTAAATTTGGTACAGATCAACTCAAACTCAATAGAAATCAATCGTTGATTTTAAGGAAGTTAAGTCTGATAGATGTCACATTGTTTTATTGGAACATGAAGTAATCTCATAAACTTTATTTGCTAATTTATGTAATTCTCCCTCACCTCCCAAAAAAAAAAGGACAAGGTGCAAAAAGTGAGTTGCCCTGAACTCTGAAGTGTAATTAAGAACTAAAATGTAGAAGAAGATAGTAATTGAAAACGACAAGACATTAGAATAGTGCCGACATTATCAACTTCAAAGTCAACAGTATTAACTATTACTTCTAACTCTTCCTGATTTTATTCAACTCTCACTTCCTTTTCATCTTCTTTTGGAGCTTGCGTTGTTCTTTTTAGTTGCGAGGTGAGTACTATGTATAATGATCCTATCTATCTCCCTCCATCTTCAGGGAAAAAAAAAAAAAAAAAAAATCCAAAATCGTCAATCGTTTTCCAGGCCACTGACAATGGGACAACAGTACCACTCGTGCCCCCCGTTTTCAACTTTAACCGGGCCCAAAGGCCCAAATTGCTTAACTAAAGTCATGATGGTTTACTGAAGGGCCAAATTCCCTCTCCTCCTCCCATTTGTTGAATGTTTTTTTTCTTTTTTGGAAAGTAAAAATGTGTCATGAGATCCATTTGTTGAATGTTAGACAACAAGTAGTACTTGATTCTACTTTACATTTTTCTTATACAAACATGGTGGTTATTAATGTTTGATGGGATCCAATCACTTTTACTAAGTCTTCTGATCAAATAACAAAGTTGTGATCAAAGTTTAAACTATGGGCTCTCTGGTTTTGATGAAGAATTGAAGAAGGCAGTAATGAGATTGGGTCAGACCTCAGACTAATGTAGTAAGTGATCCAGAGAGTAGTTGAAGAAGATGATATTAAAATCTGACGTCATATCTTTTGTGAATAGTTTCACTCAATCATTTGCCTCCTTCTCCTCCCTATCTAATCTTTATATAATTTTTTCGGATGATTAAAATGCATCGGTCACCAAGTCACATCACTTAGGCAATCTATCCTGAAAACTCTCCGATTTTAATGGAGTTATTCTAAACTGCAGTTTTGGTAAATGTCAATTTTACTAAACGCTACTTTCTAAGTGAAGCTTAGCCCTAAATTCAGAGTTTGAATGAAATCTGAGTTGGTCCATAAATATTTGTACACAATCAAATCATGAAGATATAACACAACTGAATGTGAACATTCATAGAAAACCACCCAACAATGTCTGGGTTTGTTGGGATCATAGGGGATCGGAAACTGCAGACAGAGATGTTTAGAAAATGCAAAACTAAAAACATGAATGTAGTAAATTCACTCGTGCTGTCTTGGGCTTGTAATATAATACAATTATAATTTAATCACCCATCAGATAGATCTCTTGATCAGGTAGCCATAAGCTAAGCTAGACAATCAATAAACAAACCATATTGTAAACAGTTATTTTATATTAATGTAAAGTATTTATCTTACATTTATTACAGAACCAGATGCATATAGTGTTTCCCATCTCCATGTTCTCCAGTTACTGAAATCATGCTTTTATGTTGGCTGCTTTAATATTTAAATACAATTGCTTACGAATTTTGATCTTCAATTCTACATATATGTATATATTTTGGATCTAAAAAAGATTATAGTTAGTGATCAAAGATTTACATGTTTAGAGATAGTATTATACATGTAAACGATATATGATCACGTGATATATACTACATCACATCATAATCATAAATATATATTTTTTTATACATCATCTCCCTGAAACTTATATTTATATGACACAGTCATACATATATGAATACAAGAATTTGTCATATAACATATCAAATTCCTCTACTTACTTTAGGGTAAAGTAAAAAAGTGGAATATTGGTTGTCTTCTCTTTAATTTATGACCAAACATACATAGCCCACAAGCCCTGAGCAATTATGATGCATCAACATCCTTCCTTCCTTCCTACAATCTTGTATTTTGTTATGTTTCTAATTAACATATTCTTATTATTTTGTATTACTTTTCTACCTATAACTATAAGCACATATCAAGTTAATAAATATAGCATTAACCAAGCCGATTATTTTGAAATCGAATTCATATAAACCTAATGAAGTTAACCAAGTAAGAAATTAACAAACAAGCTCATGATCATGTATGTCTTATGTATGTATGATTATGAATAGATTCTCAATTTATTGTACAGAAACTTGAAGACAATAGTTCAAAATTTGGGGATCCCTAGCTAGCTAGCACCCCATGTAAAAAGGTTTCTTCATTGGTTGACATTGCTTTCTCCATGTAAAAAGCATTTGGGGCTATTTAGAAATGCTTAATTATTTATGACTTATAAATATATAAAATAAAAAGATGAATAGATGACTAATTATATTAGCGATCAAAAAGAAAAAGAAGAAAAAAACAAAAAAAAAAAAACATGTGTAACTTTACTAGTAGCTTGAGTCCATCAACAAAGAAAGGAAAACAAATCTCATTTCCACTCTTCTAACAAATAAAATCACCTCTCACACTTTCTCTCTCATTTCCACTATTCATCTCTTCACTCCTAAGCTTCTGCAAGTCTTGATCAAAAATGAAAAGATGGCTTGATTGATGATAGCTTGACTTTAGGTAAGGTCATCTAACGATTTAATAAGCCATGGAAGCATATTAATGTAGAATTGCAAACAAAATAATTTTGTGCTATGTTTTATCAGTTGAATTCTAAAATTATCTATATATTTTAAAATCCTAAAAAAAAATAGATTCTCTTAACTTTCTAGAGATATCAAGAATACCAATCTGTAATGATAGAGGTAAAAAATTTCAAAGCTCAATAATCAATCTGTAAAAATTGAAATTCGAACTAAGAGTTTTAGGTACTCTCATAAACTTTTGGTCATAATAATATTTATAGAAAATTATGAGATTTTATAAAAATAAACTAGAGGTCATGACCTTTCAAATCTATATAAGACTAAATAGTTTCAATAGTTGAGAAAGAAGTTATCAAATTTCAAAGTTGATATTAATTAGTTGGTTTTCAAAAAACCTAAAATTAAAATAGAAAATTTGATAAGTTATAACTTTTTTCTACTAAGTTGCATTGAGAAAATAACATATCAAATTAAAGCTTGATATGTTAAATTTCAAATGAGAATGGTCTTAGAATTTTTTAATGATCGTGCTCCAATATAAAGGTAAGGAAATGAAACCGGTTATATTCAGTTTTGTTTTCAAACAGTTTTTAAACAAATGAGTTTTGAATGGGTAAATGTAGGAATCTTAAGCTGAAAGTTTTACAGTAGCTTAATAAGATATTTTTAAATATATCTTTCAAATTTTCAAAACTTATAGAACCCTCAGGTATTAAAAATAGATCTTAACCCAGACATTTGAAAACTAAAAATTAAATATAAGGGAAACTCTTAGTTTTTAAAATATGTACTAAATGATTAATTTTTAAGTAGAAACTCTTATGGAACTCATATAAAAAGTATAAAGAAATATAAATAAAATTTCAAATCAATGGCAATTATAATTTATAAGATACAAAAAATCCAAACCTCTACTAAGTACTTGAATGAGGGTTAGCCTAAACATTCTGTTTCCATGGGCTAACTAGAAAAGCTTGAATCGTAAGGGAAAATAATAATAATCTAGAAGGAAAAACTTGAAGAAAAGTTACTCATTTAATCAAGCAAGTTATATAAGAAAAAATTTGGAACTAAATTCTTAAAAATAAATGAGAAATGTATAGTGAGAAAAGTTAACTAAATAGAAAAATTTATAGAAAGTTATATTTTTTTTAAGTTAAGTTAAATTCTTAATTGAATAGAAGAACAATTGATCCAATATTAGGGAAGCACTCGAAACCCTTCAAGAAAAGCACGAAATCCAGATAAGTACAAATCTCACCTACAACATGACAATTATTTTTTAAATTTCAAGAGTTATTTCTAATGATTGCATGATTGTTCACGTTGTTAATTGATTTGTCATTGTGAATTGATTGACTATAATGAGTGTTATAATTATTATAGTTGTTGTTGTTGGAAATTCTTGAATAATATATGTACTCATGATAATCATGTAAAGTTTACCTCATATTTCATGATAGGAAATTAAGAGATATACGAAGATAAATAGAAATGAGATAAAATAGTTAAGTGCCGTATTAAACTCTCGAAAAAATGGCTGAGATCCAATGAAGACATGATTATCTGAAGGCATGCTAATACATGCCAATGCATGTAAGAACTATAGGCAAGTTCGGATCGGGTTGCTCTCTCATCTTTCCATTGGCCGAATGCTCATCTAGTACATACACATGACCAATAAGAGAAATAGTAAGATGGAAATATATAATAATTCTTATGAAGAGTATGAGTTTTAAGATTATTATATGTATTTATATTTATAACTGTTTTGTGAATTATGTTCGTACTTACTAAACGAAAACTCACATCTTACTTTTTATATTGTATGCATTAAGGATAAGCAGCCGATCTAATTATCCTGACAAACTTACTTTGAGGATGCAATATATATAGAAAAGCTAGTGGTACTAAGACTGAGTTACATTGTAAATTTCCGTTTTAATATCATAAATAATAAAAATTATAAATATTTTTTATGTATCATAAAAAATCAATTAATAATTTAAAATTCTACTTATAATTTTTTTTGAAATTTCTTAATGAACAGGTTCATATTTTGTAGTATATCATATAACCAGATTCATTTTTTTGCATGATAAATTTTGCAAAGAGTAAAGAAACCCTTTTAATGACTAAAAACTCTTTTAAAACAAAATTCGTAATTAAGTGATGTAATAAAAAAAAATATTTAATAAAATAAAAGTGCGAACAGGATCGTTACATGCCCTCAGACTGGGACAATATTGATCAACTTGAAAAAAAAAAAAAAAAAAAAAAAAAAAAAAAAAAGATATTGGTATGAGGGAAGATTGAGCCGACAACAAGTCCTTGTTTCTATGCAAATGTTGGGGGCATTCTGATTGGAACTACTCGCTTCTTGTCGTCCCATTAATGTATCTTCTTCATCTTTCTTCATCGTGTCTTAAAATAATTCATATTTTATTTATTAAATCAAATTAAAATTGTAAATTGTGCATTGCTTCGATCTTCCAACTTCCAAGCAACATCCATGCTGGGGATGGGTGAAAAACAAACTGCAGTTTCTGACCATACCTTCTTCTTTTTTTTTTATCATTCTATACACTTTGATGTCACCCAGAAAAAAGACTGCTGTCAACAAATTTTCTTTCATTTTCTTTCTTATAAAATTTAAACCATAAACATACAAAATTTGTAGTACTTAAAGCTATATATTCCGATTTTTTAAGTATGATGCTTAATTGCCACCCATTATATTACTTCCACTTCCGAAAATCTTTCTGGATTCGAACTAAAAAAGAAAGAAGAAAGAAAAAAAAAAAAAGAAGTATGATTCTTAATTTGGATTTAAACATTAAAGTAGTGTTATACTGTTTTTATATATGGTAAATATTTGCTTAATTGACTAGTCAAGCTAAAAGTACTTGAGCTTAATTATTTAATGATTCGATTGCATAATTATGAAACTCAACAAACCTTAAAAGGACCACTAAAGTCTATTTCTCTCTTAGATTCTATTACTCAGACAAAAAAACAAAAGTTAAGGGGAAAAAAAAAAATTAATGGATTCTTTCTTGTAGTAATCACATAATTCATTTCTATTATTCCTCACTATATGTGATTCTTAACTTTTTCCACCAAATTGGCTTTAAGCTTAGCTACCTTCTTCCCATCCCTAATGTGTACTGTACTGTAAATGTAATCTCTCTCTCTCTCTCTCTGCATCATCCACTGCCTTCAGCCATCTTGTACTTTCTCTCTTTCTTCTTCTATAAAACCAAACCCATAACTATTCATCTCCTCTCAAACAAAAGCAAGTTTCTTTCAAACCACCATGGCTGACTATCCCTACTCATCAAATTTCTACACAAGTCTTTTCAAATTCAACCCTATCCAGTACCAATACTACCCACCTCAACCAAACCCACCTTTAGCACCACCACAACCACTTCCTCCGCCCTACACGGAGGCCCACAACTTCTTCTTCAACCCCCATCACGCCCACCACCAAGACCAGTACTCTTTTAGTAACAGTAACTCCCATCAATTTACTCCACCTCCTTCTCCTCCTCTTAGGCAAGCCCTCCCTCTTCTCAGACTCAGCCCTACCAAACAAGAAAAAGAAGAACATGATCATAGCCATAACCAGGTAGAACAAGATCAAGAGGATGAAGATGAAGAGGAGGAGGAGGAGGATGCGGCCAATTTGAC
The DNA here is from genome assembly GCA_027186245.1 of Coriaria nepalensis. Lineage (NCBI taxonomy): Eukaryota > Viridiplantae > Streptophyta > Magnoliopsida > Cucurbitales > Coriariaceae > Coriaria > Coriaria nepalensis. The sequence continues at coordinate 407,621 of CP114483.1, forward strand.
TGTGGCACTGCACATAGGGTTGCCAAACCCTAGCGCCGCTGAACTGGCATCTGTGCTGTCATATGCTTCAGCTTCTTCTTCTGATCATCATAACCATAATCATGATCATCAGATCAGCAGTAATAACAAAGATCATACAAATGATGATGATTATGATGATGATTCTGGAGGGTATAATCACATGAGAAGGCTGAACAAGGGTCAGTATTGGATCCCTACTCCTTCTCAAATTCTCATTGGCCCCACTCAATTTTCTTGCCCTGTTTGCTGCAAGACCTTCAATCGATACAACAACATGCAGGTCAAATAATTCTAATCATCCGATTCATTTCCTACTGCTTACTTATGCTTATCTTATTGGGTTTTTTTTTTTTTTAAAAAAAAGAAAAAAGAAAAAATTAACACCTTTTGATATATTTTTTCCGGTTGTTTTAGATTTGCATGGTATAATAAATATATATATATATATATAATTTTTTTTTTTTGTTTTATTTCTTCATGATGGATATAAATGTTCAAGTGAGGTGATGATATGATCAGTGGTACTAGTACTGTACGAGCTAGCTTCCTTTATGTTGATTGAACAACTCAGACAATGTTCCTTTTGCCTTTAGGACCGTGAAGTCTTTGCTCTTTGTCAGGCCGCCCAGTGTGTACAGAAAATGAGAAAAATCCTCTTTTTTTTTTTAATCTATTTATTTATTACAAGATAAGATTTCATCATTATGATTTTCAAAATTTTAGTACAAAATTTAATGATCATCTAAGATAATTTATATATTATATTGTATATATACATAGTAACATAGGATGTCATTTGATCGAGTTTTTAGATCTCATGAGAATAGATTGAAAAAGTCATGGCGAAGATGGAACTTTTCATTTGATCAGATCAGTGCCGTCAATGACGTTAACAAACATCCGTTTAGTTCCTTGTTTCTTTCAAGATATGAAATCACACTAACATAAACAAACTGACGCCTTCGTTCTCTTTAAGATATGATGTCTTCTGGGATATATGACCTTAATTTTCGGACACATTCGATTTTGTTTACACCGGAAATGTAATTAGCATCATTTGATTTGTTATATGATCCATTAAAGCTTCCTTTTTCGTGCTTATATTTGTATATAAGTTGTGCTTCATCGATGAATGATTAACCTAGCTAGTTGATTTGTTGGAAAAATTACTTGACATCGTTTAATTATATCTATCTATCTTTTATGTGAAATCTAAGCTACTTCTAGCGTACCTAATTAATCATCCACACTTTTGATATGAAGTGTAGATGAAGCTGGATATCAATTGTTAGAATCTCCCCATTTTTACTATTCTTTTACTCCTATACATATAGATCAATCGGCCTAGCTGCACGATATATTTTGTTAGATAGCATCAAGATCTTGCGCAGTGGGGAAATCGATAGCATTGATAGACATACATTCTTTTTTATGTTTTTTAATTTTGTTTTATGATCTTTAGATGACTGAATTGTTTGATTTTGCACTGGTAGATGCATATGTGGGGGCATGGATCTCAATACAGAAAAGGGCCAGAATCACTAAGAGGAACACAACCAACCGGAATGCTGAGGCTTCCGTGCTACTGTTGCTCGCCGGGATGTAGGAACAACATAGATCATCCGAGAGCAAAGCCCCTTAAAGATTTTAGGACACTTCAAACACATTACAAGAGAAAGCATGGCATCAAGCCCTTCATGTGTCGGAAATGTGGCAAGGCATTTGCAGTGAGGGGCGATTGGAGAACTCATGAGAAGAATTGTGGCAAACTCTGGTTCTGTATTTGTGGGACTGATTTTAAGCACAAGAGATCTCTTAAGGACCATATCAAAGCTTTTGGGAATGGGCATGCAGCTTATGGAATCGATAATCGTGGATTCGATCAAGAAGAAGACGAGCCGGCTTCGGAAGTCGAACAAGACAATGAATCCATGCAATTGTGAAAGTTTTATTGATCTATTAATTAAGAAGAGTATTTATGTTAGTCTACGACTTTATAGATATATATACATATATTTATGTGCAAACTTGTCATAATGTGTTCTTCTATTCTTCTATGACTATGGGACCTTGTATTTGTTAGCATTAATATAGTTAAGGCAAATATAAGTAAATACATTGTCTTCTTCTAAGCCATGCTTATTATGGGTTTTTAATTTTGTTTTCGTTCATTTAAGTCCTTTTCATCTCGAACTCACTCTTTATATTTCCATTTCCATTTATATGTAAAGGATTATATGCACCTCTAAGATCAGTACATATATATATATATATATGTATGTATGTATGTTAGAATGTATAATGTAGGTCTAAAATGAAGGTTAAGAGAGACAGGTAGTAGGCTTTTCATCTACTGCGTATATTTACCTGCATCTGCTTTTTCAAGGTCTGCCATACTTGTTTGATGCTCCTTTTTGCTTTGCTTAGTGGTCACAGAGAGACAGAGAGAGAGAGAGAGAGAGAGAGAGAGGTCTTCTTTGATTGATGGAACATATACCATTCGAGATTCATTATTAACAATTTATCACTTTATTTTATTTATTATTTTATTAATTTATAGTATATTTATTTATCGGAAAACCAAAAGCAAATGATTAGAAAAGAAAAGGGTTGGCGAGGAGTGTAGATAACTGTACACTAAATGAGTGAAAAGGCTACGTCCTACGTATGTATGTATATTTGTGGTTTGACTGGTTTCAAATAATTTCTTATTTTGAAGTCAACAGTCTTATTAGATTATAAAAAATCATGAGTTGACTGGATAGGGATGAACATAATATGAAATCAATCAGAATGTATGGACAGATCCTAACTCAGAGAAAGGGATCCATCTGCAAATGTACATTAGTCATGTGGACCCACAGTATAAACTCGATTATATATATATGTATATAACTTGCTAAACTCCAACTGTACATCCATGCCGTATAAGTATAACGTATAGTCTGATTCATTAACGGTAGACCGACATATCGACAGCACATCCCGTTCTCTGCCTCTCTCTGCATTCTGGTGGAGAATGGGAAAACACGTACGTCCTGTACTCAACTGGGTGTGGAAGAGGAAGACTAAGAATGATGATAGCGGGAAAAATTATACAATTATTTGCTTCGGTACGTACATAGTATGCTAATTAGGGTTATTATATGCTTAATTCATTTTGGTCTGAAAATTATTTATATACATGTTGGTGGCCATGTGGTGTGTTCGTGAATTTCCAAGCATTTTACTGTTCATAATGAATGTACGAATGAATGAATGTTCTAGACACTAGCGTAAGTGTAGTACAATAAATTTGACCCTCACATCTCTATCTCGATCATTGCATATATACGTCAATTTCTTATATTATACATCAATCCGATTCATTAATAATCATACCATTCATTCACATGCATTATGAGACATATGTTCTTTATGCAATAATACATTATAGTTTTTTATTATATGAATTTTATATTACTTACCTTGTCTCTACGTACAAATAAAGTAAACACCATTGTCACCTAATTTTTTCTTTCTCCTCCCTTTGTCTCTATATTCCAATGTCGAGGAGACAGCTCTGTCTCCCTTTGCTCCAAGTACTAGATTAATTTTCATACCTTATTTTTGTAAACTCTAATTAATTTATAACTTATATATATAAATACGTACGTACATATAACTAATACTTTACTAGGGTTTTTTTCGATCAAATCTATAATTAACTTAAAATGTTTACGTGTGATTCTTGATTTATAGAAGATAAAGTTGTGAGAGGTAGGGATAAAGGTAAGGAATAGGAGCTACTTTTGATTCTCAAAGTGGATGAGACAACTAAACTTTGTTTTTGAGTAAAAGGAAAAGAAGAAAGGCAAAACATAATATCTGACCTAAATCATGTAATCACTTATTTTTTTTTTAAATCAAAAGTGGGAAAATCAAATTCATATATATATATATATAATATTTCCAAAGGAAAGAGGAAACGAAAAATCTTCTTTTGGACTATACCTAGCTATAGAGCCTACATGTAAAGAGAAAGCTTATCATCATTATCCATGATATGATATGCCTTGCTCTGCTTGCTTTTCTTCTGCTAAAGCTTGCTACTTATGTTGCCCTTCATATCTATATGCCAGCTCGGACATGCATCAGATGAGATTCTCCAAGTTGAATGTATATATATATATATATATATGGAAAACTTCAGAGAGAAGAGAAGAGGGAGGAGATAGTATTGATTAGAACTCCTTTTTTTTTAAAGTTATATAATCATCATCTCAGACACTCATGTTTTATGAAAGAGGCCCAGAGGGTATAAGTATAACCCAATTCTTACAAGCAAACCAGTTTCAACGTTGAATCATGTGTAGTTCAGGTCTACAAGCAAAAAGAAGAAGAAGGAAGAAAGCTCCTACATGATATCCTACCATGTTTGTGTATAGTCAAACTCGGTCCAGAAGTCAACAGAAACTTATTTAACAGCCTCTTAAGTGGGATTGTAGACTGATAATTATACAAGTTATAAGGTGACAGTAAAGATAATTAGTAGATTCATGAATCATTCAGCGGTTGACCAAGAATCCTTAATGTGCTCTAACAATGAGTAGTAATGTTGGGCCCGATTTGAATTAGGGTTGACCTCATCATTTTCAATTTAACAACCTTTTCAAGCTACCAAGTCCATGGTTTGAGATAATGCAACCCCGTGCAATGCGTTAATCATCATTACGACCGATTACTACTTAATTATCAGACCAGTCTTAGTTAATCATGACAGCACTGTACAGTATTAGAGTACTACATGCGTCAAATCAAGCTTCATTAGACCGACTGAATTGTATGGCCAAGATGAAGATGAATGCTCCCGTGGGCCATGTTTGCATGCAAAGATATGGATTTGAGGACACCACTACTACTGCAGATGAAAATTTATAAAGGCACGTCACTGTCTCTTTCTGAAACAAAAAAAAAATATAACAAAAATTTGAAGCAACTTTTTCTTTATGAAAAAAGAGCACTTTCACCATCTTCCTAGAAGGATCATATTCAAATATCCCTTAAAAAAGTAGATGAGGAAAATTTATGGAAAGAAAGAAAAAACCATAAAAATACGAACTATAAAAACTCACTATCTGGTTGCAAATATACTATAGAAAATCTTACATTCACCATTGTCATTTTCATGCAACTGGCAAGTTATTTGCATGAATGTTCGAAAAATGAAGTGAGCTGATTAGCCAGCAAATGAGGAGAGTCAACCAGACAGATAGAATAAAGATGGAGCCCATGTATGTACATACTACATACCCATTTGCTAATTGATCATCATGTCCAAAATCAATGTACGTATACATTTATATATACACGTGACATGCCCTAGCTAGATTTATATACATATGTTTATATATGCCTTTCTACAAGATTTATAGGATTATAAATGAGAAAGGTCGCTAGCTAGATACTATTGCAGTACCATTCTCCATCTTTAAGACAGTAGACACATTTAACTTGTTCTTTGTTCTTGACGTGGAACCCCACCCAACAAAACAAAAAAAAAAGAAGATGTTTTTATTCATATTTCTTACTTGTTTACTTTCCTCTTTATCATGTTACCTTCACATTCAAACTACTTATTTGTATTTATTTGAAGATTAAGTTACACAAATAAATAGGTAAAAACAGATTAGTTAAAGTTTATAAGTGGGTGTTTAATTAGGTACGTGAGATGAGGTTAAAAGTTAAAATTGAAAAGTGTGACACTACACCCCCCTTTACTTCATTCTTAATAATTAAGTAAACTAGTTTTTTCATTAGTTGCTTAACAAGCTAAGTTATTAATTAAAGGTTTTCAACTCTTTAATTTGCTTTTTAAGTGAATGTAACTTTTACCACAATCTTTCCCCATTCACTTTTTCCTCTTAACATAATAACTTTACAAAATCCAATAGAAATATGACTTAAAAAAGATCTTTTTATATTGCGTGTATTGATTAGTTTTTAATCCCTTTCCTAATTAATATATAAAACTTTTGTGATTATGTAAATTGATAAAGATTAATTATAGCTAATTACGTGAGAATGTGACATGTGAGAGAGATTTTGGTTTCCATGTCTGTCCGACCTCAAGTATATGATAATCTAAAACACCTGCGTTTCAACAGGACATGTCACTTGTCATAAGTACTATGTATTTATGACCAATGTGACATTGTTTTGTCAACAAGTGCTCCCATTTTTGTTTAGGAAATGATGCAATTCTTGCCTTATATGGGAAGGGGAGGGGAGGTGAGGTAGACAGGCTAGTTTGGTCATTGCCTCACGTCTTCTAAACTTCTAACTTCTGAATCTCAAATATGCATTATTGTCTATTCTTCCTAAAATTCTGCATCTCCACATGGATCTAGATGCCAACCTTTCCCTTTTTACTGTTACCCATAATTCCCATACCTGAATTCGTTAATTAATTCGTGTGTGATTATGTAGTTGGTTAATATTTTCTGGATCAGACATCATGAAATTAGTTGGGCCTGACCCTTGTGACGAATCTGGTTTGGGCTTAAATATTTTTCAATGCCTAATTCTGTGGACGACAGGCCCAATCTACAACAGTCCTCCACATATTTCCATTTCGTGAGCTCGTGCTCACAGCTCATACCATGGTCTCGGGCTGAGCTACTATAGCAAAGCCCAATTAGAGTGAGAGACACGGCACAGAGCGTTTGGTTTTACTATCCTAAAAGCGTTGGAATTTATCGTTAATGTCTTCTAAACATCAGAAAATAGAAATGACATCAAACTACAGTTTGATTAAAACTTCAAAGCGATGCAAGAAGAAGCTAAGCTCAAAGCTGGCTTGATCCTCAGTTTTATTTCTTACATAAAAGCAATGAATGATAGAAGATCCTCACAGTATCGTACACTAACAAATCAACTTCCGCAATTGCAAACAAAAACAGATCGATTGAAGCGTAAAGCGTTCGTTCCTGATCATCATCTCAGCTACAATGTGAAATTAATTTAATGCACGTAGAAACGAAGAAGGGAGAGGATCAGAGAGGATCCAAGTACAGCACCAGAAATCCGAAGTGAGAAACCAGATCCAGCGTCCATTGTCGGAGCCGGTGCAGGAGCGTTGCCACTACCATCGGCCGTCACTAAGCTCGCCGCCATCAAACAGATAGCGAGAAGATACACGAGGTTAACGAAAGAGTTGGAGGAGATCATGCTGCCGTGAGCCATTTGAGATATAGTGGAGGATATATAGATCACGATCGAAGAAGAAGAAGAAAGGAGTTAAGGAGGTGATATTGCAGGCGGGGTTTCAATAAGATGCGGAGGAACGAGAAATATATAGGTCCTGTGAAGTGTGAAGTGTGTGAACTGTGAAGCGGCGTGTGGGACCGATGGAGAACGTGGACAGTTCGCTTATTAGTTGGCAAAAATCGTTACGTAACAGCTTAACTGTTTCTAGCCTAGCCTTCGCCTTTTCAGGTAGTTTGTTACGTGGACCAGTGCCCGTTTAGTCGGTGAGACGATGGCTATGCGGCGCCGTATTTCATTTTGACGCGTTGCTCAAAGTTCGAATCTATGTCGGCAAAAGCTTAACGGGCCGGGTTTATAATTTGAGCGGATCCCAGCTCAGCCCAGTCCAATTCACTATCTAGACAATTTTATTTATTTATTTATTTTTTTTAGTAAGAAACAAAAAAATTTCTGAACTATTTCTCAAAGAAACAGCAACACACATTGAATGAATATCACAATTTACACATTTATTCTCGTACTTCTTTGGATAACAAAATTACAAAACACAATTAAGAAAAACAAAAATCTTGTTAGGACCACCACCCAAATTAGACTTTTGTGCTGAAAGTAAACTCTGTGTCAATCAGATAGCTGTTTCTCTTGAAGATACGGCTTCTTCCCCGAACGGCTTTAAAATCCCGGCAAGTTCTTCGAGCTTGTCTTGTTTAAGTAACCTCGCACACAATTCGAGAAGAGACTCCAGAGCATCAGCTCTTTGCTGACTTGGCACTTCCCCTGCTGATGCCGATAATGTCCTCCGTAAATAGATTTCACTTGCCACTTGATTATTACTGTTATTCCCGATTGTTACTCCAGCATCAACTTTACTCGGAAGTTCTTCGATTTTTCTCTCAAATGATGAATGGTTTACCATGAGGCCCATCTTTGTCATTAGCCGGTGATGGACATTTCTCTTCACTGGGCCCGGATTTCAGTTCTCTGTCTGGTTCGTCAATAGCTGATGATGAGCACTTCTCTTCACTAGGCCAAGTTTTCAGTTCTCTGCCGGGAGCTTCGATAGCTAGTGATGAACATTTCTCTTCACTGGGCCCAGAGTTGTCAGTACTCTCTTCCAGTATACTGGTTCACTACAAATCTTCGTCTTCGGATCATCCGGGCTCCCAGTCTTCACAATATCAACCTCTAGCAAATGTTGAGAACTCACAGTAGATGGTTCTATATGCTGAAAATTCGGTCTGCTCCTCTCTAAGGTCATCACGATCGCTTTGTTGTCTGCATTGCAAATGGGCATGGCCAGGTCATTGGGGCTGTCTTTCGAACAGTCAGTAGCATTTGAATAACACGGAGGATCAAGTCCAACAATCTTGGTGTTAAGTTTATTGTCTGAACCAGCAGTTGACGATGCTGGCTTTTCATTGGACGGTAAGTTACGAGGCTCCACATCAGCAGTTTTTTTGGAGGGAGAAATATTTTCGGGAAGGTTAGGGACTCAATTCTCTTTAGCTCTGCTGGACTTTGTAGAACTTGTTTCGGGGTTTTGTTATTATCCTTTGACGAGTTGCTTGTGGGATTTACAGGAAGGAAGACTGTTGATGGGTTCCGGCCTTAAATGAGGATATGCCTTAGTAACTCAGCAGCCTACAAATTATTGAATATAAAATCATATATAGCTGTTAAACGGTTTTATCCAAACTGTAGTTTTGAATGCTCAACCAAATGCACATATTAGGATTAGTGTGCAGTCAGTTTTACTCACTGTTGGTCTGTGTTCTGGGCTCTTCCTCAGCATACTCTTGATTATCTGTTTCCTACAAACCCAGAGTTAATACAGAAAAAAAAAGGATTTGCATTTAGTTTGATGTAAGAAAATCGTGCAAGTTGGTTAGAAATTACTTACAATGTGGAGGAATAGACAATTGGAAGAGGAGAAAATGAGGATCTGTTTATCTTATTGATAAGTGCAGCCATATCCTATGATATTCATGAGATCAAGTACGATTTTTCTTATTCTTTCTGTTAGTGATGCGAGAATAATGAAAATAAGATACGGCTCGGAGTAAAACTTACGGGAGCTTTAAATGCTGGTTGATGTGCAGCCATCTCAAACATACAGCAACCTGAAAACCAACACACTCTTCCTACTCAGCAATCAGCACCATCAAAATGAAGAAAAACAAAAACAAAAAGAAAACCTTGAAAAGAAACCAAGGCCAGAGACATTCGTACCAACAGACCATATATCAGACATGTATCCGTAGGGTATATCTGCAAGGAGCTCGGGACACATGTAGTTAGGAGTACCAACAACCTAATTGAAACAATCATACCCAAAAAAACAGAAAAGAAAAGAAAAAAGGCATTCAATTTTCTAAGCTCTAGCAATCAAGCAATTGCTTTCGAGGATTGTTTGAGGCTCAAGTACTTGATCTCACTAACATGTTCTTACCGAGGAAGCATGGTATTCCGTGTTGAGTACTTTAGCAAGTCCAAAATCCCCCACACATAATAATATAAAAATTGTAGTAAAATTGGAGATAAATACACTTAAAAGGCACCAATAATTTCCATTTAGTATTGTTCATACCGAGTCGAATGTCATTGCCCTTGGTAAGGAATATATTTGAACACTGAATATTGAAGAACATTATGTCAATACCACAGTTTTCATAGGATTGGGTTTTTATCAGAAGCACAGATGTTTTATTTCCGGACCTTAAGATCCCGATGAAGTACGCGATTGGAGTGGAGGTGAACCAACCACTTGCAGATCTTCTGAGAGAGGGCAAAGAAAGAATAATGTTTACTATACAAATAATTTTCCGGGAAAGTATGTATTGCTTTGTGCTTAATTACTTACCTCTTCTGGAAAACATGTTCCTCTGGCCTTCTTAATTAACTCGACCCTGATCCAAGAGACAGAGAATTGAAATTCAATGATCCTCATTTCATTAAATGAACTTGGAATTGTTAGGTGTATGTGAGCTTATTGATCTCATTCGAGCGATACTTAAAATAGAAGAAACATGGTTATGAAAGTAGTCTTGGCATTGAACCAAGAATAAAATAAGGTTGCTTTTTTTTTGCCTGAAATTTCATAGCCACTGTTGGTACTTACATGTCTCCTCCTTCACAATAGCCAGTTATAATGCATACACAATCTCCCTACAAAACAAAATGACAAGAGGTTCCGTGCTGGACTCGTTTAACGAGAGATTCGGAAACTGGACAATTCAAAGGATAGAAAAGAAAAGAAAAAGTAATAATAATCTCTTATACCTTGTCCACCCAAGCATCTTTGTAATCCACAATATATGGATTATTTAGTTTTGCGATTAAGTCCATCTGAAACAGAAATGGAAGGAATTTTCATGCATACGTCTTTCAGCACAGTTACAAAGGCAAGCACTCTGCTTCATCTGTCCTAGCTTGAAACTCCATTTTGGACGGCAAATATACCGTCTCAAATGCAAATCAAAACATGAAATCCAATTCTACTATGCAATCAAAACAAAATACAACTGGCATAAACATTAGTTACTAAATCACATAAACTAATATTGACTAATTCTGTAAAACTGACCTCCTGGTGGTCAGTTTTTTTGAACTTTTCGGTTTGCTTAGCCAATCGAATCTTGTTGAGGACATAGCTATTATTTGCAGCAGGAGCGTTAAAAGAAAAATGTTTTACAGAATGAGCATTTTTGCTCCGGAAAAATCCAGCGATTGCATCGGAATCAGTCCCACAACTAAATTCAATCTCTTTGAAATTCTGATGTACCATACTCTGAAAATTTGATTTCAAAAATGGATTGCATTTCAATTAACATGCCAATCTTACTTACTTCTTTTGCTCAGTCTTATGGAGAACAAGAAAAGCAGCTCCAAATGCTCCTCTTCCAATCTGTTCTATTACTTGATAATCCTCCATTTTTGACTTCATGACACCATTATCACTCTCCTCCATGGAAACCTTCAAGAATCCAACACAGAGATCAGACACTGTGAGGGGTCCAATCCACAATTCATATCAATAGAATTTGGATCCGAAATAGAAGAAAAAAGGGGGAGGGACGATCAAATTTTTTAACAGAATCAAGCAAAGGGTGACTTCTCTTACACTTTAATTGAACACCCAAAACCTGTAAAGGGAAGGAAATATTGAAGGTAGAGAAGTAGAAAACAATTAAAAGAACTATAAGACTTTTGAAGAGTAAAGCAAGGTTCCATAATTATGATACTCACAGCAAATGTGAAGAGATACCGAGGCGGATAGACAAGCTGGAGTAAAGCAGCCTTGCACTATTTAACTATTATGATGACGATTCTAATAGTAGAATTGTGTACTTTCCAAACGAGCAGAGAGAGAGAAAGAAAAACTTAAAAACTTAAAAGTGACAGGTATGGAGATTGGATGAAGAAGAACGAGAAAGGCAAAAAACTTTGCTTGCATTTACAGATTGAGGGGGAATTGGTTCTCAAATTTTTTCAACCCACGAGAGGAAGAATGTGAATGTTTTCCACCACGTATAGTTGTGATGTCATTTTCCTCTCTCTCTCTCAGGTCTTGACACTTGAAACGTTTTAAGTCTACACCTTTACTTTTTGGACTTTTGATAATGCTTAATGGCCAATCTTCTAGTTTTTACACTGTTTGTGTGTTGACCGGGGGGCGGCGCAACCGCTTTCAGTGGCGGCAGGCGGTGGGTGTGTTTTCACTTACTTTCTGCTTAAATGGTAAAAAATTATCATGAACTGGGGAACATCATGATACAGCAATTAAATTTCAGGTGGGGTAGAAGGACAAAAAGGAACAGACTTTAAATTCAGGTGGGTCTAAACTAGATTTTATGAAAATATATTAGAAGCCAATAAAGAGGAATACTGCTGCCAGCTAATGATACAAGTGACTTACAAAAATATGCCCATTTGTTGTACTTTTTAGAAAGAGGACATCTCTTCATTCGTGCAAACCATGATATAATAACAACAATAAAGTAGACAGTATTACACAATACTGTGTGTAATATTTCTTTTTCAAGCAAAGACAATGTGAATGAATATAAATGTAAATGATCATTTATACTTACACACCAACTTGAAGAACATCAAAGAGTGAAGAAGTTTGGTAAGTTTTAGCCCCACCTTCGTTCATACCAAGTTGTCCCATCTAATCATAGACTATACTTCTATATCCTAACTAAGTATTTGATGGTGGTATTAAAGTATGGTCTCAAAAACCAGTACTTCACCTAAATGCGTAACTTTCCATGGCAACTATGTTTGCCATCACCTCTTCTGTGACCCTGTACATCGTTTGGGCCCAAGGTTGGGTGAGAAGAAGCGAGAACAAAGCATACTACCTTTCTTTGATCTCACATCAACACATGTAGAATCTTACAAAAAAGAGGTACCCACGGCTTTGTCTTATCATAGCAAGTATAGCACCACATGATAGGTACAGCCTTTCTCTTCTCTGTACCTGCATATATATTTTATGGATAATGGCAGATAACCTAAATTAGACAAAACTTAAACAAATGACTTAACAACCATTCACACCAACCATACAAGTAGCAATATGGATGATTGCCAAATCACTCATCTTTATCTAATTTTTGTCTAAGATTAATCTTCCTATAATTTTCCATATATTATAACAAGACAGATCCAAATAGCTATTATACTACAATACCTCCTGAATAACGAAACTTCAAAAACAAAGTTCTTGAAAAGACAAGGAAAAAATTGAACTTGTTTACATAATCATTAAGAAACATATAACATCCACAAAGCTTTCTAACAACTGGAGCGGAGATAAAATTATGTTTCATAGCCAATCTAACCCTGATTTTGAGTAGAGTGATAAGCTGTATACAATCAATTTTACTTTCGCCTAGATTTTTTGGAGGGCATTCGGCTTTCTAGCTTTTGCTTTGCAGCCTCAAATTCTTCTTCAGTTGGTTCAGAAACTTGTCCGCCACCACCACCACCACCACCACCATATTTAGATATCATAGAATCAAACTGCTCCTTCCTTTGACTTCTTCTCTGAGATATTATTGCATACAAATTGGATCCGGACTCTTTGTTTGATCTGTAAATAGTTTCAAAGGGTAAGAAAGATTTAATGATCAATTGAGTCAGGTATCAATATATACCGCCCTTAAAACACTATGGATAAAATCAAAATAAAGATCAAGAATACAAAGTAAAACACTCACGATCCTCTCTTTCGTAAAGGACTGGTAGGTGGTTTCATTTCAGATACTTTCTTTGCCCACTTTTGGTAGGGTTTGCTTGCTTTAAGCTCTCCTACACAGCCAAGAGAAGGAGAAGTTATAATCATGAATCAAAGTGTATCTTGCTTAGAAATGCACTTGGATGAGATAGATATGAGATGCTATGCAATGAATTTAAAGCCATCCAGAAAAGCTACATGATCAAAATTAAACTAGAGCACAAAAGCCTGGAAGGTGTCAAGACCCAATAAACAATCTTAAGCAAAAAAGACACTTTAAGTCCTTACCTGAAGCTATGGCTTCGTCTAGAATATCCTTGTAGCGGTGTGAATCAAGCTTAGGATCTGAACAAAGCATTGAGCAGAAAAGTCTGCAAAAGGGGATTAAAAAGTGATTAACAGCATCTTAATAATCTGGGAGAGGAAAGAACATTAACTTTGCTTATATATACCTGTTCATATGACCCCTGTACTTCATGTACAGATCAATCAAATCCTTCTTCTCCGATTCCGAGCCTCTGTAGTTCGCTTCAAACTCTTCAATATCGGCCTCAGTGACCTGTAATAATAATCAAATAGTTGTCTTATAAAGACAAATTGGAGATAGAAATGCAATCGATATTGTCCTGGAAGAGGGTCATTAATAAAAATGATTGATATGACCTTTTTGTACACAGTTCTAAAATATTCGTGTAGATTTCGAGCACCTTCCCTTGCAAGGTCCTGATCAGACAGTAGAGGAAAGATTGTCATAAAATACTGCACATAGTGGTGCCTTTAAAGATGAAAAAACCAAATAAAATTCCTAATTAGCCTGGTTATGCATCTTTCCCTTATCAAATTCTAAACAGAGATGTAAATGATGTGTGCAAAGAATTTCCAGAGAAGAGAGAACAAATCAGAATGAGTTACTCCGCAGTTACTCACATCATCATCAGCACAACCAGTTTGATCATATAGAACCCGTTTCTCTTCATCTCCAAGGATCGATATCACCTTTTGCAGTTCCTGAAACTTCTCTTTAGCTTCCTAGAAAATGAAAAATGTAGGATTGCTCAATTGTTAAAGGAGCATGAATACAATTAACTTGAAAAGACATTAAAAAATGAAGATTAAAATATAAAGCAACTAAATTTACCTCATCACCAGGGTTTTTATCAGGATGGACTCGAAGAGCCAACTTGTGATAAGCTTTCTTAATTTCTTGTTGAGATGCTGTCCTCTCCACACCAAGGACCTAAATGCACGGGAAACTGTTTCTTATATCACGAATCATAATAATTTAAACAGCTCGGATGCAGTGTTTCCCCTAGGATTGAAGAAGAAAAAGAGGATTCTACTAACAGCATTGTCTCTTCTCAACTTGAAATTATATTTAACAAAATACTGAATATCTATTAATATTTTACAGGTTGATCAGTGAAGACGGGCAACTAATGAAGAACATCAGTAAAATCAAGGAAAATTAATCACGATTTTCTGAAGGATTTATATAGAGCAAACCGGAAAACCTCAAATAGGATTTATTTTGAAATGGTTCTCATATTTTATTTTTTTATTTTTACTGAATCAGAGCACGAGAGTTGAACAATGTCAGTGGCTTACCTCGTAGAGACTCCTCTCTCCAGATTGACTGGAATTCATTTGCTGTTCGTCTTCTTCTTCTACTCGTTCCTCAGGAACCTTAGACTTCTTCTTCTTCGCCATTTCTAACAAAGCTAACAAAATCACAAGCTTTGGCTGAAAGAGAGGGAAAATAATATAGCTGATAAAAAGGAACTCCCTTCAAATTTAGGTGAGAAATTTGAATCCTTCGGAGATGATGGTATAAATAAAAAAGTTAGGGTTTTCGATTCCCGCCACTCTACCGTGTGGATTTGGTATTTTCCCGCCGTGAGATCTAGTGTAGTGACGTGTAGGAAAATTGATGTATCTATAGATCTGGACCGTTTATCTTGACTTGATTAAAAAAACTGATTTTGTAGTGGTCCGACCCGAACTTAGGCCCCAGTCCCGCGGTATTCGCCGCTAAACCCTTCTCCTCTCTCTCTCCCTCTCTCTCTCATCATTTTCAGGATTTCACTTCAGTTCTGGCGAATATTGGAGATATGGCATTCAATCTAATATTGCAAGAAATCCAAGAATTTCTGGGGACACTAGCACGAGCAAAAATGGTAGAAAAGCCGCCGATGCTCAGATACTTCGGCGTGAACTGTCTGTCTCTCTCTTTCTCCTCATTACCCGCTCACATGTCTTCCAACCTCTAGATTCGCAATCTGTCTCAAGCTTTGCTCCGTTCAGTTTACTTCGCAGTTCATTCTCTTCTCTCTCTTTATATATGAGCTCTGAATTGGCACGGCGACACGGCTGCATATTATTCCACAGTGTCTAGTGGAATCTACGCACTATTTGCTTCTGTGCCTTCTTGGTCTCTTTCAGTACAAACGGCATGTTCAACTACTAAAACCGATAAAATTTTCGAGGATAATCCGACCGAGAAGAGAAAACTGATTCCTACTCGTCAGACTGTAAGTTCTACAATATTGAACTGTTCATGGGATTTGCTCTCTTTAAGCTTTTTCTTGTGGCGTGCTAAACAACCTACCTATTTTCACAACTCGATAGCCACTGATCATATGGTGGGTGTGTTATTACGTCTACTCGGACGGTTCAAAACGGTGAAAGGGATTCTAATAGTGTTAGAGAGCATTAGTTGTGGTATTAAGCCACAGACATTTTTGCTTCTTTGAAGAATTTATTGGCGGGCAGGGAAGAACTTTTTGGTCTTTGAGGTATTTGAGCAAATGAGCTGTTATGGCTTCATTCCAAACACATTTGCACAAAATGTAATTATGGATGTATTTTTTAAGATTGGGAGTCCGAACGATGCCACAAATGTCTGGAAGCAGATGCCTTTACCAATTTATTTTAATTTTCATATTGCACTAAATTATTTATCTAAATTGGATGATTTAGCAAGTGTCCGAGAAGCTTTTAGATCTATGATGAGAATGGGGTACTATCCTAATGCCAGAACATTTGAAATGCTTTTGAACTGCTTTTGCAAAAAGGGTAGGTTAGCAGAGGCATACAATTGTTGAGTATTATGATTACATTGGGAATTTCCTTGACGGTCAACATCTAGAGTATGTTGACTGATGGATTTTGTCAAATTCAGACTTAGTGACGCAGTTGTTTTATTGGAGAAAATGGGTATAACTGGTTGTTCCCTGAATATTGTAACATATACTAGCTTGATCAAGGGATACATGGATTCCCAACTGGTTAGTGATGCATTTGGTGTTTTAAAGATTATGGAATCTAAAGGGTGTTCTTGCGATTTGGTTCTTTGCAATGTATTAATCGATGGCCTTCGTAAGATCAGGAGATAGATGATGCATTTGGCATTTTCATTGAGATGTCAAATCAGAAAATAACTCCTGATGTCTATACTTTCATCTCCTTGTTATCGACCATGTATTTATCTAAGAGGTGTTTCATTTTACACAAGTTAGTTAGTGGACTTCTTGTAGAATTTGACTTAGTAGTTTATAACTCTCTTCTACGTTGCTCCTGTAAGGATTGAGTTACAGGTTATTCTCTTGTAGAATTATATAATGAGATGCTTGATAGAGGTTGATCACCAGACGGATATAATTTTGCAGAATTGCTAAGTGGGCTTAAAAGAATTGAAAATGCAATAAATATCTACCATGGAATTCTATTGAACTATACAGGTCTTGATGCTCACGTCCACACAGTAGTTATAGGTGGACTAATAAAAGCTGGTAAGTTTCATTCAGCCCTTAGAATACTCCGGAAAGCAACTCTGGAGAACTACCGGCATGATGTTGTATCCTATACAATTATCATTCGTGGGCTTTCAAGGGGTCGGCAAATTAAAGAAGCTTGTCACTTGTATTCACAGATGAAAGAAGTTGGCATTTCTCCTAATGCCCAGATTTGTAATATATTGCTCTCTGGGTTTTGTAATTGTAAGGAGAGGGACCTCAGACTGGTGGAGCAGATGCTACGTGAGATGATGGGTCTGAGGGTACAACTGAGATGTAACAACTTTTTCTGAATATCTAGTATTTTTCGTAAATCACAGTGTTCTGCTTTGGATGGTGGTCTTTTGATTAAGATGAGGGATTTGGGATTAATTCCTGATTGGGAGGCTTCTGGATTATTTTATGATAAACCTATGGATGTTGTTGAAGTAATAGATAAGGACTTGTTTAAAGGCTATTCAGAAACTGATCAATTTGGGGACTCATCTAGCTCCGAGGACTTTTCTGACATGGCTGCCTCAATGGGCTGGGCTAAGGAGAATAGTTTTGCAAGTAGTAAACAGATAAATTTTCTACACTCTGCTAGGAGATTCATCTAACTTCTGGGGCATCAATAAGGTACTACTAGCATCTTCATGCCATTTTTTTTTTCTTTAGGTTAGAGCTTGATTTTTTTAACATCCATTTAATATCTAGGGAATCATTTAAAAAATAGTAGTGTCGTTG
The DNA here is from genome assembly GCA_027186245.1 of Coriaria nepalensis. Classification (NCBI taxonomy): domain Eukaryota; kingdom Viridiplantae; phylum Streptophyta; class Magnoliopsida; order Cucurbitales; family Coriariaceae; genus Coriaria; species Coriaria nepalensis. The sequence continues at coordinate 425,648 of CP114483.1, forward strand.
TTTTACCTTCTGATTGTCTTTTAATTAGAGTTGACCCCTTCTCTGTCTTTTCTTCTAGTTACACCCCTCTCCATCTCATGATCCTCTCCAACGCAATAGCGTTGCTTGCAAAATTTGATCTTTATAGGCAATAATTGAAGCTGGCAATTGTTGGAAATGATGCTTGAAATTGCATAAACTTCTACAATAAGCTTATATAAGTTCTCTCACACTAGATATGTCACTCTGTTTTTGGGTATGATTGTATGGATTGGATGGTGAAGCAATGAACCAATAATTAAGGAGTTGGAAGAAGGTCAAGAGAAAGCACTTTGATTTGGAGATTGAGTTTTCCGTGGTAGGCGCTCAGGGTGTGTGGTTTTGTCAAATTAACTTTCTAGAAAAGAATCTGATTTTACAACTGTGCAGTTGCATTCTCTCCGGTCTAGTAATGTTAGAAGAAAAATGGGGATCACTTAGAAGTCGAATAATGACACATAAAATCATTTAATGCACTTTAGCTTCATTGGTTTCTAAATAAAAGCTATGGAGATTTTTAATTCCATAGAAAAAACATACTATGGCGCATGTATTGTTGATGTCATTGATCAAAGTCCTAAACTACATTAAAATAAACAAACATTATATTTGTATTTCTTACTGGTTTTTTTTTTTTCCCCCTTCTGCATGTTTTCCCTTATCAAGGCTTGGAGCTCTAGGCAACATCTAGAGACTGCAGAGGTGGCTTCTAGTCCAATCAGCAGATTCTGCAGTAAACAGTCCTAAGAAAGAATGGGAGGGGAGCAAACATCATAGGAACAATGTATCTCCTTTGCAATTTCATGATAATACCAAGGTATGATAATTGTTATTTTAAGAGCCTTTCCCTTTTCCCATTTGTGTTTCTGTTCAACAGTTTTTCGGAATTTAACCAGAAACCCTCCATCTTGGTAAAAGCAGCTGTTATACCTATGATATTACGCGTTCTAAAAATGCTACAAGGACTCACTAATAAAGCAGAGACATGATGAACTCCAGAAGCATCATCCATGGGAGAACGCGCGTGATGAATGGTAACTCTACTCTACTACAAACAAACCATCATAAGGCGATGCTTGTAAAAGCGATCCTGTATGTGAAGAAGTGTAAGGAGAGAGCTTAAAAAAACAGGTCGTCCTACATATCGATTTATGTAGGACGACCTGTTTTGCTGCTAAAATACAACCTGTCGTCAGAAAATTCCCATGTGCACACTTTGTAGCTGCATTTTGAAGTACGGCTGTTATGTTTCACAAAGTATATTTAAGATGTATCGGTTTATTGTATATACGGTCTCTTAAAAGTTTTTCCTTATCTCGAACATAAAAAGAGTGCTACATTTATCTGTGAAAAGTGGAGTGTATCATTATTCTACAGCTCCAATATTATAGCTTTCTTCAATGTCATAAGTGAAATTTGACTACACAAACTTTGTGCTTCCTTTTTATTTTATTTTATTTTATTTTATTTTCTTTCATTCTGTAACTCACTCACCTCCACCGACATGTAGAGAAGATCATCATGTCTGGTTTGGTTTCTTCATCAAAAAAACAAAAAGGCCCAACCCGGCCACAAAAATGCATGGCATTGCCTTGCTTGTGTTGTTCAACAGGGGCTTTGGGACTTGTTTTCCGGGTAGTATTCACAGTTTGATGTCTTTCCGTCTTTCCTTGTAGGGCATCTATCTACATGAAAACTTTACATATTGTAGGAATTCTATGCCTTTGGCTTTGAATGCTCTAAAAGGAGGGGATTGTCATCATGATCTACTTGACTTTCTTGAATGCAACAAATTAGAAAGTGCCAGGAGAAAACTATCATTTATGTACACTAGGTGAACTTTGATCGATAATTTTTTGAATAGACCGATGAATTTCAATCGCATACGTGAAGTTTATATATCATATAATATATTAATTTTATTTATATTTTTACATCGTACATAATATCCTAAAAATTCAATAGAAAGTTATTACAGGAAAATTTTATACCGATCAGTAATACAGAGTTTCTAGTTAACTTTAGGTACAAAAGGTATAGTAGTTTTGACAATGACCATAGCTTCAAAATTTCACTAGTATGGTACTATATTTTTCACTGCACATCACGGGTTTGTAAAAATCCAATAAGAATCTTGCAGTTTAATCTAAATCTACTCTCTTGTCCTTTTCACCCTTCACTTTTCCCGCATGAAAAGGAAGAGTCAAACTACCCAGAATGAAAAAAAGTCAACTTTTTAGGCTTCTATTTTTGTCCTTTTATAGCGTGTTCATTTGCATGCTATAATAATCCCTGTACTGCCTGCTTTCTCCCATCTCTCTTTTCTCTTATATAAATCATTACAGCAAGTAAAGCAACTTGTTTACTTACCAACTCAGCTGACTTTTTATGTGGGCAAAATATAAAGAGCTACGACTTGTCGTTTTAATGATGGGGTGGCTATAACAGTAAGGTTAACCTTAACCTTAACCTTAACTACAAGTCATATATAAGTAGACCAATGATCATAAGTACTGTCGTATATGCGTAATAGTGTTGGATTCGGATCTTAGTGAAAAAAAAAATAATAATAATAAAAAAATCGGAGAGGAACAGTTGCACCGTTAGGATCATGGACCCTACATCTAATTGGTTGAGGTGTCTCATCAAGCGGCGAAAGCGGGTGATTCAAATTTAATGAATCATTGAGGCTTGCAGATGCATAGTAGAATTCTGTTTGTGTTGACAGAGAGATTGATTAGTAAAGTTATCAAAGCATGGATTTCTAGGTAGCCATTATTTTACAGTTTTACCCTTCTGTTTATTGACATAAAGTAAACTGTACGTGACATTGAAAACATGGTAAAACGTTTAAAAAATCATATATTTTATCGGTAATTTTTTTGTTTTTTTTTTTAATAAATCTGAAAGGTGATTAGTTATAAGTTTTAGAATAATAATTGAATTCTTAATATCACTAAATATATTTAAAATATAATTTAAAACATTCAGAAAATTTGCATCCAAAATCATGGACAACCCATGAATCGTACTTTTTTAAACATACCAACCATATACTTCAAATTTCCAATAAAAGATGATTAAGATACTATATAATATCGAATCTAAGAGACAGACGGGTGTAAGATGTCATAGCTTGAAGACAAAATAAGTGAGAAGATCAAGGGGTAGCTTGGAATAGATGCTGTAAAAAGTTTTGCAGAAGGATAGGATACCATATAAAGAGAGAGAAAGAAGGTAAAAAAGTAATGTTTTTTAATGCATACAAATACAATATACATGTAAGAGATGCTTGATAAATGTGGAAGTCAAATTGTATGGTTCTTTCTGTAGTGTAATGTGCAAGGTCAAATCCTATCGACAATGGTCTTAGGATTCTTGTCTACCTTTTGATAATCAACACACAACTTAAGAAAGCAATTCACACAATTAAGTCCACTTCAAATTGACTATTTTCACCGACCAAAAAGAAAAAAACACTTCACTTTCACTCCTGCTATGTCATTTAAATATACTGAAAAACAACTCTACACAGAGCTCACTCCACTGTCGCCTCCAATGGCTGCCAAGCCCTCCATTATTACTCGTCCATTCTTCTTCACTCTTACAACCCTTTTCACCGTCTTCGTTCTCACTTCATCTTCATCCGAACCAGACATTCTTCTCACCTTCAAATCCTCCATTAAAGACCCAAACAACTTCCTCTCAACCTGGTCCAACATCTCCACTGCCAACTATTGTAACTGGACCGGCATCACTTGTACCTCCGCCGGCGGCGGAGCTCCGCCCTCCATTACCTCCCTCAACCTCCAAAGCTCAAACCTTTCCGGCGAAATCTCATCCTCAATATGCCAACTTCCCAATTTAGCCCACCTCAATCTAGCCGACAACCTCTTCAACCAACCAATCCCTCTTCACCTCTCACAATGCACATCTTTAGAAACCCTGAATCTTAGCAACAATCTCATCTGGGGAACAATCCCAGATCAAATATCCCAATTTGGGTCCTTGAAAGTTCTTGACTTCAGCATGAACCATGTTGAAGGAAAAATCCCAGAAGCCATTAGTGAGTTGAAGATGCTTCAAGTTCTCAAATTGGGAAGCAATTTGCTTTCAGGTAATTTACCCATCAACTTGTTTAAGAATCTGACTGAACTAAATGTTCTTGATTTGTCACAAAATGTGTACTTAGTGAGTGAGATTCCTAGTAATATAGGGAATCTTGAGAAGCTAGAGACATTGTTTCTACAAGGTTGTGGCTTTCATGGTAAGATTCCAGCGACTTTCTTGGGTTTGAAAAGCTTGAGAATATTAGATCTTTCATTGAATGATCTAGGTGGGATTTTCCCCCAAAAAACTCTTGATTCTTCTCTCAAGAACTTGGTCTCTTTTGATGTTTCACAAAACAAGCTTTTCGGGTCATTTCCGGATGGAATTTGTAATGGAAGGAAAGGGCTTATAAATCTAAATCTGCATACCAATTTTTTCAATGGTTCTATACCCAATTCCTCCATTAAAGATTGCTTCAATCTTGAGAGGTTTCAAGTTCAAAACAATAAGTTTTATGGTGATTTTCCGAGTGGGTTATGGTCTTTACCCAAAATCAAGCTTATCAGGGCAGAAAACAATCGATTTTCTGGAGAAATACCTGATTCAATATCAATGGCTGTTCAGCTGGAGCAAGTTCAAATAGATAACAATACCTTTAGCGGCAAATTACCCTTTGGCCTAGGATCAATCCGTACCTTATACAGATTCTCTGCTTCACTTAACAACTTATATGGTCAATTGCCTCCAAATTTTTGCGACTCTCCATTGATGAGCATCATCAACTTCTCCCACAATTCTCTTTCTGGCCAAATCCCTGAGCCCAAAAAGTGTAAAAAGCTCGTATCTTTAGCCTTGGCCAATAACAATTTGACTGGACAAATCCCATCATCTCTTTCCTATTTACCGGTTTTAACTTACCTTGACCTTTCTGATAATAACCTTACTGGACCAATCCCTCAAGAACTTCAAAACTTAAAGCTCGCCCTCTTCAATGTTTCCTTTAATCAATTATCTGGTAGAGTACCTTACTCTCTAATCTCTGGTCTTCCCGCCTCATTTCTTCAAGGAAATCCCGATCTTTGTGGACAAGGATTAGGAAATTCTTGTTCAAATGACCCGACTAAAAACCACCATCATGATGCTAATCTTACCATATTGATCTGTGCTATAATCTCAGTAGCTCTTGTTCTATCGATTATGATTCTTGCAGGCGGGTTTATCATATACCAAAGATCCCATAAGAGAAAATGTGAAGATGAGAAATGGAATTCATTGTTCTTTTACCCTCTTCGAATCATGGAAAATGATTTGATAATGGGAATGGATGAGAAAAGTAGACAAGGAAAAAATGCTGGAGTTTTTGGAAGAGTATATGCATTGAATCTACCGAGTGGTGAAATAGTTGCTGTAAAAAACCTCATTAATTTCGGGAAGAAATCTCTGAAAAGTTTGAAGAGTGAGGTGAAGACGTTAGCTAAGACCAGGCATAAAAACATTGTCAAGATTCTCGGGTTATGTCTTTCGGAAGATTCCATTTTTTTGATATATGAATTCTTACCAAAGGGAAGCTTAGGCGACTTAATTTGTAGAGATGATTTTTGCTTAGATTGGGGTGTTAGATTGCGAATCGCAATTGGAGTAGCTCAAGGGCTAGCTTATCTTCATAAGGACCAGACGGTTTCTCTGAATATTCTTCACCGGAATGTCAAGTCAACGAACATTCTTTTGGATGAAGATCTTGTTCCGAAGCTTACCGATTTTGGTCTGGATCGTATCCTAGGGGACTCTGCATTTCAGTCTACGTTGGCCTCAGAATCTTCTCTGTCATGTTACAACCCACCAGGTGAGGAGACTTTTGAAATTTGACCAAATCGTTGACTATTCCCCTTTCTTAAAGTTATATATTTTGTTGGTTTTTGATTTGCAGAGCTTGGATACAGTAAAAGAGCTACAGAACAGATGGATGTTTACAGCTTTGGAGTTGTGTTGCTAGAGCTAGTAACAGGCCGGCAAGCAGAGCGAAGAGATCCCAGAGAAGAAGATTCTGTGGATATTCTCCAATGGGTGAGGCGAAAAGTCAACATAACGAATGGAAAACTGCAAGTGGTTGACTCGAAAGTATCAAAATGTTACCACAATGAGATGTTGGAGGTTTTGGACATTGCTCTTCGGTGCACTTCCGTCGTGCCTCAAAAACGACCCTCCATGTCCGAAGTTGTCAAGGCACTTCAATGTTCTGCTTCATTAGACAAGCATCGAGTTGATATCAGAGTATAGATACTGATCATAAGATTTTCCTTTACTTTCAAACCGGCGGCGACAGTGCTTCTGTGTGTGTGTTTTTTTTTCCAACTGGAAGCTCTGAATTCTTGGTGTCCTTGTTTTTTGACGCAGAATTAAAAAACTTGGGTGGCAATAAAATTAGCAGTTTCATTCAGTTAAAATATGTCAAGAAATTTTCAATCTGTTCAATTGTCCAATCTTAATGCAGCGACATGTCGTCTTAAATATGCAACCTTTTCATATAAATTAGGGAATGGGCTCTCACGTAGAATTCTCCTTCTTTTTCCTTCTCTTTTTATTTTTTATTTTTTTTTGTCATCCCGAATGTTGCAATCTAGTATGAATATTTCTAACTATTAACGTCCTACTAATTCCCGGCTAACTTCAAGTTAAGGTTAGTAAGGAGTAGCCAAGAAGTAACACTAATTAAGTGAGAACGGATTCAAGTATTCTATTCAGCTTCACTATTTCCCTTCCCTTAATATAGCGTGTACTATTTCACAATCAAGTAAAATATCAACAAGGACAAGAGCATAAGAAAAAATTAAAATGCATGAGCAAGAAATTTTACGTCGATCCTACAGCGTAGGCTCGATGATGGTAGGGTATAATCAAGCCATGGAAGATCCAAAAGAACAAAAAACAAAGCCCTCATAGAAGAAGGGTTCTCTTACGTCACATCTAAAAGGAAGAATAGGAGTATCGGACCACATACTAAATTCCTCCGATAAAAGAGGAGCACTTTTTCTCGAAATGAACCAATGTAAAGGAGCATTTTCAAGGTGGAGAAGGAGCAAAATTCAAGAATGTGAAAGTGCATCCCGGTAAGTTCCTAAAAGTATGCTTCACTCATGGCTTCATAGACTATGATATTATGCTGTTCATTTGAAACTGAACTTCTAACATAAACATCAAATAGGAAAGGACTAGCCTAGAAAGGACAAAATCCAAAATTCATGGGCATCACAATCAATACTCATAAGTCATACCATACCCAGATAACATAAATACTAGAACTACGAAGCAGTTTCAAATAGAGAAGACTAATGCTGCTAAATACCTTTGAGAGATCAAAGGAGCTATACTTAATCCTGTCAACTTCCCCGTTCTAACAAAATGTCGACTCTACAGAGATTTTTTTTACTTTAGAAACAAGAGATCTGTCACAAAAAATGCCAACAAACATAAACAGTCGAAAAAAAGCTTTCACAGCATTCGATATGAATCTTTGTTCCAATCCAAAATTGAACCACCATTTCTTGTATTAAAGAATTGTCACAAATGCTGTCAAACTCAGCAACTGAAACTAGAAAAGAAGCACACAAACCAATAGTGAATATCAGAACAGAAAATAATCACACAGACGTATCATCTAATCACATCCAGAAGTACTGGAACAAAACTGAAGACACAACCTCTCAGATAATCAACCACAGGAATTTGAACAAAAACAGTAAAATTGTTAACTATTTGACATCATGAAAAGTCAAAACGCATTTCAAAATTAACAAATTAAAAACAGTTCATGACTTATAAAGAAAAAGCCCAAATTCGGAACTTTCCAGAATCCTTATTGAACTAAATAAAACCTATCAACAAACCCTTAACCCCCCCCCCCCCCCCCCACTAACCCGGAACACCGTCCATGGCGGATTCGGATCGGGGGATACACCAGATCGAATTTAATCAGATTCAGAGGATCCAGAAGCGAGGCTCATCTTCTCCATCTCGAGGCGTTCCAGGGCTTTCTGGTGGGCCCAAGTCTCGATGGTCAGATCAGGCTTGGCGTTGAGGCCGACTCCAAGGATTACGATGGTGAGGAAGCTGGTGATATAGCAAGGGAGCTCCCAATCTTCCCACTTCCGTGTCTCACCGGCTGGTAGAGGAGTCCGATTGAAGAGATAGCCTTTTGGCTGTTCCTCGTGGCCTGGAGTTGCCCATCGGCTAGGACCATGGGCGGCGCCGCCTCTGGTTCGGAGCGAGGAGAGGAGGCGGTGGCGGAGCATGCTTGATGCGCTCGTGAAGGGCGTCGGAGAGGGCATGGTTGGGTGAGTGTGGTCGTATCCCGTAGGTTTTGATTTAACGGAGTTCTTCGAGTCTGAGACACGAGAAGAGAGAGTGAGAGGAGACTGAAAATTTGATATCGGCTTTGTTCGTCAGCTATACGGTATCGTTTTGGACCTTGTTGTGATTGTGGTCCAAAAAGTGTGGTCATATTGGGCTTCCTAAAGGTACTTTTCATGAAAGCCCAATTTCCAGAAAGCCCAAAACAGCCCACTTGTTATTTAAACCTCACCTTTCTAATGAATTACATGCACTTTATTGTCTGAGCAGTAAGAACTTCATCACAGTTCCGTAAAAGACTATATTTCTATGAACTCTAAGTTGGTTCTACATATAGGCCTTGAGGAAGCTGTCAAATCACTCCCTCCTGGACCAAACCTGAATGAAAATTAACAAGTGATATATTATTGACAGTAGAAGATCTAAAATCCAAAGGATTATTCCATCTCAACAAATCATCATTACTAGACCATTTCATCTCCACATTTTCAACTTCCAATCCTTGAATGTGTTCCATGATGAATCCAGCCATACCGTGATTAACAAATCCTTGACAACCCGGCCTGTAGTCAACCAATCCACCATCATATTCTGTCCATTTTCTGTAGCCCAGATTCATGTTGATGAATCTGAGGTTACTAAGGAGACCCGATTTTGACCCGGATAAAAATATGCCGTTTTCGGAATTTGAAGTGATGTTGATGAAGAGTATGTTTGATATTGAACCCTCTTTTGAATGTGAATGTCTAGGGCAGGTCGTGACATATATGGGCTCTGCTCTTCCCCACCATGACGGATCATAGTACCTTGTGGTTATGTTTATGTTTGAGAACGTTACATCACTTACATTTCCTGCACATGTGAAACAAAATAAGGCTCTACTTGTATCTGATCAAGGAATTCTAGATTACAGATGGAGAAGAATTCCAAGATGCCATCTTGAGTCTATAAATTTCAACTCGAAACCACTAAATCTAATTTCAGAATTCCATTTTTGTTATCAAAGATAAATAGTAATTATAAAAGAGAAAAAGAGAAATAAAACTATTATTTACCTCCATCACGTATCTGAAATGCAAGGCCTCTATGAGAATCCCCAATAGTGATATTGTCAAACACCAGATTATGGAAATTGAACCAGCTAGCGCTACCAAGCTTAATAGCCGACGACTTGCTTCTAATCCAGCAATTTGTGACGGTTAAGTTATGAAGCGGGCCGTAAGATGTTTTCGGGCAAATGGCATCATCTCCTGTATCTATAGAGCATCTTGAAATGAAGGTGTTGTTTGAGTCCTCAATGTCTATTCCATCATTGTTTGGTGAATTGAAGTCTCCGTATATAGAAACATCGGCTATGGATGTGTTGTCACACCTGACAATGTGCAAGCTGCAAAATACGCAATTTTCTTCATAAAATCAAAATGCAGTTCGAACCGGACAAAAGTGTATGTTAATTAACAATCGGGGTTCTAATGATATTTTTGAAAATTACAGAGGCATCTAATTATATTTTATAAGACTACAGAAGGCTTAGGTACTATATGACGCAAGCGGATAAACATCAATCCCCAATTCCTAGTTAGGTGGCGATTGCTGATTGGTTGCTGGATAAAGTTGACACCTTTTTGGACCTAGTGCACTGATTGCCTACGTGTAGCTTTCGGATAAGTCAGAGCTGGATTTTGCATTAGTGCCCTCTAAATTTAAAGTTACATTTTGACATAAATCCGTCCCTGGACTTTTCTATTTTGTAATTTCTTGCCCCAGTAATTAAATAACTCAGAAATTAGGCGAAATTAGTTGAGTGAAGGGAGAGAGAAAGACAGAGAGAGAAAATGCGAACCACCAGTAAGCGGGTTGATTCAGCCTCACATTCGAGACCCTAACGTTTCTAGAATCAATGAATCCAACCAATCTCGGTCTGCACTCGTCGCCATAGCAAGCGCCACTCGAGTTCCAGCTCACCATAACATTCTTCCTCTCCTCGAACCTCCGCACAAACTTCAATCCCTGGCCGTCCACCACTCCTCTCCCCATGATACCGACGTCGCTCGCGTTCTCCGCCAGGATAACGTACCATCTCGAATCTTCTGCCGGAAAGTCCTCGATCTTCGTGCCGCCGAGTATCGTGGCGTTCTCTTCGAGATCTAAAACGACGCCGGATTTCAGGTGGATCGTGGCGGTCAGATAAGTGCCAGCTGGAAACGTGACGGAGCAGGCAGTAGGTGAGGGACAGGCGTCGATGGCGGATTGGATGGCGACAGTGTCGTAGTTGATGCCGTCGCCGGAAGCGCCGAATTCGGCGACGGAGAGCTTGATCGGGCTTGTTGGAAGTTGGATTACGGCGGTGGTGTGTGACGTGGAAAGGCGTGATTGGTGGCGACAGAACTGGAGGAAGAGAATAAGGACGATTATTAGTTGGCGCTTTAGAGCGGCCATTTCTGGGGCTTTCCTTCCAGAAACCGGTGTTAGAAAACCAACATAAATAAAACTGTCTTTAAGAGAGAAAATAATTGATAATAATTAAAGCAATACACTAATATTACTATATTATCCTCGACTCGTTAATAAATCAAACTTCCGATATTAACAAATTATTGTATTATTAAAATCTTATCAAATAATATAATTTTATTTATATTAAAATATTAATATATATAAGTCATATTCCATTGAAAAAAATAAATAAATTGAAATGAATAATTGTATTACTGATTTATACAATCAGAATCAATCCAACTTCTCACATTTTCAATTATTTTTACATTGACTTGCACTTTAGAAAAGTTTAGTATACATGCTAGTATAAATATATATCATAATATATCATAATATGTTATTTTATATATATTAGAGTAACAACAACTCAATTCTCTCTTTTTTTTTCCCTTCTCTAGCTGATAGCAACTACTACCATCCCGAGTTTCGCAACCGACTCTGACGAATGCAAGTCACCGAGAAACCCGGTAAATACCGAGGCATCATCCCCAATCACTTCTTGCTAAATGCTAATACAATATAAACTTCCTATATACACTTCTACTAGCTCTGTTCACAACTTCATATAAACTAACAAATTTGCTTCACAGCTCCATCTTCAAATGATTTGTGTGCAGAGATGCTGTATCACAAAAAGGTTGATTTTACTTCTTTGCAAGAGAGAAACAAAGGATTAAATGATGCACATATGGAACTACACTAGATCACCTGAAGTGGCAGAGGAGCCGTAGCTCAAGAATGAGTTATCAGAGGTGATAAAGTTACGATTTTCAGCTTCCCTTCCCTCCCAAGCTGGTTGGTGAAGAGCATCTAGATTCCATTGTTGTTGTTGTTGTTGTTGATATTGTTGTCTGGTTCCACTGCTCGGGTCCTCTGCCCACATAGTAGGCACAACAATGCTCGGGTAGTTACTGTCCATGAGGGATCCATTCTAAGAGAGAGAGAATATATGGTTAATGTCAATCCTATACCAGTAGCAATAGTAGGACAAAGTAACTAAAAGCATGGGGTGGAAGCAGCAATTAATTTGCATCCATTTTTTAATTAGTAGCCATTGACGAATACATCTTGATCTGGTGAAAGCTTAGTTATCACTAACACTAGTGCACGACCCTTGTGTGAGTGGCGATGTGTGGGTCTGACCACATGGGCCCACCAGCCCCTCTCACACATAGGGTATACATTGGTTGTATAAAGAGCTTTCTTAATTGATTGCTCCACATACATAAATCTGGGATACAAATGAGCTTTTATGAGCTAGTTAGGGATCCAGCTACTTTAATTTCCCGTTTGATGCACCGACTAGTGTTCTGTTCGGTTAATATACCACACTGCCTACCATTTCCTTAACAAAATGAACCATTGTGAAAGCAGAGGGCTAGATCAAAACAAACACAGCTCAACCAAAATTACAATGTACAAGATATATAGACGGAAGGATATATTTTACTTACTTCTGTGGCCAATATGCTGTCAAGGTCGAAATCAACTCTTGGGTTGACTGCTGCAAGTCTCATTGACAAAAACTGAAACCACAGATCAAAAACTAAGATAATGTTTCAAAGGACTTGATGAATATGAATTAAAGAGCTTTGAAACTCGCCAAGCTTTTGTTCCTCTTGAGCCCGTAGAGAAATAATTGTTCTATATAATGATCAATTTCAGTAACACACATATATATATATATATATATATATATTTTTTGAAATTGTGACAAACAAAAGTTAAGGGAAGTAAATTCATGAGTCATAACTGGCATGGAAACAGAAGCATCTGCATTGACATACTGATGCAGACCAGTTAACAAACTACAATAACTATTGGGCAAAAGGGTTGGTAAGATTAATTTCATAGTGCTTCTCTATATAGGACCTTTTTTGAAGAAAGAAGCAGAAAAGTTACAACTCTACCAATACAGAATTAAGGCATTATCTGAGTTTAGAGCTGTCAAGATGGTCTATCCACCGGGGGGGACCACATCATCCACCATCTACCGGTCGACTAGAGAGACCAACACATCAAATAACTATTCATACAATTACACTCAACCATTCATTCAAAATGGATGGTTTAGATCATCTGTAATACTGACCTCCACTTGGCGTTGCAAGGATTGCACGTGGTTGATGATTTCATCCAGAACTAAAGCCGTTCCTGCTATCTGTGGGGGGAAAATACTACTTCGTCAGTGAATTTGAATATTACAACATAACCAATTTCACACTGCTAACAATTCATTTGATGTGCTGCTTTGAGAGTAAACCTTGCTGAAAGAGTACTTCATTTCATTACATAATTGCAGCATGGTTCATGCCAATTATGCAAAAGCTTTCTTTGAAGAAAAAGAACTATGGTACTAGGAGATTTCAAATTCTTAAAAGTAGCATATAGTCAAAAGTTCAGAAGAGTCACAGTCAGGACCCTTAATCTCTCTAATGCCAGTTGGATTTCCTGTGATCCAGGCAATCAATAATCACAGAAGGCTACAGGAGTGGGCCATGTCTAATAAATGGACTTCCCAATAGCAAAAGACATGGACTTTTTGATGTCAAAACATTATTCAGACTTGGTATCTATGGTGAACCACAGAAACAACCAGGTCTTCCAAATTGGTATCTATGGATGGCATGACCAATGACACAGACTTGAAATCTAAAGGAGCATCACTATTCACATAATAGGTGCCATTATTCAGCCTTAATATATCTATACCTCCGTGATGTTTCAAACAGACGCCTGCTAAATAAAGCACCAAAAGAATAAACCAATTTAAGTTATAAAGAAATTTTAGACTGTTAAATTTGGTTTCACGTTAGAACTATAAAACATATGAGTGTTTGAGACGTACGTCAAATCATCAAGCATAGAACCCTACAAAGTTAGGCCAGTTGATTTTCAAAAAGAATTTGATTAGGTCTTCTTCTGCCATTCCCCTATTTGTCATCCGTTTGGGAATTGATACCAAACACAAAAACTGTTAATAGTACCAGTGGACCCTCAAAAGAGTAATCAAAATTCAACTAGTATATGAATAAGTATGTGATCCAACATGCCAACTGTATATGTCTCCCAAGAACCTTTAGACAAGTCCAGCTAGCATCCATTGTGACTAAATAAATGTGTTGCTGATATTTCAAGCAATACCTTAGCACTGTCATACATGCACGCTACAAACCGTATAAAGAGAGTTAAAACCATTTGATATGGATCTGATATCTATATGTACGAGAAAAATATTTTTAATCCACTACTCAAGCAAAAGTGCAGGTCCAACAGGCAACAGCTCAAAATTAAACATACTTGTACTACCAAAATAAACAGCCAATGGTCCAACATAATTGTACTAACAAAATTAAACAGCCAATGGTCCAACCAAACTCAATTTCACACGAGTAGAAGTAGATTCCCACATTTACGAACCCATTAATTTCACTAGTATAAGTCAAGCAAACCTCAACAAACAATAAACCACACCAAACTAAAACACGATCCGAGAGTGAAATGGTCAACATGAATCCAAGAGCACCATCATGTAGGAAAAAAATGAAAGGATTAACGAAGAAGATTAGCAGAATTCCAAACACCACTGTCAGAATTGGGATGGTGAAGAACTAGAGCCTAAACAAATTTTGGGGGTGAAATTTTAAAATAATATAAAAATGAGAGGTGTCATTGACATTAAATAAAAATATTTGATCGTTGTTGAAGGGGACAGAGGCAAAAGGAGGATGAAGGGTACATCGGTGGAGATTCGTGGCGGTGGTTGGCCGGAGGCAGAGGAGGTGGTTGGTGTCAAATAGAAAGAAACAAAAAAATTATTATGGGGTGCAATTTGTGACTAGTTTTATTTTAGTTAACTATAGGGGTTAATTTAGTATTTATTTAAAATACTTGCCGGTGTGGCGAGTTTGGTCGAAAGTTAACAGATGTGGACACAGGAGGACTAGTTAGTAATTTCTTTCATATTTTGGGGAAAAAAAATAATGTTTGTCAAATTTTTGAGCGTTAATGCTTTTTAAACTGAACTTTTGGGGGGTTAAAAAATTGTATTAATGAAATAAGAGGTTGCAAAAATAAACATTTTGACATGTTTGTTTAAAATAAGTTTTAAATACTTAATTTTAGAAAATAAACACTTTATGTAAGCATCAAATTATTGCTTACGAAAATAAAATAAGCACTTTTTTAAACATAGTTCCAGAAATACTTATATGAGTCCTATAATAATGTCGCAGTCTAATAAATAAAATTATATTATATAGTTTTAATATATAGTTTTATTTATAAAATTATAATAATACGATCGACTTCATTTATAAGATTATAATAATAAAATGCGCGATTTTCTGTAAAGAGGACTTGGCTAATTAGCTTACCTTATTGCATCCGGGGACCAGCTCCTGAAGTAGCTTCATTCGAGCATTAATCTTCTCTCTCCTTGCCTAATTAAATCATTAAAATAATTAAAATAAATTTTATTAATATATAAATAAGATTATTGATTAATTAATGCGTTAAGTTTAATTATCGAGGCTACTCGCTCTGCAAGGCTATGGCTGTCTGTAGCTTGACCGCGACGAGCTCGAACGTGAACGTATGGAAGTTTCTCTGCCTCTTCAGAGCTTTCGTTCTTGCTCTTCTTTGTTGACGCTTTTCCCTAAGAGTAAAATAGGTCAGAAATTTATGGAATGGAGTTTGCTTAAGTTTTACCAGAGATGGAAACCCTAGAAACTGCTTTTTGTTCTTTTACCTTCTTTTCGCGCTCCTTCCTCTTAGTTGACTTCTGGTTTGTGATCTCCACCGTTGGATCGGAGGCTATGGGCTGTGATGCATTGAGGTTCGAATCGGTTTCCGTGGTCGGTTCGTTCTTCACCTTTTCCAAATTCGCGCTTGACTTTGAAGGTACGGAGCTGGTCGTCTCCGGCGAATGCACTCCGGCGAAGACTGAGAACCTAGCAGCGCGTTCGATTAGAGCTGTGTTCGATGGGAAGGTCAATTTGCTGACGAGTGGGTGAAAGTAGGGTTTGTGTTCGTCGTTGATTGGATGATGATGAGCCTCGCCGGAGAGTGTCACCGTCGTCTGAGCTCCGTCTGAGTCCGTCGAGTGGAGGAGCTCCATGATTTGAGTTGCCGGAAGTTCCAGAAGCGCAGTGAATGAGCTAGCGTTTTCCGGTGGCAGAGTCATCATCCTCTGAATCTCGTCACGAAATTGGAGAGATTCTAGTCCAGTATCATCAGGTTCTCGCTCTATTGGAATGGATCCAGCTAGAATCCCTGCGGCTGGGTCCATGGAAGCACCAATTAGCTCCAAAAGTGATAAAATCAGCTGCAATCTGAACCGGACGCTCTCTATTTTTCCAGGTAAAACAAACACTCAATCGAGTAATACAACTAAATTTTACTCGAACAACCTCTCGAAAAAAATAAATAAGCTACTAAAATGGACGTGGTGAAGGAAATGTGAAGGGATTCTCACACTCACATATTTCACAGTAAGTACAGATGTAAGAAGGTGCTTCAATGGCGGATTATCAAGTTTCTCCGTTTCCTGTGATTTTTTTATCGGCGTTCTCTCGCTTTCTTTCTCAGTCTGAGAATTTACTTCAGAAAAAGCCCCATTTGAAGTACAGCGAAAGCAACGTAGCTTGGTGGCTGGTGCAGCGGTGCCCTCTGTCTGGATAATTTGTATACGGGTATTCTTTGTAGAGAGAGAAAGTTAGTATAGTCAGAGAAAGAAATAGACGAGAGAGGGGATGGGTCCGAGGTGAAAGAGATTTGCTGATTTTCTACAATTTCTTCAAATGAAATTTCATTGGACATTTATTAAATACCTTTTTAGCTTCTATAACTTATTTGGGAACCATAAAATAAAATTTTTTTATTTTTTATTTTGTATAAAAACAGTAATATTTATAATAATAAATAATTATATCATATAGTTTATGATGAAAATTAATATGAACTTGAGTTTGCAAATGGACCCGCTATTTATGAAATAATGTGTTATCTACTCTATGCTTCCACCTAAATCGTTAAATCATAATTTAGTCCAAATTTGTCATATAGTCCAAATTGGTGAGTATACATAGAGCTTATAAAATATTGAATATTAAAAAAAAAAAGAAAAAAAAACAAAAAAAAAACATGTTATTTAATGTTATCGGTAATGAAGCAATAAAATAATGTGGTCCATCTGTAAATGGGACCGGCATTGAACACCATCGGTCGAGCATTGGGCCGTAACTATATGTATAGTGTTGGACTTGGTCCCATAGGGCGGGGACCGATCACGAAACGTGGCCCGACAAAGGTTTTTAATTGTAAAGGATCGGACCCGTCTTTTTCTTGCATTTAAAATTTACCTCCCCTTAAAAAAAGGATAATTAATTTTTACATGATAAAAAATAAAAAAGAAAAAATTATTATTATTATTATTTTTTTTTTATTGACGTCCATGTTTGGTGGAAACTCGATCCCTTAAAAGCTAAAAGAGCGATGCAATCCTCTCTCAATTTGAAAAGTATGAATCAGATTTGGGCCAGAATATGCGATTGTAAAAGATCAGGCCCAAGTTCCAACCCACTTGTTGCAGTGACCACCAATTTAGAGTCTAGTGATGTGACCTCTATGCCTTTTGCCAAATAAGTCGCTATCAATATTTTGGTTTAGCTCGGTGGAGTTTAGCCCCACACCTCCTTACTATATAAGGTTTGATGATACTATAAAAATTTACCCCTGACCAACCATCGGACAACCCACAGAGTCTCTTGACATGGTTTAAGCACCACTCTAACTATGCATTATTTACTGTTTACTTCGTTTACATATTATTACTATTCAATTACGTCATGCAAATGATGATCTTAAAACGGATTAGATATTAGAGTACTGGGATAAATATACCTTGGGCCAATTCCTTGTGACTATTATTGACCCACAAATGACAAGCTTAGTCCATTTGTGAATTAAGAGTTGAGTCCATTACGGATGTTGCTAAACCCCAAACGGTATGAGTCCAGTATAATAATCCTTCACAGGCCTAACCGGCTATACAAGCAAATCCACTGTAGCCCATTAGGACCAATTCTAAGCCGTAAACGGACAACATTGGGGACATGATCTGGACGTTCTTCAATTCATTGTGTATTCAATGGATCAGCAGCGTTTGGACTAAAAATTCCGTTTGATTTCAAATTTTCAGGTTGAACTTTAAGTTCAATAGTAGTAAGATTGTTTATTGCATTGGAAAACTAAACTACTTGATTCTCTTAATTTGTTATGTTGATAAGGATATATATATATTTATATCATCATTTTTAACATTAAAATACATCTTATGGGACCAAGTCCAACACTATACATATCCCCGCTGTTTAGGAAGCCCAAAACCGCCATTTAACACCAAAATACACCCAACCAAACGAACATGAGTCATGAATAGAAAAGATTCGTGAAGATGGAAAGGCAGGTACGAGAGGTACAACGGACGGTCAGATAACGTCCAGGCAATTAATTATAAACCGGATCGATAGCGACCCATGCAGAACAGGACCCACAAACACAATGCTTGTAGACCCAAAAACAGGCCTCGATGACGTTTGGGCCTACATGAAAAACATGAAGACGACTCCAGTCAGGTCCAGGGCCCGATGATGATCCAACATGCTTGCTGAGCGTCACGGACCCAATTTGCATATGTCCTATGGGCTACATCATTAACATGGATTCTAACATCAAAGACAGAGGTTAAATATTTCCCATCAGGGTAGGGACAATTCAAAAGTAAGAGAATTTGTAAAGTGGGACCGATAAATAGGGAGGGCCTACATGAATGAACCTTTTCGAGTGGGCCCAATCTTAAATTATTTGGGAATAGTGTGTTACTGTATTTGATCAGGACAAGGTGTTGTCAACCTCTCCTACTCCATGTCGGGGTTCGGTCCCCTATCGGGCTCAGAATTCTTAGTATATATATATATATATATATATATTTTTTTTTTAATGCAATTGGTTAATAATTTACTGGGCCGCACTAGAGCTGATGAAATTACAAAGTCTACGATGGAAGTCCATAAAGCCCATTAAGAACGAGCCTGCATTTTACTTTGGGCCGGGTTGCGCGGGAAGTAATATCGAATATACTAATATAGCAGGAAAGAGGAGAGATTTTCAAGGGGGAAAAAAAGAGAGTGAAATGCCTACTAGACAGTAGACACTATGAAGCTTCAGTGCCACAACAATGGCTGCCAACCCCTCATTCTTAAGTCCACTAACTCCACGGCACTCTGTACTACCAACTCCTATGCTTCAAAACAGGATCTCAAAGGTCAATCCGTCGCGGTAAGTGCATCGACAATTGGTCCTCTTTCTCTAAGTAAATGCCTCTCTTAAGGAATATATGTATATGTATCGTGCTTTCCATGCGTCATTCAGGTTGATTTAAAACGAATAAGGGAAATGTAGAAGCAGATCAATGTTGAACTTATGACTATGAATCTAATATCCTTCTACAGTATCTCTCTAGATAATCTGCATATGATAAAGTTAGAATATGAATCTAATATATCTAAATGGTTGAAACATTACATTTGATACACAGGTTATTGGTCTGGGGAAATCTGGAAGAGCTGCAGCTAGGCTGGCTCTTGCTAGAGGTGCTTCGGTTCTAGCTATTGACCAGAATGAGAATATGTGTATAGTGAAGGTACAGATACATACCCTGCTCCAATGTCCAAAATCTTTGAACATCTCCGCCTCTTTTCTATATCCTTCTACAGTATCTCTCTAGATAATCTGCATATGATAAAGTTAGAACGTATGCGTGTTCATTGCTCGCAGGAAGATCCCCTTTTTGAGAAGTATAGTGGTTTGAGAACGATCCTTGGAAATTTTGACCACGATCTTCTTCATGCAGCTGATATGGTGGTTATTTCACCTGGGGTTCCCCTAGCAAACTATGGTCTTTCCTCTCTGTTGCAGTCCGTAAGTCTATTTTTATGACTTGTACTCCTAACTGATTATGGTCTTTCCCTCTTTGGTAAAATTTTATTTTCTTTTGACGACAAGAGTGTAAAAGAAACTGATCGGTTGCTTTTATGATAAGGGCAGTATGTTTATAATCCTAGATTACTTGGCTGGACTTCCTGTTATAATGGATGTGTTTTATATGTTTTTGCTGCCCAAATGCAGGGAAAGAGGGTGGTGTCCGAGTTGGACTTTGCGGCTGAAGTTCTTCCAAAAGATATAAAGATATTAGCTGTGACAGGAACAAATGGAAAATCAACCGTCGTTACTTTTGCTGGACAGGTTCTCCCATGTTTTTTTTCTTTTTTTCTCCGTACTTCGAAATCCACCCTGTAGCATCTTAATAAAATTTGGAATAACTATATTTTGTGAGATTAACTGGAGTATATTGTTCATAAAATGATTTAGTTGCTGTTTTTGGATCAATCGGTAGTAAAATAATTTGTTATTTGATGTTCTTAGACTTCTTTCTGTAAGATTTTCCAATTGCCGAGTTCAGATGCTTAATCATCTCGGTATTGAGGCATTTGTTGGGGGTAACCTTGGACATTCACTCTCGGAGGCTGCTTTCCTATGCTTAACAATGCCTTCTGTAAGACCCAGATTTCAAGTAAGTTTGATTGTCTCGTCATTTTTCTCTTTCTCATTACATAGGTTTTGGGTATAATTTATATGTACATATATATACGTATATATGCATATATTTATTTATACATATATATATATATATTATTTTTTCCCCTTGTCCATAGTTAGAGTCAATGTCACTGTTAAAGGTCATGGAAACTTGTTTGGCTGAGTGGTATACTCTTTCCAGGTTGCAGTGGTGGAAGTTAGCAGCTATCAATTGGAAATTCCCAGCAAGTACTTCTGCCCTTCGGTACGTGGGTTGGAAAAGTTTGCTAACCTTCCATGTCTCTTATAAATTTATTTTGTTTCCCTTGGGTAGGTACATCTGCTAACATTAGATACTTCTTTGCAGGTGGCAGTTATTTTAAACTTGAGCCCTGATCATTTAGAAAGGCACAAGACAATGAGTAATTATGCATTAACTAAGTGCCGTTTACTTTCTCACATGTCTGGCACCAAACTGGGACTAGTTTGTCATGGTATAAAGCAAATCCACTAATTCAATATTAGTAAGATCTACTTCGTATTTTCTTTCTTCTTTCATCATTATGGCCTTCTGCTAGTAAAATATAGAAGCATTTTTGTGTACTTACTGAAACACCTTTTCAAGGACCACAAAGCTTGTACTTTACTGCAGAGAACTTTATGAATTAGTCTTGTTCTACTTAGGTCATGCAGTTCCTATTCTATTAATTTGAAATTTTAGAAAGTGCCAACTTCCTAAAGTAATTGCAATATGTTTTGCATATTGATGTTAATGTTTCTCTTTAGGAGATCGACACTTGAATGAAGCGAGTAAGGAACATGCGAATGAAGTAAACCTTGCTTGGATAGGAGCCTTTCCAGGTGTTAAAGTAAAGACTGTGACCCCTGTCTTGATATGCTGGTGTTATTTCTACTCTTGGGTATTCTATTTCTTAATATCACACTGAGGGGGTCTGGATTCTAATGAGTTTGTCTCCAAGTAGGATCCAGAATTATGTAAATAAACTAATTATGGGGTTTGATAATGGTGTAATATAGTGTAATATATGTTAGATTATGAGAGCGAGAGAGAGAGAGATGAAAAAAAAAAAAAAACTTTGTTGCTTTAAAATCTTAGCATTAACTATTTGCTGTCTGGCATACTTTCTAGTTGGGTATCATGCTTACATGACTATCCATAATCACTTCATCGAAATAGGTTGATATGATCAAGAAAGTTGCCTACCTGGAAGTTCCTGCCTTAGGAATTGTTTCAGAATTGCCTCTGGAAGCATTGCCAGCAATTGGGAGACACAATTATTCTAATGCGGCAGTGGCTGCATTATGTATTCTCGGACTGGATATCGGAGTTAACTCTGGAAGCATCTGTTCAACAATTGAAAAATTAAGGTCACCACCTCATCGAATGCAAATTGGTAAAGCTTTACTCACTACTTATTATCCTATATTCTAAGACATCATTATAATATATTTATTTATTAATTTTCGTTTTCATTTGGTCTGTGACAGTGCATAGTATAGATGTGTATTTTCCAGTTGACAAAAAGATTGAACATATGCACTTGTTCATAAAACATTATTTCCTTAATGGATTTTCTATGCACAATTAAGGTTTTTGGTTCTGGTTTATTTTTCAGTACATAGGGATGCTGATGGGGTTACATGGATAGATGACAGCAAGGCAACAAATGTTGAAGCAACATACACTGGATTGATGAGTCTAAAAGGACAAAAGTCTGTGATTCTGCTTGGTGGTGTTGCAAAGGTTCGCTAATCTCACGTAGATGGAGTTTAGTTTATCTTAACAATATTTTGGAAGCATTTGGATGTTTCACGTGTATGAAAACCTTGGTGGAATTTTATGGGTTTGAGGCCAGAGAAGCTGTGTCTCGGTCAGAAAACAAGACCATGCTTCTTATATCCTCCAATGATTTCGTTCATTTTCTCTTTTGTAGGTCATATATGGCCAAGAATCTAATGGTTTTGAACAATTGATAGAGCCGCTGAAAGACCATAGATGTGTAGTAACTGTATGTATGATCTATTCCTTCCTAACGTAGCCTACTCCTTTTGGCACTTTTCTATACTTTCGGATATATCAGAACCTGTGGTTCTGCTTTTACTTAATCCATATCCTTTTTAAGACTGCCTATAAATGTGTGTGAATTTCCACTAGTTTGGATCTTCTGGAAAACTGATTCAGAAAATGTTGAGTGATAATGGTGTCGGCATTCCCTGTCTTCAAGCTGACACGCTGGAAGATGCTGTTAATTGTGCAAGGAGGATGGCAAAAAATGGTTTGTATTCTTTACTACGTGCTGTTTCCCAAGAAGCTGTATCTAAATTTCAGAAATACCCATTTAGCATGTTCAAAATTTAACTTGTATTATTTATAACTGGTTGTCTTTAACAACTGTTGAGATATTTAGTCATAGACTTGTCATCTAACATGCCAGATCTGTTTTCTGATCAATTTCACGTTGATATTCAGTTGTTACTTGTGAAACTGTGACATGTACTGTCAAGACAGATTTTGTTGTGACATGTGCTCTGCAAATTCATCAGAATTCATTGATGCAGGGGATGCTATCGTGCTAAGTCCTGGTTGCGCTAGCTTTGATGAATTCAGAAATTTTGAGCATAGAGGAATGGTATTTCAGGAGCTTGCCCTCTCATCTTAGTAAGTTAATTTCCTATATAGACAATTATTACTTCGCTGACTCTTGCTGTGCATAAATTATGTTATAAGGATATGTGCTTAATAAGTCATGCAATTGGAGACATAGCCTGCACTATATCTTTTGGCTCTCTAGGACAAACTGGATCTGCAGCTGCAAAGCCTGTAGGGATCCGTTCACTTGTGTTCTGGGTAAAAAGAGCGATAATTCTGGCTACTGCTTTCTTCTTACTCCGTGCACTATGGCATTTATACCAAATCGATTCTGTGATGTGCTTTCAAGATAATTCCTTCACTCACTGACTACTACTATTGCTAACAAACTCGAACAACAAACTTAACTAACTAGGATTAACTACTCTTAAGTATCCCGTAGCATGAACACCAATTTACCTACCCTCTTTTCTAATTCTACACACTTTAATCAATTCTGCTACCAACTTGATCTTTCTCGATGCTATTCTAGACTTCTCCTCCATAGTTCCCTTTGTCCTTCCCCTGATTCATCTGCTAGCATAAGCACAGACAATTTAGCCTCTCAAATTTGCAATTATGTCCAGGATGAGTTTTTCTGTCACAGTTATAGGACATACCTTTATCTATTCGATCTTGCAAATCAGTTGCTGAATGCTTCTTCTTCACTGGTAGTCTGTTACCATTAGTTGGTCCAAGCGTGTTAGAATTCTTACCTTCTGGTTTAAGAATTGGAGCTGAACTATGAGAGGTCATTTTGGTTGAAGATGGCTTCATAGAAGAAGAAGGCTTGTTACTTGATCTCAAATGCTTAATCTTATCTTCCTGTAATTGGGCCAATCCCATGGCTTGAATGAGGTACGATGGCCTTAAAGTCCTTAGCTCTCTCTGTATATCAGTCTTCAACCCAGATATGAAACAATCAATCAGAAAAGATTCGGACAGTCCTGAAATTCGTATAGAAAGGGTCTCGAATTCTGTGAGATATTGACTGACAGAACCTTGCTGTGTCAGCCTTGAAAGCGCTCCAAGGTTATCTCCATAAACAGAAGGCCCAAACCTTAATTCCAGGGCTTCAAGAAAAGCCTTCCATGAATGAATTTGACCTTGTTTCTGAATCCACTGACACCATATCAATGCAGGTCCGTCCATATGAATCATGCATATCTTGATTCTCTCCTCCTCTGGAATCTCAAAATACTCGGAAAACAGTTTGATTTTGAAAATCCAGCTGAGTGGATTGGCTCCATCAAATCTTGGAACATTTAACCCGATAGGTCGAAATTGAAACAACGATTGTTCAATTCTCGCAGGTTCACAAGACTGCAGAGCTGTTTCTTGATCAATTGAAGAAACCCGGTCCAATTTTCAATCCAGATCATGAACTTGAAGAGCGAGTTCTTTCCATGCAGAGCGATGATTTCTGGCTACCTTGTCTAGTTTCTCATCGAGATTTGATAATCGGAAAGTGAGTTCTCTCAAAACCTCTTGGAGTGCCATAATCTGCTGCCCTTGATTGAATTGGATGTTGGTGAGCTTGGATATTGCCTCATTCTTCTTGGTCTTGCTGATGCGGGTTTCTTCTTCTTTCATTCTTGCAGTTTTGCTCGCTTTCTTATTTACCAAATAAAAGTTATTCCGTATTGCGTTTATATAGCTATAGGAGTATTTCTCAAGTTTCTTAACTACTTGCTATAACAAACTGAATCTTAAACTCAACAGGGATTAACTACTCCTAACTGTCATGTGTGACGTGTCTGTTAATTTGAATTTTCTGCACTGTCTCATTGCCAATCAGCCAATGTGCATTCGACACTTGTATCTGTTAATTTGAATCTCAAAGCTTCTGCGAGACTTACTAAAATACCCTCCCTTCAGTGGAACCTGAAAGTTAGTTCACAAAATAAATCATATTCCGACAGACTGTCAGAATCCACCCACTATTTTAAAAAAGAAGGTTTTGCAGACCTAATTTTTAGTGTACCTCGTCAAATTTACGAAAATGCCACTGCTATACCTCTTCTTTTCTAAAAACAAAACGGAAAAATAGAACAGCTATAATTTAACAAACCAGGAACCCAGAAACACATAACAAAGAAACATATTTCTCAAAGCATTTTTGACATTCTCCAATGAATAAAACAAAACATCATATAAGTATAATTTTAAAAATTAATAATATTAAACTCATGGGGATTAGGTGCTTCACTGATCAGAAAGAAATTTGAAATTATTTATATTTAGAGCAAATCAATTTTTTTTTTTCCTACCTCGAGTTCAACAAACACAACAGTCCTCCAAATTTCAAATCAGAACCTCACCTCCTCCGTCTTCATCTTCTTCTTCCCCTTCCCCTTCTCCTTCTTCAGGCTTGATCCCTGCAACTTCTCGTTGCAGAACACTAGAACAGGGTCGTAATGAATCACTAGAAAAATAACCGAACAATCAGGAAAAAAATGACGCACTCCTTCCCATTTACTTCATTTTGTATCTCTCTTGTAATCTTCTCAGTTCCTCACTGTTCAACTCTCAACTCAGATGGTCTCTCACTTCTCGCACTCAAAGCCGCCATTGAGGCGGACCCAACTCGGGTACTCGACTCATGGACTGAGTCAGACTCGACCCCTTGTCACTGGCCAGGAATCGTCTGCACTCGCAACCGAGTCACTCAACTCGCTCTCCCCAACAAAGGCTTCACCGGTTACATCCCGTCTGAGCTCGGTCACCTTAACTTGCTCAAACGACTCAGTCTCGCTCACAACAACTTCTCTAAACCTATTCCTTCTCGTTTATTCGATGCCACAAGGCTCATCGTTCTCGACCTCTCTCACAACTCGTTCTCCGGTCTAGTCCCCGATCAGATCAAGAACCTCACAGACCTCCGGCATTTGGATTTGTCATCGAATCTTCTCAACGGGTCGTTACCGGAAAGCGTTGTTCAGCTCACCGACCTCGTCGGAACACTGAACTTGTCGTTCAACCAGTTCTCCGGCGGAGTTCCGCCTTCGTATGGTGATCTTCCGGTGCTGTTGAATCTCGATCTCCGGAACAACAACCTCACCGGGAAAATCCCTCAGGTGGGGTCCTTATTGGACCAGGGGCCGACAGCTTTTTCCGGTAATCCTGGTCTATGCGGGTTTCCTCTCCATGCATTGTGCCCAGAAGCTCAAAATCCTCGGGTTTTCCCAAAATACCCTCAGAACCCCAGCTCCCCTAATGTCGGCGACGGACCGGCGAAACAGAAATCCGGTAGCGGGTCGGTGATCTTGTCGCTGATTTTGGGCATTTCAGTCGTGGTCGTAGTCGTTTCCGTTTCGGTCTGGATGTTGCGGAGAAAACGGTACTCTGACGAGGGCAAAACGGGAAAAGAAAACATACAGGGACGTGAGGAGGTAGTCGTCGACGTGGAAGGACAGAAGGGTAAATTCATGCTGATAGACGAGGGGTTTAATTTGGAATTAGAGGATTTGTTGAGGGCTTCTGCTTACGTGGTGGGGAAGAGTAGGAGTGGGATAGTTTACAAGGTGGTGGTGCGAAGAGGGCGGGGATCAGGTTTGGCGGCGCCTACGATTGTTGCGGTGAGGAGATTGAGTGAAGGCGAAGCCACGTGGCGGTTGAAAGAGTTTGAATCCGAGGTGGAGGGTATTGGGAGGGTCCACCACCCGAATATCGTACGGTTAAGAGCTTACTACTATGCACATGATGAGAAACTACTGGTCACTGATTTCATCCGAAATGGGAATTTGTGGGCCAAACTTCATGGTAACAACTTTCTGTTCCCTTTCTTCTTCATTTTTTTTACTCGTGCTAAAATATGTAGGTTTTCAAATCATTGTGGTCCATCTGTAATGTATGGATAATTCAGGGGGTCTACCTGTTATTTGATATTATAATGAACATAGCACCAGAGCGAATCGTTATTTACTTTGGACATTGTATATTCTAATCAAGGTAAAACAGTTTATTATATGATACGATGTTGTTTAGTAGTTAATTGGTGTTTTGTTATTTGATTACAGAAGATCCATCTGGTGTTGAAACACCGGTATCATGGGCTACACGGTTAAAAATCGCGCAAGGAATCGCCGGTGGTTTAACAAGTATTCACGATTCTACACCTCGAAAGTATGTCCATGGTAACATAAAGTCAACAAAGATCCTTCTCGATGATGATCTCCAAGCTTACATCTCCGATTTTGGACTAGACCGCCTTGTGTCCAGAACCTCTAAATTTTCGAGCATGCCCTCTAAGAAGTTGACTAACTACTCTCTAACAGGCTCACAAATTTCAAAGTCATCTGTTATGTACTTAGCGCCTGAGGTTCGGTTTTCTGGGGCCAAGTATACACAAAAGAGCGATGTGTATTCGTTTGGGGTTGTGCTTTTGGAGATATTAACGGGTAAGGGACCGGATTTTGGAGGACCTGAAAATGATGGTAAAGGATTAGAGAGTTTTGTGAGGAAGGCATTTAGGGAGGAGCGTCCACTTTCCGAGGTTATCGACCCGAAACTTATGCACGAGATTTATGCAAAGAAACAGGTTCTAAAGACATTCCATGTTGCCCTCAATTGTACAGAAATTGACCCCGAGGTTCGGCCTAGGATGAGGATGGTTTCAGAGAGTCTTGATCGCATAATGTAAGAAATCAAATATATATATATATATATATTAATATAAATGCAATAATTTTTTTTTATAGACTTTATTTGTTTGGTAGATTAATTTATTTTAATTAGATAAAATATCGATATAATTTATAATATAATGATATGATATAAATATATATAATTAAAATGAATATTAATAATTATGTTTTACTTTTTTTTTTGGTTCATAAAATTATATCACAAATTAATATGATATTTTCAAGATATTTTATTAATTTTATACTTTTAATATTAAAAAATATATATATAATATACATATTGTATATAAATTATGTGTCACACAAAATTCTATCATAATAAATAATATATTATTTTCATATGATAAAATAATTATAAAATTTATATTTATAATTATTATAAATTTTGATATATTATATTATATGTATATAAAAAATATCTCATCAAAAATATATTTATATAAATAAATATTATATATATATATATATATAATTAAACTTTCACGTGTCAATAAATAATTTAGATCACGTTAATTAAATATTTTATACAAATAATTAATGGGACATTTTAATAATTAAATAATAATAATAATAATAATATAAATTAATAAATTGAAAGTAGAAAGAGAGAGGGAACAAAATAATGAAATATCAAAAATTTCTTTCTTAGGAAAGACGGCGCTTGTGAGTGACATCATCACACCCAAAGCAACGTCGAATTAGATAGGGGAAGGAGTAAACGGTGACGTTCCGGCATATTCTTCAGTGCTCTAATCTATTCTTACTTTATACTTGAATAAATTGGATTTTATAATTTTATAATATTAAATTATATTTTATTTGAAATAGTAATTTCAACTATAAAAATTAAGATTAAATAAATAAAAATTATATATATATTATTAGATTTGTGGTTGACCTTCAATTTTTTGGAGCTTTAAAATTTTTTTAGTTCTCTCACTCTCTCTACTTTCTCTTTGCTTCTTTTGGCCAGATCTTTACTTTCTCTCGCTGCTTGCAAATTTTACACCTCACTCACCTCCCTCAGAGAAGCTATTTTTGCTTTCCTCTCTCTCAAGCTTTAAGATCTTCCTTGCGTTCGGTGCTTTGAAAAGCAAAGGCGGGCAGGCATTGCAGATAGATAAACCCTTCCCTAATATCTCTGTCTCTGTCTCTATCCATCTTTATCTGTCCTTTTCCATTGATTTCTACTCTCTGTAATCTGTAAATCTAAATATCACAGGCCACAGCCTCAAAGCTTTTTTCTTTTCCTAATTATCTTCAACCCTGCTAGCTAGTGTTCTATTTTCTTCAGCTCGTTAAGCTCAAAGTTTAAACCTTTTTTTGTGTGTTTTTATCTCCAGCTTGCTTCATCTACAAGTTCTTATCCCTCGGCTCTGCTTAAAATTTAAGCTATAAATTTTCCCTAGCAAGTGATAGAAAAAATTCGCGGAATTTTCTTTTGGGGTGGGGGGGGGAGGGAAAAAAAGGTTGTCTTAGCGGGTGTGTCCTGTCTCTCTGTCTGATTGTTCTCCAGCATAATAACAAATCGTTATATATCCAACTCCTCCATCCTCTTTTGCTCCGAATAAAAAAAACAGAGTAACCGATTTGATTGATCCCTTTTTCTTTTTTTTTTTCATGGAGTCAAATACCCACCATAGTTTCCAGCTGCCGAGCTCTGGTTTATTGCGGCTGAGCTCTGCTCCGGGCTCTCTGAACGCTAATATCTCGGAAGGTTCTGAATCTCAGAGATTGATTTCGAGATTCATGAATTACAGCAGGAATTCTACTACGGATTCTGAATCTTCGCCTAGATTTCAGGAATTTGAAGATAAATCTTCCATCACGACCGCGGCGGCGGAGGTTATGAATTGGAGAAATTCTCAGCATGGCTTTTCTGGGTTGCCTCCACATTATCCGAGGCAGAGCTCGAGTACGAGTATCTCTTCTTCTTCGTTTTCCCATTCTTCTTCTGCCATGGATGCGTCTTATGGATTGATGGGTTCAAATATTTCTAGACAGAGCAGCTCCCCTGCTGGACTTTTCTCCCATTTATCTCTTCCAAACGGTATTCGTAAATTGTTTCAGTTTATTTTATTTTTCATTTCTCTGTGAAATGCTTGATCTATCTAATGGTGGAAAATGCTTGGAAAGTGATTTAAAGTTCTCATTTTTAGGTTGTTCTTATTACTTGAATTTTGCAGGCTATGCAAATTACCGAGCAGTGAATGGTAATAAAGGCGGAGAAATCAGTCCGGCTTCAAACAAATCAAGGAGTCAGCTTAGCCTATCATCTTCTAGACCACCACCTTCTTCCTTGGGGATTTTGTCGCAAATCTTGGAAGTTGAAAACGAAAGCATACTGGGAAATAGCCCTTCTTGGAGCAATGATTCATCTCCTAGTTTCATGGAGAATTATTCCGGGTTTAGACGGGAACGGGATAATCAGATGGTGAACTCTTAAAACTGTGAATTAATGAACTTTTTCTTTGTGGTTTTATTTTATGTTACATGTGGATTAACCAAGTGCTCTTCGTGATTAGAATAATGGCGAGATTGGACATAATCGAGTTCACTTATTATCGCATCACTTGAGTTTGCCAAAGAGCTCGTCCGATGTAGTAGCCGTGGAAAAGATGTTGCAATTCCAAGATGCTGTTCCTTGTAAGATTAGAGCCAAACGCGGTTGTGCTACACATCCTCGTAGTATAGCGGAAAGGGTAAGCTCCAACATATCTTTAGATTTTAGTAAGGGTAATACTGAATCAAGGGGATCCTTTTTTGTCCAGGTTAGAAGAACCCGGATCAGCGAACGAATGAGGAAACTGCAAGAGCTTGTTCCGAACATGGATAAGGTAGAACACATCGTTCGTCGATACATTGACACATCAAACATATATCACATAATATGTAACTATATTCACGATGTTTTCTTTCTACAACAGCAAACGAACACGGCTGACATGTTAGACTTGGCTGTTAATTATATTAAGGATCTTCAGAAGCAGTTCCAGGTTAAACTAGTTATACACTTATACTTGTTTTGAATCTAAACACGATGATTATACTTCAGAAACTAATTGATATAATTTTTTCTTTTTGCTTTCGACAGACGCTTAGCGATAACCGGGCAAAGTGCAAATGTTTGAGTATACAGAAGACAGTTTCAAATCAAATCGTGTGAACTTTGCTTAGGAGGAGGAAAGGTTGAACGATCTTTTCTTCTTTTTTTTTTTTTTTTTTAATGATCAGATCAACCATATAAAAATAATTAGGGAGGAGGTGTTAGATCATATATATGATATATAGTGAATGCGATGTTGTAGAAAGGGTGGTAGATGTTGTCCCATCATATAATATATGAAGTTTAATTAGATGTTATAATAAGAAAGCTATCAAAGCAACGGCTTCGAATACAGAATGTGAAATAAGAGCTAGTTTATGATCATCACTTGTACATAACATCTTGTAATAAGTTAATAATGAATTCCCGTATTTTCTCGCTTTTTTTTTCGTGTTCTATTTTTATTATAAGTTCCGTTTTTTAATCTCTACTAAAAAAGACACCCGGGTCAACAGGCCAAGATTTCATTCGCACACAAAATCTTGTGTGAAAAACCGTTAATTGGGACCCACACTGGCCGTTGGAATTTCCCACCTCTTTCTCTCTCCCGCTCCACCCTCCCTCCTTTTTTTCGGGTTCTCTTTCTCTTCCCGAAAAATACGTTAATACTAACTCAAAATTTTATGAATCGCAGTCTTTCTCCCCAATTTTACTGTATCGAGATCTTTAATTCTAGGAGGTAATTGATATTTCTCCCTCGTTTATTTTCTTCTTATTCTTCTTCGTCGGGAATGGCCTCCTCACAGCTTTGGATCCTTTTCAAATATCGCAAACAATTTGATCGGAGAAGGTAAGTAAATATGTATCGGCGGTTTTCAACGCTATATGATTGTATCTGTGTATTTTGAGTCGAAGCCAGAGGAAATTGCTGTTAGATGTCGAAGTTGTATGGAGATTACAATTAGAAGATCGACTACGTCTTTAAAGTGCTGATCGGAGATTCTGCCGTCGGAAAAACTCAGCTCCTGGCACGTTTCTTGAGGAATGAATTTATTGTGGATTCCAAGGCTACTATTGGCGTCGAGTTTTAGACCAAAACTAGGGGTGGAGGAATATCCCATCGGGATCGGAATTGGGGATTCATGATTATGATGCCAGTATTACCGGTGCCGATATGGGATAAATATGTATATTCCCAATTCAATCCCAATATTGTCGAGATCGGGAAGGTACCGATATTAGTATTGGGAATTCTGAAAATTTAAATAATAAAAAAAAAAGAAAATTAAATAGATAATAAATTCATAAATATTTAATTATTAACATTATTGCAGCAGCAGCCCTTTCATTAAGTATACTAAAAGATTATGGATTTTCATTAAGAGATAAACAAACAAATGATTAGTTAATTACTTAATCTAATGAATGAGAGGTATAACAACATATTACCTTGTTTGATTTTCATTTCAGTATATTCAAACTCGACATAACTACAAAATCACAAATTCAAATATTAGATCCGAAATAAATATTTACAATAATATTAGATCAGCCCTTGAGGCAACTAATGTGGAAACTGCATTCTTTACTATTCTGACTGAGATTTAAAACATAATCAGTAAGAAAAGCCTTGCGGGTGGCAATGAGGTCCATTCTGCTGGAACTTCTGGACATTTGAAAGGAACCTGGATCATTTTTCCGAGCCAGGAGCAGGATTCTGGAAGGAAGGGATGTTGCTTTTCATCGTCTTAAGTTTTGTTCTTTCTGTTTTATACTTTTTGTTAGGATTCGTTGATTGAACAGAAAGTAAATTTTAGATAATAGATACTGTCACTTCTGTTGGATGAAGCATTAGTTATGTTAAATATAATATTATATATCGAATCACACTTACGTTGTACGGAGGATGTTTATATATATAGACTAACAATATAAGTAAAATATGTATATAAACTAACAGCCACCCTCAAACTCAAAGTGGAGTACGAGAGACCAACTTGAGTTTGGATATAATATCATGAAAACGCCCTGGAGGATGTGACTTTGTGAAGATGTTCGGGAGCTGATCACGGGACGTGATAGAATGAAGTTGTAGTGAGCTCTGAAAAAGATGATGACGGGCAAAATGACAATCAATCTCAATATGTTTGGTCCGTTCATGAAAAATATCATTATGAGCAATCTAAATAACACTTTTATTGTCACATTATAATGAATGTGAGCCACTTCTGTTAACACGAAGATGATGATATGAGGAGCCAAACAACCTCTCGTAAGGAATGCACTTATCAAGAATATGGGTAAGCAACTTATTGATTATGTAGACAGCCGTGAGAGTGCCTTCACTCCAAAATGCGGTAGAAAGAAATGTGGAAAGAAGCAAGGCACGAACAATGTCTAAAATGTGCCTAAGTTTGCATTTTGCTCGACCACTTTATTATGAGATTCTTGGACACGACAAGTGAGAAACAGTTCCATAATGCTTGAGGATGGTTTGAAATTCATGTTGAGTAGATTCTAAAGCATTATGAGAACGAAAAGTTTTGATGGATTTTGAAAATTGGATTTCAACCATTTTTGCAAAAGTGAGATAAATATCTAACAATTCAAAACGTGATTTCATTAAACAGACTCAAGTATAATGAGAGAAATCATCAATAAAGATAACAAAATAACGTGAGCCACTCATACTAGCAACAAGAGAAGATCCCTAAACATCATAATGAATTAAATCAAAAGAAGCAGTAGCATTAGACTCACTATTATTAAAAGGCAGCGCATGTTGTTTTCCAAGCTAGCATGAAATACAATCAAAAAGACTATTGAACATTGAACTTAACAAACCCTTTGACACTAAAAAATGAATGCGAGATGGAGATGTATGACCAAGACGCGAATGCCAAAGTGCAAGAGATGGGGATGACGGTGAGACAGCAGCAGAGATAATTGTGGTGGGGAGGTGTAAGGATGAGAGTTCGAACATGCGCCCAACTCTACGCCCGGTTCCAATGGTCTGGTTCGTGCGAGGATCCTGCACATGCATACTAGAAAAGTAAAAAACAAGTCTATATCCAAGTTCATATATTTGGCCAACAGATAGGAGATTGAAGGATAATTCAGGCACGTAAAAAACTTCGGAAAGAGAAAGGGAAGATGTATTGATGGTGTCTATATTTTTAATATTCATAGTGGATCTATCAACTGTGCGAATTAATGAGGAATGAGGTAAAGGTGTAGATGTGGTCAATGAAGTATGGTGAGGTGTCATGTGATTGCAACAAGGAGAGTCAAAAGGCCAAGGGGAAGATGTACCTGACAAGATTGAGAGGACAGAGGAAAATGCATTACCAGAACAAGATAGGACAATATGGTTGACTATTGCCTTGAAGTCATCTGCAGATAAAGTGATATTGGATCCTGATGTCTGGCCAGAAGAAGCATTTGAAGAGGGAGTAGTTGGAGATGATGCAGTCGAAAATAAACTACAGTCAGTATGAGCAACAACTACTATTGGAGATAAACTACGCTCTGATATCATATTAAATATAATATTATATATTAAATTACATTTATAATATACATAGGATGCTTATATATATATATTAATAATATATATAAAATATATATATAAACGATGTGGGACACACTATCTATATAAATTGATAAGTTTAGCTTAGATGGCTTTTGCATTGGTTACAGATGCTTAGGTTCGGATCAATATTCTCGTTGTTTGAAACTGTGTTGTTGAGTACTGAGTTTGTTCTCTGATATGCTAAGGTAATATTCTAATGCCTGGCTAAGCCAGGGTGGCTTGCAGTGAGGATATAGTTTTTGCAAACTAGAGGTTTAGGTAAACTGGAGTTTGGGTGAATCCATTATCGGAATAAATCACGGTCGTCGGGTGTGTTGTCACATGGCAATAGAATAATGACAATAACAATAATAAGAAATTTGACATGAAATAACGACATTAGTATGAAGTTGAACAATAATAAAAAGCACAAGTTGGTTCCACATCTGTGCATATCCCCAGTCTCCTCTACAGTTCACTGGTGCATATCAATAGACTATCATCTAGTCCAAGACCATGGCAAACATTCGTATGAAGCCACTCTAAAGCCGAGCCCATCCAACCACCGAGCACCACCAAGCCCGCCAAGCATGCCCATCATCGGACACCTCCATGTGGTTGAGATCAACCACATACTCCGGCTTCAGACCATTGATCCAGCTCCGGCTCCGTGCATCCACTACTAATTAGCTCATCATTAAACTTTCACTCATTGGCTTACACAAAACATTACCACTTAATCCTGTTTATGTTTTGTCGATTCCTTTTGCTTGTTTTATATTTAAGTATGTATATATATATATATATACATAGATTTACACACCAAACAGCCGGCCATTTAATAAGCTATTACAATATTGTTCATTACATCATCACAAATTTCTTCTATGTATAAACAACCTTCTGTCCAATTACGTACTTCTAAACTATAAACTAATGACTAATTAAACTCATAGTCAATTTCCTTATATATACATATCAATATCTTTTCGATTAGTTCGCCAAGAAATTCAACAATGGCGGATTACCTTCTTCTCTTCTTCATCTGGATACTTTCCACCCTCATTATCCGTACCATCTTAACCAAACTTCAATCCAAGAAGAAGCCTCGTCTTCCACCAGGCCCCCTAGCCCTACCAGTCATAGGCCACCTCCACCTCCTCGGTCCATTACCTCACCAGTCTCTCCACAAACTCTCATCCCGTCACGGCCCGTTAATTCACCTCTTTCTCGGCTCCGTCCCATGCGTCGTCGCTTCATCTGCTGAAACCGCCAAACAGTTCCTCAAAACGTACGAATCCTCCTTCTCTAACCGCCCCCAAATCTCCGCCGTCGATTACCTCACCTACAACTCCGCCGATTTCTCCTTCGCGCCATACGGAC
The DNA here is from genome assembly GCA_027186245.1 of Coriaria nepalensis. Taxonomy (NCBI): domain Eukaryota; kingdom Viridiplantae; phylum Streptophyta; class Magnoliopsida; order Cucurbitales; family Coriariaceae; genus Coriaria; species Coriaria nepalensis. The sequence continues at coordinate 461,497 of CP114483.1, forward strand.
CGTACTGGAAGTTCATGAAGCAGCTCGTCGTCTCCGAGCTTCTCGGCGGCCAAACGCTGAATCAACTTCTTCCCATCCGGCGAGACGAGCTGAAGCGGTTTTTGCACGCGATTCTGCAGCGATCTCAAACCGGCCAAGAAATCGACGTCGGAGGAGCGCTCGTTAGGGTTTCGAATAACGTGATATCGAGAATGATGATGAGTACAAGATGTTCAGAGGACGAAAATGAAGCCGATGAGGTCAGGAAGCTAGTGAAGGACATCGCTGAACTTACAGGGACGTTTAACCTATCAGATTATATCTGGATCTGTAAAAACTTCGATTTGCAGGGGATGAAAAAGAGATTAAAGGAAGTTCGTGATCGATTCGATGGAATGATGGAGAGGATCATTAAGGAGCATGAAGAAATCAGGAAGAATAACAAGAATCGAGGTGGAGATCATGACGATAGTAACAGAGTGAAGGATCTGCTTCATATTCTGCTTGATGTGTATGAAGATCAGAATTCAGAGATGAAGTTGACCAGAGAGAACATCAAGGCCTTCATTCTGGTAATTTTTCGCTCAATATTTTTGAAAATTAGTTAGAAATTGAAGTTTAGACATATTATATATTGACCCCTGAAAACTAAAACTTCAAATAAGTCCAGGATCACAATGTAATAACATTTTGTGAAACATAAACAGGACATATTTGCAGCGGGGACGGACACTTCAGCAATAACAGCGGAATGGGCAATGGCAGAGCTGATAAACAATCCAAACATAATGCAAAAAGCTGTACAAGAAATCGAAACAGTAGTTGGGAAAAACAGAGTAGTAGAAGAGTCAGACATAGTCAACCTGCCTTACCTTCAAGCCATAGTGAAAGAGACCTTAAGGCTTCACTCAAGCCCAATGATAGTGAGAGAATCCTCAGAGGACTGTACTGTTAATGGGTTTGACATCCCAGCTAAAACCCAATTGTTTGTGAACGTTTGGGCCATCGGGCGGGACCCAGAGAATTGGGAAAGCCCACTTGAGTTTGACCCAGATAGGTTCATTGAAGGGGAGAAAAAGAAGTTTGATGTGAGAGGGCAGCATTTTGAGTTATTGCCGTTTGGGAGTGGAAGAAGAGGTTGCCCTGCAACTTCACTTGCTTTGCAGTTTGTTCATACTAGTTTAGGTGCTATGATTCAATGCTTTGAATGGAGGGTTAAAGGAGGTCAAAATGTTAGTATGGAAGAAGGAGGAGGGTTGACTCTTCCTAGGGCTTCTCCCCTCATGTGTTTCCCTGTCCCTAGGCTCAACCCTTTTCCTTCTTTTTGATGATTTTGTTCTCTTCCATTTTCCCAAAAATTGAAGGTTGATTAATTAAACATGTTTTTGTACCAATATGTAGTCTAGTTTTTTTGTCTAATTGAGGGTGCTCAAGGACCTTTTTGGACATTAGAACATTTTGTTTGGTTGAAAAAGTTACAAAACATTTTATTGTGGCGGAAAAATTCTTAAGAGGATAAGTCTACAGTGGACTAATCTATTTCAATTATATATATTATACCTAAAGTTTTCAATTTAACAATATTAAAAAATATTAAAAGAACATCTAGATCAAATAATATAAGCAAATTTTATATTTTCTTGTTTTCTTGTAAAGGTGTGCGCAAATAATAATCCTAAGATTAAAAAGGAACAAGTAATGATGGTCTTACAACACGCAAAAGATTGTAATACAACAATTGGACAATTATCTATCCATTATTTCTGCTCCAAAGAGTAGAGGTGCTCATCCACTGCAGCACAACAGCTCCTTTTTTAAAGGAGAGAGGGGGGGAGGGATGTTAGGAATAATGGGGGAAGAATAAATGAGCAAAAAGCTGGTATTTCATTGCTTTCACTCTTTCACTTGCTTTGCTGTTCTCTACAGACAGAGGAGTTGAAGAAAACCAGGTCATGGACTCATGGCAGTATGCTTAAGAAAAAATGACCAGAACAGACAGATGAATACAATAATCCAAAAGACTATTAGAAAAAGAGAGATGAGGGTGTTTAGGACACTTCATCAAAGTTTGACCATTGTTAAAGAATCTAGAAAAGTTCATATCTTTACTTTGTTTTAATATCACAAAGACTACCTTTGTCATCTCAAAACTCTCAATATTGATGCTCGAAATTTAATGCGTTTAAACAAAGCTGAAAAGCCTTCACATTTATTTCTGGAAACTGTAACATGCTAAGAAAAATGTGACAAGAAGCTCGTTGATGAATGAACTTAATTTGCCATTAAATTTGTGACTGCATAGTGGATAGTTTTTTTAGGCTGATTAAGGAGCGAATTTGAAAGGGCAATTCTAGATCATTCTGGGCAAATGAGGAGTCTATTTGATGTGCCTTGAAGTCTAGTTTCTGATGGTTCAAGTTTCAAGTCTTTTGGAGTTCCCTATAATAAGTTATTGCAGTTTTAGTAACCAATGGTCAGATTTAACTATTGCTATTTAGAATTCTGTTTTTACATTTATGTTGTATACGAATTTCAAGAGTCTTAAGAGTCTATAAATAGAGTTGTATTCTGTTGTGAAAAAGGAGTGTGAGAGAGGAAAAAATACAAGAAGATAATTTGAATGATAAAAGAGTTGTGAGATTAGTATCTCTTCCCTCCACCGAAATATATCATATTATTAACAAAGCTTGTAGCGGAGGTGTGTGTTAACGAGCTATTCAGAAAGATCATCTTCAACCATTTCCTTAAACACAAAACCTTGGAAGCTAAAAAACATACAGCAATTAAGTGAGTTCTTCATCATCATCCAACAAGCCCACAAGAGGACTACAAGTTAAAAGACACAAAACCCCAGCTTGGCGAGCGATGGTCCCAGGGAGGACTAAGAGGCGGAGGCGCCGGTTGGATAAGCATCGAAAGAGCAACGAGCACTTCCGACCTCGTCGAACAGATGTTTTATCTTTATGTTCGAGGCATAAAAGCTAAAGACCTTCTGCCGGACCCTATAACCAGAAGCTGCGACCCTTATGTGAAAGTGAAGCTCGGAAACTACAAGGGCGAGACATAACATTTTGAGAAGAAAACTAACCCCGAATGGCACAACCAAGTCTTCGCCTACTCTAACGACAAGATTCAATCCTCGGTCATAGAAGTTTACGTTCGAGATAAGGAGATGGTGGCAAGAGTCTACATAGGGAAAGTAGTCTTGGACATGAATGAGGTCTCCACCCAGGTTCCACCAGATAGTCCCTTGGCTCCTCAATGGTACCAGCTCGAGGACTGGAAAGGCAATACGAAGGTGAAAGGCGAGATCATGATTGCAGTTTGGATGGGAATGCAAGCCAATGAGGCGTTTCCTGATGCATGATATTTTGTGATAAATTAAAGAGTCCAATAATTTATTTCTAAAACAAAAAAATAAGATGAAAGAAAGATGATCTCGTTAGAGACGTGATACTGTAAAGGCTCTTTGAAAATATATATTGCCGAAGATAAATTTATATTGATTGTATATATTTTTATAGAATACGATTGAGAGATAGTTAAGAATTATGAAACCCTATTAAATCAGTTATAATATATTTTCAAAATTGGAAACTAGCTAAGACTAAGAGTCAATGGGATTTGGTGATTCCTTTATATTCTGATGCCGCTTCAATTGATGGCGAGGGGTGTTTAGTATTCGGTCCAAGGTTTATGTTTCTCTAAAGCTTTGGTATCTTCGAGTTAATGTCATAGAAGCTAAAGACATAGAACCACAAGACCGGGCCTAACTGCCACAAGCTTTTGTCAAGGCTCAAGTTGGGAACCAAGTGTTTAAGACAAAGTTGTGTCCAAACCGAACCGCCAATCCCTTATGGAACAAAGATCTCATATTTGTAGTAGCTGAGCCTTTTGAAGAACAATTATCTTTAACCGTTGAAAAATAGGTCACCCTAACAAAGGATGAGATCGTGGGACGGCTTGTGGTCCCGCTCCATACCTTCGAGCGGAGGCTAGATCATCGGGCGGTCCATTCCCATTGGTTCAATCTCGAGAAATTCAGTTTCGGAGCTCTAGAAGGTGACAAGAGACACGAGCATAAGTTCTCTAGTAGGGTTCATCTAAGAGTATGTATTGAAGGTGCTTATCATGTCTTGGACGAATCGACAATGTATATAAGCAACGTGAGACCCACTGCTCGACAGTTGTGGAAACATCTGATTAGAATACTTGAAGTCGGGATTTTAAGTGCTCAAGGGCTTCTTCCGATGAAAACAAAGGATGGAAAAGGCACGGCGGATGCTTATTGCATGGGTAAGTACGTACACAAATGGGTAAGAACTAGGACTATCACGAAAAGCTTTAATCCGAAATGGAACGAGCAGTACACATGGGAAGTGACGATCCATGCACGGTCATTACATTATGAGTTTTTGACAATTGCTACCTAGGCGGGGGCAAGAAACCGACAGCTAGGGTTGGAGGTCGAAATGATTCGAGGATTGGAAAGGTAAGAATCTGGCTTTCAACTTTAGAAATGGACCGGATTTACACTCATTCTTATCCCCTACTAGTTTTTGTTGATGAATAAACTTAATTTACCATTAAATTCGTGACAGCATAGTGGATAGTTTTTTTAGGCTGATTAATGTGCAAATTTGAAAGGGCAATTCTAAATCATTCTGGGCAAATGATGAGTCTATTTAATGTGTCTTGAAGTCTAGTTTCTGTTAAGTTTCAAGTCGTTTGGAGTTCCCTATAATAAGTTATTGCAGTTTTAGTAACCAATGGTCAGATTTAACTATTGTTGTTTAGAATTCTGTTTTTACATTTATGTTGTATACGAATTTCAAGAGTATTAAGAATCTATAAATAGAGTTGTATTCTATTGTGAGAAATGTGTGAGAGAGAAAAATACAAAAAGATAGTTTGAATGATAAAAGAGTTTTGAGATTTGTGTATTTTCCCTCCATCGAAATATATCATATTATTAACAAATTGGTATCAGAGCCGATGGAAAATTCCGGAAGAATGTCAATCGGGGGTATGCCACTATCACGATTGACGAAAGCTAGCTACAACAACTGGAGCATCCAAATGCGAACACTACGCGGTGCCCAAGACGCATGGGAAGTAGTCGAAGACGGTTTTGAAGAACCAGCTGCAAACACAGTTCAGACAGCGAATCAGGTAAAGGCGTTGAAAGAAACGCGAATGAAGGACAAGATAGCATTATACATGTTGTTCCAAGCGGTTGACGAGTCGGATTTTGAAAAGATAGTGAGCGCAACAACTGCCAAGGAAGCATGGGATACGTTGCAAAAAGTTTTCAAGGGGACCTACCAAGTAAAGTAAGTAAGACTCCAAACTTTACACGGCAAGTTGGAGGGTATGAAGATGAAGGAGTCGGAAGGTGAATCCGACTACATCACGCGTGTGCAAACCGTGGTAAATTAGCTCAAGTGCAATGGTGAAATTCTAAAGGACTCGAGGGTCGTGGAGAAAATTATGCGGTCGCTAACTGACAATTTCGAGAATATCATTTGTGCCATCGAAGAGTCGAAGGACCTTGAGAACCTAACTATTGATGATCTCGCTGGGTCGCTAGAGGCACATGAGCAATGCAAGAAGAAGAAGAACGAGTCGCTTGAGGAAGCACTGCAAGCCAAAGTGTCTATCAAAGACGAAAATGTACTATATAGTCAAAACTTTTGTGGTAGAGGGCGCGGCCGTGGAGGTCGCAGCAATGGTCGCGGTGGTGGAGGTCGCAGTTGAGGTGGATACTATGAGGAGAAGGGGCAGTAAAGCCAACAAAATTGACGAGGTAGAGGACGTGGTCGTGTGAGAGGCGGCCGGTCAAATCACTCGAATGTCGAGTGCTATAAGTGTGGCAAATACGGTCACTATGCGAAGGACTGCAACTCCGACAAGTGTTACAGTTGCGGCAAGGTCGGGCATTATGCAAAAGATTGCTATGCCGAGAAGAAAATGGATGAAAACACCAACCTTGTCATGGAGGATGAGACGAAAGAAGGGTTTCTCATGATGGCATACAACAATATCAATACCGATAGCGACACAGTTTGGTACCTCGACACCAGTGCAAGAAACCACATGTGCGGGCACAAGCACCTATTCAAGGAGATGCGAGAGGTTAAAGATAGACACGTGTCGTTCGAAGACACATCAAAGATCCAAGAAAAAGGCCAAGGTACGGTTCACTATTTATAAAAAGGTGGTATAAAAGGGTCAATCGAAGATGTTTATTACGTACATAATCTTAAGAGCAATATTTTGAATATGAGGCAACTCATGGAGAAGGGATACTCGGTATTCATGAAAAACCGGGTACTACAATTAAAGGACAATCGAGGGCATTTGGTAGCACGAGTCGAAATGGCCAAAAATCGCATGTACAAGCTCAACTTGCGAAACATGTGGGAAAAATGTCTACAAGTTGAAAAGGAAAACAAATCACAGTTGTGGCATCTAAGGTCCGGTCACCCTTATTACGGTAGCCTCAAGAAATTGACCAAGAAGAACATGGTCCATGGGCTACCGAACATGGACTACACCACCAAGTTTTGCAAAGGATGTTTACTCGGCAAGCAAGCAAGAACCTCATTTCCGAAAAAGCCAGAATACCGTGTTGAAAAACCACTCGAGCTCATACATACCGACATTTGCGGACCAATCACTCCAAAATCTTTTGGTAAAAAAAGGTACTTTATTACATTTATTGATGACTACACTCGAAAAACGTGGGTCTACTTTCTAAAAGAAAAATCTGAAGCTCTAAATTCATTCAAGAAGTTCAAACTGTTGGTAGAAACAATCACCGGCATGTTCATCAAAGCCGTCATGTCAGATAGAGGCGGGGAGTACACATCAACCGTCTTCATGAATTTTTGCGAGGAACAAGGCATCAAGCGATTCTTGACTGCACCATATTCGCCTCAACAAAACGGTGTGGCCGAGAGAAAGAATCGGACCATTCTCGACATAGTCTGCTCGATGATGAAGAGCAAGAAAATACCGAAGGAATTTTGGGCGGAAGCGGTGCTATGTGCAGTCTATGTGCAAAATTGATGCCCTCATGTGAAGTTGGAAGATCAAATACCGCAAGAAGCATGGAGCGGACAAAAACCAACAGTGTTTCACTTAAAGGTGTTCGGTAGTGTGGCTTACGCGCATGTACCAGATCAAAGAAGGACCAAGCTCGATGACAAAAGCAAAAGGTAAATCTTTACCGGTTATGATGAAAAGACAAAAGGTTTCAAGTTGTTTGATCCAATAGAGACGAAAGTAGTGGTCAGTTGAGATGTGCATATAAACGAGTCAAGTTCATGGGATTGGGAAAAATCAATGGAGGTGATATTTGAGAAAGAAGAATCATTTACCGGTACAATCACTACACCAACAAACACACCGGCAAATCCACCAACAATTGATGATGAAGATGAGCCAAGATAACTAAGGATGTGAAGCATGCAAGATTTGTACGACTCAACAAGTGAGGTGCATTTAATTTGTCTTTTGGCAGATGCCAAAACAATTACATTCGAGGAAGCGGTACGAAATGAGAAGTGGCAAGCAACCATGAATGAAGAAGTAAAAGCAATCGAACGAAACCAAACTTGGGAGCTGGTTGAATTGCCAAAAGGAAGTCAACCCATAAGAGTAAAATGGGTATACAAAAAGAAGATGAACACTCAAGGCGAGATAGAGCGGTATAAGGCAAGGCTAGTTGCAAAGGGCTATCGACAAAAGACGGGGATAGACTATGATGAAGTCTTTGCCCCGGTTATAAGAATAGAGACGATTCGCCTTCTCATTGCTCAAGTAGCTCAATTCAAATGGAAAATTTTTCAAACGGATTTCAAGTCAGCATTTTTGAATGGCATGCTAGAAGAAGAGGCGTACGTGGAGCAACCACCCGGGTACATGAAAATTGGGGAAGAAAAGAAGGTACTGAAATTGAAGAAGGCACTTTATGGATTGAAACAAGCACCTCGAGCTTGGAATACCCGCATCGACACTTACTTCAAGAAGAACGGGTTTATTCAATGTCCAGAGCATGCAATATACGTGAAAAAGAATGAAGGTAATTTGCTCTTTGTCGCTCTTTATGTTGATGACCTCATCTTTATTGGGAACAATAGTGAGATGATAGAGGAATTTAAAAGAGTGATGACTCGGGAGTTCGAGATGACGGACTTGGGTTTGATGAAGTACTTCCTTGGTCTGGAGATTAGATAAGAAAAGACTGGGATTTTTGTGTCACAAGAAACATATGCAAAAGAAGTTCTAAAAAGGTACAAAATGGCGGATTGCAACCCGATATTGACACCAATGGAACCCGGGGTGAAACTTTCTAAGTTTGACGATGGAGAATGAGTAGATGCGACTAAATACCGAAGTCTAGTTGGGAGTCTTCGCTATCTCACATGCACAAGGCCGGACATTTCTTATAGCGTTGGAGTTGTAAATCGATTCATGAAGGAGCCGGTCTACACGCATTTAAAAGCGATAAAGAGAATTTTGTGGTATATTCGGGGATCCGAATCCCTTGGGTTATTCTACACCAAAGCCGAAGATTTCATGCTAGTGGGATATTCCGATAGCGATTGGTGCGGTGACGTGGATGATCGAAAGAGTGCATCGGGATATGTGTTCTTTTTGGGGGACACGGCATTCACATGGCTGTCGAAGAAACAACCAGTCGTGACACTCTCTACGTGCGAAGCAGAGCATGTGGCAATATGAGGATGTGTGTGTCATGTGATCTAGTTGAGAAGATTACTGAAGGAGCTAAATTTTACTCAAGAGAAGGCCACACAAATTTACTTGGACAGTAAATCAGCGATCGAATTAGCAAAGAATCATGTCCATCATGAAATAAGCAAGCATATTGACCTAAAGTTCTATTTCATCCGAGAGCACGTGAAGGAAAAAGAGATAAAACTGGTACATGTGAAAAGCCAAGACCAAGCAGCTGACATCTTTACAAAGCCACTGTCCACAAGACTATTTGAGAAAATGAAAAATCTACTCGGCATGAAGGACATAAGAGAATTAAGTTTAAGAAGGGGTGTAGATGAATAAACTTAATTTGCCATTAAATTCGTGATTGCATAGTAGACAGTTTTTTTAGGCTAACTATGAGCAAATTTGAAAGGGCAATTCTAGATCATTCTGGGCAAATGAGAAGTCTATTTGATGTGTCTTGAAGTCTAGTTTCTGATGGTTCAAGTTTCAAGTCGTTTGGAGTTCCCTATAATAAGTTATTGCAGTTTTAGTAACCAATGGTCAGATTTAACTATTGCTGTTTAGAATTCTGTTTTTACATTTATATTGTATACGAATTTCAAGAGTCTTAATAGTCTATAAATAGAGTTGTATTCTTGTGTGAGAGAAAAAAAAATACAAAAAGATAGTTTGAATGATAAAAGAGTTTTGGAATTTATATTTTTTCCCTCCACCAAAATATATCATATTATTAACAGTTTTGCACTCGTCTGGATTTTAAAAAATGAGGGATCTTCAACTAGCGGTTAGATTCACTTGTTTTTCATTAGCGCATATAATCTACCTTTACGGCCACCCTTTGTTGCCTACATCCTTTCACTGTTAACCAAATTAGATAGCTTGAGATATCAAGCAATTACGGTATTGGAAAGAAGTCGTGGAGTACATGCTTGATGTCGATTCTCACATGTGGAGCATGAGAAGAAGCAAGGACAACTTTTTCTGAATCATGTCTCCTTTTTCGGGCTTGATCTCAATGAGTAGATGGCTAGGTAAGGTCCGGTATTGGAAAAACTTAGTAACTTCGATTCTAGTCCATATTCTATACTTCATACTAATATGTTATCCGGAATTGATCCTACCTACAATCTTCCTTTATATGTTTTTGATCGGGCTATGGAACTACCAGGTTCGGACCAGACATCCTCCTCATATGGACACAAAACTATCATGGGCTGAAGTGGCCCATCCGGATGAAGTAGATGAAGAATTCAACACGTTTCCCACTTCAAAGCCTTTTGATGTGATAAGGATGAGGTATGATCGGCTACGGAGTGTTGCGGCCCGGATTCAAACTGTTGTTGGGGATATTGCAACTCAAGGGGAGATGTTCCAAGCTCTGTTGAGTTGGAGAGATCCTAGAGCAACAAGCCTTTTCAATATTTTCCGCCTTGTTAACGTAATGCCGTTTAAGATTGTTGCAGTGGTGGCTGGAATGGTTTGGCTTCGTCATCCAAGGTTTCGGAGCAATCTGCTCTCTATTCCAAGCAACTTTTTTAGAAGATTGACGTCTCGGGCTGATAGCATGCTTTGAATTATTGAGACGAGAATGTAGAAAAAGAAAATTTTGTGTTTTATATCTTCATGGTTATAACTTGTTTTTATTGGGTTTGTTTGCTTTGAAGTGACTTTTTCTTCATCATCTTATCTTAACATTCATTATTTTTTACAAATTCGTATTATTCGGTGAAATTACGTCTTAAATCCGTCATTTAGGCAATAAGGTGCAAACTAGAGTAACAACCTCTTTGACCCATTTTCATTTGGGCTTATTTTTGGGCTTTGATGGAATTGGAAACTGAGAACAAAAGCCCAAACTAGAGTAACCTCAAAACAGAGTTGGTAGCTACGAGAAATTTTAAAATAGTCCGGTTTTAATAATGTCATATCATTTACATAGCCGTTAGAATTATCTAAAATGCCTCCGATAGCTATGAACTGGTTAGCTTAATTTGACAAGAGTTCATTTTGTCAAGTAAATTTTCTCTTGTTGAACGGCTGCAGCTACCTACCAGAAAATGAATTATCCTCTTGATCCTCTTGATCCTTTTTCAATATGTAAACAAGTCAAAAGGGACTGTCACATCATTTTGCTCTACGAATACTAGCAATTCTAGAAGAAACAAGAAAGAGACATAATTTAAGTCATATAATATGATTCATATTACTGCTTTGAGGTAACTTTGTAGTCATTAGTACATCTAATACTCTTAAGTATATAGTTCTATACATCTTTGATCTATAAGACGAAGTTAATCAGAAGAAAGGGCATATCAAAGAAGAAACATAAGAGATAATGATCAAAAGGTATTAAGTAATCAGCATGGGTATCAAATAGATTAAAGGGCAACTAGTTCTAATATGTATTACTATATATATATATATACTATTCCTGTCGAGGCCGAGCTAACCAGAGTGAACTGAGAGCTCGAAGACGATGGAAGTATTCTGCCATTGCTAACAAACACCTTGCAGTTTGACGGGTCGTTAAGATTTGGTATAGCCGGTGAATGGTTTGGTGTCTTAAATTATCCGCCTGCAAAATATACTTAATTAAGAAGTTTAGATGAAGCAAATGGAATAATTAGTTGATATTGAATTTGCGTTTGCTAGAATAATCAATAAAATATGTTAACTTGGACTCTAAGATGCATAAAAATATGAAATTAAGACTAATTGATTTGTTAATTAGACAATATATGAAACATACATGACTTTCTTACATCAACAAACTTGTTTATGTATCCAAGAAGCTTTCTTGACGAACATTTCAAATACCTGTCTCAAATTAATGATTACTCTGACTGGTGTAAGATAAGAAAATTCATGATTTGAAAATCAACATGGGCAACATATTAATTATAACTTAATAAGGCATACCCATTTATCTATTTGATTTTCTTGATTTATTTTATTTCATCTTTTTTCTCTTCCAATTTTATTGAAAGTTGGATTGGATATTAATCGAGTGTTTATAGTTATAATCTTTCAGATTAATCTAACTCCGGCCGGAACAACAGAAGAAAAAAAATTGTGTAAATCTTTACATGCGACATTGTTTTGTCTGAAACCTAGAAAGTAAGAGTCTATTAATCACATGAAATGTACGTGTGTAACGTACAAAATTTTCATGAGATCACAAAAGATATATAATATGTAGATTCTCTCTCTCTCTCTCTATCTAATATGGAACTAAGAAATGGAGTAGTTGATGAGGAGGTCGTGGTAGGTTTTCCAACCAAAAAGAAGCATCCATACGTATTGCTCTTCCATGTCATCATATCATGCATGGTCCCCATTCAAACTCACAAATTTATCATGCATGCACAGTATGATATTTACTTCCGAAATAATTGAATCATGATAATCAAGAACATATATATATATATATATATAGTTACCTGTCGAACAAAGGTTTCTACGTTGGAGAGCTTGTTAATGGCGAGGGCCATTTGAGCCATGTAGTTGGCCATGTTAGGAGGAGAGCTCAAGGAATCAGAGGTAATGGCTTCTGACAAAGATTGATTTAGGGCTTCAAGGCCTTGAGACAAAGCTTCTTCAGCTTCTTGAGTTGATTGCTGTAACCCACAAATCCCTAATATTTGCTGCTCCGTCAATGGCTCTATTTGACCCATAATTACCTTCAAAACACAAATAGAGAAAGTTTAGGGGGGGTTTTGTAATAACTAAGGATCTGGATCCATGGAAACTCGATCGCCATTTCTCTTGTTTCTATCCATTAATTGTAGTAACAGAACATGTGTTGCTTTATTGAAAATGACAATAAACTTCATCCATTTCTGGAAATTTTCACAATAGCTATCGTCATTCATTGATCATGATAATACTTTAGTGAAATTTGTAACGTATGAGATTTATTATTATTTTTCTTTTTTTTGTGAATCCTTATCTTTTCAGGTTTATAAAAATTCTGCAATAAGTGTTTCGTAGAATATTACAACTAGCTAGCCGAGAATTAAGATCACTTTGAAAATGACTATATATATATTTACGAACGTACCTTGATGATGTCGGATGGCCTAAACCCACCAATCCACATGAAACAACGCTCGGCGAGAGTCTTCCACGTGCCGGAAACAAGATGAAACACGTCTGATTTAGCCACCATGCTTTTTAGGTTCAGAATTTCATCGTAATGAGCCATGCAATTCTCTACAAACATTCTCAGCTCGTTCTCCGGCAAATGCTCTTGCACTGCAGCCCGGAGCTCACACATCATGCGGTGGTGCTCCTCCAACCACCGTGCATACTCCATGTCAAACACCGCCCCATCTAATACAGTTATACCATTAGTCTCATAAAAAACTTAAGTTAATCAGTAAGAAAAATATGATAAAAAGAAGAAGAAAGAAAAAGGTCGAATTAATACCGGAACTAATATTGGCCATACCAACGCCAAGTCCTTCCTCTCCTCCTCCTCCTAAGAACATGCCCTAATATAATAAACAAAATCCAAAAACTCAAGTTTAACTTCATTTTAGCAAGTTCATCCAAATATGTAAGCTATATATATATATATATATATATTTATGCACCTGAGCTCTGGCTCGCTGTAGCTCTTGCTCTAGCTGTGTAAGCTTAATCCTACTTGACTCTAACTGCTGTACATATGCCTGTTACGAGATAGAATATAGTTTAGTATTTTAATTATAAGACATCATATAATTATATATTAAAATCCAAGAGCTAATTAATATATAAATTAATTAAGATCATGATCACCTTTTTTCTCAGCCTGCTTTTCCTTGCTGCCTCTCTATTCTGTGCAAGCCTCCTCAACGTCTTCTTACATTATAATTGACACATAAAAAATAAATAATTTAAATTAAATTAAAATAATAATAATAATAATAATTAATTTGAATTTTGTGGAGAGAAAAAATGTTCACCTTAGGATCCGGTGTCTTAGGTCTGTCTTGCTGTCCTTTACGGTTACCCTCACGCTGTCACACCCATAATTTAATTATGAAATCATTAAGTCTACGGTTAATTACATTATATGGTTTCTTGTTACACCATATAGTTGATTAAATTAATTGGTATAATTTTTAACTACCTTGATAGTCTTGTTAGGTTCAGGTCCAGCTCCAGATGCAGAGGGGGCGCCCAGATTCGCCAACTCCATACTTCCCGGCTCCGCTAATCTTTTCGGCCCGCTATTCGCCGGAGAAACTAATACCGTACTAACCTACTTATTAACAAAGAACATAAAAATTGAGTAGCCACTGAAATAAGTTAATGATATTAATTTATATATGTAAGAAGATAATTACTTTTGTTGAAGACGAGGGATGTACTACGTGCATAGGTTGAGATGGGAAAATGTTCAGCGTTGGAGGTCTCATCCCGCCGCCGCCTGAGCTCTCTGCATATATATATATAACAAATAAAATTATGCTTTAATCAGTAATTATCTTATCATAAACCAGCCAATTATTTCTCTTTTTTTCCCTTTCTGTATGCACTTGGTCAAAGGAGTACTGAACTGACGCAGATGACTGAAAAATCCCACAGAGCATGATTTTCCTGTGAAGAACAGAAGAGAGAGAGAGAGAGCATACGTACGTCTTAGGTCGTGAGTAGTAGTTGTAGAGGTGGAGGGGGGGTCTTGAGCATCAAGATAGAGGAAAAGTGCTTGATCTAATTCTCCCAGATCATAAGCTCCGTTGTCTTTATTACTACAACTAGTTCTGATGATTTTCATCACAGAAAAAATATGATTAATATCAACTTGGGACGATGAAAGAAAGAAAGGAAGGATATACGAGAAATTAGTTTTTTGATTAATTACATGAAATTTGTAGGGATGGTAGTGGAGCTGGAATTAGATGATGATGACTGCATCATCATTCGTTGAGTAATATTATAACTACCATTACTGTTATTAATATGATGATTCGGATCGTTGCGATCTAACTGCAAATGAAGAAGCTGCTGCTGCTGTTGATGATGACGATGGTGATGATCATTAGAAGCCATGAAAAAGAGTTCTATGAGTTAAAGCTTGTCTTCTTCCTGCTGATCTGCATGAACAGTTTTGTTACTTCTCCTCAAGCTGTACTCCATCAATCCTTATAGTCGGTTGTGATTATGAAGAAGACAAGAGAGAGAGAGAGAGAGAGAGAGAGAGAGAGCGGAAATTGAATGCAAGTTAGAAAGAAACTAGAGAAGGGAAGGAAGGAAAAGTTCTTCCCCTTTTTTTTTATATATATATTTTCTCTGATTCAAATAATTATCTGTACCCAGTAGTAGACGACTTTCTGTAAAACCATATTTTCAGATTTAAAAAAAAAAAAAAAGAAAAGAAAAGAAAAGAAAAGAGAGTGCAGTTCTTATTCTCTTTCTATAAAAACCAGAGAAGACTGAAGACTACTACCTGGCTTGGTAAGAAACTGCCCTTTGTCCGTTGTCTCAGACACCTCTTTATATTCACAGTTTCTTTCAGAAATACAAAAATGACGAAAATGTCCTTCGACAGATTGACATTTCCATGCAACCTTTCTTTCACACGTAAGTGAGAAACTCTTTGTCGTCAATTATCACCGAGAAGAATCAAAAGACAAACTTTCAAGATACTTTATAAATTATATTAAGATTTAGAGTGTGAATTTGAATTCCTAATAATATAAAAATGTTGTGATTCGAGGGGTAACATTGTCCGAAATACTAATTCGATATATTAACAAATTACTTAAGTCTTAACATTTGTATAGCAGAGGCATGCAACTGTCTGTCAGAGAAAGAGACACACATATTGTGTACACCGTTGACTACGGACACCTGCCTCTTTATTATAGTTTCAGGGCGTCGCAATGGAGGGACCCGCTTATGAAATCAACGGTTAGGATTTGAGACAAGGGTTAGGTGCCCACAAAGACCTGTCCCTCCCTGATTCGCTCGATTCATTTTTTTCTTACTTCCCGATATTCCAAGTTTCCATTCCAATGATCCAATCCAACCACCCCAAAAATAAGAATAAGGACTAACTCATCTCCTCCTCCTCCTTCTTTCTTTTTTTTTTTTTATTTATTTATTAATAATTTGGTATGGCACAGTTAATCATGCTTCTCTCATTTGCTCAATGGCATGCAAAGCACCAATTTTTTTTTTTTCTTCTTTTCTTCTTCTTTAGAAACAAAGCATGGCCTGTTATTACTACTTAAACAAGGAAAACCGAGAACTGAGTTGTCCGATTATAATGATTATTAATGAAGACTGCTAAGTTTTGATGTTTCCAAACTTGTATCAAGATTGAGAAGAAGAAGAAGAAGAAACTATTTAAGGATTACATTTTACAAGTCAAAAAGAGTGATCTAAGAAAGTCTTCTTCAGTTCTTCGATCTGGTTCAAGAACTAGATTCGACCACATCAGATTAAAATGAAGTAAGCTAATTAAAAACGTGTATAATATTTTTTTTTTTTGTTTTTTTTTCCAATAGTTGGCTGCATTGTTTTCTTAAATACAAACTCTCGCTATCAAAGAGGTTTGGATTGTAACGTGTCAAATAAAAAGAGAGAAACGATCGAGTTGATTAGTTGCAATTTATTTATTTCATTGTTTATTTATAATTATTTTTGGATGCTTCAAACAAAAACCAAAAGTGTATATAATATGTAATAAAAGGACAATAATTAATAAGTAAAATGATTTGGATTAGGTATATCAAATTAAAAGTTTAAAACACATCCACAAATCAAAGTTCGTTTCTCTAAATGGAGATTAGTCTCCTTAAGTCCGTCCAAGTAGCTAGGGTTTCCACCAACTCCTTCTATCTGAAAACAATGATCTAATCTTAATCCCAGCTCGTTATTGTCGAATACTTTCCCTAGTTATCTACTTTGGTTTTTAAACTTGATCAAGTACCTTCCGTGATTAAAATTACTCCGACTCGTTAAATTATATGTTAATTAAACCATGTTATGTGTTAATTACAAGAAAATGAAACATACAAATTGTCACAAATTGACAAAACCTCAAAAAAATATATATAATATATATATATATATTAGATGATGTGTCCACTCTTTGAAAATGATTGAGCAACGTACGACATGATCAAGTGTTCAAGTTCATTGTAGTGAGCGACCTTCTCTTGTCGTTGAAATGTAGTGAGTTGAAGAATGGGAACCCCATATTCATATTCTT
The DNA here is from genome assembly GCA_027186245.1 of Coriaria nepalensis. Lineage (NCBI taxonomy): Eukaryota > Viridiplantae > Streptophyta > Magnoliopsida > Cucurbitales > Coriariaceae > Coriaria > Coriaria nepalensis. The sequence continues at coordinate 478,433 of CP114483.1, forward strand.
CTTATTGGTTGACTTTTATTATAAATTTATTATTACTATTTGTTTAAAGATAGATGATGAGGTCTAGTCAACTACTTAAGCATTGCCATTATTAGTTGCTTCATGCGCTAAACGAATAATATTTCATTATTATAATAATAAAAAGTATAGTATTGGATTTTAAATGGTGGAGTGAGTGGGCCGGACATGTGAGCTGTAACATAGGCCCAAATATGTAATAAGGCCCGTCCATGCAAAAGGAATCAGCTGTAACCATTTGGAAAAAGCAAATTGTATGCTTTTTAGACCAAAAGGTGTAGTTTTATTTATAACTTTAATTTTTGCCTTTTTAATATTTATAATTATTTAATATATATATATATATATATATATATATATTTAATGTGGTTCCCTTGTATCGATGCCAACAAAATGGAAGGCAAGCCTTAACAGCTTTCGGCAGCCCAAAGGAAGGAAACGTGCATCCTCAAATACTGTGATGTGTTCCTGTCTGGTCAACAACACCAATTAAAATCTTTTGGTCAGCCAAAAAAAAGAAATATATATATATATATATATATATGTAATAAAATCAATTTCTTTTTTCCCTCATTAACTAAAAATAAATTATTAAATATTAACTAGAGAAGATAAGCCCCTCATTTTTCCAATATTTGCAAATTAAACCCCTTTATCCCTTCTTGGGGGTTGGTAAATGAAATATGTCGGAAGTAGGAATAATCCAAAGAACCTTTTTTTTTTTTTTTGTGCCTTGATAGTTGATTCCAATTTCCTTAATTAAGGCTTACCATGAAGTTACGATAAAAGTAAAAATTTCTAATCTAATTTTTAAAGTTTAAAGTTTAAAGTTAGAACCCCTCCATCGGCTTTTCACTTTTTACCTTTTTTTTTTTTTTTTTTTTTCTTTCATTTCACCACTTCCCCATAAATGAGGGTTGAGCATTTTACAGGCTGTAAAGATAAGAAGAAACTCGGTCCCAAGTTGATGTAATAAACAAGAACCTCATGCATACATACCTACCCGGTTACGGCATTACCCAAACAAACATCAAACAAGGAACAAAGTTAAGAGAGTTCATGTCGATGTCGGTGGTGGCGACAGTGCGTCAACAACATCCAAACAAAAACATATAAGCAAGCACATGGCACATTGACATGGCTTTCTTTCACCGAGAAAAATATTTGATTAGCAAATCACTGTCAGAAAATACCATATGTCATCTACATATGATGTGTATACGTCATGAATAAATACATGTTATAAGTTGGTAGATTTATCCACAATCTTATTTAGTTAGTCTTTATTTACGGGATACCGATTCATCTCACTCACTCGGTCTAGCCAAAAATTTCTCATCAGAGAGTTTCAAAATAAAACTGGGAGGGGACATTCAATAAGCAGTATGGGTTTTTCACCATCAAAGAAAAAACTGTACTACAAAGGCAGGTTCAAAAATTCCAAGCAACCATTTTTCCACGATGCAATTACAACTACTCAAAAGGATCTCTCATCCAACAACATCCAGATTCAGTTTAATCACAAAGCACAACCCTAGACAAGGTAACAAGAGAACATTAAAAGAAGAAAGAAAGTAACAAAAAGGGAATACCGGGTTTGTTCTGTTCACGATAATACAAAATACATTAGCCACCATAATCATACTTGCAAATCCCACTTTATAATTTTTTTACCACCACCCGAAGAGCCCCCAAAATCTGTTGCTGCAAAAAAAGGTGAAAAAAAGAAACACACACACACACACCTGTTATATTTCCTTCCTTTCATCTTCCTCAAAGCATTACAGAATAAAAACAGAACAAGATCAAAAAAAAAGGAATAAACACATACCCGAATCATCTCCCATAAGGATCATAGCATGCAGTCGGTTCGAGCTGGCAACCTCCGGAAGAAATTCAATGGCACAGAAGGAAGTTTATGACGGAACCTAGGATGCCTCAAAACATAAAATCCCGTAAGGAGCGCCACAACTTGAAATGGTGTCACATACAAAACCACAGCTGCCACCAGACAGAACAAGACAAAAAGCGCAGTCGCCCTTGGGTCCCGCCAGCTCAGCAAAGACTGCAGCCTCTCCCCCTGAGTAGCCAAATCCCCTACCACGGTCTGAATCCTCCCTGCAATACTCCTCAACCGATCATACCTCATCCGAACAATATCAGATGGCCTAGAAGTCGGGAAAGTATCAAACTCCTCGTCCAGCTCATCAGGATGTGCTGAGTCAGCATGAGAGAGCCGTGTGTCCATGTGGGGTGGATGCCTCGGCCTCCATCTATAGTACCATACTCCAATCAAAAACAGGTAGAGGAAAATTGTGGGCAATATTAGTTCTGGGTACATAACCAAAATTATGAACAAGATATGAATCAAAACAGTAGTGATGGGGTTCTTCCAATTGCATATCTGATCGAACCACTTCCCCACAGCAATTAAACCACTTAAAACTCCCATAATCCGAAAGAAATTCGCCTTGCTTCTTCTCATACTCCACATATGAGAACCCACATCTAGCATATACTCCACCACTTCTTTTCGTAAAGGTGGTTCAGCTCGGCTCAGCCTCATGGATACAATCTGAGTCGCCTGATGCCTCAAGCTATCAAGTTGACTAACTGTTAATGGATGGATATAGTGCATTTTGGGAAGTAATGGATGAGAGTACATATGCATCATGTTTAATAGAGAAGAGCAAGTGAATCTCACAGCTAGATGGATCTCACCCATTTTCTTAACTCCATTAGGGTGAAGAACTAGAAGCGGGTAGGAGTGAGTGTAAACCCGGTCGGTTTCAAGGGTTGAGAGACGGATTCTGACCTTCCCGATTCGGGAATCTCGGGCCCCACCGTTTTTATCTCCTCCATGCAAATGACAGTTGTCGAAAACCCCGATTGTAATAACAGTACAAGGGTCGAAAACCTCCCAAGTGTATTGCTCGTTCCACCTGGGTATAAAGCTGTCTATGATGGTCCTAGTCCGGACCCACTTCTGTCCATATTTCGCAACGCAATAGGCGTCAGTTGTCCCCCGTCCGTCTTTCGTCTTCATGGGCATTAAGCCTTGAGCATTCAAAATCCCAACTTCTAAAACCCCAATGCTATGTTTCCACAACTGTTTTGCCGTAGGACGAAGATCGCTACTATAGTGAGTAGATTCATCTAGAACATGATAACCTCCTTCCAAGCAAATCCTCATATGAATTCTACTAGCAAACTTAATCTCCTTTTTCTTCTCCCCTTCCATGATAACATGCTTCTCAAGATTAAACCATCTAGTATTGACCGGCTTATGGTCCAACCTACGGTCAACGTATTGTAAAGGGATAGCACATCTTCCCAAGACTTCATCTTTATTTGGAGCAACTCTATCCTCTACGCTTAAAATCAACGGCTCTTCAAAGGGTTCTGCGGCTACAAACATTAAGTCCTCATTCCAAAGCGGATTGATACTCCGGCTTTGAGAAATCCTAGTCCTTAGAGCTTGATTTCCCAATATAGCTTTGACAAATACTTCAGGGTACCTACCCTTATCTCCCGGTTGTAAATCTTGAGCTTCTATGACATTTACCCTCAAGTACCATAATTTCGGAGAGAGATAAACCTTTGACCTGATATTAGCAAGACCATCTGTCCCACTTACAGTTGCTGCATCAGAATGCCATGCTTCTGGAAAAGCTTCATCGGCTTGAGTTCCCATCCAAACAGCTAACATCAACTCACCTTTCACCTTATCGCCCTTCCTGTCCTCTATCCGATACCATTGTGGGGCCAAGGGACTATCTGGTGGGACCCGTTTGGGAACCTCATTCAAGTCGAATAAAACCCGACCCATGAAATCATCCTTGACAAAATCCTTATCTTTAACAGTGACTTCAAGAACAGAAGCTTGTATCCTATCTTTGGAAAAGGCAAAAACTTGGTTCCATTCAGGATTCGACTTTTTTTCGAAATGACGGGTAGTGCCCTTGTAGTTTCCAAGCTTGACTTCTACATAAGGGTCACAGCTTCCGGTTACATCTTTTCCAGGCAAGTCCTTGGCCTTAACGACCCGGACATAGAGGTACTGCATTTGCTCGACGAGGTCATAGGTGCTTGTGAGCTTGTCACCTGAGATTTTGCCTCCTAGATGAGGATTAGTCTCCTTCAGGAGAAAGTCGTCCTGTGGAGGTCTCTGCATTTTCTCTGTTTCAAAGAGAAGAGACCCAAACCTAAGAGTACGGCTGAAAAAAACTCCCCAAAGTTTGAATTGATTCAAAATGGTTCCAGATACCTAAGGTATAGGAAGTTAAACAAAAATTAGTAGTCATCATTATACACATCTACGTACATATTATGTATATATATATATATGTGTGTGTGTGTGTGTATGTGTTTGAGACTAGAGTTGCCTTAAACTTAAGGGAAACAAAAAACAACAGGCAAGTAGCCTAACAAGATAGATAATATATTAATGAAAGAAATAAACAATTACTGGAATTTAATAATGCTAATATGATGCTCGAATTTAATCAGAAGTAGTAGGCACAGATAAAATAATAAATAAATAAAATACTTAGAAATCTCATACTCGTGAACTTTGAAGCTTAAGAATCCGAGAGTTTTCCTCCAAGTTGTCAGATCTAAAATGCTGGAACCCTGTGGATGAGAAATACACCAAATAAGTGTTTTTCAGATCCGATGAAAAGAGAAACAAGCATTTCAGATATCCGTAATACCCTGTTTGGTTACCGAGAAAATGTAGAAAATCTTAGGAAGAAAATATGTATCAGAGTGTCGGAGACTTAAATGTAACTTCCCTTTCCTGAACCTTCAAAGCAAGGAAACTGAGTTAAACTTAAACGAGTTTGAAATTAGTTTTCTCTTTCTAGGCCTTTCCCAAAATTTCGGTCTCTTACCAGAAACCAAACAGAGAGCAGGAAGACAAAAAAGACCCAGAAACTTAATCAAACTAGATGGAGAAAATCGTAGAAAACGCAGCAATCTAACCACCAAACAGAGCATATCAAAACCCTTGCAACAACCAAAAAACAAAAAAAATGAAAAGCCATTTCTGAGAAATATACCTTTAAAAGCCAAAGAGAAAACCCATATGGAGACTGGAAAAAACAAGAACGAGAAGGAGGTGGGTTTTTCTTTTCTTAGGTTCTACAAAGAGATAAGGTGGCGAAGAAAAGCTGAGAAGAGAAAGATACAAGAACAAAAAGAAAAGAAAAGAAAGGCACAATAAAAACAAAACAGAGGAGAGGAGGAGAAGAAGAGGAGGAGCAGAGCGTGGTGATACCCTTCTTCTTTTTTTTTTTTTTTGCTTTTGCTTTAAGAAGAGATGAGATGTTGGAATCTCATGAATATGTGAGAAAATATACAGAGAGCTCAGCTTTTCGCTCTCTCTCTCTTCTTTTGTAAGCCCATACTAGTACAGTGTAGAATTTGGGGGGTCTCTGTTGCTGTATAAAGGAGCGGATGGTCATTTTCAAGCAAGTGTAGGACTATTGTCGAGCGTCGCACGTGGGAGGATGAATTTTGAAGCTTAGACTGAAATATTATGCAAGTTTTGTACTTAATCATATCATATAAGATCTTGAATCTGAATCTGTCCTCAAAATTATACGTTATTATTACCTCTTTCATTTTCTTGGGTATATAAGAATTAATATGAAACTCATATCCAATAATTCTTTTATTCTATCTTTAAAGCTATACGGCTTATTATTATGAATTATTTATATGATTTAATCAATTTTTTATAACCATGACAAAATTTGCATATATCAAAATATACAGAACAGTTTCCTGGGAGGTGCCGTGGTGGGGCATGGGTACCCTTCAAAAGCTGAAAGAATACCTTTAGAATATATATATATATATATATATATATTTTTTTTTTTTTTTTTTTTTTTTTTTTTTTGGGTACCTTGTTAAGTAAGTAGTTGGTATAAGATGATGCGAGTTTCGGACAAAGTAAAGTGAAGTTGGTAGGGACAATATGAACGTGAATATGATGTTTTGGTTCGTTTGGTAGGTTCATCAAGTTGTTCTTCTAAGTTCTCAAACTGGGTATCGTAACTGTAAGGATCTGTTTAGTACATTAACAACATATTCATTTTAGTAGTTATATCTTAATGATGTTTGACTTTCATCAGAAATGTTTTGACTATAATGTAACGATTACGGGATTAGGATAAGCTACTTACTTTAATCTTTGGGTCAATATTCTTCCAACAAATATTGATAAAAGTGATACTTTAAGGAGGATTTGAGTCTATATTCTGCTTAGAATGGCTTATAAATTTAAAAGTGGAATCAGACTCATCACCTGTAAGATCTAGTACTCACCAACTCATGAGAGTTATGGGATGTCGCCTAAGGGGCTCAAAACATGATGAGCTCAGGATCGTCTCACGGGAAAGGGTCTGACACATTATCCACAACATTAGGAATGCATCCTCCAAATTAAGAGAGATTTTCATGGATCATATTAGATCAAGGGAGATTTTTATGGATCATATTAGATCAAGAGAGATGTTCCCGAATTCTATCAAATCAATAGTTTTATTTCAATAAAACTCTATTAGGTGAATCTTATAAATACCTCATCCATGAGGTGCTTAAGGTATATGCTCGAATGCTCACAATTCAATATTGTTTTCATTATTAATTATCTTGACTACGTTATTGATTTAAGCATCAGAGGGTATTCGTAAGTGGTAACTCTTACCTCCCCTTCGTGTTTTCTTCATTGTGCAGGTGTGATTCGGTGAGCATACTATTGGGGCGAATTTTGGCATAAACAGTTTGGTGCCGACCGTGAAGAACGTCATTTCCCTTTGAGATCAAAAGTTTACTTAAGAAATTTGTATTGTGGATAGGACTACAAAAGATAAAGAATAAGGCGAGATCATCACCCGCTGAAGCATTGAAAGATCTTGATTTAGGCAACAATAAAATCTTAAAGCTTGAGAACAATTGCCCAATGAAGAAAGGCAAGTGTTCAGTGATTGCTTGAAGGAGAACTTTGATGTATTTGCGCGGAGCTTGAAAGACCTCCAAGGGATAGCCGAAGAAGTAATCATCCACAAGCTGAGTGTGGCCTCTAAAGCTAGCATGTCATGCAAATGAGGAGAAAATTCAACGAGGAAGGAAATAAAGCGGTGACCGAAGAAGTCGACAAGCTACTTGGCATAGGAGTAATCAGAGAGATTTCGTACCCTAAATGGCTCGCCAACATGGTAATGATGAAAAAATCCAGTGGAAAATGGAGGATGTGCGCTTGGCAAGAGAAATAAAAGTATAGAGGATGTAGATCATGAGTGATTCGTAAGTGGTCGTATCACAAGTAAAGGGAGACTACCATGCAAGGTCGTAAGCAATGGTGATGTACTTAGGGATATCAAAGGCCATTTTGGGAAAATTTAGAAGATATGAGATTGTGCATACCCTAAAAGAAAAGAACGTCGAGGCCAACGGCCTTACATGATTAGCCACTACACTAGCTGCGAAACTACCGCCACAAGCCAAGATAAAATACCTTTAAAAACCAGTGCCACAATAAAGCATGTTTTACAGATTGAACAACAAGGGTGGATGACCCTCATTAAAAGTTACTTACTCGAAGGAGACTTGCCCCCTAACAAAGGGGAGACACGTAAAGTTGGACACCGGGTAGCCAAATTCGTAATGATAGGAGTCGTGTTGAGGCAAATTACGTCTTACAGGAAATACACAATGACATCTACGAGAACCACTCAAGTCCTAGGAACTTAGCAAGGAAAGTTTTGCTCCAAGGGTATTTTTGGCCTACCATGAAGAATGATGTCTATGAGTTATGCAAGCTATGCACTCAATGCTAAGTTCTCATAGATATTCCTATGAAGTCCTTTATTCCCCTTACATCAATAAGAAGCCCGTTACCTTTCTTCAAGTGGGTCATCGACCAGATTGGGTATATGACCAAGGCAGCATTAGACTAAGGCCCATAGCTTGATCTAGTCAGGGATTTTCCTTCTCGACCTTCTAAACAGACTAAAAGTTTTTCTAAAATAATATGAAGAGAATAAGAAAAAAGCTTCCACAAGGCATGACGCTTCTAGTAATAGTAGAGTAGACGACAATGCTATGATCAGCAGTTGATCCTACTTAGTGTAGGCTTTAGATCACTTTAGAGGTTAGGCAGTTGAGAATATTATTGAAGAAAAAAAGACAGAATTTATTATTCCTTCCCATCTATTTAGAAAATATCGATATAACATATCTATAATAAACCGATTTATCTTAACTAGACACAAGATTTATGTAATAATATGATAAGAATCTATGAAGTCGACATATAATCAATAAGTGATCCATCTTAACTAGACACATATTTACTATAGACCAATATATCTTAATTAGAAACATATACACTTAAAATAGATCGATCCACGATCCATTAAAAAAATTATTGTTTATTTATTTAGTAGTAGGATCAAGTCCAATCACATATAAGCCCAACAAAAGAAATTGTTTTTGTTTCGGCCCAACGTTTCTATAGGTAAAGAGAAAGGGCCCAATGGGCTTCTTTCCCAATTTTAATTGAAGATCCGACCCACAGTACAGAAAAGTATCGGGTCAACTGTACCCAATATATTTTCGCCACGTCTTGAGCTCAAATGAACTCGAGTGCATCGAATTCTAAACGTCCATTTCTCTCAATCCGGCTCTCCTCGCTCATTCAGTATTCCCTCTCAAAGATCTGCAACTCCTAGATGAACTTTCTCTCTCTAAACAGAGCTTCTCTCACGTTTCCCTCTCTAGCGCCATGACCACAGACCCCACTGAACCCTCGACGTCACCAGCTTCTTCATCAGCAGCTAGAGACATAATCTCTCTGATTCATCCTCGTCGCGAGCCTTTCGAACATGGCCTTGTCCCCATCCCTAAGCTCATCCTTTCCGACCCAACCCAAACCCTAATCCCTCTCAAGCAGAAGCTCATCGACGTCTCCGCAAGTCACAGGGTCAATTCGTCCGCCATTTCTGATGCTCTTCAGATATCCATTGATCACGCGCGGCTCGTCCTCGATACTCTCGCTTCCGTCCTTCATTCCGAATCTGACCCGCTCGTCACTGCCAAGCCCGACGAGATTGACTTGGCTGGGGCTGATGTGCATGATCTGCTCCTATTTTTGTATATTCAGTCGTACAAGAAGCTTCTCCCTAGGTCGCACAAAGATGCAGCTTCTGTAGCTGATGTTTGGCCCTCGACTTCGGCATTTGATGGTTACTTGTCAGCTCTCTCGCCATTGCAGGTTATTCTTTTCTTTACTCCAGCTGTTTGAGCGCTGTTTTCTTTGTGAATTGAGTTTGTATGTGAAGACGTAGTTTGGTTTAATTGAGTTTGTATGTGAAGATGTAGTTTGGTTTATTCTTTCTTTTCAAATGGTAATGCCGGAGGTTTTGAGTTTCGAAATTGGGACGTTGCCGCTTGAAATGGTCATTTTATTCACTGTATTCTTCCGATTTTCTGCAATGATATTTATCTGATTAAGTTCCTTGAGCTATTCTGCATGTGATTACAATGGCCTGTAGAATGTCAGTTGAATATTTGCAAGTTAATTTTCTTATCTTTCTGCTGCTGGTTGATTCGGAATTGGTGATGAAGTTTTTCCAGATATGTATATTTTGTAAACGATTGAGATATGTTTCCTTTCTTTTACCTGTTTCTCTGTCCTTCTGTACATTTTCTGCGTTCTCTTGCGATGTTTGGTTGCTAGAAAATTTAATGTGGTTCCTTTATACTGTAGATACTTATTGTGCGCCTTGGTTTTTTCTCACATTACAGCTTGTGCGTAGCAACAGCCGCCGGTTTATGCCATCGCAGTCTGATGAAGAGGCCCACCAACTATCATATCTACAGAAGCACTTGGCCAACATTCTGTCTATATTGGCAGAGCCTGTGGAGGGGGAAGGCAATGAAAATATGGTTCGTAAAATTTACTTCTCTGTAGGACTCTGGAGTTTTTATCATAATTTTCTGGAAGAAGAGGGCAACGTGTATGTGGTAGAAGGAGGAGATAATGCTGTTATTGTGTTCACTCTCCTTTTACTATTAATTTATGTCCTTAATGTGGAACTGGAGAAAATGTATTCTCCAGAAAAATAAAAAGGTAAAACTTAGTCACTCCAACATGCAGACAATTTTGATATTTATTTCTTCTTTTGATTGACTATTTCCTCTCTTTTTCTAAGAATTTTGATATTTTGGCTGACATCTCAGGGATATTTTTTGATCACTACACATCAAGTTTATTCAGTTCTTTCATAGTTGTTACTTGCATGTTATTATTGCTAGAAGTTGCATGAAAAGCTTTCACACAATCCGCTTCTGAGCCTTACTGAGATTTTGATATTAGTCGTTTTAGTTTTCTTGGTGATTACTAATCCCTATCTTTACTTACTAATTTGATTGTCTTGTCTCAGGTTTTAACCATGGATAAGTTTGAGCATCTTGAATTTTTGGTTCAGTTTGGTGATAAGGCATCTAAAGGAATTCACTTGAGCCAGTGTGCTCCATTTTTTGCTAATTCGGATTCCGACATGCCTGCTGTTCCTGTTTCTGTAGCACAAATTCATGATTGGATTTTACAGAATATAGCTTCTACTTTGGAACATATTTCAGAGAAAGCATTGCAGAAAGATAACGGGCTGCCCAATGCGGCAGATCAGGATGTTACTATGGCTGACGCTTGCACAAGTTCGATTAAGGCATCAACGAGTGCTTATGGTCCATGTTTTATTGAAGGGGTCTCTAAATCATCACTTGTCAAGCAAGCATCTGATCTTAAAGGTTCTTCTGTGAAGGTTTGTTGTTGATGCATTTTAACTTTACTGCATTTGCTAGATTTCTACTTGTTTTTCCGTGGAAGGTCTGATTCTGGATCCAAATCTTAGTTCTGATTACTTTGTTTAAGGATAAATTGAAGATAACTGCAGTTTAAGTGACAGTGTTGCTTGGCTTCTGTGTTTGATCTGAAATTTGATGAGATTCATGGTCCCTTGTGAATGCAGGTCCTAAATTGCCATGATTCTGCTATTTATATCTTAGCACCTTTGAGATATGCCACAGTTTATGGATGCTCTGATAGTACCATAGTTCTTGGAGCTGTTGGCAAGGTAATTATCCATTAATAAGATTGATGATTATAATTGGCTAACCAAGAAGATCGATTATTATAGTTTCTGGAATGGATCCATCTTTGTAATATTTTAAGAAATAACTCGAGCAATAATTTAATGTGGTTTTACTTTGAGCCCTCTCATTTGGAACTAACTAGGTGGCTGTGGGGTTTAGTCTACTGAAAATAGTTTAATAGAAAAAAATTTATAAAAGATACGAGCTCCTATAAAATGCGTTCCTTATATGCTATCTTTCCTGTGTATCTTTGTTGTCTCATGCATGATCGATCCTTTTATCACCTGTTAACAACTGATAAAATTAATCTCAAGTGAGGTCCCATTATTTTGACAGGCTGTAAGAGTGGAACACTGTGAGCGGGTTCATGTAATCACAGTTGCGAAGAGAGTCTGTATTGCCAACTGTCGCGAATGTTTGTTCTTTCTTGGGGTAAACCAGCGACCCCTTATTGTTGGCGATAATCATAAGCTACAGGTGAGTACTAGAGGTGCACTGTAGTCTTTCCATGGATACGAAGGCAGAAACTTTACCATTCCTCTTACTTTCTACAATATGTTAGGTGGCACCATACAACACATTTTACTCTCAACTTGAAGAACACATGACTGAAGTTGGCATTGAGGCTACTATCAACAGATGGGATGATCCCGTTCCATTGAGCGTGGTTGATCCACACGATTCATTATCTCATCCTGCAGGTGTCTCTGATGCTCAAGCTGAATCCGCTACCCACCTTGACCCAGACCAGTTCACCAATTTCTTGGTTTACAGCTACTCATTTAATTCAAGCTCTGGCTTATCTGTTGATTTGAAAGTCGATTCAAATGGATTAACTTCTTTCTCTCATGTTCCAGATTCCAAACTGGTATGAATGCGAATCCCTTGGGTCTACAAAAGGCAATCCATTCACACTACCAGATGCTTACCTGGCATCTAATGAGCGAAATGTATGTCATGCTCACTGGATCTTGACTTACTCTGTGATGATTGAATCTGTGTTTTCTGTATTTTTCTAATTTGGTTTAAATCTCAGCTACACAATTTGGATGAGGTAAAGCAAAGTTTGAGGGAAACACCTCTCGAAGAAAACCGGAAGCGGGAGTTATCATCTGCGCTGCATGTACACTTCAAAGACTGGTTATACGGTAATTATTACTATCCTAATCTAACAACTTATTCATAATACTAATAATAGATTAGTTTACATCTTGTTTTTTTCATTTATATGTTGCCAGCTTCTGGAAATATCCGGCAGCTTTACTGCCTACAAGGGGACTAAAATTATATGATGATGCAAGAGAGTTTGCAGTGGAAATTGAATGGTACAGCAGGAGAAGAGATGTTTATGCTTGCTTGCTCTAGATCGCACCCTTTTTTTCTTTTTCTTTTTCTTTTTCTTTTTTTTTTTTTGGCTTTTTATTTGTTGATGAAAATGAAAAATTAGAAAAACACATTGATCTCATTTGTAATAAATTTTTTTATTTATTTAAAAAGATCGTTTTTACTTTTCCTCCGTACAAAGAAAACATTACAACGAATAAAACTTGATGTAATATTTCGTTCACTTTGATGTGTTCTTATATAAGTCTTGTGAATTCTTCTTGCTGACCATTTTTCCCTCACATGTTTTATATCTCATTCATCTATATAATAATTATTTTTATTATTTTTATTTTTATTTTTATTTTTACTTGGAAATATATAATTTAGTCTAGTAAGTGAGTTTTATAATTAAAATGATTGGAGTAATACAGTTATCAATCAGCCTTGCTCGAGCCAGGAGACGAATCTGAATCGGAATTGGAATCGGAATCGGGTTTTAATATTTTTTTAATAAATTTTTTAGAAAAATCTGGGCCGTTTGTTTACTTAATTCATCATTAGTCTCCTCTATGTTCCAGTTTATGACTCTTCCGGCTTTCCCCCTCTTTCTCTCCGAATTCTCACATTTGCACCCTAGAGATAGACAACTCTTTGTACATCGAATTCCAAGAAAAGGTTTTCCCGGAAAATGCGAACTCCGGACGATATTCGCAACCTTCCGATTGATATCACCTTTTCTCGTCTCGGTGGTAACGATATCGAACACACACTTTCACTGATCGTCTTTGAATTATCACTTGCTGTGATTATAGTATTTATTTGTTTGAATTTTTTTTTTTTTAAATTAATTTTCCGGTTGAACTGATTTGAATTGGATTTCCTGTATTTGGTGAAGTGAAGAATGGCTGATTGATCGTAAGAGAATTCCAGCGGATTGGCGAAAGAGGTTAGCGGCGGTGAGAGCTCGTATCTCGAAGGAATTCTCGTCGTTTCCTAAAGATATCGATCCCTATTTCCATACCTTAGACCCGGAAGGTTAAGTTCTATGGCTATTTTTCACTCCAGTCCTGAATTAGACGGTGTTGTATCGTCTCGTTATATGCTTAGCTGAATTTATCGTACTGTAGATCATATTCTACATCTCTGATTATGTGAACCAGATTCGCAATTTTACAGTATGCATGCTGAATACTGATAGAAATACCTTCTTCAGGTATTGATTACTTAAGAGGCAAAAAAGATATATGATATTCTTCAACAGTGGAATCCAGAAAGCCGGAATATATTCGGCCGGCTGTCAGGTGCTCCTGTAAGATAAACTTTACTCTCTCTATCTGCCTCTATTGTTCTCGCTCTCTCACGGATGCACACACACACGAGTGTATATGAAGAGTGATTGTTTTTAATTTTATGGCAGGGTGGTTGGGATGTCATTGTGCGTTCTTTTGAGAAGGATCATATTTACCATGGTGAGGCTGCCCAACTAATGGTTCAAAATGTGAATTATGAAATGTGAGTAGGCTCAAAGGTTGCCGGTCATATTACAGATATAAGAAACTTATATGGTAGTACTTGATTTTAAGTTACTACTATTTGTGTCATATTACCGAGGCTTGTCAACAACTTGGATTGGAGGTTATGTTCATTGAGCCCACTGTGTTAATGTTGCTAAATTGTTTGCCATTTGCTCCTTAGAATCTTTCATGGAAAGTCCTGTTTCATCATCCAGGGAAAAAATGTCCGGCTAGAACTTTTAGAGACTGCAAAGTCACTCAGTACATTCAACAAACTTCTAGAATTAATACGTAGTGATTCTGTCTCACGTGGGATGGAGTACTATTCCAATTTCATCAGAGATGCTCACACCCAAAAAGATGTAAGGCAAGAAAATGGTTAATCTGATCAAAGAATAGCTTACTTTCATTATCATGATTTTAGACATTCATATGGATTGTATATGTGACCTCAGAAAACCTCGACTGTGCTACCAAACTTGAGCGATATGTGTGAGCATCCCCCATCTTTGAACATTGCTGCAGACCCTGAGATTGTTGATTCTGAAAATGTTCAATCAAGCTATATTGAATCAAACACTGTGAGAGGAGATACAGATACCTCAGCTGATAATATTGATTGGGATATTTCTGTTGATGCTTCTCAGATTGATTGGGATATCGGCATCATTGAAGAGACAGATGATACTGGAAATGGTTTTGGATCTTATGAAATAGTTAGTGCAACAGAAGCTGTGGAATCTGATCAAGTTCCATCAAGTAAAGATGCAGATAACCTGCTTTCGGCTTCAGAGATCTCTTGGGATGTTAGTGTTGAAACTCCTCAAGTTGATGTCATTGATGAAGTGACTTTGCCCAATGTGGATGCAGAAGATCACACTATTGTTGCGGATGCTTTGACTCAAACTACAGAAATCAAGGAAAAAAGAGCCAGCTTTTGGACACTGAGTACAGAAATAAGATTCTTGATTATCTATACGAGGTATTTTCTTGCTTTTGTATTGATAAACAGGAATAGAACTTCTGAATATGCTAGTCTGATTTTTAATTTCTTTCAATGGCTTATGTTCCAATTTTGTCTTCAGATCAAAGCTTTTCTGAATCAACGACTGGCAGAATTGAAGAATGGTGAAACTTTGTCATTGCAACACCAAGTCCAGGCAGTTACTCCTTTCGTGTTTCAGTATACTCCAGATGTCATTGAAACTATGCTATCAAATATGTCCTTGGCAATATCGTTGCTAACAGATAGAAAAACACGGGACTTGATCATGATTCTCAACTCCTAAAGGTAAGTAGTGGGGGTTGGTTAATATCATTTAAGCACATGTCTTACTGTAGCCTTTGAAATAGAATCTCAAATTTTATTTTTTATTTTATTTTTCTGATTTACAAATGCCAAAAGGTCCTCTAAGAATTTTTCTTGTGAAGAGTAATTTCAGTTGCTTCAATTTATTACTTTCTTTTAACTGTCCTTATTATCTATTGCTGTAATACAATATAAATTCATTCTTAAAGGCTTGTACGTTGCTTTCAGATTTCTCGAGAGATTGGTTGGTACATTAGAGGAAAAGAAACATCATGAAGTGAAGTTGAAGGAGGGTTTGAAGGACTTGGCTGCCAGATGCATGGAGCTGCAAAACTCGCTGTCTTTGTGTTGGTGAAGTTGAAGCAGGTGAGTTCCTTCCTTCTTCAGTTGAGCAGAGCAGCACTAGTATTCCTTATCATTCTTGTTGAATGAATGCTGGTGGTATCTCTTGATCAAATTGATCTGAAATGTTAAATTTCAGGAAGCTGCTCTTGTTAAAACTAGGGAGTTGAAGAAATTGTGTGAGAGCACTCTATCTTCCATGTTTGATGGGGGGACCCGTTCATATCATTGGAGAAATTAATAGCCTTTTGACAAGTGGCCTCGCTGTGTAAATCCAGAGTTTCTTTACTCTTACAACAAAACTTTAGACTGATTTGGATTTACCTGTGGGGGATATTTCAATGAAGTAGCCGCATGTGCCTTTTCTTTTATTATTATAATTTTTTTTTAGAGAAATGGTAGATTTTAGCTTTGGTTGCTAACTGGTGTAATGCAGATTGCATCTTCATTAGAAACAGGCGTACAGAATTCCAAGAAAAACATACTAATATCAGAAAATATTGCAGGGTGTAAAACCATATGAGACAACGTATCGACAGAAGGAAAACACCCTGCTTTTACCATAACTCTAATAAGATTACAAAATCCCGGTATGGGTTTTTGCCTTATCCAGCCTATTACCAAAAGAGCAGTGATATTAGTTTCTCTATGTTATTTTTCAAACCCACAGAAACGTCCATAAGAGAAAACCAGAGAAAACAAATCACCAGTGCATATGCTGAGTGGAGTCGAACGCCCTAGACTGCCCGAGTTCCATGAGTTGCCTCCTGCCTGGAAGACCCAACTCCATCTCACCGGAGTACGGGCAGCTAGGGTAAGAAATTTGGCCAAGACCCAACTCAGCTGCAATCCCACTTTCATTGCTTTTGAAACCCCACAAATTAGTTGTAGTACTAGCAGGAAAGTGATTAGCAGCACTGTGATTATGAGCAGCTGAGTGAACCATGGATGATCCACCTCCTCCTTCCGTATTGTGACCCATCATCATAGCATTGATCCCTAGATCCGACAATGACGATGTTCGGTTTTTGGAGGAGGTCCATGGTTGATTTGACAGAAGAGAGAGAGCACAGCTTGAGTCCGTAACAACCCCTGTGATGCATTCTCCCGGAGAAATCCCCGGACCGGGGTACCCAGTCCCACCACCACCACCTACACTGCTCTGTAAGAAAAGATCAGAACATGAACCATTGCTGTGATCATTATTGTTATGATCATAGTTGCGCTGCCATGGATGATGATTATGTGGCGGGAGATATTTTCCCACGGCAAAAGCTTGATCAGGTTGTTGTTGATATCCTGTAACAACTAAGCGGTCCGATGATGATCTAGATGGTGGTGGTGATGGAGTTTGCTTCGGGTGTGAACTGAAGTCCATGAGGAAGCTTCCAACTCTAAAGCTGTTGTTATCTAATCCTTTTGAAAGAATAAGAAGAGAGGTAAGAGGGGAATTTTAAAAAAAAAAAAAAAAAAACCAGAGATGAAGATATGGAAATTAATAAACTAACCAAAGACAGAAGAAGAGAGGCGGCCATATCGGGTAGTTAAGAGTGAACCGGGTGGTGGCTTTCTACGGCGCTCATTATGGCCAGCTAGACGTCTTCGGCAACTTCTTTTTCCTTGGTCAAATTCTGTTAGCAGATGAAATCTGAGAGAAAGAGTTTACCAAAGAGTTATCAGAAATTACAATCTCAAATCGTCCAAGTATTTTCACTGCATAAGAAGTTGATTACTTTTTTAAATATTGCTAAATCTAGCAAAATGTTTTAGGGTGAGTTAAGTAAAACATTTGCAAACCTCGGATTTGATGAAATCAGAAGTTTGGGACCTCGCATAATTCTAAACAGGATATGAAATGGCCGCTTGATCCAAAATCATAATCGCAAAATCAAATGATCGTGTGTTCCGATCAACGAGACATCTAGTTCTTAAGATGTTCAACACAAAAACAGAACAGTTCAAAACCTCCATATAGGACCATTGATACATCTTCCTTTTAAGTTTAGATTAAGGAATGAATTGGTACTGTACTTTTCATTTTAACTATATTTTCCGATACTATGAAGCATGAACAATCCAAATCAATTTGTTATCACTTATCAGTCACAAATTGAACAACCTTTCCATCAATATCTCTCTCAAACTCTCAAATTGAGATGAAAACAAGATTTGATACAAATTATCTGCCAACCAAACCTCTGTATTTGCCAAGCCAAATGAATCGGGTTGCATGAAATTCAGTATTTGAAACTGCAGTTTATGTAAAAATGCAACTTTTGCCATCTTCAGTTATCTTTCGAGTTAAACTAATTAGCATTTGAGATAAACTAGCGTTTCATGGGTCCTCAAACTGGATTTTAGCCCCAAACCGGAGTTTGAAACAGTCAACGAAGAAGAAGGAAAAAAAAACAAAAAAACAAGTCAGCTTCTCAACACAAACTTCAGCTTGCCAACAAAAGAGAGGCAAAACCCCCGAGCTATTTTAAGATTATCCAACAACAAGAAGAAGACAAAAGATTTTTTTTCTTTTTTTTTTTTTTTCAGGCTAAGTTACTAACCTGCTACACTGCTGGCAAAACCTCTGCTCCAAACCAGCAACAACAACTTTAGGGGACTTAGAATGCATTCCACAAACTTTGTGTCTCGAATAATAAGCCTTTGCATCACTCAGATCTGCTTTACACCCTTCAACCAGGCACCTCGGCGGCTGACCGGCCTGAATGAACCCACCCCTCACCTTCTTCGATGGCGGCGGCGGAACAGCTCCTGCTGTTCCGGCGGATGAAGAAGGCCCACCGTCCGATTTGAGCGGCGCAGTAAAACCCACATCCTCGAAGTAGATTTTCTGGCCGAATTTGAGACCGTTGAGGGATTCGATGGAGGAGTTGGGTGGGGAAGAGGAGGACGATCCTCCTCCTCCTTCTTCAGAGCCGATCAAAGAGCCCAAACCCATTTGTTAGAGAGAGGTCTAGAGTCCATTCATGGAGGTGTTCGGAGTCTTCATCAATGCCACTTTGCAGCGTCGCGGTTTGCAATGAAATTGTTGTAGAGAGAGAGAGAGAGAGGTCTGGAGGAAGATGATTGTAGTTGGGAGGAGGTGGTATTGTGGAGGGAGACATTGAAAAGCAGACACCTGACACTGGGCCCCATGCCAGCACATATTTTTTTGGGCTATGGTGGGACCGACCCCTTCATCCCTGTCCTTTTTTTTTTTGTTCGAAAGAAAAAAATAATATTTACTTAAACAAACAATAAACATGCCTTCTTGCTTTTCTATAATAAGTTCGATCAAAACCTAACACAGCTTGAGGTTGATAAAAATATTTAAAATAAAAAGAAAATCAGGACATAATCAAAGAAAAATAGGTAGATAGCTATCATAGAGAAAATGAAAACGTAGATCTGAAGACCCAAACAAAAAGCAGAAGCAAAATGTAAGAACACCAAAAAAAATAAATAAAATAAATATGAGAGAGATAGTTAGAGCTACTGCAGAACTCATAGAGCTTGCCCCGGGTTGGAGAAGATACTGAGAGTTGCAACCTCAGCATCACAAAGAACAGAAAGCTCGTAAGCTTTATTATTATTAAGCGTCCCTATCATATCATATTGTCATGTTTTTTGTTTTACCCTATTCTTATTAGTTTGGATCTTATAACTTATAAGTGAATCTTATACTTTGTTTGATAGTATCATAAATAAAAAATATATAAAAATAAATAAATATATATATATAATATATTTGACAAGGTTTTATATTTCTGGGTACTAATTACTTAGATTACCTTTTTCCTTCTTCTTAATTATTAATTTATTAATTTATCATTCTCTAATCTATTATAATACTTAAAAAAGACATTAATATATGAATCATTCTTTATTCTTGTATACATTTATATGTCACGCCAAACTTTATAGCAACACCATATGCTATTTTACTAAGAAAATTTTCATATTATATAAAACTTCAGAAAGTAATATTACTCCATTCCTAAAGCAAGTACTTAGTACAAAAGTAGGCATATTTGCTTAGCTTACCTGGTAGTCAGTTTTTTCATATTATATTAAAAAAAAAAAAAAACATTCAGGCTCTTATGAAACCTTGTAATAAATACAGTTTGCAAAAAGCTCATTGAGAAGAAGTAGTGAGAAGAACAATCAAAACTGTCTTCTCAAAAATATTAGGAACGTGAGTTGTATATATACTATTACTATATTATATAATATAGTACTCGTCAAAGACAGTACTTGATCAGCAGCGATGTGAAATTCTATCCAATTTCCAAGACTATATAATATAGTAATAATACATACATTATATGTATATAGGGGGGGGGGGGTTTACTAATTTGCTCGCTAGCTGTTTAGTTTGAAATAGACAAAAAAAAAAGTAGGACTGTTTGTTTTTTGTGTTTAGTCTGTGTTTCACCTAAAAGAGCAAAATTAGAGAATTGACCACTTACTTTTAATAAGATCGATAGATTTAATTATGATCAAGGTATGGTATGGTATATATATGGTATGGTATGGTATGGTATATGTGGTATGGTATGGTATATGTATGGTATGGTATGGTATATGTGGTATGGTATGGTATGGTATGGTATGGTATGGTATGGTATGGTATGGTATGGTATGGTATGGTATGGTATGGTATGGTATGGTATGGTATGGTATGGTATGGTATGGTATGGTATGGTATGGTATGGTAACAAACCCACCTTTTGTTAATTTTGGGTCGACGCCTGGGTATGAAAAGTAATAAATGTGTACTTGGTCGGTCAGTGTCAGTAATAAATATGAATAATAATTATTATATATATTTTTTTAAATCAAAAGTTGGTAAGAAAAAAGAGGGTTAAAACATAAAAAAATATTTAAAAAATAAAAGTGCAAAAAGATATGGGCCAGAAAGCTGGAAAATGCAACGGTCATTATCTATCGTTTATCAGACTTTTGGGCCAGTCTGTGTAAAAAGACAGACCGATGGGAAAGAGAGGGGGGCACCGGGCGGTCTCTCGCAATGTTTATGCCCATATAATTATTGCTTCCCCTTTTGGCTCTTATAATCGTATAAACCAATTAATGCAACCGGACAAGTTGACAACTACTTTTCTTTTCTTTTCTTTTCTTTTCTTTTCTTTTCTTTTCTTTTCTTTTCTTTTCTTTTCTTTTCTTTTCTTTTCTTTTCGTTTCTTTTATTTTATTTTCTTTTCTTTTCTTTTCTTGCTATTAATAGATTTTTTATACTTTCTAATTTTTTAAATAAAATTTGTATTTCTAATCGTTATTAAAAGTTTAGCCCAACTTTGATTGGTATATGACCTTGTAGATTAGTTTTGGGCCGTAAAATTAAATTTGTATTGGTAATGTAACATGTGGAGCTGCAAATTAAATATGTATATATATATATATATATATATTCTCATCATTCAATATTTACAAGGTTTATAGATACATAAACCCGGTGGGGCCCGCATTTTGAAAGTCGATGATACACTTGTGTGCCATATGCTGCTGCTGGTCCAACATCTTCTTCAATTTGTAACTGCAGTATTCTCTCTGAATCTGCTCCCCACCACCACAGAGAAAATTAAATAATAATAATAATAATATTATTATTATTATTATTATTTTAAAAGAATATTTTTAATAAGACAAATTATGGTTTAAGTAATTAAATAATTTAGATCAATAAATAATTATTATATTTATTATATCATCTTAAATTATCAATTATGGTTTAAAAAATTTACAACCATGAAAATATGTCTCTACAGAGAGGCACAGTCACAGAAAGAGGTTTAGTACATGCAAATGACTTTTTGACATGACAAAAAAAGGTTGATTTAACAATTAAAGCTTATCTTAATGAAAATTGAGAGGACATTAATTCAAGCAGAAGAAGAAGGACAGAATAAGAACCAGTTCACTTTACAGCAAATAACGACAATAATTACTTGGCATTTTCATCTCAATTATTACAAGGCCGTAAACCGACATGTATGACAGCAAGTACATCAGAATCTCCGATTTGCCCACGTCAATTAGATTTCTACAATTTTATTTCGAATAAAATTTATATAAAATTTAATAATTATATATATTATTAATTTATTAAGATATAATTATTATAAAGAAATTATCTGCCTAGAATACCAATTTGGTTGATTAGTATATATAGCCTGAATTCAGACTACATTATCTATTCATGTCGCATAGGAGCAACATGAATATACACTTACTACATGCACCTTCGAATCAGTTCTCCTACCGGCAGGCTCGGTAGGTGTAAAATCCTTACCCCTTGAGATTCGGCAAAATATGAGATGCAAATCTCATTCTACTTGGATACCTTTCTTGGGCCGATGGCCCATTCTGTGTAACAAACGGCCCATTTTCTGCTCTTTTATGGGTACCTTGTTTTTCTGGGCCTTTCTTTATATGTATATATTTTTTTTATATTTTTTTTCCCCTTCATACTTATCGATCGAGGTGGCGTGCTGAGATGTGAATTTTCAGATGCCAATTCAAAAATGAAACCTCACCATACTTTTCTCAATCCTGACTATATTATATTCATGTGATTGCAACACGTAACATAATTAAACATAGTTGATAAGTGTGTTAATTTTCTCAGGTCTAGATCATTGTACATGGTTCCTTAATTGTTATTATTATTATTTGTGGGGTTAATACGGTAAAAGTTATCTATGGACTCACATCAATATTAACATTGTTTTATTTTATTTAACCATAGAACATATCTTAAATTTTAAGTAGAAAAAATTACAACATAATTTAATAATGTTGTTAATGTTGATACGTACCTAGGCATGGGCATGGGCATGGGCATTTTTAACATAGGTACCCCGGTTGATATGCATGATATTTGATGACTCGAGTCGGATACCAACCAAAACAAAAAATTTGGAAGAAATTTTAAATAAAATAATTAAATTTTAATTTTATATATTATATAATTTATTAAATTATATCTATAGAAAAGCAATTTGTATACAACAATTGGATCCGGCATTGATGATAAGTAAGGTTCAGCGTGACTCTGGTGGTTGTCAAATCAGTTGAGTTCTTTGAGTTTGGTTTACATTTATTTTTTATATTTTAAAATTATTTATTGATATTATGAATTTAATTATTTTTTTAAAATTTATAATTTATATATAGATAATTCTCTAAATTTTTAAAAAATAAATAAAATAAAATAAAATAAAATAAAGGTTCAGTATCATAATAACATAAAGATAAGGTGTAGTGAGTATTACTAATTACTACACTCATCGATCCGGTTAGTTACTTAAGATAAAAGCAAGAATAAAACCAAAACGGATTGATTAATACTTCTATGGACCATAGCTACTTAGATCTGTTGTAGATCAGTCCACTAATAGGAGGCCATAATGCCGTATGTTCTATACAATCCTTTCTCAATTCTCACTCCCCTTTCTACCAGTCACATGGCCTCTTCATATTGCATCAATAGCTGTTTTGATATTTACATGTCATAATTAGACTTGGAATTTTGTCTAAAAATCAACGAATCAAGAAGTCAAAGAAATCTAGTGGCAAATTGGTAATATCCATTCCGACTCAGACCAATGATTCCAAACACACAGAAAACATATATATAATTAAATATATATATCACTGTATCTATATATATATATATATATGTATGTATATGTATATGTTTGGCTTGTATAATCTGGCAAATGTGGTCATCCATGAAGTTAACGCAATCTTCATCAGCGTCCCAAATGGTCATGAAGCTCGAGCTTTTGATTCAAGCCTTCATATTATCAACATATGCATGTGATCCTTAGAAGCTGTATCTTATACAACATATGCATGTGATCCTTACGATCTCATCTAGATTATGTTTGTTACATGCAATGCAACTGATGTATGAGATAAATAATTTCTTCATTAGTGTCTTCTTTGAAAATTGTTTTCATAACAGCGCGTACAATTATCGAACTTCACTTTCTCCTAAAAAATGTTGTCTGTAGACAATTGCACACTATGTGCATGCGCTAAATGTTATGTAATTATTAATTCAACCCATTGCTAATTGTGATTAAGACTTAATTACCTATCGCAAAGACTCGTTTGCTTACTATCGAATCGGATGATAATAGAAATGAGTGGTAATAATTTTGATTCCGCATCGCTCATTTAGTTTATTACTTCCCAATCCGGGAATGAGTTCTTACTCCAAAAGATGAAATATAGAAAATCCGGACCAATCCAAACCATAAATCATAAATCATAAATCAAGGTTGAAATGAATACAAATAAATCGTTCGGGACAGGGGGAGGGACGTTGATTGGGTTGGATTGGGCTAAACGGAAACACGGAGGAAAATGACGGTAACTTACGAACAGAAGAAAATGGGAAATTTATCATTACATCTTGAGAGTGTGCTTATCATTACATCTCAAAACCCATTTTTTATCTTTGCAAACATGAAATATATTTTTCACAACTTGAGAGTGTTTTATGCTACAAAAACTGTTAGAAAATCCAAATGCAAAAATCGGTTTTTAGTGATTTTCACCATTTTGGGCAGTATTTTTCAGTTTTTCAGTTTTTCACCATTTTCACCAAATGCAAATATCTGATGAAGTGAGTGTGACATGATCACGTGAATGTAATTTCCACTTCCACTGCATATGATGTGATCATTTACTGTCACGCTATATGGTATATGGCATGTTTACTGTTAAGGACTGCAAGGAAACTACAAGGGAGTAGGTCCTTCTGATTCTTCTTGTTGTCGTTGTTGGCATCATGGACATAGATAGGTGGGGCGTGGGGCTGTAGCCCCGCCTGATTCCCCCCCTCCCCAAAAAAAAAAAAAAATATATATATATGGGTCGATTTAACTTGAAAAAAATAAGTGTATAATAAGTAATTAAGTAAAATTAAAACTATAAGAAAGAGGGAGAGATTAAATTAAAAAATTTATAAGGGAGTATTGGGGTATTTGAAATGTGAGAAATCTACACATATAGATAGAGAGATAGATAGATATGTATGTATGTATGTATGTAATGAAGATGAATTAGAGGCCTTAACATCTACATGGTGACCCAATTTTGCTATTTTATATGAGGTTAAGATGGTCGGAGTTTAAACGATATAATTTAAATGACTACAAAATAATAGAGGTATGTATAAGTTATATGCATAGAAAAAATTATCGTAAATCAATTATGTTAGGTTTAAGCTGAGACCCGATAAGAAACTTGGACTAACCTTTGTGGGCTAGGAAACAAGTACTATTAGGTCATCATGCCTACTTCTAATAAATCTTTGCCGGGTCACTTTTATAACCTGGTTATAAATAAGACTCTAACCCAATGGTTAAGGTCATAATCATTATCTTATTCTTCTCATTTGGTCCGCACTGCGCGATCTGAAATCTCTCTCTCAGTTCTAAGGTTTTTGGGTGATTTATGTATTCTTGGTTGCGATTGTTTAGTTTCTCGGTTTAATCTGTATGCTTCTGGTTAATAAATATTACATTTCCTTTATCTTGAAGATTTATGTTTGATTTTCGGTATTAAGG
The DNA here is from genome assembly GCA_027186245.1 of Coriaria nepalensis. Lineage (NCBI taxonomy): Eukaryota > Viridiplantae > Streptophyta > Magnoliopsida > Cucurbitales > Coriariaceae > Coriaria > Coriaria nepalensis. Next base: position 503,698 of record CP114483.1, read on the forward strand.
AGGCTTGGATCTTGAGAAATATATTTGTGTAATCTGTAAGAATAATCTCTATAGTGTTATCGTCAGTTTTTCGATGATTTTTCCGGAGCCTCATGGAGTAGCACTTATAGTGAACCATGTAATCTTGTGTGTTTTATCTCTTAATTTTATTTTCTATTTTAATGTATGATGCTCGTAAATAAACTGATCAGTATCAATTCATGCAAAACTTATAAACATTGAATCTAGGTTTGAATGAAATCGGTAAAAGATCGACTAAGTAATTGCAAGTCTTTAATCATCATGCTTTATATCGATAACAATAATAACAAAGAGGAAGTGAAAATAATCGAGCAATAACTAAGAAAAGTTCTACACAGTCATTATGTACATCCTACAGATTTCCAACACCTCTCAAACAACACATAACTAAGGAAAAGAAAAAGAATCACTGATAGATCCATAAAGATCCCTTTTCCCTACAAAAAAGAAAAAAAAAAAACAAAACAAAATTTTTCATTCAAGTTTGAAATAATCTCCCATTTATTATATATATGAATTTACTTGTTCTGGGTAGGATTAGCTCTGCTAGGCGGTGCTTTCCTGAGGCTTGGTTCCACAGCTTTCTTGGGCTGATCACGATGATCATTATAACCTATTTTGCTTGAATTTCTTGAAACAGCAGTAGAAGCCAATGGATTAGTAAGTACTACTTTCATCATGATCTTCCTCGACAAGCGCTCGCTTCTTTCTCTGATCCGGAGGGGATAATTCGGTAATCTCCGATCATCTTCATGGAAAAAGCATAACGAAGAACTCATGATGAACATGATCTGAACTAGAATCATTACAGAACTGATTCTCATTCTCCATCTCATAATCTCCATCATCGATTCTGATCTAGCTAGCTAGAGCTTTTTAAAACTAAAGCATATGCATGCTTGTGTTTCAATGGGAGCCCTTTAGAGAAAGTGATCATCGAGTCTGTACTTATAAAAAAGTAACTAGCCAGCTACCTTAACCTAGCTGTATCAAGAATATACATTAGTTAAAAGGTGAATCATGTGTGACGTACATAGTTCAAACTAAATCAAGCATAAAACTCATGTGATAGAGCACGTGAATCCCAATCAAACAAACGTGGTTACATGTTCTTCTTCTGATCAATCTTCTAATTAATCTTAAATCTTAAATCTTGATAAACAAAGTTGTTTGATGCTTTAGTTTGGTAGTATGTTATTTAACGAGTAAAATATCATACGATTCATTTATTAACAAGCTCATTGAGATGGAAAATGAGCTTAAACTCGACGCCCCGTTGTCTTGCTCCATTTTTTTATATATACTAACGGGTCCGATTTAGACCCGGGATCAAACTAAAAAGCCCATTACTTAGATGAGTCTGTTTAAACGGGCCATCTGGCCCATTTCCTATCAGTCATCTTCAGCCTCGAATGGGTCAACATTATGGTTAGTTATCCATCGCGGGAGGCTTTTCCAACTGAAACCGTGCCTCTCTTATAATTAAACGCACCAAAACTTCAGACCTTCCTCACATCTCTTTCTTCTTCTCCGACGCCTTCACCGCTTCACTGCATTTCTTGTTCGTTCGCCGATCATTTTTCCAGCTCTCTTCCGATGATCATGATTCATGCTTGAATTATCAATGCATGAAGCTTCTCTTTGACCTCTTCTCGCCTGTCGGTCGCCGAGTTCTCAGCTTCTTCTTCATTTTCTTCTTAAATTTCTAGGGTTTTTGGCTATGGTCTATGAAGCTTCCGTCAGTAGCGGTAAGTTGAAGTGGATTTTGAACACCTGCAATCATGCAATAACGGACAATCTTAGAATCTCCAAAGCATATGCGTGTACCACAGCACACTAGCATAATTGCATGTGCCTAAAAGGATTTATTGTCTTCTTTTCGTTTTTCATGTAAATGTTGGTACTCTATTGTTACCTTCGACTTATCATTGGATGCAGAAACTCATCTAATGCCATAATTGGTTGCACGTTGATTTCCTCTGGATCTTTATATGAGTATATGACCCGAAAATTTTAATCATTGATGCAGGTACTGATGATGAACTTCCACCATCACATAACAGAGTTCCAAGAGGGGGGCGTGTAAGAAATGGAATCTCAATTGTACGTTCGGCTTCGTTTTTAAGGATGCATAATGATATGGAGGCTCAAATTCATCACCTTGAGCAAGAAGCATACTGTTCAGCTCTGCGCGCTTTTAGAGCTCAGTCCGATGCCATTACTTCTTTTACCTGCAGGTGTTTTGACTTCTTCTATTTTGTATGATAATATCGGTTCAGGTTCAAATGCTCTGTTGATATTTTTCTTCAGGACAAAGAAAATTTGATAACAGAACTTAGGAAATAATCGAGAGTGTCAGATGATGAACACAGAGAACAGCTGACTAGGGGTAATTTCGATGACATTATCCGTAAGATAATATTTTGGTGTTTCAGGAAACCAGTTAAAATATCAAGATTTGATGCCATTTTCCCCTTCTGCTTAATATTTTATATGTTTGGACATCCTATCAGAGAATGGAGACTGGAGCGTAGGAATCAAACTGCAAGACACTGTGTATCTCTGCCTTCTCTATCAGCATCCCACACGAAACATAAAACAACACAATCGGTATTCTCTCTATTAGGGCAATATTTATTTACCATTCAAGTACAATGTTTTAGTTGTTTTAATTATATTCGATTTCATTTTGCTGGGTTACATCATTTCCTGGTTTCTTACTATTGAATTTCAACAGTACACTTCCTCGGGTCCTGTGGGAAGTAGGCAGTTGAATAACAGCACTTCATCCGGTCCTCTTATGGAAAATGACACTACTGAAGCTGAGACACATGGTTCCTTAATTGGAAGGAAAGTATGGACGAGATGGCCTGAAGATAACCACTTTTATGAGGCTGTAGTTACTCAGTATAATCCTGTTGAGGTAATTTTAGTTCTGTAATAGCCGAAAGTATGGATGAATTAATTAGTATTAATAATAGAAATCTACTGTATGTTTTACCCACCATCGCTATATTTCTATTATTGCAGGGTCGACATGCATTGGTTTATGATATGAATAAGGGGAACGAGACATGGGAGTAGATTGACCTCAAGGAGATAAATTTCTTTTCACAGGCCTCTCCCTCCCTACCCCCCCTCTCTCTCTTCTCTCTCTTCTCCGTCTCACTCTCTTCCAGGATGATGGGGAAAAACTGACTTGTTAGTTTTTGTTGGAGCAATGATAGCAAACATGTGATTAAGTGTAAAGAATGTTTAAGAAATGTGATTGCTAATTTTATTTTCTTAGTTGGCTGCCCGATCTTGTTCGGTCTCAACTTAGTTCCTAGCCTGACCTCGTCCAATTAAGAAGTTTGATTGCTTGGATTCATTGTCGGTCTTCAGCTCCTAAGTCTGCAATATTAACTCATCTCCCTATAACTCTTGACCATTATTTATTTATTTATTATTTTATCTTCCTTCTCCCTCTTTATTGATTTCCAATTGGTGGCAGATCTCTCCAGATGATAACCGATGGGATCTAGAGGATCCAGGAGAGGCCTGATTAGCTCATCACTGGGACAACAGTGGCTAGCCTGTGGGTATAAAAGATCCTTGAGCCACATAGTGTGGTTTATGGTGTTGGCAGGGGTAGAGGACACTCAAAGAGTCCAAATACAAACGACTCTTTGCCATCACAAAATGGTATTGGTAAGATAATGCCAGATGATTTAGAATTGTTAAACACCGATACATTAGTCAAGGAGGAATGCGTATCTTGGTTGAGCTGATTCACTCTGTATCGATACATCTATTAGTTGTTTTCACATTTTTCCATACCCAATTCAATAGGTGGAAAAAATGTTCAATGTTACTAATTTGGATCTTTTGAGCTTGAAAAGGCCAAGAAGATGCTCTAAGTAAGAACTTATTGCAGTTTTAATTGCTCATTCTCTTTGAACCATCAGAAGTTTTTGATAGCTTTAGGCCATGCACGCAGGAGCATGAGCAAACCCTTGTTGATTGATGCAATTGCAAGTCTAGCCTATGCATCTGATCGCGATAGTGGTAATAAATACATGTATAATAACGTGCTTATTCCAGCACTCAGCTTCTTGATGTAGTAATGTTATCTGATTGGCGATTTGAATTCACAACAGATGGAAAGCAGGATTTCATGGTGTACTAATGAGAAACGTGGATGATACTAGGAAATTAAGCCTCATTGAAGCACTGACCATGTCATCGGTATCAATTTCTTCGCTGCTACGGATCGAGAACTATTGATGTCGAAGAGAGGAGGATTAGCAAGGAAGACAATGATCATTTTTTTAGAATATTCAATTAATCTTTTGCTGTTTGGCTTTTGAGTTTCTTAAGCCAAATAAACGTGCTTCCGAGAGATGAAAAGCAAGTTTTTGTGATTAGTTTTACTTTATAACGTAAAATGGTAATTACAAATATAACGTAAAATGCATATTACCTCTGAACAATTGAGAAGTTGCAGATTACCGCCATATATATAATTTTATAAACTTATATTATAATACTCTTTCAGGGGTGTCAATTGCAGGATTGTTTCATTAATTTATTATAATAATTAACTTTTAAATAATTAAGGGGTTAATTTGAAATTGTCGAATAAATTAGGGGTTAATATGAAACTGTTGAATAGTTCAAGGTCCATCTGGGCCGTAGATCAATTTTATCCAGAATCAGACGGCTTCCATGGAAAGAGCCTCGTGATTTATCGTCCTTTCGGGGAAGTCGGAAAAAACAAAAAAGAAAGCAACCAAACGGGGTTTTATTCTCGTTTTGTTTATTCGGATCTGGGGTTGGAGGAGCTCGTCGGATTTTTGCCGCCCTTAAACCCGACTGAAAAACCCTACCGCCACAAATCACGGCCGAGGTCCTTCTCTCTATCTCTTCGTCTACTTCTCCTTTCGTTTGTTTCTTTGTTTCTTACATTTCTGTATCGTGCTCTTTCTTTTATCTACATCTCTCTTTTTTGACGTACATTTATTTCTAAATTCTGGTCGAATGAATTTGGAGAAGAACAAGGCAACTCGGTTTTTTTTTTTTTACTTTATTTTTCTCTGCAAGTATGCAATAGGAATTAGGAACATCGATTCTGTTGGGTTGGCTAGAAAGTGCTGGAGTGGCGAAGCAAAATGAGTTGAAATGAGTAAATCCAAGTTACTTTTTCCGCTTTTGCGATCATGACAGATATTATCAAAATAGAGAATACTGATTTCAGCTGATAGCAGCTGCTTTTTTTCTGGATAGCCGGAGCTGCTTGAAGATTGACAAGCTCTGTTTCCTGCTTTTTTGAGTTTTAAATGTTGGAACGAATTGCAAAACTAGTTACGTATTTGTTGTACTTCTAGGAAGCACAGTGTTGGTTATTAAATTTCATGTTCTACAGATGAAGCATTTTGTTGTGGCATGCCTATTTTCAATTTTGTTTGAATTTTCATCTTGAGAGAGTGGCAACCGTTCCATAAATCTAACAGTATTTTGGTCTGGACCTTCAATTGTTATTTAGTTTATATTGGAGTTGCTGGTGAAAGATTCAAATGGTAAACAGTATTTCATGGTTGAGTTTCTCTTTATTTTATTTTTTTTCAATTACGAGGTTGCACTGTGCACGCACAAATTAATCATTCTAGAGTTTGATTTGATTGGATTTGATTATTTGCAGATACATTCTAGACTTTCAAATGGCATAAGTATAATAATAAGGTCATGGCATCCAAAGGTCAGAGGTCTAAACTTGATCATGAGCCAAGAGCTAAACGCCAAAAGGTTAGTTTTTTGAGATCTTATAGCTATTTCATCTCTTCCTTGTAGTTTCTTCTTCTTTCCCTATCCTTCACTTGAAACTGTTCCACTCAAACGCTACATGAGATCAAATTGCTTCTCTTAATAGCAATAATGATCTAGGTTTCACGTTGAAACAAGAGTCTAAAACCATTTTTACATAGAGGTTCAGAAGTTTAATTTTGCTTACTCTATGTGAGGTTTTAAATGGTGCAAGAGCTTATCTTGTCTTCACTGTTTTGTGATGACAACATTCTGCGAAACTAAAGTTTGAAAATCTAATTTGATATTTTTGTTCGCTACTTCTTCATTCATGGTATCTATGCAAATTCAGGCACTTGAAGTTCCCAGAGAACCTTGCCGCTCTAAAACTCATTGGGATCATGTCTTAGAAGAGATGGTTTGGTTGTCTAAGGTAATTCATTTGCTTATGCTTTTAAGAATCACCTTTGTTGATGGATGAAACCACTCGACAAATACAATATCAAATGCAGTGTAGATGCTTGTGGTATTTCTTAGTGAATCAAGTAATTGGTGGCAGGATTTTGAGTCAGAGAGGAAATGGAAATTGGCTCAGGCAAAAAAAGTTGCTTTAAGAGCCAGCAGGGGCATGGTAGATCAGGCTACAAGGGGCGAAAGGAGACTAAAGGTTCTGATTTTCCTTTCCCTATGTGATTTTGCTGATCATTAGTACTACTATTTTGTTTTTGCCAGTGTTACCATTAACATAACTACTATAAAAAAAATTGGGGATTTGGTTTCAGTTTTTATCCTTATGTGAGAATTACTACTTGATCAGGAAGAAGAACAACGAATGAAAAAAGTTGCGCTCAATATCTCAAAGGATGTGAAGAAATTTTGGATGAAGATAGAAAAGCTGGCAAGTTCATGCCACATACTTGTTACTTGAGTTTTAATTTCTGTTTGCGTATGGCTTCCTTTTATCATCATGTCATTGTGAATCCAGGTGCTTTACAAGCATCAAATGGAGCTTGATGAGAAAAAGAAAAAAGCACTTGATAAACAACTTGAGTTTCTATTAGGGCAAACGGAAAGGTAGAGCCTTCTCTTCTTCTTCTTTTTCTTTGGGGTGGGGGAGTTGATTTGGTGGGATTGAACAACAAATATAACCACTCAAAAAAAAAAAGAAAAAGAAAAAGGATGCCGATGGATTGCAAGGTGAAAGAAAATGATCAAATGTTTTTTTTGGTGATGCAATGTTTAGGTACTCAACCATGTTGGCCGAAAATCTGACAGACACTTCTAAACCGATTCAACAGGATAAATCAAGTATTCAATGCAGCATGGTGGACAAAAACAAAGCTAATGAATCTACTGAATTAGATGTTGGTAGGCAGAAAGTTGTTTGTTTCTACTTGTGGTTACCTTCTAAAGAGGATATCCTTCTGGCATTTATGAAAACCACCTCATTATTTTTCAGAAATTGAGTTGGATACTGCAGACATCGATGGAGATTTCAACACAGAAATTGAGTTGGATACTGCGGACGTTGATGGAGATTTCAACATGGATTCTGAAGATGAAGTGGTGAGGCTTATTTTCTCTTCTCCTAAGTACCAATCCACGTTTGTCTAATTTTAATTTCTAATGCCCTTTGAGTTTGGCGTTTAGAAGATAACTGTGATTCCCATATGCCAACAGATACCCTTGTTTTTGCGGATATAGAGTATTACCTAGAGACAAATCTATTGCATTATACCATGTTGTCATCAGTGGAAACCTTTAATTCAAAGGAATACCTTAATGTGTAAAGGAGCTTGATAATGTTACTAAAACCTTACCACTCTGATAATTGTGTTCTTATATCTCAGTTGCTTGGTTTTCATGGTTCAGTATCTATATCACTTGTGTTTGTTAACCTGAATTTGTCTATTGGTTGACTCCTATTTCCTCTAATATATGCTTATTTTCTAAACATCATACAAAGGTGTGTTGTATTCTGCGAAGTTGTATACATTCATACTTTGTGCCTTTTATGAATATGTAATGATGAATTATTATTTCTTTGTGATTGAGTTTCTGAGGATTCTACTCTGGATATTCTTTTATTGTTTGTTCTTACAATTGATTCAAATATTTTTCCTGTCCACGGATGCTGTTTAGGAAGATGAGGAGCATACTATAGAGGAAGATGAGGCTCTGATAACTGCCGAGGAAAGGCAAGAGGAATTGGAAGCTTTGAAAAATGAAGTTGATCTTCCCCTTGAAGAGCTTCTCAAAAGATATGCTGTAGACAGAGGTATCTATGGTTGAGTTTTCTTTTCTACTTTGATCTATAGATTTGGTATCATTAATTGGCATAGCAAGTTTCGGACCCAATATATCTCATGCAAAACACATAAAGTCATAGTTGCTTGTCTCTTTTCCTTGTGAGGAATTGGGCTTGGGGCATCTACTTGTATATTATAGACGTCTACTTGGGGCATCCAGTTTTTTGTTTGTTTGGTATTGTAAAAATTAATAAAGATACAGGTTACTATTACTTTCACCTTGTAGATCTAATGTTTATTAATTTTTATCAATATAATCATTTTCAGAAAGCAGAGAAGTTAGCCTGGAAAAGAGCACATCTGTGACTGAAAAAACATTAGTGGTGGAAAATCATAGCAATGGTAAGGGACCACAAAGCATTCATGTTTAATTTATTAAAAAACTGTTGGATAGGCTGAGATTTTATCTGATGCAGGCAACGACAATGATCTTGATGCTGCATGTAACAGTGAGACAAATGACTTGCATGCTGTTGCTGTTCGTGGTTCTGTAAGTTGTATGTGTTTACTTCTGTTTCTGAGTGGTGGGGTGATGTAATAGCCCTGTGTAATACTTTGATTTCACTTACAGATTGAAAGCAATTGTGGAGTTTCTCTGCTTGAGAATCATTTATCAAAATTTGAGATTTCTGAAACTGGAAATATGTCTGAAGTCTCTGCAGAGTTGACCAAGGAACATGCATCGTATGATTTTAGTGATGCCCAGGTACTTCTTTTCCCGAATATCATGTACAAGCATTTCAGGAAGAGGTTTCATTGGTTTGTTAGTTGGACATTGATACTAATCCATTAGATTGCTGACCATGTGGAAACTTTTGGCCCCCAAAAAAAAAAAAAAAACCATGTGGAAACTCATAACTTCCATTCCCCTAAATGTCATTTGTCTTGCTTGCATGCAAACCTGGACCTGTTACAAAACCAACATATATTCTGTATAATCTTTGCTATTTCTCTTTCACACTCATTGTGCTGATCTGTATCACTGGTTCTGTAGGAAGATGATGACTTTGTTCTAGGGGCGTTAGAAGAAAAGGTACAAAACTGGCTGACAGTGCTTTTTAAAAGACCCCTCTGTCATTGCCTGTTCTTCTTTTAACATAGCTTTTTTTTTTGGGCAAAGAATGCATTTGTCACTGACGCTCAAATTTTGGATATTTCTGTTTTCTTCAACTAACTGCAGTTCAAGTTAATGACTGACATTTGTAAATACATACAATTTCCAGGACGATGAGACAACACTTTCAGAAGAGGAGGAACTGGCAAAAGCAGACCCAAACAATCCCATGGATGAGGTAAACTGCAATAAAAATATTTGTTATCTATGCCTCTTTCACTAAATCAAGATTTCCGGGATCTTTTTAGGGGATTTTCATCTTCCTTCTTGACTATTATCTTATTGTAGTTAGCTCATTATGTTCGTCTTTTCCAGATTGCTTTGTTACAAAGGGAGTGTGAAATTCCTGTAGAAGAACTGCTTGCAAGGTATAACAAGGTATGATTAATTTTCACTAATTCAAGCAGCTTATTAGTAGTTACCCTGAGGTATTGATTTTGGTAAATCTTCTACTTCTGCTTTTCCAGGACTCCAGTAATCATGAAGAAACAGATGATGAATCAGAATATGCTTCTGCTCTATCTGAGAACTCCATGGGTTCTCCACCTCAGAAAGGTGGTGAACTCGAGCATCAGGATGTTGGTACTGATGCAGACATTGGATCCGAAGATTTCGAGGCACTTTCCCATTCGCCTACCAAAGTCCAAGAAGGTTCCTTGACAAAATTAGAAGAAAATGATGGTGATAATAGGATTGAAGATGCTGCTGCTGCAGCAAGATCGGCACAACCAACAGGAAACACTTTCTCCACGACTAAAGTCCGGACGAAGTTCCCTTTTTTGCTGAAGCACTCTCTTCGGGAGTATCAACATATAGGTTTGGATTGGCTTGTCACCATGTATGAGAAAAGATTGAATGGGATTCTTGCTGATGAAATGGGTCTTGGGAAGACGATTATGACAATCTCCCTGCTTGCACACCTTGCTTGTGAAAAGGGAATCTGGGGCCCCCACCTAATTGTTGTCCCAACAAGTGTCATGCTAAATTGGGAGACAGAGTTCCTTAAGTGGTGCCCTGCTTTTAAAATTTTGACCTACTTTGGAAGTGCTAAAGAACGCAAGTTTAAGCGGCAAGGGTGGATGAAACCAAACTCGTTCCATATATGCATAACAACTTACAGATTGGTTATCCAAGATTCAAAAATTTTCAAGCGCAAGAAGTGGAAATATTTGATTTTAGATGAAGCTCATCTGATTAAGAATTGGAAATCACAGAGATGGCAAACTCTTTTGAACTTCAATTCAAAACGTCGGATTTTGTTAACGGGTACACCACTTCAAAATGACCTGATGGAACTCTGGTCCCTAATGCATTTCTTGATGCCCCACATTTTTCAATCTCATCAGGAATTTAAAGACTGGTTTTGCAATCCAATCTCAGGAATGGTAGACGGGCAAGAAAAGGTGAATAAGGAAGTTGTTGATCGCCTACATAATGTTCTTCGTCCTTTTATACTTCGTAGGTTGAAAAGAGATGTGGAGAAGCAGCTCCCCATGAAACATGAACATGTCATATACTGCAGACTTTCCAGAAGGCAGCGCAACTTATATGAAGACTTTATTGCTAGCTCTGAGACACAAGCTACTCTTGCGACTTCCAATTTTTTTGGAATGATTAGTGTAATAATGCAACTTCGCAAAGTTTGTAATCATCCCGACTTATTTGAAGGTCGTCCAATTGTCAGTTCTTTTGATATGTCTGGTATTGACACTCAGTTAAGTTCATCTATTTGTTCGATCTTGACACCTGGCCCATTCTCCACAGTGAACTTTAATGGCTTGGGATTATTGTTCACTCATCTTGACTTTAGCATGACTTCCTGGGAGAGTGATGAGGTTAAAGCGATTGCCACTCCTGCAAGTTTAATAAAGGCCCGTGCTGATCTTGATAACCTAGAGGACATTCGGCCTGGGTTCAAATGTCAGAAAAGACTGCAAGGGATAAATATCTTTCAAGAGATTCAAAGGGCAATTATGGAGGAAAGAATGAGACGGGCAAAGCAAAGAGTTGAAGCTATTGCATGGTGGAATTCGTTGATGTGTGAAAAGAGACCAATGTACTCTACATCTTTGAGGGAACTTGTTACTATTAGGCATCCAGTTTATGATATTCATAGTCAGAAGTCAAATCCTTTGTCTTATTTATACTCATCTAAACTTGCTGAGGCAGTCCTCTCTCCAGTAGAACGGTTCCAAAGGATGATTGAACTAGTCGAAGGTTTCATGTTTGCAATTCCAGCCGCACGGGCCCCACAACCTATATGGTGGTGCAGTAGTAGTGGGTCAAACATTTTTCTTTCTCCATCTTATAAGCAGAATTGCTCTCAACTTATATCTCCCCTTCTTACTCCTTTCAGACCTGCAATTGTCCGCAGGCAAGTGTATTTCCCAGACAGGAGGCTCATACAGTTTGACTGTGGTAAGCTCCAAGAGCTTGCACTGTTGCTTAGGAGACTGAAATCAGAAGGACACAGGGCATTAATATTCACCCAAATGACAAAGATGCTTGATATCTTGGAGGCTTTCATTAATTTGTATGGTTACACTTACATGCGATTGGATGGTTCTACTCAACCCGAGGAAAGGCAAACATTGATGCAGCGTTTTAACACCAATCCTAAATATTTTCTTTTCATCTTATCAACCCGTAGTGGAGGTGTTGGTATCAACCTTGTTGGAGCAGATACAGTTATCTTTTACGATAGTGATTGGAATCCTGCCATGGATCAACAAGCTCAAGATCGATGTCATCGGATAGGACAGACACGTGAAGTCCATATATATCGACTTATCAGTGAGAGCACCATTGAAGAGAATATTTTGAAGAAGGCAAACCAGAAGCGGGCTCTTGATGATCTTGTCATACAGAGTGGGAGCTACAACACTGAATTTTTTACGAAGCTTGATCCTATGGAGCTGTTTTCAGGTCATAGGACGTTGTCCATTAAAAACATGCAGAAGGAGAAAAGTCATAGTAGTGAAAATGAGGTCTCTGTATCTAATGCAGATGTGGAGGCTGCTTTACAACAGGCAGAAGATGAGGCAGATTTAATGGCATTAAAGAGAGTCGAACAGGAAGAAGCTGTGGACAAGCAGGAATTTACAGAAGAGGCCCTTGGGAGAATGGAGGAAGATGAATTTTTAAATGAGGATGATATGAAGGTTGATGAGCCTGGGAATCTGGGTGGCTCAGTTGTGACTCCAAGCAAAGACAATGGAGAGACACAGAACATTAATAATCCCCACAAACAGAAAGTTCTCACTATTGTTAGCAAAGAAGATGATGTTGACATGCTGGCTGATGTTAAAGAAATGGCTGCAGCTGTGGCAGCAGCTGGACAGGCAATCTCATCCTTTGAGAATCAGTTGCGTCCGATCGATAGATATGCAGTACGTTTTCTTGAAATGTGGGACCCAATAATAGACAAGGTGGCAATGGAATCTCAAGTTAGATTTGAAGAGACAGAATGGGAGCTGGATCGCATTGAGAGATACAAGGAGGAAATGGAAGCTGAGGTTGATGAAGATGAGGAGCCTCTAGTATATGAAAGTAGGCACCATTTGCTATTTTTTGCTTATATTTACACAATCCCCAACGTGAGTATGTGATTTGTTGATAAATTTACTTGAATATAATCCACCATTCCACCACAATGCTCCCGGCATTGAAACAGATTGGTTTTAGAGAATATTTGAAGATAGCATGGAGAACATCAACCAAGTTCTATTATAAATTAGCATAGCTTGCTTTCCTGTAAACTCACATAAAATTAATAACTGGATCTGAGGACAACCTAATGCTTTATATTATAACAGGATGGGATGCTGATTTTGCAACTGAGGCCTATCGACAGCAAGTTGAGGCACTAACTCAGCTTCAGGTTGGTACAGGAATTTAATGTACATATTTTATCAATGCAATCGTAAATTTTCTTCAGCATTTGGTCGGTGATATGATGATTGTCCTTGTTCTAAATTCTCAGTTGATGGAGGATTTGGAATGTGAAGCCAAGGAGAAGGAAGATGCAGAGGATGAAAACTGTGATTCTGCCAAGTAAGTCGATGTTTTTGAACTCAATTGAAAATTCTGGCTGGAATTTCATTTTTCACTTCCAAAGTACGTCTTTGTTCTGCCAAATAAACAGGAAAGAGATAATTTTTTGGGGTATCTTGTGTTGAAAACTGTGATTTGGCCAAGTAGGTATAAGTTTCTGTTCTGCATTGGATTTTATTCATTGGTTAAATTTCATTTGCAGGCATGAAATGCATACTGAATCAAAGCCAAAGTCTAAAAAGAAACCAAAGAAAGCGAAGTTCAAATCATTGAAGAAGGGATCTCTTGCTTTTGAACCAAAACCTGTGAAAGAGGAGCTATCAAATGGGTTGTTAGATGAGGATACAGATTGTGATGGTGCCTATGAGAGTTCCTCGCCACCAATAAGCATGCAGAAAAAACGTAAGAAACCCGAGTTTTCTCCGGATGGTAAAGAAGAGAAGGCCTTGAAGAAGAAGTCTAAGAAACTCAAGAAGAATGGTTCTGAAGTTTGTCCCACAGGTCTAGATTTCAACCTTTCTGAAGAATTCATAGAATCAAAATCATGTGAAATTGTTGATAATGATAAACCTGGGGGCCGGAGCAGAACAAGAGGCAAGATATCCATCACTTCCATGCCAGTGAAGCGGGTTTTGATGATAAAACCTGAGAAGTTAAAGAAAGGTAACATTTGGTCAAGAGATTGTGTTCCATCACCTGATTCTTGGTTGCCACAAGAAGATGCAATATTATGTGCTATGGTACATGAATATGGCCCTCAATGGAGCTTCGTTTGTGAAACCCTTTACAGAATGAGTGCTGGTGGGCTCTATAGAGGCAGGTACCGCCATCCTGTGCATTGTTGTGAGCGGTATAGAGAACTCATCCAAAGGTATGTTTTATCTGCACCCAATCAAAATCCAAACAATGAAAAGACTACCAATGCCGGCTCTGGAAAGGCTCTTCTTAAAGTAACTGAGGTAAGTATAGTAATCCTGAAAAGCGCTTCCTAGAATTTATTGCTTTAAAAAACCCAGCATACGTGATAGTGCAATTGAATATACAAGATATACTATACTTAAAAAAAAAAAAAAAGATATCCTTTTCACAAAAGCTCGCAATTGCAGGATAACATTAGGATGCTGTTAGATATAGCAGCTGAGCAGCCTGATAGGGAGTTTCTCATTCAAAAGCACTTCACTGCCCTCCTATTGTCTGTCTGGAAATCAAAATCTTGTGCTGATCATAGACAAAATCCCTCTGTATCACGAAATGGAATCTATTTTGGTGGAGGATTTTTCACAACTTCTGGGAAACAGACGTTCCAGAATGCGACAACAAAATCTAAAGAAAGAATGACATTCAGTAATTCAGATGAGAAAAGCAAGTTATTAGCTGCTGCACTTCATGATGCTGAGACTGTTGTACAGGATGAGAGAGTTTCTGGTTCTAACCACGGAGGATATGCTCCCATGGCTGCTGAGCAATTAGAATTGACACTCGATTTCCAGATTGATCATGATGATGATGATATGGTTTTATTGCCATCCTCTTTAACGTTATCATTACTTGAGTTGGACCATTCACCGTGTAAGTACAAGCATACTTCTGATGAACATCTCAAAATGTCACAAGCTACTGCTGAGAACCGATTCAGGTCTGGTGTTATTTTATGCTTTTGATTCTCATCTGAAATCTTCTAAATGGGTTGTGTTGTGGTCATATCCCTCCTTGACATTATAGCAGATAAGTGGATCATCATTATTGATCCTCTTTGTTAAAGTCCACTTGCCTATGATAGTAGTGGTTATGCATGTCGTTTCTTTGTTTTGGGCGTTTTAATTTTAGGCATAAATATTTTAGAATGAATTTCAAAAGTTATTTGCTCTTAAAAGGTGGCTGTCAAAAATTATAGATAGCTGAGTTGCGTTATGTCATAAACTGATACCTGTTATAATGTTTCTCTCAGAGCTGCAGCTAGAGCTTGTGATAAAGATAGTCTGGCATGGGCTTCTTCCGTATTTCCAACAAATGATCTGCAGGCCCAATCAGGATCGAAATCGCAGTCATTTGGAAAGCACAAGCTATCTATTCCGGACTCTACCAAGCCTGCTAAATCAAAGCTCAGAAAAACTGCAATGGATCAGATCGAGACCCCCCGACACTTTTCCATTCCGGCATTGTCAAAAATGACAGCAGCCCTGCATATGGATCTCAATTTAATATCGCAGGACTCACTTAGGGATGTTGGGGTTGACAACTCTAGTTTCTTCGACCATGCTTACTTAACCGATGATACTACTACTGGCTTCCCTTATGGCATTAATAAAGACCTGGAACTTGAAACAGAAGGTCAACAAATGGTCCCGGATCAGTATATGCCTGGGGTGATCTCTGGCCTCGATGATTGTTCTATACAACCAGAATTCACGGACATTGGCTAGGGCTTATTATATGACTATGTTAAGAACTCTGAATGTCTAGAATGAGATCATGGGATTTTTTGAGACAGATGCAGGATACCTCCGATCCAATCTGGTTTAAGCATTCTTGGGGTGACACGGCGGCATGTGGTGGCCTGCAAATGCGGTATTGGAAGGTCATTGAAGCCAATCTGAGCAGCGTTTGAAGGAAACTTAGGACAGAGAAATACAAAATGTTGCAACAAGAGAAGGGAAGGAAAGAGTTGTGAACTTGTAATTCCTATTTTAACAGGGAATCTATGTTAATTATTTTTGGTCGTCTTTGTCAAGGCAACTATTTGTCGCCCTACAAGCAAGGAAGTAAATGTTCATCAGTGAAAAGCACGAGTACTCTCTCTCTCTCTCTCTCTCCCTATATATATATATATAAATATGTATATAGTATATCTGTATATGGTTGCGGAAGTGGAAAGAAAAGGAGGTTGTAATTAATTAGACGGGATGTGAAGTGTACTTTCACGTTTAGAGGGATATAATCAGACTTTTTTAAGTGAAGTGTAGACTGCAATTACCTATAACTTTTTCAGAAATTACATGTACCTATATTAGTAAATAATATGATTTTATTTAAATTACATAAATAAAGTAAAAATTATACTCAAATAATAAACTAGTTTTTAACCCGTGAAAATACAGGGAGGATATATCAAAATATCAATTAGCTTTAACATGATGGTTATCTATGAATATTAAAAATTATATTTGTAAAAACATAAATTTTATAGTATTATAAAATATATAACCTACAGAAAAGTGAGCCAATCCAACCAATCTTGCTTGCACAATGGAAAGAGCCACCTCCCGGTTGGATGTTCAAAAAACGACTATCGACCGAAGGGATTTTACTTATTCGAACTGAAAATTTTGAAAATGTCCAGATAAAGATCCTGCCTCCTGCATCAAGTTGATAGACCCTCCCCCCTCCCGTTCATAGTGATTCTATCAATCATGTACAAAGGTAGGGCCCCTCCATTCTTATTGGTATATCCGATGGTCCCATCTTTTCTATCAGGTAGCAATTCCACCTGTCATTAAGCCTGACCGGACCGGCTTGACTTATGCCAAGGGTGGACTTAAAATTGCCTGCTGGTTAACGAAACTTTTCCAATCATTTTTTTAAAGTTACAATTTGATTTTGTTCTGTTAACATGAAGTAAATAAATGTCAAATTGTCAAATAGTTTGTAAATGCCCTCCTACTAGTTATACTGTTTATCGAAAATCTTTGAGAAAATAATTATTTTTATTTTACTTAAATATAATAAGTAGAAATGTCACATAGCTAATTTGGAATCATTTGATAAAAATATAGAAAAATTTAAACTTTCTTAAAATTTTATTTAAATATATCTCGGCAACAATATTAAAAGAAAACATCAAACGTTATATACATATAATTATGTATATAATATATAAACATGATAATATTTACCACTTGTTGATAGAACTAAATGCTACTTTTAGAAAATTCTCAAAATGCGTTAAAAGCCCCAAGATATATTTTTAAACTTTCATGTCTCACCACAGATCAGGCCTATATATACTCTACACCAAGTCGATCACACTTCACTCACTTAATCACGAAAGTACTAACTTTCCCTTTTCTTTACCTACAACACGATCAACTATTATGAACTAAAAGCTCAATAAGTAAAGATTCTATCATATATGCACGAAACATATTTCAAATATATTTTTTAACAAATCGATTGAATAATTCTACAAATTCTTATAAATATTTATGTATAAATGGGATGGACTTTCTTATTCTACTATTATGGACTCTGAGAATGATGTCGTCGGCACTATTGTGATCTATGATTCTCCATGACTAATAATATCTGAGATTAGCGACTCTGTTCAGTTCGCCATGACCGGATCACATTTAGGAGACCTCTCTCAGTCAGATGATTGAATAAAAATCTCTGAAGTCAGCGACTCCGCTCAGTCTGCCCTGACTAAGCAGTACACCACTATAATTATATGCTTATGTCTTGTCAAGCATCACACTAATCAATTAAAAGTATAATATTTCTCTTAGCTGATTTTGTATGAAAACTAATAATACATTCAATATTTTTTGAAAAAAAATATATATATTCAAGTAATATTAACTCAATTTCAATATGTTATATAAAAATACAACACCACAAAGTATCATTTTATCAACTTAATATACAACATGTTATATTATATTCATATCAATATCATCAATCTCAAGCTTTAACATTTGACTTGTTCATCGTATCTATTTTATTAGTTTGACATTTGGAACTCTTAAACTCGTTTAGATGGGTGAGTTGGCAAAACTACGTCATATATTTATTATTAATAGTATTAGTTATTATTATATAATTCTCGTATTTTTCTTTTTTCCACAGTTCGGACATGGGTCCAAACCAACTCGAGCTCGGTCGTACCGTTTGGGTTTATTCGAGCATAAATGGGCTTTACTAGTGAAGCCCAATACATGCAAAAAAGAGGCCCTACCCTACAATCCTACTTACTAGATATAAGCTGAAGTCGGTGACGTGGCCCGTATACGCAGCAAAAGGCGCGAGAACCAATTAACAGGATTTACCTAATTTTGAAAAATCACCTTTTTTTTGGGTAAATAAAAGAAAATTATATATAATCTCTGTCCACAATACTTACTCTCTTTCTCGAACCCACTATCCGATCCTCTTCCTTCCAGAAACTTCCTCCCTCCTCTTCCTCCTCCTTTTAGGGTTAGGGTTAGGGTTTTTCTTCCTCTCTCTATTTCTATTCCGATACATCCTCGGTTTCTAATTCTCCTCGG
This sequence comes from Coriaria nepalensis, assembly GCA_027186245.1. Taxonomy (NCBI): domain Eukaryota; kingdom Viridiplantae; phylum Streptophyta; class Magnoliopsida; order Cucurbitales; family Coriariaceae; genus Coriaria; species Coriaria nepalensis. The sequence continues at coordinate 522,237 of CP114483.1, forward strand.
TTTCGTAGTTTGCATCTTTCTCTATATACTGCGTTTGTTCGAGCTTGTTCGTTGGCTCGTTCGCTTCAGATCTTGGATCTGGACCTTTGTTTGGCAAAAAATGGATATGGGCAAGAGAGGCAGGCCTCAACCGAGCTTCAACGTCAATGGCGGGTTCAAGAAGTCCAAGCAAGGTTTTCATCTTTCTTTCCCATCTCATTTTACTCTCGAGTTAATTTCTCAGCTAGTTTGGTCTTCTGTGTTTGCTTCTCTGTTCTGTTGCTACTAGTGTATGATTTGTATTGCCTAGTTTGATGAATCTGGTTTCATCAACTGGCATACTCTTTAATTCGCGCCATTTAGGTTCTTTGGGAGTTCCATAATTCCATTAGGCTTTCTTACTTGGAATGTATCGAGATAGGATTGGTTAAGAAAGTACCTATTGCTATACTAACCTACGAAACGCATTATCTTGTTCGCTTAAGAAGTATATGTAACGTGTATCTAATGGAAAGATCAATTCTTCCTGTCCATAGGATAATCCTATGGACATCTCTTCCATTTTTAGTAACTCTTAAGAAACAGAAGCTATTTTCAAGTAAATCATTTAAGAATCCTTGAAAACCATAACTAAGAAAGAATAATTAATGTTTTGCAACAGAACTGGAGTCAATCGGTGTAGGAAGCAAATCGAAGCCATGCACCAAGTTTTTCAGGTTCAAATCCTTACCCATATCTAAATACAAATCTAAAAATGCATCTTATATTTATCCTAATGTATACAAGTTATCACAAGTGTTTTATTTACTATGGTAACCAAATAAAGTTGTGTAAATGTGCTTGATTTCTAATATAGGTATATAATATCCTTCAATGTTTCCAATTTAACAACCTAGCAATGTACATTACTAATGGTGCTCAAGACTACTCGAAAGTTCACTCTTTTCTAGAGTATGGTATTTTTACAGTTTTTCATCATTTGTTCTCATTGTAAAGGATAATTATTTAGATGGAAACAGGAAATGTCAATGATATAAGCAAATAAAAATTTCCCAAGCATAAACGATACGTCAACTATTTATAATTCACCCTGAAAAACAGGTACGGTGAGATCTAAACTCTTTCACAATTTGATCTTTGATATTTCTTACTTACCATAAAGGATTGTAGGACAATCGATCAATTACAGTGTGCTTGCTGAAAATCCAGCTTCACTCAAAAACTTTCTTACCTAAGAGTGACATTGGTCATACTTAACTGCTTTGGGTTTTTTTGATTTATCAATCTGTTAAGTGTGTTATAGATTGCATTGCAGTACTGCTGGCTGTCCTTTTGGAGAGGGTTGCCACTTCCTTCACTACATTCCAGGCGGTTATAATGTAGCAGCCCAGATGATGAATCTAGCGCCAGCCATTCCTCCATCTAGAAACGTAGCAGCATCACCACCCATCCCCAATGGGCCCGCCTCTTCCACCACAGTTAAAAGCCGCATGTGCCACAAGTACAACTCGCCCGAGGGCTGCAAATATGGGGACAAATGTCATTTTGCTCATGGCGAATGGGAATTAGGGAAATCTCTCTCTTCTTACCATGATGATCCCCATTCGATGGGCAGTCATATTCTGGACCGGTTGGGTGGTGGTCGGTTGGATCCGCCTCCTCCAGGTCCTGCCACAAGCTTCGGTGCTTCAGCCACAGCCAAGATCAGTGTAGATGCTTCCCTTGCCGGAGCTATCATAGGGAAGGGCGGGGTCAATTCTAAGCAGATTTGCCGGCGAACTGGAGCTAAACTATCCATCCGCGATCATGAATCGGATTCAAATCTTAAAAATATTGAACTTGAGGGTACTTTTGACCAGATTAAGGAAGCAAGTGCCATGGTCAGGGAGCTAATATTAACGGTTTCAAGGGCGGGCCCGCCGAAAAGTTCCAGGCGTAGCGGTGGAGGGCCTGGAGCCCAGGCCCCGCCAGGTGGCAACTATAAAACGAAACTCTGTGATAATTTTACCCAAGGGTCTTGCACTTTTGGAGATAGGTGTCACTTTGCACACGGGGCTGCCGAATTGCGCAGGTCCGGGTTTTGACATTTTATGTTTCAATAATTTCTTCTTTATAGTTTCACCCGTATTAGATGGTGCACAAAATTCTGTGTAGCTTTGTATCAGTCAGTGTTCAGGTGAATCAGTTTTTATTTAACTGACTGTCTCTGTTTATGTTTCCCTCCCCAATATGGCTCCGCATGTTTTCTACTGCTAAAGCAAACTTGTTAACATTTATCATCTTATTCATGTCCGGAATTATATATTACACAAACACCAAACCAGGACACACATATTGGCAATAACAGCCTTCAAAAACACAGTAAAATACATGCTATCTAATTGATAATACAGAAGCTTATAACACAAGCCATGAATCATTGAAGACCCTTAACGGTACGTGCGTCCAGTATTGTATCCAGTTCCCGTGCCCGTGCCCGTGTGGGTCCCTCTTGGCTGAGTTCCCGTTACATCATCAGTCACTCGGCCTGTTGGATGCCCAGTTCCATGGCCCCCAGCAGCAGCGTACGCATCAGGCCCAGGTGGTAGCCCAGTTGCTGTAGTAGTAGTAGTATGGCCTCCGTATACTCCAGTGCCAGTGGAGGCGGCCTGTCTTTCGCCCGCGTTTTCCTCACGCTCCAGCTGCTTCTTCAGCTCCGCTTCCTCCTTTCTCACTTCTTTCTTTTCAGTTGCCATCTCTTTCTGCACTGGGTCACGTGTCGTCATCTTCTCGGCCTACAAAATCACATGATCCGAAGCCCAATTTAGTTCCTTTTCGATAAGAATTACAAAAAGCTACAAAGTATGGAGCAAAAAATGAACCTTCTCCTGCAGTGAGGCCTTGGTCTTCTCCATGCCGGACTTGGCGGAAGCCGACAGGTTGGCTGCCTTTTCCTTAGTGGACTCCACTGCGTTCCTTCCTGACTGCATTTTTCGACTTCTCTCTTTTTTTCTTCAAAGTTCCGTTTCTCTTCTTCTGGATAAAGTGAAAAACAACGTAGCTGCTCTGCCTACTTATAGCATATCCGGTTCTGACATGAAATGGGACACGTGTACACACAATAGTACACATGGCACTACCTTTGTATAGTTACGTTACAAGAATTTGACAAGTGTGACAGAGTTGATGAGTTCGAAAATTAGCCGTTTTTGGAAGTTGTGGTCACGTTGCGAGGCGGTGCTTAGATCCTACCACGAGACACCACGTTACATGAGTTCTGTTATACGAATCTATCTAAAAAAGAATACGCTCTTTCCATACATTTGTGTTTGATAAATTTTTTGAAATCTATGATATATACTATATAAGTGTATGAATGAATGTGAACTATATATATATATATATATATATATAAATAAAATGAATCCTTAACATAAATCTATCACTTTTTGCTAATGTCTAGAAACATATCGTTATAATGCTTACTTATATTCGAAAATATTTTCATAAAATTAGTTATCTCGAATTAATTAATCTATTAAACTTGGCTAATCAGTATTAATAAGGTTTTTTAGTCTATTAATTATATTACATTTATACATATACTTACTACCAGAACAACGACGTAAAAAATGAACATTCCAAATTCGACGGCGGTGGTTTAGTTTTTAACAGGTCAGCAGTTTCAGTCTCTCCGGCCGATGACGTATTCGTTTACGGAAAGCGTTCGCGAAGAAAAGCCAGTAATCGAGTGCCACGGACAACGAATGACGTAGAGTCCACTGACATGTTGACAATTGGTGGGGTCCAGATCAGGAGATCAGGAGTCGGGAGAAAAACTATTTATGAGGAGTCGAGAGAGAGAGAAGAGAGCGCGCCTTCTCTCCTCCCTTCGCAAAGCAAAACAAAAAAACGATTGGTTTCCAATCTAGGCTACCGGCCGGCGGAAGAAACAGTGAAGGAGCGGAGCTTCTCTTGGAACGGCGTAGAGCTTGCTTCTTCTACGGTACTTTTAATCCATTCCTCCTGCATTTCCTTCCTATATTTCTGCTGTTGCTCTGCTTAGATCCAGGTGTTTAGAACCGATATTCTTTTTCCTATGAACTTAACTCTGACGATCAATAGATCTAAAGCAGATCGAGCTCGAAATCAATAGGTCTGTGATATTATTGTTTTACATTTAACTTGTTTCCTGTTATTAGCCAATAAACATTTTTGAATCGATTCCATTGAATTCTTTAGAAACATAATTCAGCTTCAAATAGAGTAATATTTTTCTTTAGAAAACGCAGCCTTATCAATCTTCTTCTTCAATTGATCTTTCTTCTGCTTTTGAAGACGATAAATTCAAATCCATATTCAGTATCTACTGTTTGTAATTGAGTACTTGGTCAAGTGTAAAGACGCTGTCGATTGATTAGTCATTAGCTTGTAATTTTCTTCTTTTTGCTACTTAAAATAAGAGAATTCAAATTATTTCAGCAATTCTTTTGCGCGGCGTAATGGGCTGCTAGAGAAACGACTCGACTTTGTTGAGCGTACGTTAAAAATGCGTGCTTAGTTAACACCAAATTTGGCATGGCATGTTAACTATAAGATAATAACAAAATCGAAGCCCGCAGTTCGTATAATTCACATATTCGCCCCCGAAATCAACAACACCGACGTCGAAAACTTCCTTGATTTAGTGCAAAAGCTCACCGGCAAGCCCACAGAAGACGAGAAAAACAGCAAGAAGATCAAGCTCGTGAAGAAATCTTCTTCACCAATCATTACTAGTACTAGTAATAATGTTAATATCCTTCCAAGGAAATTGGACCTCTGTTTATGATCCTGATGATGAGAGCATCATGAATTCAGGCGGGTTCTTGGGTGGGTTTTCTGATTTGGATCGTGAAGCGGCCGGGTTTATTGATCAAAACATTGGTAGGTTTCCATTAATGCTACCTAATTTTGATCATCATGTTCATGATAATTAACACCTTCATGCTTTTGATCACTTATTCATTGATCTGATCCGCAATAAATTTGTATCCCAACTTAATGTAAGAATTTATCGAAATCAAGAGACATCTAAAATGAAGTTTGATTGATGCTTTAAAGCTAACAAGTTCAATCCTTGATAATGATTGAAGTTATAATTTAATTTGTACTTTTGCAATGTAATTGGTACTATGATTTCAATACTCTCTAAAGCTCCCGCACCCTTGCATGCTCTAGGTGGTCAAAGCTCAATCTGAACTAATTTTTTTTTTTTTTTTTAATCAAATAGAATGAAGATTAGTTTAGATTGTTAACGTACCAACATCTTTCTCGACCAAAAACAAGTAGGGGTGGGGATATCCTAAGCACGTAGCTAAGCTCGCTAGAAGAGTGTCTTCATACACTCTTATAAGAAGAGAATCTTCACTGAATCTTCTGTCTTATATATATATATATATGACAGGAGCACGAAGGTACGCAGTTGGTAGGATTAGATCGTAGAAACGGATAGATAGACGATGTAATAGGAGGAAGTTGGGTGGGACTCAATAAACTTAATATTCATAATTATATAGCTATATTTGGAATATATATATTTAATTATTTTATTAGTATTTGATTATTATTAGTATCTTAATAGATTTATTTAAATGTATTAATAATATCTTTTAATAATCTTAATTTATTAAGCGGTATTTTTTATATTATTTTTAAATTTTATTAATGATCGGTTATTATATTATTCTGCTACATAATATATAATTTTATTAATGAATGATTATGAAGAAAAGTAAGCCAAAGTTATTTAGTTTCTTGCCACCGGGAGTTAAGAATAGTGTCTCCTAATACCTTGAGTTATGAATTTTCGTAACCTAACATCATGAGTTAGGAATTCTCGTAACGATTCGTTACGAGTTCCACCAATTAGTATCAGAGTAGTCCAATTCTCGGATGAGTTCATGCACTATCATGTCCGACATGAAACATTTAAAAATAAAATTTGAAAATTCAATCTAATGCACCAAGGAATCGATACCTTTGCTGAGGAAAGGTTTATCGCTAGCCAAGCAAAAATTTATAAGTTATTAGCGGGTAAATATATATAATGATGAATGACTCGAAGAAGATGGAGAAGCGATGGTATTAGAAAAATCTATCTATTCAAAAAATATATCTTGCAAAATGATTAGAAAAAGATGGGGAAATTAATAGTAGTTGCAAATTATATTTTAAAGAATGATTAGTGGATGATGGACAAGCCAACGACAATCACAAAATCTAATTTTGAAACCACAAAGGGTCTTTGCAAAAGTCAAAATCTAGTTACTATTTCATTTCTTATATTAATAGGTATAATTACTAAACCCAAATCTCTTTTATAGTCAACGGATCAAGAGATAATATATTGTCATATTTTAAATTAGAATATTTTATATTTATCAATTTTAAAAACCTCGATCGATGATAACTTTTATGTTAAAAGGAGGGCAAATGATAGAATCATATATGAGGAAAAGACAGTCGAATCGGTGACCTTAAATCTTAAGGATAAAGTTAATTTTTTAAATGAAATAATGATAGATTACACAAGAAAGAGTCTAAATTATGTAATTATATTTGGGCCATATGTATTTAATTAATATTTATTTATTTTATAAGTATTTAGTTATTATTAATATCTTAGTATATTTATTTAAATTTGTTAATAATATCTTTAATATTATTATTTTAATATCCCTAATTTATTAGGTAGTATTTTTTAAATTATTTTATCCTTTTACTTATATTATTCTCCTATATAATGTATAATATTTATTAATTAATAATTATGAAGAAAATTTAATAAAAATTATTAGGTTTCTTACCATGAAGATTAAGAATAATATATATTAGTACTGTAAATTAGGAATTCTCGTAATAATTTATTATAAATTTCATGGATGGATAGGTAAGGAGATAGATAGATGAGATGGAGATCATAGAGAATGGAGATGCAGTACTGATCTATACGGTACCATACACATTTTAATTAGCAAACGCCAGCCCTTTCTGTGATCTGTGACTACTCGTCCCTCCTGCCTTCTTCTTCTTCTTCTTCTTCACAAGATCCCTGCATGTGTTTTTTTTTCACTTTAATAATTTTGCCCTTCAGCTCACTTCTACGAGCTTTCCCTTTACTGTCACTTTTCAACGACATTTTATTTTCTCACTCAAAAAGTCAAAAGGTCACCCCTTAATTACATTTTTTGGTCAAACCCAACCGTTTTATATCATATATTTTGTATTATATGTATTTATTACTTTAATTACTTTATTTATTTACGTCTGTGAAAAGAAGATAGTTAAAGAGGTCACAGAGATAATGCGAGTGATTGCTTCTAGAACCCACATAGAATAACCTGCGGGATCCGATTTACGTGCGGATCGGACTAGACCCACATAGGACAACTGGTTGGCCTGTTTTCTTTTCGAGGTGACAGTCTGTGGATCCGACCCAATGTTTCATGCGGGTCCATAACTTACGCGGGCATTTTAAGGGTACAACTTGTAATTGTTCGAGTAAATGGTTGGCATTTTTGTCATTCACGAACACTTGGTTTCGTCAACTTTCCTCTTCCCCTTACCGCCACCTTCACTGCTCGCCATCTTTCTCTCTCTCCTCTCTGCAAAAACCTCTCCCTCCCTAAAGCCAACCATCCTGCCCTCACTAACCCTCTATAAGCTCTTTCTCTCTCTCTGACCCTCTAATGACAAATTCTCAGCATACTTCCAATTATACTTTCAAAATCCGATCTACAGTTTTCTCCCCATCTGGGTCTCTTTACGGAAATCTCTTCTCTTCTGGGTCACCTTCCATTTCTTGAAATTCTTCAGAAAGAACTAAAAAAAAAACAATCTTCACAGTCAATCTTAGTGACGGAAAAATTTCACCTTCAAAAGTATCGGGTATAACTGAAAAGGGAAATGAGGGATGTTTTCATGGCTGGCAAGGATCGCGTTTTCTTGTTGGATGCCGGTAAGAAGGTATGCCCGTACGAGCAAGGATGAAGATTCTGACCAGCAAGATTCCTCCTCCTCCTTTTCTCCGCAGGATAATCTTTTATGGTTCCGAGACCTTGAAAAGCACTCGTATGGCGACTTCTCCTTTGCGGTGGTTCAGGCCAATGAGGTCATTGAGGATCACAGCCAGGTCGAGACTGGTCGTGAAGGTATCTTCGTCGGAGTTTATGACGGCCATGGTGGGCCCGAGGCATCTCGATTCATCTCCGACCACCTCTTTCGCCATCTAATGAGTTAGGCTTTAATCTTGGTTCACTTCAAGTTGTTTCAAATATAATTCTCTTGTTTGCAGTTTATGTAGTTTAAAAACTAAATAACTTTCTTTTTTCTTTTTTCTTGAATTACAATTTTAACTCATGAAAACAATGATGTTCATATTTTGTGGAGTTTACTGTTTCCAAGATACTCCTTAAAACCCTCATTTGTTAAGTTTAAAGAGCTCAATGAAACATGTATTACGAATATATCTTATAATTCTAGTTTCTGCATTCACTTTTGTGGATTTATCTCGAATTTTTTTTCTGAAAACAATGGGATTAGATTTAGAAATCAAATTCAGTCAACTTGATATACAAATGGCTCCAACTAAACTTAATCTCATCCGGAATCAATTCTTGTGTCTTTTCTGTGATGTGTTCATAGAGAGAATTTTTTAAATTTTTTTTACAGACTTGTCCTCATCTTTATACCCACAGGGCATGCCCGAGAAAACGGAACCATATCAGAAGAAGTACTTAAAAGCGCCTTTTCTGCAACAGAAGAGGGCTTTCTTACTCTTGTCCGTAGGTCGTGGGGAATAAAACCGGTGATCGCAGCAATGGGCTCTTGCTGTTTAGTGGGGGTCATATACAGAGGGACACTATACATAGCTAATGTAGGTGACTCAAGAGCCGTGATTGGTTCCTTAGGCAAATCTAATAAGATGGTAGCCGAGCAGTTAACTAGAGAACATAACGCAAGCATGGAGGACGTTAGACAAGAACTCAGGTCATTACACCCAGATGATTCCCACATCGTTGTTTTAAAGCACGGAGTTTGGCGTATTAAAGGAATAATTCAGGTTCCTTTCTAGCTTAATGCTACTCTACGATCATCAATTCTGTTTATTTATTTTTTACCGAGATTATTATCCTTGGGAATTATTTAGGTATCAAGGTCCATAGGCGATGCATACTTGAAGAAGCCGGAATTCTCTCTAGATCCTTCTTTTCCAAGATTCCATCTTTCGGAACCAATACGCCGGCCCGTTCTAACTGCCGAACCGACATTAAACATTAGAGTATTACAACCGAATGATAAATTTCTCATATTTGCATCAGACGGTCTTTGGGAGCACATTACTAATCAAGAGGCTGTTGAGATCGTTCATAACGGCCCGCGGCGAGTAAGTAATTTTCTTCTTTTAATGTTACTATACGGTTTTTCTCCCCAAATTATTTTGACGTTTTCTTGTAACAGGGAATTGCAAGGAGACTTGCGAAAAGGGCTCTGAACGAGGCAGCGAAGAAGAGGGAGATAAGATATGATGATCTAAATAAGGTGGAGAAGGGTGTTAGGAGATTCTTTCACGATGACATAACTGTGGTGGTTGTCTTTTTAGACAACGAGTTGCCGGGAAGTATGATATCCGTGCCAGAGTTGTCGATCAGAGGGTACAATGACACTGTGGGACCCTCTAGTTTCAACATTGTCTGAAAGGGTAGTGGTTAGTAGTAAGCAAATAACTTTGGAATCAAGTATGGGTCTGGTTTTTTCATTTTCTTGCAAACTTTATTTTTTGCGACATTCGTTCGTTGTTTCTTTCTTTATGTCCTTTTTTATTATTTTTTTTGGCAAAAGCTCGAGCGTTTAATGGTTTTCCTTTACTCGTATTCACCCAACTGTCGTATAATGTTCATAGTAAGAAATTGTTGGGTTTTTGGTTTTGCATTTAATAAAGCTGTAAATGACACCATAATAATTGCAAAGCATGCGACAATATGAGATGGTATATGATACTAGTAGAAAGATGGTAAGATTACGAAGATGAAGACGATGATGCACTGATAGCTAACTGAATCAGTTGATTGAATTCTTGATTTGTAATCCACTGTCTAAGTAGAAATGCTGCAATCGATCAAAAGCTAATGAAGAAATTACTAAACTTCTCCCTCAAAGAATACCGTGGTGGCCGCCGATTGCAGCGGCGGTGAGATGGTTGCCCTCCACCTCGCATTATCAGGTTCTCATCATCTACATACGCTTGCCACGACATTTTTCCAATTACCCCCTGGCCGGCGAAAGAATCCCCTACCAATTATCAACTTCTCTCCGTCTCGGTTTCTCTGAATTTTATGGGTTTTAGTTTCTCCCCGACCTATAAGACGAGAAGAATTTGGCGTCCACGTAGCCTGCCTCTCTGTTTGTTTGAGCCTTACACGCGTGCAGACGTGCTTAAATCCAAACCGTCCATTTCATTAGTAAGACGATTTCATTTGGCGCGGCTCTATGATAACAGACAGTTCCACTTGAGAGCCAGCAGAAGCACTTTGCTCGCCAAATCCCACAACTAGAAGGATAGTTCTAGCCTCCAAGTCCAACCCGCATTTCTGTGGTCTTCGTGGTTTTGTTTGAGTTTAGTTCAGCTTCTTCTCAAATCTTTTGTGTCTTTTGTCTCTTTTGTCTTTGTTTTAGGGCTTGTTCGCCTTTTGAATCTGGTGTTCGTTGTTGGTTCCATTTTTTGCTTATTTTCTTTTTTGTCTCTTTAAGTCGGAATTTTTTTTGGAAGGAATTTTTTTTTCTTGAAATGAAGTCTTATCTTCTAAAAATCAAAGAAAGAAAGAAAGAAATTCGTAATGAAATGAAATTGTGATTCAACAACCAATCCAAATGAGTTACAGTACACAAATTCTCTCTCCATCACCCAAGTAGTAATGTTGTTCATTATCCTCAGCAAAACAAGATGTAAAAAGAAACAGGGAATAAACATGAGCTAAAAAAAATTGGTGAAGAAAATAGAAATGGCAGTTCCACAACCTTCAATTTTTTTGGTTTTGTGATACATTCTGTGTATATAATTCTTCACCCACATCTCGGTTTTCGTGATTAGAAGCATTTCCTGTGAACAATTGAGGGTCCAGACTCATCATACTCGGCCTTTGCAATCCACATCTGCCATTGTAAGAGAGATTGATTATTTGGAAAATAGTCAACAGAGTTGATTTGTGCAAAATATACAATTCAGGGGGGAAAGAAATCTAATCTTACCTGTTGGAAGGTACTGAGTGATGCCAAGATAGAGCCTCCAATCCAGACACTATACTTCCTCTCAGGTGGAGCGACCACCTTAATCTTCATGCTACTTGGAGCTAATGCTGTAATCTCTTTGCTCATCCTATCAGCGATTCCAGGGAACATGGTGGACCCGCCACTAAGAACAATATTCCCATAAAGATCCTTCCTGATATCAACATCACACTTCATGATAGAGTTATATGTGGTTTCATGAATACCCGCTGCTTCCATTCCTATCATAGAAGGTTGGAACAGGACTTCTGGGCAACGGAATCTTTCGGCCCCAATCGTGATCACCTGCCCGTCGGGCAGCTCATAGCTCTTCTCCACAGCCGAACTGGTTTTTGAGGTCTCTAGCTCTTGCTCATAGTCAAGAGCGATGTAGGCTAGCTTCTCCTTCACGTCCCTTACAATTTCCCGTTCTGCAGTGGTGGTGAAAGAGTAACCACGTTCCGTCAAGATTTTCATTAGAGCATCAGTTAGATCACGTCCAGCTAGGTCCAGACGGAGAATGGCATGTGGGAGAGCATAGCCTTCATATATGGGAACTGTGTGGCTTACACCATCCCCGGAATCAAGAACAATACCTACACAACAACGCATACATTATAAAAAATCATCTTATCAGGACTTCAATGATATTCTGCATGATTGAAAATATCAAATCAAACTTCTTACCAGTTGTACGTCCACTAGCATAAAGGGAGAGGACGGCCTGGATTGCAACATACATAGCTGGGGTATTGAAGGTCTCAAACATAATCTGAGTCATTTTCTCTCTGTTAGCCTTGGGATTAAGGGGAGCTTCGGTTAGGAGAACAGGGTGCTCTTCTGGAGCCACTCGAAGCTCATTGTAGAAAGTGTGATGCCAGATCTTCTCCATGTCATCCCAATTGCTAACAATACCATGCTCAATTGGGTATTTTAGAGTCAAAATACCTCTTTTGGATTGAGCTTCGTCTCCAACATAGGCATCCTTTTGTCCCATACCAACCATCACACCTGTATGACGAGGCCGACCTACAATACTAGGGAACACAGCCCTTGGGGCATCATCTCCGGCAAATCCAGCCTGGAAAAAAAAAATCAAGCAGAATCGAATTATAATCTGGAATGAATTTGAAATTTATTGACGAGAACGAGATCAGATAAGAAGAAGTCAAGAGAATACAATATGAGCCTCTGGCCAGTAATTTTACCTTGACCATTCCCGTCCCATTGTCGCAAACGAGAGGCTGAATATCCTCACCATCGGCCATTTTCTATTTGCCTGCATCAGAAATCCAGAAGCGGTCCGGTAGTTTGAAAAGTAAATAACTTGTTCAAATAAAATCAAACAAAGAGAATAGATTTGCTCAGCCTATGAGATCACCACAATCATCCTACAATCCAACGAGATTTCAGAAATGCAGAGACGGATCTCTTTATGGATCGGTGACACTCGAATCCATTATGAAGAATTTGCAAATATGAAATTGCAAGAGAATATTGAGATATACGCTACATTTCCATTTCTATAGAAAGAAATACAGATCGAGAAAATAGAACAATTTGATTGCAAAATTGCAGATACTATCCGATTTTCATTATCAATTTCAGGCGAGTCCATAAATCGATAATAGAGGGAACAATACCTTGGATTGGAAGGAATCTGTTTGGACTCTCTGAAAACTTGAAAACAGATTCAATGGCAGAGACAGAGCCTACTACCCGCCCTCTTGGTTTTAAAAAAGGGAGGGTGGAAGAAATGAAATTCAGCTTAAATGAACACCAAATTTGCTCTGTCGAGATCGTGGCCGTCTATTAGGAATCTCCAATCTACGGACCCCATTAAGCGTCACTTTGAAGGTGGAAACAGCTGTCTCACTTTTGATCACCTTTTCACCGTAATGACAACAATACCCCAACTTTCCAACGGGGGTGTTACAGGAAAAATAAAAAGGCTCAAAACTAGTACCATTTGAGCATTTAAGCCCATTTTAACAGTTCAATTAGCACTTTGATCTATCATTTAGCAAAACTTGAGAATTTAAGCCCATTTTAGTGGTAAAAAATCCATTGGCAAGGAAGCATACCTTCTTCTTCTTGATTGGGCGAGTGGGATTGCATGGAAATTTGTAATAGTTGAGGGAGTTAATTTTGGGTTTCTATAAAATATAAGGGGGATTTAATGTACACTTGACTTATAATAATGAAGGCTTTGATGTATTTTATCCTTTTTTTTACTTTAACTAGTTAAAGTAATTTGTATATAAAAAATAAAAAATAAAAAATATTTAATCTATCTTTTAAATGTAATAAACTAAATTAACTAATCATAATTATTTGTCAAATATAAGTTCGTACATATTAAGCATGAAATTGCTAAAACAGGTAAGAAAACTAGTTATCTTATAGATATGTGGCTAAAATATAATTGATCCCCTTAAATAGATCATATTAAATGTGGAGTGAGATTCCAAAAATGCCATTGAACTTATTATATTCCATATTTCCATTGGAGAAAGGATACAATCGTCAATAAGAAAAATAAATATGGATAAATTTGTCATGCTATAAAGCGGGTATAGAAAAAGTTGATTTTTTTTTCTGCCCTTTTATCTGAAAGAATAATGCTTTTTTTTTTTATTTGTTTATATATTTTTTAATTAATTTATTATTATTTATTTCCCCTAATCTTACGCACATACTTGGGTTGTTGGAGTTGGGGTGGACCCAATAAGGAGCAAAATTCCGTTTTTTAACTACCTTGAGTTCATGGCGGGGCTGTTTGTTCAAGTGCGGTCACATCTAGAGACACCTGTCCATCACCCACGGCATTTTCTCAAGTCTAATTTTGACCCCGAGAATCGGTCAATAAATCCAACGGCTGATAATAGCAAATGAAACTCTTAACGTGCCATCCATGACGAACGTCCCAGATCTAAGTACACCCGTTTTTTTTCTGATCGTGCAGTCACTGGTCGCCCACTCACTCACCCATTTCGCACTTTAGAACAGATAATAAAATGTTAATAAATCTTTATATTATTTAACTATATATATATATTTAAATTACGAATCTAACCTTTTGTGCTTAATGTCAATTACAATCTAGCATTCTAGTTGTCACTAATTTTCTTAAAGGGCACCAAACTGGCGTTTGTCATGGTAGCCTAAAGATACCAGACGAGTTTGTCGAGGTGGCTGTGGCAGCGATGGCAGACTTTGAGATGAGAGAGAGAGAGAGAAAAAGAAGGAGGACGAAATGATTAATGATAGTGCTTCAGAATAATGATATGGATTTTGGAACGATGGAAACGAAATATAAGACGACGAAGCATTGACCATGCATGAAATGAAAGTTTGACCTAGTTCCCCTCGAAGGCTAGAGGCCTAGAACTAATTAGATTGTCTTTGTTTCTAATTAAAATATTAGTGACTGCTAATGGGTGTTTAGAAAACATGGTTTGATGTTTGTTTCGAGACTAGTCAGCTATAGGTCGTTGTATAATTAATGTTCTTTACGTGGATAGGGCAAAAAGAATTTAGAGTAGTTCATAATCTTATTAGATTCTTGAATTGAATCTCAAGTCAAATGAAGTGGGTTTTTCATGAGCTTAATCATTAATGTCCCAACATTTTGGAGAAACCTTGTTACTATATTATTACAACATGTAATACATGAAATATGAAGTGGCATGAAACCTTAAGGAGTTGATCCCGTATTTTAATATTTAAAGGTGCAAGTTTCGAAATTTTATTTTCAAAGCTAACGTTAAACTTCTAATATCATGATCCGTGTAAGCTGGACATGGATTATTCAAATATTAACCGGCGTAGAAATGTAACGTGAGATATAAACAAAGTGTGTAATAAATTTGCATGTGATTAATACAAGAATTAAACGATGACCGACAGATATGGTGCTAATCCGAAGTAATTAATCATAAAAGTAGCTACCAAACTCTAATCACAGCTAATATTTATTAAAATACAAAACCCTGAGCTTAGTTAACTAAATCTCCATGCAAACTACTTGCACCGCCATGATCATGTCAACTTGATTGCATATATTACTTAGTTTGACCCAACAAGCTGCTCATGGATCGAGCTTTGACCCCTCCTAGCCTCACTGATCTCTTCATCGACTCGTCCTCATAATCATCAACATCATCATCTTCTTCGACTTCATCGTCATCTTCATCCTTTTCCTCATTAATAGAGCAGGAAGCTGAAGGGGTTGAGATCATCAACGGCTGCTGCTTTTTAGGCGGTGCAGATTTGAGGCTCCGAAAGCTAGTCATACTCCTTAAACGGCCCTTGCCTAAATGGTGCTCGCAAAGAGAATAACCCACTAGAGTTTGTTGGCAGCACCGCCACCCCCTCCCATTTACACGGCTGCACCTAGACCCCTCCACGACGGCGCCACCACCTCTACCACTTTTTACTCGGCCCCTCTTCATCTTAGGCACTACAATTACTTCTTGTCGTTTAGTACTACTACTGTTGTTTTGTGTTAGTACTTGATCATCATCGTCCACAATAAATTTCTTGTTCATCTTCTTCTTACCATAATCATGTTTCTCCATTATTGTGGTTAATGGTTCATTGCTGTCATCATTATTGTAGCTGAAACTATGGCCTGATCTTGATCTGTTCTTCGATGGAACCGCTTTCTCTCCCTCGTAGAACCCCTTACCAATCACTACTCCTGCATTTCGATTTGAGTATTGCGGCCAAATAAGTAATGTTCTAGTGATTATTGCACATAAGAGTCATGATAGTAGTAATACATCGTCAAGCTCACCTTGATCAGTAGTAGAAGAACTTGATTCTGCACTTAAGAAGGCAGCTCCCTTCCTAAAAATTTCCGACAGGACCCAGAAATATATCCACAACAACTTACGTATGTAAATACATGAAATTTTGCAAAATAAACAACCGCAGGAAAAAATAGAAAATGGGTTTCCCGTTCCCGTATAAAATGTATAATCATATGCTAACATGCACCTCAGTCCTCATGCGCGAGAGAGAGAGAGAGAGAGAGAGAGAGAGAGAGAGAGAGAGAGAGAGAGAGAAATTATAGATAGAAGGAGAGAGAAGGAGAAGACTAGCTATGAGTAGACTGTATTTATGATCAGAATGTCTTAATAAAAACTCTCTAAACAGTGTTTCCACTAACAGTCTTTTTTCCTTCTGCTTCTAATAATAATAATACTGATAATATTTAATTTTTACTGCAAGTGGTTTCGAATCAGAATGAGAGTAGAAAAATGGATTTTTTACCTTTATTTATTTATATATTTTTTCTTTAGCTTTTTGTTCTTTCGTACCTGGCATCATTACCCTTCAGCTGCTGCTCTTGAATATGTAATTCCTCGCCTACTCCTTCTTCCATCTCTTTGCTTCCTTCTTCCACAAACCCCTGCAAAATTTACACCCAAAATAAACATAGATAAGCAACACACTATCATAAGATATACTGCACTAACTATTAATCTTTAGCCTAGATTGAAAATATTAGTGCACTTTGAAATAAAAAAGATAATTACTAACCAAACACTCTGGCTTCTGGTCCTTGTTGCTCCCGTTGGCGATCGGAAGAGGGGTTTTTGGCTGATCGGACGGCTGTGGAGGAGCTGGAGGAGGATCAGTATGATCCACCACATGATGGGCAAGAGGAATTAGCGGATTAACTCTACTATCATCATCAGTTGATTGGTTGAGGTTTTGAGGTGGGTTTGTCGTAGGTGTAATATTCATTAGATCAATATTGGTGTGACGGCCCTCATGAAGTTGCACCACGACCGGCGATGGTGAAGGGTGGAGGAGGATCAGGGGATCTGAGAAAGTCGCCGGAGATAAAGAATAAGAAGACGAAGGCAAAGGTGGAAAGGACACCTGTCGTTTCCTGATCCTCATGATGATGATCCCTCTTTCAAGATAAGAATTTTCTCCCTCAAATTTCGAAATGACGCGCACACACAGAAAAAAGTAAAAAGCTCAGACCCAGAACTTTGAAGTGTGATTTTCACTTCAAGAACCGAGAAAAGAGAGGGAGAGATTAGAATGCAAGAGATGAAGAGGAAAACTCTCATATACAAACTAAACCAACGAGATTCAATAACTACAAGAAATTTCCTTCCTTTTTTTAAAAATATTTTTATTTAATTTTTTCTTTTATCTCGCTCTCTCTAACTTTTTATTTGTTGCACCCAAGTAAGGATGGGAGAAATAGGGAAGGTAATAGCCTAATAGGGAGGGAACATACGTGCGAAGGGTTGGAGAGGGTCAGATATGACAGGCTGTATAGGTTTCCGGTCAGATACGGACAAAGATGCCAGGGTGGAAATGAGAGAGGAAAAAAATATGATGGGGATGGAGTGGGTGGATTTATCATTTATTTATACTTTCTGAGAGAGGGATGGGTTTAGGGATTAACTTACTTTATGTTAAATAGTTTTTTATTAAATTAATTTTTATATATAATTTTATTTTTATTTTTATTATTTAATTTTTAATAAATAAAATAAAATCACATTTATACTTTTTTCTTTCACTGTATCATCCCAAACGTTTCTTGATTGAATATCCTAAGATCTAAATAGAAATTAATCATAATTTTATTTTTAATAAAGATTAATTCAATATTAATATAATCAGAAATATTATGAAGTAATTTAATATCTTTCTACCATTAAAAGAAAAAAAAAAAAACCATTAATGGAAAAACATAACGTATTATTTGGTTAAGGTCTCAAAAAGTTTGGTATAATTAAAAAAAAGCCCTTAAATGAACTTTAATACGTACTTTTGTGTATAATTTGACACTAATTAGGAAAAAAAAAAATTAATTTAGCTTAACTTAGTTAATCTGATATTAACTTAATATTTATATTAGTTATATTTTTAAAGAATATAAATAATTTTTATTAAAAAAAATATTTTATATCAGATTAATTATATTTAATTTTATTATAGTGATTCTTTAACTTTTAACAATGTTTTCTCTTTTTATTAATTTTTTTTTATTAAAAAAATAATACTCTTTTCACTAACTCTATTATTAAATAATTAATAAATTAATTTCAAAAATAAAATAAAAATCTGATATAAATTATCTAAATTTTTTTTAACTAAAATATTATATTAATTTAAATTAAATTAAATTATAAAAAAAACTAATATGAGTATCCTAATACTCTCAATTAGCATAGTGGCCCAAAAAGCCCGGGAAAATAATAATACAGCCCCAACTTTCTCTCTTCCAACGCGGGCCGAAAAGCCCGGGAAATTCTTGCACTGTACGGCAAAAACAGCATTAATGAATTTATGTGTGCATGCTGATGACTAATCTGAGCCGTCCGATCACAATATTATTGCCGCAGAACAAAAGCACCCAGGATTCACACCGAGATGCAGATGTACAGGATCCCTACTCTCTCTCTCTCTCTCTCTCTCTCTCTCTCATTCACTTCATGTCCCTCTTTCAATTCATTTCATGAACACACAAAGTCCAAACTTTCTTCTCTCTCTCTCTCTGTGATTGAAAAGGGATATTGGATAGATACTCATCCATGGCGAGTCAACTCAAGTCGGACGCAACTCATATGAGGACGAAGAGGAGGAGGTCAACACCATATCCCCTAGCTGAAGCTAATTAGGACCTGATTATCAATTAGAATCGACCCTATAAAGCAATCAGGTCTCCAATTTTCAATTCCTTCCATCTTTGATTCTGTAACTTCTCTTTTATGCGGTACTTTTCTTCGGATTCTACAATTCTAGGTTCCTATCAGCTCCAGAGCCTAGACAATTTAGTCATCTTCTTCTCGACGACCTATTCCTAGCTTGCCTAAGAAAATTTGGCTGCCTGGCTAAGTTTTCCAATTTCCGCATTACAATTTTTATTCAGTGTTGGTTAGATTTTTCCGAGTATTTTCCTGTTTCTTTTCATCTGGTCCTGTTTCTTTTCAGCTGGTTTATTCTAATATATATATATATATTTTTTAAATTTGGAATTCTTCGATGTCATGAGAAATTTGGGGCTTCTTCGATCATGTGATGAAATTTGGGGTTTTCTGAATTTCATGATGCAATTAGGGCTTTTTACTCTGGGGTTCAAGAATTTTTGGTAAAATTTTGGATCTTTCCGATTTCATTGTGCCAATCCGTTATGGCTGAAGAGAGACTGGACTCAATGAACCTTGACTTGAATCTGGGTCCTGGTCCAGAGCCATTATCAAGGTCAACCCCAAATACTTCCCCTTTAAATTTCGGCAGATTTAGTGGAGAATTTAGAGATGTTGCTATTGAGCTTAGAGCTCGACAGCGACGGAGATGGAGGCATGTTCGGGATTCACCTGAAACAAGAAATGTTTCGATGGAGTTGAATCAGTTCATGTCAAATGCAAATAATCGCAGCTCAGTCCATGCAGGTGAAGGTAGTGTTCCTACCGAAGAAAGAACAGACATTGTTCTGATAACATTTGATTCGAACAATGAGAATCCAGACACAAAGATATTGGATAAAAAAGATGAATGTCTTGAAAAGAAGGGTAAAAATGGCAACAATGGAAACTTCTTTGACTGCAACATTTGTTTCAACTTGGCTAAAGACCCAGTTGTAACTTCTTGCGGTCATTTATTCTGTTGGCCTTGCCTTTACCGTCTAAATAATATTCATTCTGATTCAAAGCAATGTTCAGTTTGTAAAGCTGAGGTGACAGTTAAAACAGTTACTCCAATATACGGACGTGGAAATAATACTATTCATGAGTCGGAGGAAGATGCTGAGAGTGATAAGAAGGTCCCTGTAAGGCCTCAAGCTCATAGAATAGAGAGTTTGAGGCAAACGATTCTAAGAAGTTCTCATAGTTTCCCAGTTGATGAAATGATGCGGCATCTTAGAAATAGTATCAGTCTAAGCCGGGAGTTGCTTCAACAAGAGGAACCAGAAAGTGAAAGTTCCCCTTTATCTTTTGAGAGAGCTAGGACCCTTTTTAATCGGATTTTAACTTCTAGCCGAATGCAAGGAGAAGATGTAGTGGATCTAACACAGGGAGAAGAAAGTGTTTCTGGGGCCGATGCTGGGGATTATTGGCCTCACCCGATAGTTCGTAGGGCCCAACTACGAAGATCACTAGCTTCCACTCTTCCTCTTTCGTTGAGGTTAAATTCTCCTGAAAGGGTGGTCGTTGTTGATGATAGGGATTCTTCTTTCTCGAGCGTTGCTGCTGTTATAAATTCTGAGAGTCATATGGATACTGCTATGGAGATTGAATCTATGGTCTCTCTTTCCACTTCTTCTTCCATTAGAATGAATAATGATGCTTCCAGGATCTCGGACGTTGATAGTGGAGATTCCCGTGCCCCTAGAAGAAGGCGATTGAACTGAGGCAGAAACTCTTTTCTTCCTACACAAGTTGGAGATGTTGTCATTATCATTTCAGGACACGGCGGTGCTTGCTCTCTTATGCATTTACAGAAGACGCTCGTGGTGATTATCTCGTTAAGGATTAGGCTCAACTCTTTGATAAAGTATGTTCTTTTTAGTTTGATAAAAAAATAAAAAATAAAAAATCACAAGGATAGGACATCAAAGTTGAGTACTTTTTTCTTAGTTGCTTCTGTATCATCATCTTGCAATCTGTAAACTTCTTAATGAATCATTATCCTTTATTTTCGAATCTACTTTTTATTATTTTTGGTACTGTTATTTTTTCTTGGTCTGTTGCTTTTATTTGCTACTGAGGAATAAGTCCCACTGGTTTGAGTTCGATCAAAATACCTCATCTAGGGAACCACTTACTCCACAATTTAGACAGAAACGGAATTATAATGCTGGGACATAAGCCCAAATTGTTTAACATGCCATTGTTTGGAATCGGGTCTTGCAATACAAGCATATACAATTACAGAGAAAAAGATCTCAGAAAATCGAACGAACCAAAAACATGTTGTTTCGACTAAGCCTTCTAAATTTAATTCACAAAAAGAACTTCCTAACTGAATAGTTTTTGTTTCATTAAACTAGCTACTACCTATGCTGCTCTTTTGCTTGTCTTATCAAGAGTTCGGCATAAAGGATCTCATTCCAAGCATCTGGTACCCCCAGAAGACACCAATTTGCTACAATCTTGCAACCGCAGCGGAAACCTCCTCTCCACATCTGATAACTTCACTTTCCTGTAAATAGAAGGATGACCATCTTTCCAAAAATCTGTCTTTCCAAAAATCCTTGAGTTTTCATTCCCCTTAGCACATTCTCTAGTACGCTCATCTTGGGCGGGTACGGGTTCAAATATGTCTCGTTTGTAATGGGAAGGGTCTCACTCACATTGCCAGCCTGAATTCCACTGCCCGCAGCTAAAATGCGAGGCCGAATAGCCCCTGAAGAAAACAATTGATTTTTCCGGGTTAACATTCCTGTCGACCAATCTAGCCCGTGCCGTTAAAGCTCTCCGAAAAGCTTCTAGAACGTTGAGTTCTCCATATACACGACTACTCTCCTGGTAATAGTTCTTCTTGCATATATTAGGGGATTCATATGAGGACCTATATAGAATATAATTATCATGGAACTTTCTGTTTACCCTGTGGCAGTTTTCTCATGGGTCCGCCAGTGTCTGGTGTTGAAGATGATGATGTCGGCATCTTTATACTGGCCGGAAGATTTTCCTAACAAATTGAGATGGAGAGTTTCCATCTTCAATCCTTGTTTGTCCCGGATTTCCCATTCTCGAACTAAGAAAGGAGATACGAAGAATTCTACGGTGCAGTTATAATCCTAACCATCCATTCAATCCGAAACAAGAAAAATAGGAGACAAATAAGAAAACCGATACAAACGTGCTTAGTTTACACACCAATGAAAAGATTTATAATGATTCAATAAGACATGTTTACCTTAAATATGAAAGAGCATGAATCTTCTCCTTTGAAATGGTGTCGACCCTTAGCTTCAAAAAACCCTATTTGGATCTTTGACCGATTTTCTTAGTATACAAACAAGAGATTCCCACATGTTCCTATTTAATGAATCTCCCACAAAAACCAGCCTTTTACCTCTTAACATGTCTAACATATGTCTTCCATCCAACGTAAATCCAAACAATTTCATCAAAAACCCATTTGAAGAAAAAAAAAAAAAAAGAATTAAGATTATACTGGAGTGGATTCAAGAAATATGATGAGAAATTCTTAAGTGAGTATGATGGACCGATCGATCTCAACCGCAACACCACTTCTTTCTTCTTGTTTCCCAGAATCGATGGATTTTGCAAGTGTAGTAGTAGTTACTGAGACATTTAGGGGCGAAATTATAGTAATCTGAGCAGAGCTTTTTACCGGCGGCTTTTCCACCGGCAAAATTTGATTCTGAGTGGGAGTTGTTTGATTTGAAGCGAAAGAATCTGGTTGGTCCGAACTGATGGAATGTGAGGGGATGAAGTGTTTAGGAAGATGAAGGAGAAAATCGAAGAGAACTGTGATCTGTGGGTATCTACATCGGAATTTGGTGTGTTAGTGTTGTTACTATAAGCGGCGGTTGTGAAGATGTCAGTGAGCCAAGGTGAGGGAGAGTTGGTCGAGAAATTAAGAAGTGATAGAACAGGCGACGAAAATAGTAAAACCGAGTACTGTTCTTCTGGTTCTGATGAGTTCTGAAACGTTCAGAAGTCCCCCGCCGTTGATGGAGTGAGTGATGATGGTGCTGCTGCTTTGTAGCCTCCTCCGTCATGAATACTGCTCCTCGGCGTTCGTTTTACTCCAGTTGTTCGCTCTCTCTCTCTTTCGCTTTCTCTTTCTGTAACTGTAACATGCAGAAACGCAAGAAAGCGGAGTTTGCAGAGAAGTGCGTAAAGTGAGTTGAACTGTTGAAGAAGAAGAGGAAGAACAAGAAGAACTAAGAAGAAGTCTGTCTCTGTTAATAGAGAGGGAGAGAGAGGAAAGAGAATGTTACATTGGCTAGATTATAGGGAAGGTGATATCAACGAATTTTTTGGCTCAGAATCCAGATGATCAGGGAGTTCTCTGTTACGTGTACGTAGGAGCACCAAAAGTAAGGATATATTTTTTGAAATATTGGGAGAGTAAGTGACAACATGAATATATATATATAACTTCGAGAATTTCTTACGCATGGAAGATTCGATATTATTTAATACTATGATATATATATATATATATATATATATATTTATTTATTTATATTACTCATGTGCCCCTGGTGGTGTGGCTGTGGGCCCCTCGTTTTGCTCTTTCCCTCCCCTATCTGGCTGGCTATCTCCAATTCTCCATTCCAACTCACCCTATGGATAAGTTTTTTCATATTCTTCCTAATTTTATAATGCAATTAATTATTTCTATTGTTAATGAAGTTAAGAACTGAAAAAACTCCCTTTCGGAGTAGATAGCTTCGGATAAGACCCATCTGCCTTTAAATAATATCTCGTTAATTTGGAATAATATCCATCCATATCTTCACAAGAGCTATAAAGGATGTCAGTAATGGCGGCAACTCCTCAGGCTGTGTACAGAGAAGAAGTTTATGCGAGTAGAGAGCAGCAGCTGATAATAAGTAGTTCTGGAAGCTTCCTGTTTCTGCAGACAAGTCCAGGAATAATCAAGTGGCCCGGTCGAGATGGAAGCATTTTTTGGTCTGATTTATCAAGACCCACATCTGTAGAAATGGAATCAATCGACGACTCTGATCAGCTCGACCTTATTCTATCTCATGCACGAGAGGTCTCTCAACCAATTCTCATCGACTGGTATTCCTTTTCGTTTTCGTTTTTTGTTTATAGATTGTGCTTGTATTGAGAAGAAATGGATGATGCAATTTTGAGAACTGGACAGGATGGCGGCCTGGTGTCGGAAATGCATTTATCTGAAGCTTAAACTCGAGAAATTGGCTGCTGAAATTGGCTGCATTTATCCAAGTAAAAGTTTTTTTCCTCACGATTTTGTTTATATGATATGATGTTAAATAAATAAAATAAAATCATATAAATAAAATCGAATCATTTAAGGGCCGTTTCATATAAAAATCAGACACTTTTTCATTCCTGGGTTGTGATTGTAGAATCAAGTTTTACCACGTTGACGTGAACAAGGTCCCACAATCTCTAGTGCGGCGTGGAAACATCTCCGTATGTAACATCTCTCTATCAACCTCAGATTTGTTTTACTTATTGAAATCTGTTTTGATCCTTCTCTTCTTGTCTTCTGAAATGTGATTGTTTTTGCTCTCTGTCGAACAGAAAATGCCTAAGATTCAGGTGTGTCCATTTGCTATACAAACACTCTTCATAGTGATTTGAAGAGGGAATAAACATGGGTGACTGATTAAGTCTCTCCTGCATTCTTTGAAAACAGGTGTGGAAAGATGGAGAGAAGAAAGATGAAGTGATTGGAGGGCACAAGGCCTGGCTTGTGATTGAGGAAGTCAGAGAAATGATACAGAGATATGTATGAACGATCCCACAACCAGACAATGTATATATATAGTGTTGTTTCACACTGAGTATGATCTCACAGTTTTCCATTTCAAATGTAAATTCTAAGTAAGAATCATCATGATGAGGGTCAAAATGGCAATTACAAGCCTTGTGAATTATAGGGTAGTAAAATGGTAAGAGGGCAGTTTGCCATAGCAAAAGCTAAGGGAGTAGAAGATAGTCACACACAGCCTGATATTCCTTTCCTTAAAGAGAGAAAAATCACATTTTCATGTCAAGATTACAATTCAACTAAGAATCTCATTATAACAAAAGCAAAAAGAAAAACACGAAAGAGGAGAGGGATGAGAACTGCAATTGAAATATGACAAACTTACTAAGAGAAGCATCCTATTGCATAGTTGTCTTACGATTCTCAGTAGTCAACAAAGGCTACAAAGCTTTATCGATTCTCATATTCCGAAACCGAATACAGCACGGATCTTGTGGAAGATAAGATCCCGCCACCCTCTCTCAGTATTCTCCACCACTGTCGCATTCCCATATCTGCAAAAACCAAGACACGGAGAAGAAACAGCGTCGTTAAGTCAGCAATCATATCAATACTTTTGAAGCCAGAAAAGCAGCGTAGTGATAGGTGGATAAACCAAAAAATTAACCTGTCTTCCTCAGGAATATCAGTGTGCGTCAATTTGAGTACAGTAACCCCTGGTTCGGGCTCATCAAATATAAGCCTCACCTACACAATTACATTCAAGGAACGATCAACTCATAATCGATATACGTGAATACCCATTTAGCACAATCACGGATCTAGATGCAAACTCCAATTCAGCTCACAATCAACTAGAAAACACAATTTGTTTTTAACTCCAATTTCAAACTCTGAACCAAATGCATAGAAAAAGTATATACCTTGGAATGGATACCATCAGGCCAGCTAGCAAACCTCCATTGCTGCACAATAAGCTTAGCTTCCTGCAACTCCAAATTCGTCCCTGTAACGGACCCATCAAAGATACTAAACTCCCCACCAACCTCCTTACTTATCCGAGCAGTGCTCTGCGTAAAGCCTCTCCATCTATTATCATCCATCAATATCTCATACAAATTACTAGCCCTACAACTAAACTTCTCCGTCAAAGTTATCGTCTTAAACCCCTTCTTCCCTTCCTTCTTCATCTCCTTCTTCGCTGCTACAACTGCCTCCTTTTTCGCAGCGAAAGTTGGACCTGTCGCTTGATTACTCTTAGGCTCAACCTTCTTCTTCTCCAAATCTTCCTTCGCAGGACCGCCCCTGGACATGTGCTCCACAAAAACCCTAACCTTTTCCAAAATCAACGGCTTCCCCTTAGAAACCATAGCCTCCTTCAATCTCTTCCCAATCGGTCCCTCATCCTTCACAGAAACCCTAACTTCCGGATCCTCATCTGCATTCTCATCAGCAATATAAGGAATCTCCGCAAGTCCATCGACTTTAAGCAGCGATTTTCCATCAGCATCCTTAGCTTCACCTTCCCAAGAGATCGCGACGGTAATTTCATAGCCCGGTATGATTTTTCCCTTCCGAATGTTGACATAAGCTTCGCCATCAACCTTGTCCACCTTCTTCGTCCGGATAAAGAGATTTCCTTCACCGTCCAGAACAGGGAGATCGGAGAGGAGCTTGGTGAGGAGATTTCTAGACCATTCCAGACAATCGGTCTCGGACCAGTGCCAGTTGTGGACGTTGGCGCCGTCTGGTCTTTCTTCCACGATCCAGCGCTTGTCGCCCTCTCCGTACTTCGCCATTGATTGCCCGAGCTCGTGAGAAAACGAGAGAGAGATCAGAGAATTGATGAGAGAGAAATGTATCAACTGAGGGAAAGGGAAACGGGCGGGGGAGGAGGAAGAAATAGGCGGGGGCGCGAGAGTGAACAAGTTCCGGAGGGTTCGTGGGTGAACTGTAGACAAATGAAGGCTCTAGAATCTTAGGTCAACTTCAACGACTTTTAGGAATGATCTAGAATACTTCACATTTGGATCACGGAATCGATCTGGATTTATGGTTGTATTTGAATAAATATTTATTTAAAATAAAATAAATAAATCATTTAAATTCGTAAAATAAATGACGTCACCGAATCTAAATCCGAACACTTGACCATGTTTTGTATTCTGGGCCGAGTCGATTAGCTGGATCATTAGAAAACAGTAATTGATTAGTATTAGCATGTTATTAGGTTGATAAACTTGTTGAAAAAGATTTGAAACAAAAAGAAGACAATTATAATTCAAAAAGCAATGTTCTATTTCGATTAATAACTGTCTACTGTCTACTGTCTACTGTCTACTGTCTACTGTCTACTGTCTACTGTCTACTGTCTACAAGAAGGGTCTTGTATAATTGATGTTAAAACTAGGAGGAATATAGCGACAAGTAAAGTACTGTCTACTGTCTACAAGAAGGGTCTTGTAATGTTTAATTGATGTTAAAACTAGGAGGAATATAGCGACAAGTAAAGTTGCGTCTGATCAACTGTTTCAACAAGAGCTTCTTCAAAATGGAACTTGCTATTCCAGCATTATCAAAGAGGTCAAAACTGCAGTCCATATTACCAGGTTCAAACCTTTACCCTCACCGGCTTTGGTCGGATTTTTCCAACCACTATAAAACAAAAATTGGTAACAAAACAGTGAATGCAACAGGGTTAATATGATCCCCCTAGTTAGATTAATAAAAGCATTATCCAAAAAGCTCAGGAAAAATAAATGCTGCCTAGACTCCCTACACGAGAAACTTCAAGGGAAAGCAACAACCAACGAGAAAAATCCACTATCCTCTCTCAGGGAGCATAAACCATCTCATAGGATCCAAAATCCAACCATCGGGCTCTACCAAGTACGTAATTGCAATTTGGGTCCACAGAATCAAACTTTATTTTACGTTGGGCCCACATAATCTAAAGGCTAGGCATAAGTATTCTGTACATAGCATAATATAAAAGCTATTAGACAATAAAAACACTTGTTCCTGAAGCAGGATTCTACATACCAATCTTAAAAGAGGCTCGTTGCTCTGCATATTTGGGCCCACATAGTCTAAGATTATTCTTCCTGTACAAAAAAAATTAAGGAAAAAAGAAGGATCCCTCTTCTAAACAGTAAACGCCCACTCGAAACAGCTAAGGGGGTTACTATTGCAGCAAGGCGAGTTTCAATGAACAGAGCGGAAACAGTTGCTGAAAACCATGTTTTGCTTTATAATTCAACCTCTGACCAAATAGATGGTACAGATTCTACAGAATACTAAGCTCTTCAAATGCTCCGTAGAGCCACAAGGGAAAAAATAATCACAAAAAAATCATCGGATATCAGATATAAAAAAGGGGCGTAAGTGTAAACCCAACTCCTAATTTCACACTGATCTAACAAACAACACTATATCTTCAACTTAACTGTTAAACTTCCAACCCATCTATTTCAAAGAACGAAACACCATCTGCAACAGAAAAGATATAAAATAATTAAGGCCCCCCCCCCCCCCCCAAAAAAAGCCTCAAAATAGATCTATAAATGTCTCTTGGGCACTTTCATGTGACTACAACCAAAATATGTAAGAAAGGCCAGTAAGACATACCTAAAAGTCGGGCAATAATATATGAACTGGTGGTTCCATTTTCAGCTGCAACAACAAGGATGGTTCAGGCACTTCTCAGGGGGGTATAGATGAAGTGACAGTACTCAAATCTTTTATGATTTAAGAACACCCAATGGTGAGTTGACCATATTCTCTCCTACATGTAACCATTCATCCGACCATAAAATTCAGTGAAGTCAAGCCGGAAGAGGAGAAACTTTAGATCAACATGTTGCTGAATAGGCAACTGAGAAATGAACCCTTCAAGTAATGATGAGTATTCCTTTGCTATTGAATCCATATCTTGTCCCATTGTCTTAAGAAACTCCACAGCTTGTTGTGTTAAGGCCTTCCTGCCTTCAGCAACCCATGACCCAGGTTCTGAAGATTTTTCGGCTATACGATTTCTAGCTTTGCTCTTGTCCTGAGAGGGTACCATTCTGAAGCAAACAAGTGACATAAGATATCTTAACTTAGGTGAACAATGAAGAACAGTACATAAGATAACAAAACAAAAAGACAAAGACCTGTTTTACCTTGCTTGAAATTCATAGATTCCCTCATATAATCGGTCGGCATGAGTTCTAAATCTCAATACAAGCTCGAACAAGACGAAAAGTGACTTGTAGAGAGTTGTGGACCGTTCTCCAAGAAGAGATTTCTCAAAAATCGAATGCAGGTACTTTTCATGGGCAGCAAGTAGGTCATCTAAATCCTTGCCGACCTCCATTTCATTCAAAAAGTTAGACCAAGAGATCTCCAAGACTTCAAACATAATATAATATTGCAAGTTCGTAACAAAATGATTCATCTCATCCCAAAGAACCTGGCACCGCCTCAAAGTAGAAAGTAACTGAAACTTGACCGCCCCTTGCAATTTAGTTAGCGAATCAGAAGTAATGCAATTTGGTTTCATTGTCTTCCAAGCACCTATAAGAGCATGTTCTACCCGCCTAAGCTTCCATAGGAAGTTAAAGATTCTTAGATACCTCGACATGACAGACTCAGTAAAGACAGTATCCAGTGGGACCCGTGCCTCAAATTCCAATGAGAATACATCCCAACCCCTATCTCCAGAGCCATGTGGCATCATCTTAACCCTCAATCTATCCAATATGTCGGGATCGTCATATTGAGCATTAGATGAACGGATTGCCGTTTCAAGCAACCCAGATAGCTTAAAAGAGCTAATGGAATTAGCGGGCTCGGACAGCTCAGGCCCAACAATATCCATTAGATATTGGACAAAATCACCTTGCCCGAGTAGCAAATAGCGCTTAATCGCAAGACAATGCTCTTTGAACTTATATCTTCCATGCATCACATCCAATAAGTGCTTATCGATCCTTTTTGCCGCTTCATCTACTAAAGATTCAAGGGCATCAGTTTCACCATATCCAAGACCTCCTCGTTTTGTAGTAGTCCCAGCTGCTTCTGCAGCTTCTGTTGCAGCATCTGCCCAACCTCGATCCTCACAACAGACCCGAAGGAAGTTGATAGATTTACCTGTCCTCAAAATCCTCTGAGCTAGAGACTGTGAAATAAAAGAAGGAAGCATCCCAGAATGAAGCCTATATCCTTCCCTCCATAGAGACTCAGCTTTCACCTGCTGACCCACAATGAAAAACTCGGCAAATATATCTTCAAGCTCTCCTTCTAAAACCCAACTCCTCACCATCTCAAAAAGTGGAGAGCAAACCCGTCTAAGCAACCGCCTCATAAAATCGTGCACAAGTGGGTCTCCATGCTGGGCATGAAGATGAATAGCCCCTGCCATTGCTCCACCCCTCAAAACCTTACACTTATCAACTAAGATAGCAATTAGCCTCATTTTTACCATGGGTTCAGCAAACCAGACTGATAATCTCCTCAAGGAAAGGTAATTACCTGAACTTGCTGCTTCTAAAATCAGTGGGATAGGATTCATCGACTGTGATTCGAGCACAGCCAACAGCTTGTAATACTCAGAAAGCTCATCTTGCAAAGCAGCACAAAATGCTTGCCCAACGGTTCCAAATTCTTCAGCTGGAAAGGAAGCCATACTATCTGAAATATAACCTTTCACCTTTCTAAACAACCACCCCAATTCACAAAGCTTTCGGACCATAACCTCAGTAGCCCTTGGAGCCTTGATCAAATCAGATACAACATACCCATCAACGTTCTTATCAAACTTAACGTACTTTCCATCGATCCCTTGACAAGCATATAACACATCCCTAACAAGAGCTTCTTCAGACACCTCATTCTCTTCCTTAACTAGATTCACAAACTCCCTAAAAGCAATATTGCGAAGGTTTTCGGGATCTTTTGTAACTAACAAAACCCCATTGCTCCAATTTTCTTCACTTTCCCTAGTCCGTGAATTTCCTAATCTTCTATCCAATTCAGGATCATTTACCGCCAAATTAGGGAGCAACAGAGAAGAATCCAGCTGAGTCTTTGTATTTTTCCTATCCTCGGAGATAATTTTGAGCAAATAAAGCACCGCCCACTTGTTATTCACACTTCCAGGCCCATTTTTCGAGGCGAACTTAGTGTAAAGGTCAGCGAAAGTGAGAGCTTGAGAGGAATTACCTTGGGTGGCGAGGCGGCGCTTGATGGATTCAGCTATGGCGGCGGAATCAGGAGCAATCGAAGGCGTCATTCCGCTGTCGAGAATGCGAAGCGCATAGCGAAGAGACTTTTGGAAATCGGGAGAGTTAGGGTTTGCAGGTCGAGAATCCGAAGCTTGATTCTGAGAAAGTAGGCGGAGAACAAGCTCCTTGATTAGATCTGAAACCTTCTGGCGATCTTCTTCATCCATTTCTTTTAGACAGAGAGGAATACAGTGAATGGAAGAGTGAGGGAGTGGGGTTTTTTCGAGGGTTCCTTTTTGGAAGGGAAAGAAAGAGATTCAATTTTTGAAATGTTTTTGGTGAGCAGAAAACTGTTTTGAATCGGGTATTTTTAATTATTTTTATTTTTTATTTTTTATAACTTTTTAATCTATTTGAATAGTGAAGAAACATATAAATTTTTGTGGTGTTTTTTTTTTTAATTATTACTTTATGTTTTTGTATTTTTGTAGAGGTTAAAAGGACTCAATTGACACAATTTAAGTACAAGGACGAATTTCATAAACTGGTAAAAGTCAAGAGGCAAAATAATAATAATAATAAAAATTAGCCCAAAAAAAAAAAAAAAAAAAGAGTGGCTGAAATGATACATTTTTCTATTGGGCGTTGGCCTTTCCGTTTCTTACATCTGGCCCAAATAGGCCCAATTTCTGGACATGAATATGTCCCATACTCTTCATTTGGGCCGATGTATTTGACCCAATTTGACATGAGCATACATATTTGAAGCCCTGCAATTTTTTTCCTACTACTAAATCATATATATCTCTTCAGTAGGTTATCGTCTACAAAAATGATCTTCACATCATCTTATAATCATGTTAGGTTACTATTACAAGTATAATATCTCTTTTTCTATTTTTCTTTTTTATTTTTTTTTCAATGCGAAATCTCCACCTACTACTTACTATATATAGAAAAATAACAAGTTAGGTTCTTGTCATCTATAAAAAAAAAAAAATATATATATATATATATATATATATAAAATGTCACTTTCAATTGTAATTAACTTATTATCATTTAATCTTTCCTTATATGTATCTAATTGGTTGCATTCGCTACAACATAAATAATTCATCAATCATGTTCTGTAAGGAATATCATGGCTCATCTCTTGCATCATCAATCTGTTGCCTACTTAAGTTGTCACTGGTCTTGTATGTTGCCTTTACATGGATGTTTGTTGGTGAGATTCTTGTAAAATATTTCTTGATAATTATAAGAAAATAATTAAATAAAAATATATTTTGTATTTAGAGTTAGACAATTGATTTAGATGTTGGCCCCACCAATGCAATTTGGGTAATGGGATTGATCTTCTGGACAAGGCCGACCCGTATTGTGAAAGCCCATTACAACAGCCCAATAAGATGCGCAGCAGCCCGTTCCGACAGCCGAGTTATTATTATTATTATTTTTTTTTTATCGAATAAGTGCAAAAAGGTCAATGATGTACAATAATTTCTACTTCAAGTGTTTTCAAAAGTCTTTCAGGAAATGAAAAAGATATAAAGACGGCAACAGAAAACCAAAAGAAATCACAAAACACAAAGCAGGGAGGGTATAAGAAGAGAAGACAAGAAACAGAGATGTCTTTGGCACGGTGAAGGGGGGCATGTCGATGAGAAACCCCATTTTCTTTCCTTGCCAGAATCGAACAAATCGGTGGTGTCCGCATTCCTTTTCACCTTTCACATCCGGGCAAGTTAAATTTTATTTATTTGTTTCTGTTTCCTTTTTTTTTTTTTTTTTTCTTTTTCCCTTGGACTCGAATCTCTTTTGCTTTGATTTACTAGTTTTTTTTTACTAAAATCTAGATTATTCGTGACTAATAAGAAAAGCATTTTTGGATTTAAGCTTGGGTTTCTCAGTTGGGTCTCTGTTTATTCTGTCTTTAATTTTATCCTCTTTTATTTTTTCCCCCATTTTGTGCTTTGTTTTGCCCTTTTATTAGTCTGACTTATATAGAGCTTGAAATGGGTCTTTTTTTGGTTTCTACTTCTATGCAATCATATTGCTGTAAACTGGTAAGGACACTTTTTTTTGTTGGTCATGAATTTTTTCGGGTTGATTCAATTGAAAATGATGGATTATGCAGAAGCCAGAAAAAGGTTCCCCCCCCCCAATTAATCCACTGCAAAATTGGATCTGTTCTAGGGTATTTACTGTTGTCAAGTTGGTGGATTTTCTGACGGTCAACATAAATTTTGCTTTTTTTTTTTTTTTTTTTGTGTGTTTTTGGTGTTAAGTATTGAGTTCTATAAAATGGTAAACTCGTAAGTGGGTAAAGAATATTTGTCCTGGAAATTAGTAAAAGGGGATTTTAGGAAGTAAGTTTTGCAGTTTGATCCTTGAGTTGTGAAATTTATCCTATTCTTTGGTTTTGTAATGCAAGTATGGTATATACTATTTTAAAGCTATTTGTTTATGTGATTCTACAGATTTTAACACCGATAGATGAAAGGTCCAATTTCCAAATCATAGCTGTTATTTAGAATCTGAGATAACAGAAACTTCAAAATTTTAGTAATGGCCTTTGGAGGGAGTGCTTGCAAAGAAGTTTTTGAGTCGGATTCCTCGGTCTTGAGCTATGACATGACAATACCTAAACTAGAGGCGAAGTGTACATCTAAGAAAACAATATCCCTATCTTCCGGTGCAAGAAAACACAGAAATTTCTCAACCAATGGCGTGCATGAACTGCTTGAATGTCCTGTCTGCACCAGTTTGATGTACCCTCCAATTTATCAGGCATGCTCTTGAATAACTACACTTTATATTTTTCGGTCCAATATTTTCTATAAAAGAAGAGCGTTTTATGGATGGTTGTGTAAGTAGTAGAGTTTTTGTTAGGCCAGAAGTTGTTCTGTGTTGAAGTTTATCTAGGATGAGAGTATTAAGTTTTATTAGATTAAGCATTGTATTACTGTTTGTAATCATAGTCATACTAGAACTCTTGTTATATAAAACTATAAATCGTACATTAATTACTTTTTTTCTTTCTTTCTTTACTTATCTCTATTATTATTTTTTCTTTGAAGCACTCTCAATCCATGTCTGACCTTCCCTTTTTCCAGTGCCCAAACGGCCACACATTATGTTCAAACTGCAAAATCCGGGTCAACAACTGCTGCCCTGCTTGCCGGCAAGAGCTGGGGAACATAAGGTGCTTGGCTTTGGAGAAGATAGCTGAATCATTAGAACTCCCTTGTTGCTACCAGAATCTTGGCTGTCCAGACATCTTCCCTTATTACAGCAAGCTTAAGCACGAGCAAAATTGTTCTTTTCGCCCCTACAATTGTCCCTATGCCGGGTCAGAGTGCTCTGTTACTGGTGATATCCCAACCCTAGTTTCTCATCTCAAGGATGATCACAAAGTTGACATGCATGATGGGTGTACTTTCAATCATCGGTATGTCAAGTCAAACCCACATGAAGTCGAAAATGCCACGTGGATGCTGACGGTGAGCTAATTAGTAATCAAACTTCTCGGTCTGAAACTACAGTTTGGGCTTTCAAACTCCAATTTTTATATCAACCCTTTACCCATATCTGGTTTTACTTTTTTACATAAACTCCAGTATATTCAACAGTTTTGTGAGGAATTCTAGGCTACATAGTGAATCATGCCATGTCATCACTATTTTGACAAAAGATGATGATATGGCATGATTGTAGCCATTAGGAGTATATACTTTTACTCCATGTGTAGACTAGAAAATTTTCACTGTTTCCAACGGCTGGGATCATGCTATGTTATTACTTTTTGACAAGGGATGCTGAGGATCCCAGCGGCAAGAGAGCATACACTTCTCATTGTTTCAAAATGTTCGTGCAGGTTTTCAACTGCTTTGGAAGACAATTTTGCTTGCACTTTGAAGCTTTTCAGTTGGGAACAGCTCCGGTTTACATGGCATTTGTACGGTTCATGGGCGATGAAAATGAAGCGAGGAAATTTGGGTACAGTTTAGAAGTTGGAAATAACAGCCGGAAATTAATATGGCAAGGAATTCCGAGGAGCATCCATGACTGTCACCGAAAAGTTCGTGACAGCCAGGATGGTTTGATTATTCCGAGAAGTCTTGCTCTCTACTTCTCAGGCGGGGATAGACAAGAGCTCAAGTTAAGGATCACTGGCCGGATATGGAAAGAAGAATGAAATATGGAGTGGTTTGTTTGTTTGTTTTGTTTTTTTCTCTTTGTTTTGGGTGACTGTATAGTTGGGAATCTTAGTAATCGATGATGAACTGATACAGATAACAGATTATAAAACACCATTTCAGTTCGATTTCATTTTTGTTTTTTCGTTTTCTTTGATTGTATCCGGTAACAAGAAAAAACCCAAAGTTGGCCTTGGTTTGCGGGTTGAAACGCCGGTTATTAAATCAAACGTTCATTCAGTTTAACAAAAAATAAAAATACTGTTTTCAGATCCCAGATTATCAAAATCAAAAGCCGTATACAAAATCTCAGCCCTTGAACGAATGTCGCCCTTAATCTAGACAATTCTCGAAAAAGGGAGTATGAACCGGATCCTTTCCCTCAGCAGAATGAACCGAATCTCAGCCCTTCGTAGGACGTTTGTGCTCACTTCGTGGCCTATTTGATCATTATTTTAATATTGGGTTGTGTTGGATTACAGAAATTGCGAATTCAATCATGCCGTTTTTTTTGGACAAATTTATTAAATGGTGGTTAGATGCTAAATTGCAGATTCAACTAAGAAGTTCAAAACTGTGCTTTTATTATATATATATATATATTTATATTTAAAAATAGAAAGCAGAGGAATGACCTGCATCATGGGGTGCACGTACAGACAGGGCACTGTATGGGGACGTTAATTTTAGCTGTTGGGTTCTTCAACCGAGTTTCCCGCGAAACAGAATAACGTTTAATTTACTTCATTAAAAAAAGAAGAGAGAGAGAGAGAGAGAGAGAGAGAAAATTAAAGAACAGAGGCCCATTTCAATTGCAGAGGATTAAGAGGAAGATAGAAATCGATTTCTCCGTCCTCCGTTTCCTCTGTTCCTTTCAATTCTGTCTCTGCCTCTTCTTTCTCCATTTCTTTTCTTCATTCTTCATTTTCCGTCTCTAGCAAATCAATCGATCACAGGTCAGTTTTTTCAGTCAACATTTTTTTTTCCGATATTCTTTTCGAGGGGTTTTCAATGATCAGATTATTGAAATATTGAATGGAAAATTCGTGTTGCAGAATATAATAATTTAGGGGATTGGCTGATTTTCATGGGGATTTATTAAGATCAGATTTTGCGCGTCTCTCTACAACTTGAGCTATGTTGTGCTGTGGAGGTGGAGATGAGGAAAACTACAGTCCCCCCGCCAATCAAACCGCAGCTCCACTTAAAGGAGGAAACACCTATGGCGGTACAAATCTGATATGGTTTCGTATT
The DNA here is from genome assembly GCA_027186245.1 of Coriaria nepalensis. Taxonomy (NCBI): domain Eukaryota; kingdom Viridiplantae; phylum Streptophyta; class Magnoliopsida; order Cucurbitales; family Coriariaceae; genus Coriaria; species Coriaria nepalensis. The sequence goes on from CP114483.1 coordinate 558,607, forward strand.
TATTTGTTTCTTTTTTATGATATTAAAATGATGATAGCTACTAATAACAGGAAGCGATAGGGGCGGGCCAAGGAGTTCCGCCGCGGCTAAACCCAGAGGAGCTCCCCAGAAAGTATTGCCAATTGAAACCCCTGCAATGCCATTGGCCGATTTGAATAGGTTGACTGGAAATTTCGGGAGCAAGGCATTGATCGGAGAAGGGTCTTATGGACGGGTTTTCTACGCAAAGTTTAGTAGTGGTGAAGAAGCTGCAATCAAGAAGCTTGATACCACTTCAGGAGAGCCAGACTCTGATTTCACTGCTCAGGTTTATACATCTTTAAAACGAAATATATTCCATTTTGCAATTCGGTTTAGAAGGCATCTTATCATTTGCGCTTGGAACAAACATTTTTTCTTTTGTTGCAGCTATCCCAAGTCTCGAGACTTAAACACGATCATTTTGTGGAGTTGATCGGGTACTGTTTAGAGGCGAATAATCGGATTATCGTGTATCAATTTGCAGCAATGGGATCTTTACATGATGTATTACATGGTAAAAAATTTTGGTTCTAGATTATAAGCATAGTTATTATTCATCCTTGCTTTGTTAATTTTGTTTTCTTTAACAATTTAAATAACAGGAAGAAAAGGTGTACAAGGGGCCGAACCAGGGCCAGCTCTTAGTTGGAACCAGAGAGTTAAAATTGCTTTTGGTGCAGCCAAAGGGCTCGAATACCTCCACGAAAAAGTTCAGCCTTCAGTTGTTCATAGAGATGTCCGATCCAGCAACGTACTCCTATTTGACGATTTCCACTCTAAGATTGCCGATTTCAATTTGACAAATCAGTCCTCAGACACTGCCGCCAGATTGCATTCGACTAGAGTCTTAGGAACATTTGGATACCATGCTCCAGAGTAAGATTGTCTCTTTATTATTATTCTTTTTCCGGTCGAAATTATAGTTCTGTAGAAGCATTAAAGAGTTGCTTACTTATTCTATTCAATCACATCTCTGTTAAGGTATGCTATGACGGGACAGATCACGCAGAAAAGTGATGTTTACAGTTTTGGAGTTGTTCTGCTCGAGCTTTTGACGGGGAGAAAGCCAGTAGATCACACAATGCCTAAGGGACAACAGAGTCTTGTTACTTGGGTAATTTTTTACTTTTGACTTTTAATCTCAGATCATTCAGAGCTCTAGCTTATAGCGAGCATTTATACATATATATATATATATGTACACAACAGGCAACTCCAAGATTGAGTGAAGACAAGGTGAAGCAATGTGTGGATCCAAAGCTAAACAATGAGTACCCTCCAAAGGCAATCGCTAAGGTCCTTTCTCCACTCTCTCTTCTCTTCTCGGAAGGCAATTGTTTTTGTTCCTGTTTTTTTTTTTTTTTTTTTTTTAATTTAATCATTTAATCATTTGGGGGTGTTGTTTGTTTGATCAGTTGGCAGCAGTTGCAGCACTTTGTGTTCAGTACGAGGCAGATTTCAGGCCGAACATGACCATAGTCGTCAAGGCTCTTCAACCACTTCTTAACTCGAAACCAGCTGGACCAGAATCTAGTGCATAAACAAAACATTCATCTTTTCTAGACATTGTTATAATGCAAGTAATTTCATAGAGGTTTCTTTCCTGAAGCCGGCTCTGTGTTTTCCTATTCAATGCTATTCAGTTCCAACTGTTGTCTAATGTTGCATTGTCGCTAAGCCTTTTTTTCTCTTCTGTTAATTTTGAAAGACATTTCATGCTGATTAGGCATTGCCATTTTTACTTAAGAGCTTATCTGTTGTTTTATAAAGGGAGATAAAGTATCCGACTCTCGATCTTCCCTATCCGTCTTCCCGGATAAAACACCGTTTCAAGAACCTTCACACCTATAGACATACAATCCTTCCTCTCTCTTTCAAACTAAGAAACATCCTAGCCCCACTCGAGCCACCATCATCATATAAGATCTACGACTACAACATCAACTCCGGATGCGAGTCGTTGTATTCCATATACTGCTATGCACAGTGCTTAGTAACTCTATATACCGGATTAAGCTGGTATGTGCATCGTTTGTTTAAGATATTGAATTTAATCTTCTTTGCTACTAAAACCACATTAATGACTTGATAAACTACCAAAACGTCAGCAGCTTGTTGGTCATGGGATATATAACTATATAACAACTATATATACCGCCATATATCTACTAAAAAAAACTCATAAGAAACCTAGTTAGATGAGATTAGTATGGTATATAATTATTATGATTAATGCTAAATTATCTCTAATTAAAATTAGTATGGTAAGGATGTGGACAAATACCATATGATATTCCTCATGCAATATAGAGTTTATTTTTTTCGTATATTGACAAAAACTTAATAATATATAGTAAATAAATAACCAATAAATAAATAAATAAATAAACAATGAAAAAAAAAAAGTAGGGTAAAATCGTAAATGAACAGTGTTCTCTCCCTCTCTTTTTTTAACCGTGCTATCATTACCTTGCCACAAGCCTCTTCTCGCTTTCTCTTTCTCTTTCTCTTTCTACCAATATATATACGCAGCAACCAAATCTCATCGTCATCAACCAAAAACCCCTACGCTCTCCTTTCCTCTCCATTTCTTTATCTGAATCGCTCCTCAATTTCTACATCTCCTTTAATTCGATCTCTCTCGAATCCTTACCATCCAATCCAATTCAATCGTCTCGGTTTTTTTTTTTTTTTTGTTTCAATCAGATTCACACACACCGCCGAGCCGTTACGATCCACTTTTTCGATCTGTAGTTTTTTTTTTTTCATTCTAATTTTTCAGTTTCGGATTAATCGCGGAGTTGCTATCGGATTTGTTTTCCGATCGGATTTTATCGGTGTTGAGCAGCGAATGCGTTACAGTTCATGTGAGGGTTGGAATGGAAGGATTGGCGAAATGAATCTATGAGAGCTTGAAAATATGCCCGGGTTAGCGCAGAGAAATGACCAATTTATCACTAACGGGTCATCTGGGACGTACACTCTCTCGACCAATGGGTTTTGGTCCAAGCATCGTGATGATGTTAGCTACAATCAGCTCCAGAAGGTACTAGTATCTATTTCAATCATCGCTTCAATATCTAGAATATTTGAATCGTGTTTTTTAGATGATGGTGGAGTGATTACATAACTTATGTGTAAATTATGATGGGTAGTGCGAGTTTGAAATGGATCCTGTACCACAATTTGTATTCCGATCGAGGTTGTGGCATTTTAGATGCGTGATTTTGCTGCTGTAGATCCTTTTTTATTAGATAGCGAGTGCACAAGTATTAAAATTCACTGAACAATTTTCTGTTTATGCTCAATGTCTGCGTGTGTGGCACCATGTGTAGAGGGAAAATTCTGCATTGGTGTATTTTTTTTGGGACTGTAATTGGCACGCTATATCTAGTTCATGTCCTGGGTTCCTCCCGGGTGGAGGAGAAGGTCAATTGAGGCTATATCTAGTACACTTTTTTTGTTTTAGTTTATGTTGTTTTCCCAATTCCTTGACACCTAAATGATGGTGGCAGTTTAAATTGGAATTGTAGGATTTGAGACTAATGAGCTTGTGACTTTAGTCTTAGTACTTGGTCCTTTCTTCCCTGACTTCACAGAGTTTTCTAGTTCAATATGTAATCCATGAGGCCAGTTAGGATAGAGTTAGCAACTGTGTGCTCATTATTTTGAAGTGATATCATCATACATGTCTACACATGCTTACTAGTTACTTACAGAGAATTTATTTCAATGTAGTTCTGGAGTGAGCTATCACCCCAAGCTCGACAGGAACTCCTGAGGATTGACAAACAAACCCTCTTTGAGCAAGCTCGTAAGAATATGTACTGCTCCAGATGTAATGGGTTACTGCTTGAAGGGTTTTTGCAGATTGTGATGTATGGGAAGTCTTTGCAACAAGAGGGAACATGCGGGAGTCTTCCTTGCAACAAATTTGAGGTCTCAAAGTATCAAGCAAATGGTGGATCAGGCACTGTAAACAGTTGTCAAGATGAAGTTCAAGATCCGTCTGTCCATCCTTGGGGCGGCCTGACCACAACACGTGATGGGTCACTGACACTTATGGATTGCTATTTGTATTCAAAGTCTCTCATAGGTCTTCAAAACGTAAGAGCAAATTAAAGTTATTCATTCCATTTGTTCTCATTATTATCTAGTGTGGGTTTTTCAGCTAATATCCTTTTTTTTTTTGTGAAAAGGTATTTGATAGTGCACGTGCAAGGGAGCGAGAACGTGAATTACTTTATCCAGATGCCTGTGGTGGGGGAGGTCGGGGTTGGATAAGCCAAGGAATTGCAAGTTATGGTAGAGGACATGGAACAAGGGAAACATGTGCATTGCACACTGCCAGGCTTTCTTGTGACACATTGGTGGATTTCTGGTCTGCACTTGGAGAAGAAACTCGGCAGTCTCTTCTAAGGATGAAGGAAGAGGATTTTATTGAGAGGCTAATGTACAGGTCCGTTGCTATGGTTTCTCCCTTCTTTTTAGCATCCCAATATTTCACTAGATGATGGAGTTCATCAAGTTTCTGCTACTGGAAGATTCTGTTAAAATATGAGCATGCTTAGGAAAAAAGTAAGAATTGGAGACAATATATGTATGTCTATATACATATTGTTTTCTGAGGGCATGGGATACAAGAGTTTATACAAGGGGACGAGAAGTAGGCCGACCACTATTTGCCTTTCCTCATATATCCTATGTCCTATGTCCACACCCTTAATCTGAATATGTGTACCATGTATTGCTTCATATTAGTTTTTGTTAAATGTAATTTTAAATGTCTGTGATGTAATTTAACTTCTTAAAGGTTGATGTTCATGTGGCAGGTTTGACAGCAAGAGATTTTGTCGAGATTGCAGAAGAAATGTAATTCGAGAGTTCAAGGAGCTGAAGGAGCTGAAGCGCATGCGGAGAGAGCCTCGGTGCACTAGTTGGTTTTGTGGTGCAGATACTGCTTTTCAGTATGAGGTATATATCCTTGCTTGTTCTGTCAACTATGAAGGATGGACATTCATCTGTATTCTTGTTAAATTACAGTTCAATTACTTAAAGAATGATGGATGTTTATCGGCGTGACATAACCATATTTTTCAGGTATCAGATGACAGAGTCCAGGCTGATTGGCGTCAAACTTTTTCTGACACTGTGGGAACGTATCATCACTTTGAGTGGGCTGTTGGAACAGGGGAAGGAAAATCAGATATCCTGGAATTTGAAAATGTTGGCATGAATGGAAGTGTCAAAGTCAATGGTCTAAAGCTTGGTGGTTTAAGTTCATGCTTCATCACCCTCAGGGCTTGGAAACAAGATGGCCGCTGCACTGAGCTTTCAGTAAAAGCCCATGCATTAAAGGGTCAACACTGTGTTCATTGCAGGCTTATAGTTGGGGATGGTTTTGTTACAATCACAAGGGGTGAAAGCATAAGAAGGTTCTTTGAGTACGCTGAAGAGGCTGAGGAAGAAGAGGTATTTTAATTTCTCTGAGTTTGAAATTTTTTATATTATTGGGCCTTAATGTCTATTTCTGCTGTATAGGATTCTAATTTCTATACGTTTCAACAAATTACATTATTTTTTGCATTCTCTCTTTTAGGATGATGATTCCATGGACAAGGATGGAAATGACCTAGATGGAGAGTGCACTCGTCCTCAAAAGCATGCAAAGAGTCCCGAACTTGCTCGAGAGTTTCTTCTAGATGCTGCAACTGTTATTTTCAAGGAACAGGCAAGTTCTTTTTGCAACCATTGTTGGACAATAGCACATCAATACTCATTTTCCTTACCTCAAGAGATTTTAAATAAGATCTTTTGTTTCTGTTTGTCTAAATAGAAATAAGGATCATAAGCATAATTACCTGTCTTTCTAAGAGATTGTTGGATCTACTTGATCTGTGACATCAGTTTGACACTGATAAAGCATAATTTACCTGTCTCAAAGTGCTGTGGATCGGAGCTGTATGCTTTTCTTGTGTGTAGATACATAATCTAATTCTACCTTTGGTTCTTTGTGGTTTCATTTCAGGTTGAAAAAGCTTTCAGGGAAGGTACAGCACGCCAAAATGCGCATAGCATCTTTGTCTGTCTTGCTCTAAAATTGCTGGAAGAACGTGTCCACGTTGCTTGCAAAGAAATTATCACACTAGAGAAGCAGGTGTTAATTCATGACATGTCTAAGCTCTAAAATTTAATCCTACAGAAGTTTTGAGATGGCTTTGTGTAGGGTATTCTGAACTTTTCTTCTGACTATGGGATTTTTACCCTATAGATAAAACTTCTTGAAGAGGAAGAAAAGGAAAAGCGTGAAGAAGAAGAACGCAAAGAGCGGAGAAGAACAAAAGAGAGAGAGAAGAAACTCCGAAGAAAAGAAAGATTAAAAGGGAAGGAAAAGGAAAAAGATAAAAAGTGTTCTGAATCAACTCAAACAAGTGCTCTTCTTGATGTCTCCAAGGAAGACTTATCACCAAGCGTTGATGAGGAGTCGTATAATTCTACCAACGATAGGGATTCAAGCAGTAAAGCAGACAATTCTACTCTCTTCGAGCCTGCCTCTACCGAAATTTCAGATGAGCAGTTTTTAGATGCTCATAATTCTCCAAGAATTCAAGGCTCCTGTGACGATAGCCCTTATGCAGAAACCCCCAACTCGAATGATGGAAATGGGTCTTTCATGGTAGAGCAATCAAAATTTTCTCGCAGGAGACTGGAATTTCGTAAAGAGGTTCAGCTCAATCAATCCTTAAAGTGGTCCGATAGACGTCGATCTGCTGTTGTTTCAGAAAATGGTCCTCCTGTTTGTAGATGCGAGCCAAGATATTATGGTGATAATTTTGGGACCCCTTCAAGAAATGCCAATATAACGTCAAATAGGCAACTGAGAACAAATGCTGCAAAATCATGCTATGTTAGTAGAAATGGTCACAAGTTCAATGAGAAGCTCCACTGTGCCAATTACAGAAATGACTCCCATTCTTGTAGCTGCAACCAAAATAGTGAATATAGAGCAAAGACAGAGCCATATGGGTGTTCAATTAGGGTGAACAGAGATGTGAAACCTACAACTAAGTCAGAGCAGGCATTTGATATGTCCAAGCAATTCTATCGTGCTAACAGATACAATAAGATAATAGAGTACACAAGATCTAAAAGCAAAGCTGTCTTAGGGAACAATAGTGCTTCTGGAAAAGATTCACTTTATTCCAAGAAAGTTTGGGAGCCCATGGAATCACAGAAAAAGTATCCTCGAAGTAACTCTGAATCTGAAGTTATGTTGAGGGGATTGTCCAATTTCGGGGTAGAAGGGGGCGAATGTGATAATAACCCGAACAAGTTAGTTGGTGGAATATGTGTTGCTGAAATTAGCGAAAATTTAGAAGAAGTTGATCAAGAGGAAAATAATTCAAAGGAATCTCCAAACTCTGGGCAGAATGGACTTCATGTGGGACCAAAGGATCACGAGACGACTTTTGATTTGGTTAGAAGTAGCCCTTCCATTTCAGATAACAGTTCATCTTGCCTAAGCGAGGGAGATAACAATAGTGCTTCTTCCTCAAACCATGGGAACCTAGAATCTTCATCATCCACTTCAGATTCTGAAGATACTAGCCAGCAATCATCAGAAGGAAGAGAGTCATCAACATGCATTCAAAATGGCTTCTCCGAACATCATAAAATTGGAGCGGCGGAGAAATCAAACGGAGGAGATCATCCCATGGTAAATCCAATCTTTCTGGGCCTTCCAGAAAATGGCGTGAAAAGTATTCCTCTGGAGAAAAATAGTAACCTGTCCACAAAAATTGCTCCGGCTATTAATCCAGTGCCTCAAAATCAAGGAGTCCTTCCACCAATACATAACCAGAATGCTCCCTTTCCAATGTTTCAATCTTCTTCTCCAACAATGGGTTATTACCGTTATAACCCTGTTCCTTGGACAACTGGTTCCACCAATGGAATGATGCCTTTTCCCCATCCAAATCAATGTTTATATCCTAGTCCTCTAGGATACAATGTAGATGGTAACTCCCCATTCTGCTTGCCATATAGTCCTTTGCAGCACTTGGCCACTACTCCCTTGTTCAATGCTGGCCCCGTCCCACTTTATCAGCCAATTGCTAAATCCAGCAACTTAAATGTCTTTGACCGAATCCCACCTTCCAAACCGGGTCCATCCCAAGAGGGTTCTAATGAAGCTAATCCTGTTAGAGCTGATTCATCGCCCAAATCACAAATGGACAGTACCGGGTTTTCCTTGTTCCATTTTGGTGGGCCCGTTGCCCTTTCTTCAACGGGTATGTTCCATGAAGGAATTCAAGAAGATCGTGTGGAGGATGATCAGGCTTTCAACAAGGAGACCACCATTGAAGAGTATAACTTGTTTGCAGCAAGCAATAGCCTAAGGTTTTCATTCTTTTAATATATACATGTGGGTAATGAAAAAAAAGAAAGAAGAGACAATAGCTTTTGTTCTGAAATCTTCAGTCCTTTTTATCTCTGTCATTTGTTGATGCAAGTTTGAGCACTTCGTTGAAAAGAAAAAAAAAAAACAATAATCCTCCTTGGGAATTTCAATTTTAACTTTATATTATTTATTATTATTATTATTATTATATGTTTGGTTTTTTATTTTGTTTTATCTTATTTTTGTATGAAGTCTTATATATTGTTTAAAAACAGTAAAACTATGATTCCCTCTCGAACCTTATCATAATAGTTTTAATACAGTCTCCACGGCACCGAATTACTCCGATCTTACTCCGATCTTACTCCGATCTTACTCCGATCTAACCGCATCAAGATATTCAAGATGTTTGTTGTCTCAAATGTAGCACTCCAACAAAAACAGAACTCCGCCAAGAGTTTAAACATGGACATTAATAGATGGAGTAGCTTTCTCCAAACCTCAGGTGACCATTTTCACGTGAGCATGCATGCTCTCTCTAGCTACACTCATGATTCTTTTGCTGCATACAAATTTTTTTTTTTTTTTAATGCCAGAAAACACGACCATAATTCATACGTTACTACCATTTTTTCACTCTCCTCCAAAAGTATTTTGTGCTGTACTACTCTAAACCATTGTAAACAAAACGTGACTCCAACCTCTCGTTACAGTCACCAATGCATGTCCTGTGTAGCCTCCATTTACACGTGCGAACACACGTGACTCACGATAGACTTTTTTTTTTCCCCTTAATAAATATTTTACCATTGATGAATATTACTAACCCATATCAGTCATTATAGTAACGTACGTAGCCAAGCCAATCTACTAATAAATGTTTGCATGGCTGGAGCTTTCTTTAAGTAAGGTGAACAGTGATGATCCTACTTTATATATCTCAATCATACACGTGTCTTCCTCTTCCTTTTTCTCCATATATTTGTTTTCGTATTAAACAAAAATTTGAAGAATTTATTTATAAAAATTTAATAATTATAGATCAAAAGCTTAATTTTAGTAAAGTTGAGGGATAATTTTGCACAACTTTATCTCCTCCTCCGGTTATGGTATTTACAATAAGAGAATAAGTACTCGCTTAGCCTCCACAAATTGACCAAAACCATGATTTGGGATGTTTGGAAAGATGGTTTAATTTCTTGGTTGGCTTCACAGACGAGCACTAATCCTAGCGGCGAGTACTTTCCATGCTTACAAACATACTATACGTATACCACTAACACTAATTACTTTCCATATATAGTTTTTTTTTTTTTTTCTCCGTTTGACATATCCTAATCCCAGTTTGAGCATTTGAATATTGGTAATATCAGTTTGGATATCAGTTTAATATGTCTTCTTAGAAGGGAATTGCCGAATTAGCATTGAAAAAATGAATCTAGAAATTGATGATACATAAGCATAATATCTATGTATCGTTGTAATTAGGATTAGAGTAATTCTAATTGTTGGCTAATTATATATATGTATATATAGGATGATGGCGCTAATTATTACGACACGACATGACCTCGCTTTTCCGCTAATTAACGTCTTTTTAAAACTATAACGGTCACGGTTAAAGTACGTAATGTTGCGCGGCAAATTCTCCGTTCGCGCCAAAATTTGGTTTCTATTAATTACATAATATTGATTAAACTCAATCTGAACTTACTGATAGACTAATACATATTTAGATCATCAATCAACATGAAAGCCTAAGAAACTCAAAAGAAACTGACATACAAACTTTTAGACCAAGGCAGATGATCTACTGCATGCTCTAGTTCAAAAAATGTGTGAGTAGATTAAAATGTTTTTGTTTTTTTTTAAAGGAACCCCTATAATTATACTCTCTTTATTTTAACACCCCAAAATTCTTCTAATAAATAGCGCTCTTGCTAGCCTTTCCTCCTTCACTCTCAGATGAGCATCAATTTCTAATTCATGTCCATACTCCCTTGATAATATCCATTTTCTTTTTCACTCAACCTTTCTTCTTCCATCTCAACTTAATTAACACCATGTCTGCTGTCACTCGTGAATCTTCTGCCGAACATCATAGCAGTACTGCTTCTTCCGCCACCCTGCCTACTCAGGACCAGAGGACGAAGTTGTACAAGTGCACCAGCTGTCCTAGAAGATTCAGAACTCCTCAGGCTTTGAATGGTCACCAACACGTTCATCGTCCTACTAAACGTGATAATGGCCGGTCTAACATTGACATGATCAATCTTGCAAATGCAGCCATTAACGGTATGAAACCAAGACCGGCCACCTTTTCAAACACCATGGCGATGAATATTGCAAAGCCACTTCCAAAACCACTCATCTGTGTTCATGATGGTGCAAGCGGTAGTGCCCACAAGATCCCTTCGGTCTGTCCAGGACATAATATTCTAGGCGGTTTAGTGCACCGTCCTCTCTTAGGGGAGTGGCCGCAAGTGAGCCATAATCAGGAGGCTCGAGCTTGCGATGTGACGAAAAATCTCTTAGGGGAGTGGATCCCGATACGTAATGTCGGGATGAAGGATGCTGTGGGGCCGAGTAGGGTTTGTCATGTAGACCAGACAGGATCTAGACCTGGAAAGACCGTGTCTGCTGATCTGGTGATGTTTCTCAAAGGAGATGGTGATAATGCTGCTGCTGCTGCAGCTGGGTTAGAGGGAAAGATGGATGTGACGAAGATAGACTTGGAGTTGAAATTAGGGTTCTAATCAGTCTTGATTGTACTGCTTTCTCTGTTAAACTTCAATTGGTGTGTGTTTTTTTTAATTTGCTGGTGTCATGTATCAAGAATTTGGTGGAAAACCAAATCAGTACTTGTCTGAAAAATATCTAAGAAAATTAAGAATTGTTAGGTTGTCTAAAGATAAGAGAATTAAAAGGTACTTCTGGTTTTAGTGAACTTCAAAACTAGTAATATCTTCTGGCCATTCAATGCAAACCATAAATGTGGAATCGAACTTAAGACTAATTGCAAATTGAATCTTCCTACAAGTTTCGAAATGTCTCCGATGGTTTCGTCAAATCCTCAAATTGTAAAATTTGTATACATCAATTTGTATTTTTAAGTCGTATATATGATTTTACGGGACATTCTTATACGTATATTATTTAATATTTTTAGTGAGATAATATAATTAAACTTATTTTTTTAATGGTTTGAAATTATGAGTTTGCATAGAAATGAACGTTAAAAACTTTTAATAATAAATAATATAATTAAACTGTTAGTATTTTTAAAAACAATGTATAACTTAATACATATGTTACGTGGTTACCTGCCAATATGCATCTCTAATTTTATTTAATATTATATATATATATATATATATATTTTTTTTTTTAGTAGTTTTTTCTGTAAACTATAAAATAGGTATAAGAATATAGTTTTTAATCGAAATTTTCGTTTATTTCGTTAAATTATTGAAGTGTTATTTATGAATTATAATGTGAAAATTATTTAATTAAAATAGGAAAAATAACTTTTATATATTTTTACGAAAAAGTTCTCACAAAATTATAATACGATTAAAACGGTCAAATTCCTAAAACAGTCAAATCTCTCTCTCTCTCACCGACTGATCCAGAACATCATTTTCATTTCCATGCGACCTTTTCAATCTTGCCACAAGCACCCACATGTTGGCCAGTTCATTTTCTAAATAAGCTTCTCTTTGTTTCGACTCCTCAATTCTTGATTGAAGCTCTGCCTCTCGTTGCTCTCTGTCTATAAGAGCAGCTTCATATGACATCTCCCTCTCTTTACTAATAGCTAGTTCTCTCTTCATATCCCCAGCAAATCCTCTCGGGTCATTCCATTTAGCAGGACCCTCTGATCTCCGGCCATTGCGGGTCCCACTAGTTGTAGACCGACGAGGGGTGGGGGAGTTTTTCGATGTAGCCAACTCAGCAGATAGTCTTTCATTATGGGTCATGAGCTTAGCAACTTCTTCAGACAATGCTTTTAGTTCAACAGCTGCAGCTGAGGCTAACCCTTTAGCATATGAACTCTCTTCTGCCAATTTACGGTTCTTGAATTCTAGTTGTTCTTTTGACTCTGTTAGTTCAGCAAATTTTCGCTTCAGTTCTTCAATCTCAGTAGCCTTCAAAATGGAAAAGAGAAAAAATGACGAATTTTTTACACAACATCCTTAACTCTTTAAAACATTATATCATATGGGAATGAGAGCGGGGAGAGAAGAGGGAGGTGAAGAGACCTGTTCTTGTATTACTGATTTGTCTTCTGAATTATTTGAAATAGCTTTTGAATTTCTGAATTCCAGGACATCAGCCAGCTGCAGTTTCAGGGCAGCAACTGTTTCTTGCAATTCTTGAACTTCACAAGCCTGATAGGAATAACACAAAGTTACAACTGGATCCCAAGGAAAAAAATGTGTATTAGAATGATTGTCGCGTGGGGAAAATGGTTATGCTACCTTTTGGTTCAGCTGCTCTCGTATTATACGATTATCTGCAATTTTGACCTAGATATTGAAATAAAAAATGAAGGTCATATGATCCTCGAGGGAAAGAAATTTACTTCAGATTAGTTTGAACTTTTTCGGTAAAGGGTGTTTGACATATCTAAGATTTGTTAAGGCTGATGATTTTCAATACGTGGCTATTTGCTTTACCGCTTAAAAATCAAGATGAAAAACAAAAATGGAATACCTCAAGTTCAAAAGTTTTGTCATTCAGCTGTGTCATCAAGTCTGCAATTTCCTGCAGCATAAAACAACAAACATAGAAGTTAGAATGTTAACAGTAAATTACTGTGACATTTGCAATTTATAGTAAGCAGGAATGCAACAATGTCAACAGGGATGCAAGACTGACTTGTGAGATTTCCAATTTGTCATTCTTATTATATGAAGCCTCAGCAATTTGCTTTTCCAGAAATTCAATTTGCTCAGCCTTGATTTCATCTTTGAGCTTTACAATCTCCAACTAAAAGAGCAGAAAAATCCTTAGATGAAGCTCTCGGGCACAATTATAGAAGCAAACAACATTATTACTGATAGGGAAATGATTATTTCTTACATGAATCTGGTTCTTCTGGGGATTTCTGGCTGCTTCCTCAGATAACCGCTTCAAAGTGCTTGAATGAAGTGCCACTTCTCCAGACAAAACTTTTTGCTGTTCCCTTAGCAGATCAATCTGATCATTAGATTTTATGCTAGTCTGGAAAATAAACAAAATGTATGAATATATAGCATTTTTCAAGATGAAAATGAAATAACCAGTTTCAACTACGTACCAAAGGTGTGTCTTGATCCAAGAAACCATCATCCTGAATTTTTCTCTCCTCTCTAGGTTCAGATAAAATATCTGCTGAAGGAGAGCTTTCTGTAAGTAGAGAATGGGATAATCTGGATTCCGCAGGAAGATTCACCCCATCTGCTTGAGGTGTTGATGGTGTACTAGTAGATTTTACTCCACTTGACTTGTCACTAGTGCTTGTCAAAGTCCCCACGCCTCTATCATGTTTCTGGTGAACAGCAATCGGAAAGTTCAAAATAAAGAATGTAACATACAGAGGGATTAAGAAGTATAGTCAAGAACAAAGGCAAAAGCTTGAGCAGACCAAAATATACAAGTGGAGAATAAATGGATTGGTAAACATGTATATACCCGCGGCTTTAACCAGTTTAGAAGGCCATGCTTCCAGACCTTTTTCTCTTCCTTGTTTGTAAAATCAGGGGATTCTCCAGTTCTCTCGGGAGAGACATACAAGTCGACGTTCTCATCATCTATGATCAAGTCCTTCCTTTTGTATGGCAGGTACGCAAGCTGTACATTTACCCAATAACTATATTCAGAGCAAACATATATGATAGTCAAACATTTATGCATCTATTTCAGAATTACATGTTGTGGAGTTTATTAGCATAAATTAGTTATCCACGTAGAAAAGGAAAACGCCAAACTGTAGAATCTCATAAAAACAAAATCACATACTTCTTCTTCTCCAAAAGAATGTCTTCTCCTATGACCGTGTCGATGGGGAAATCTTGGTGATTGTGATGCTTTGGTGGAGACCAGTATCAACTTCGTTAGCCGTTGAATTCTACCCATCAAAGCAGCTTTGGCCTCTTCCTCTTGTTCCAGCCTCGACTGGAGCTTGACTTGACCATCTTCTAACTTTATGCAGCACATGACAACAAAGGAACTAATTTTAGTTCAAATGTTATTTTTAACCGAAAGAAATAAGATATAACAAGAATTTCTATGCCAAAGAAGTCCATATATCGTTAACTTTGTTTAGAATCTAATAGCATAAATGGAGATGCAGCCCAGGCCTTCTCAAGAGAATATATCAAGTAATTTGAAATGAGCCATACAGGTTCAGTGCTGAGAATATATCTTCATTTGCCATTTGGTTTCATATTTGATATTTGAAGCTTTTAAAAAATGGGATAAGTTATGGTTCTGTTTCTATATCTGAGGAAAGGTACTGGCCAGAAAGATGAACCAGGGTTATTTGACCGTCCTTTAGTTGAACATTGTGACTCTTACTGGATGAGGACTTGGGGCGACAAGCCACACAATATAAGTGTTTTACACCATATGTTGTGTTTGTTACGTCTAGATACATGGATTGTAGAAATATTAAGAGCTCTTATGCATGGCCCCATCTAACCTTACTTCATTAGTGGGGTTGAATCACATCCATAGAGTTATTTGAGAAGTAAGAAGAGGATAGCGTATGGCAAAAGATGTTACCACACAAATAAGTTAACGTAAAAAATAAATAGTAATATCATCTCGCATCAGACTTCACCAATGTGGTTGAATCAATTATGGAGGGAATTTGAGAAGTAGGAATATAAGAGAGAACAAAAAAATTTTGAAAATTTCCTTGAAAGACAATAGACTTCAAAAAGTGAACCCTTGGTAGAAACAGAAATTCAAATCTTAACCAGTGATGTACCTTTCGTTTTAGGAGCACAAGGTCGCTTTCTCCAGACTGAGGAACTACCCTGATGCCCCTCTTTAATTGTTCTAACTCTTCCTTTAAGCATTGAATCTCGTGTTGATATTTCTTAATGAGTGATTTCTCATCAATAATCTGTGCAGGTTGCTAGAATTAACTGCTACAACATTCAAATACAAACGTGGAACACAGATACTGAAATATTCAATATTTTTACCCTGTTTTGTGCGGTTTGAATTTCTATGTGTTTTGAGCGGTGTGCAAACTTTAATGTATTATGTGTCTCTTCTGAACAGCTTGATGATGGGGTAACGGTGCAAATAAGCTGTGATTTCAGACAGGATGTATAAATGGGGAAAAAAAAAACTTTGAATTTGCAAGAAATATTTCTCAAATCAAAATGATCACATTATCCCCAGATCAATAAAAACATGTGTATATGAAGCTTACAGATACACGTCCATGACCACTGAGCGAAGATTGAAGGAGTCTTGTAAGTTTAGAGTCTCTATATGGTACATGAGTAGCCCTCCCATCTGTCAACTTTGATATAACCTATGACACCACAAGTTATCACAGGATCAAGATCATAATTGGTAATAGAACCTGGAACTAGAATAACATTACTTTTACATACAGTGAAGTAGGTCACAAAAATAGGCCACCATACTACAATCTTGTTAGGGTCCCTTAGTGCAGGAGAACAGACTCAAACAAAAATTAAGGCCTCAGATGCACAATGTTATGATCCTTTTACTAAAGTAAAAGGATCATAGTATAGACAGTAGATGGAGCTGGAATAAATTTTTTTTTTTTTCTAACTTCGAACCCTGGAAAGATTTTTGTTGAACCTTTCAACGAGATAGTGTTTTTTCAACTCTCTCAAAATGGAATCTATTCCAAACATATATGCCATGGTTCCTTACTTCAATAAGGTACAAATATCTAAATTTGATATTTTTAGATACTTTTTCAGACCTATTGCCGATACTAAGTGGCAACCAAAAATTTGTATCCATTGTTCATGATATTATGCATGGATCAGATATATCATGGCGAATTCTTTAGAAAAAATTGTGTCTTCCACAATGGAATCTGATAAGTGAGATTTCGAGTAAGTGTTGACATAATCTTCTTCTGTCCGAAGAAATGATTCATCGAAATAATGACTTTGGGAGTAATATAGGGTGGCTAGTTGAGCTAAGCCCACTAGATGGAGTTGGAACATGATTTGAAAAATGAAGCCAAATAGTACTTAGCATCAAATAAAAATATTCAACAAGGGATAAGTCACTAAAAGGAAAAGATGACACCCAAAATTTCAGGCTACAATATGGTTCGAGTCCTCACAGTTCCAAGAGTTAGCAGGCTCTTATTAATATAGGATCCCTCTTTACGTCTAACCCCAGTAGTTTCAGCTTTTGAGCTCTCAGAACCTGCCAGATCGATGAGGTTCTGCATATAGGTAAAATACAGGAAAAGTTACACGAAATCACAGTCACTTGAATTGTACACCAGTACAACTTCACATGACAGATTTTAAAATTCTGACAACTAAGCATATTTTACACATACCAGCTGTGACAAATTTACAGCTTCCCCTTCAATATTTTCACCACATGGGCTACTTTCTATGGTCTGTTAACAAGTAGAAGGAAAGTTGCATCATGCTTCATCAATATATATATATATATATATAATAAAAAAAATAAAATACCAATGTAAATATTGTGTGGCTTCTGCTGCTCAATAAGTTGAAATTTGTTGACCCTACATGCCTGTGCTCTGTTGGCAATCATCAAAACATTAACACGACGAGGATTAGCTAACATGAGAGCTAAAAAAAGGAGAACACGTGTACTAGAAAAAAGGAAAACACACCAATAATCATTTGCAACATATTGACTTGAACAAATTTAGTTTCTTGCTGTATGTTTCTTTTTACTGTATATATACAAGCGCTCCCAAACCAAATTTTAGACCCCAGATCATTGAGCTCTTGTTGGCAGAAAAATGAAATCTTATCAGCTATCACAGCAATAATCATGAATACTGACATGTTTGCCCTTATCTCAAAGAGCTCTATCACAAATCTAGACATATGATAGCATTTGAGTGCCAGAGAGTCTTGTAAAGATATGTAAAAATATGTCACATAAGAATTCAAAGTTCCTAAATGGATCATTGATAAGTCATCCAGCCATATTTGGATCACTTCTTACAAGCAATGGAGCACAAGAAAGTATCCCTACCTTCTCCAGCTGCTATAAGGGAAAGGACATGAGCAGGGGACAAAACAACTTCTTCTTTTATTCCTTCAACAAAGGTACCCTACAACGTTAATAAAGAGAGTTAGGAAGAAGAAGAGAGTAAAAAAGCATAGCATTCTATAAGAACTGTTGCCCTGCTCAATAGTTTACGCTTAATTGTTCCTAGTTGTGAAAAAACCTTAGTACAATGAGTATCCCAATTTAAGGAGAGTTTATTCTCAGAACTAGAAAAATAACTTAAGAAATAATGGGTGCTCGCAACATCAGTATTGTTCCCTTAAATCTAAAGCTACCGACTTTTTATTATTGCACAACCACAGTTACTATGTTGTGACACCAAGAAGCCAGTTATAATCTTTGATCACTACTGATCCATTAGAGCCGCTATGTGATGTGAGTTCACATCACATATAAATGAGTATCAAAAAGAGAAAAAAGGCATACCTGAGCATCCTCTCTAATTTTTAAATTCTGTCCAGCTGGATTTAACAAGTCATTAACCACCTGAAATGAAGGAAACCTCAAAGGATAGTAAATTCTGAAATCATTAAAATAGAGGTTGAACCAGTTTACTGCCCCGTCAGTCATTCCTACTAGCCAAAAGCACGAAATCACAAATAAGAAAGAGCACCTCACCTCATTATATATCTCAAGGTATGACACTCGAAGAAGAAACTCCCGATTTGGGGTCTGGAACGAAGAAAACATCATGCCATGATTTCTCTCAAAAGACAAAATATATATGTGTATATATACAGAGAGAGAGAGCCTGACAAAAATGTAATGTGTTATCAAACTACCTCTTGAATAATGCTGAATGCATCCTTCACAGCTAGTGGTATTATACCAGGAGATCTCTGATTACCCTGCAAATCAGTGTAACAATAAAATATTTTATTTGACAACTCTCAAACAGTGAATATGAATAAAAATTCAATCCAAGGTGTCTATGTTGTCTCTTTTAGCAGGATTTGGGAGGACCATTTATTTTCCTTACATGAAGAAAAATGCCCAGGATTTAATCTTACATGCATAGTGTGAGTTTTCCCACTGCTAGTCACCCCATATGCAAAAACCGTACCTGCAGGGAAAAGGAAAAGAAAGAGAGAGAAAAAAAAAACAATGAAATTTTACCGATAAACATCAAAATAGAAGTATCCTATCAATATTATAATGGAAGGAGTAGCCAATTAGTCAGCTGACTTGAATAGGTCAAATATCCCTGTAGACAGTGGCAGTCGAGAGACTCAAGACCAGAAGTGGACCCAGAGACTTGTGGTAGAAATAAGCTGTTCTGGCAGTGCTGCCTACATGATAATTTCATATTCTACTGAATGACATCCCAATTTTTATTTCACAATAACAGCAGGAGAAGAGCTAGTACTTATTCTTATATGACAGCTAGTCAACTACCATAACTGGAAAAAGGTATCACGGACTTATTCTCAAGGTATATCTTACAACAGCCGAATTCAACATAAACGTATTTCTGTCTATCCGAGGATATATGCTACTTACCATTAATGCCCTCCATAGCACCACTGACAACATGTTGTGCAGCAGCGTCATAGACATGGCGAGTTGTTGTTGTAGGCCCAAAAACCCGATCTAGATCACCAAATAGAAGACTGTGAAATGAGATTCAGAATAATTCTATTGAATAACTTAATGGTTCCATTTAACAGAACTGCTGAGCAATTTTCTTAAACAAATATAGAAAGATCAATTTTATAGTAACTATAAAGGGAATGTTGAGAACCAAGCCACAGGTAAACAATTTTTATCAGATATCCAGATATATGAATCATGAGGAGAATATCTTAAGCATAGTGTCAGATATCAATGTTTTACTCTGTTCAAACCACAGGGCATGTCTATTAAATTGGGTGAAGACTGGCATATAATTTATTTTATGAAACGATCAGTTTCTTGAACTACAGATGCATCATACCTCAAGCATAAGACTGGGTTAAGCACTATTAATTTTGTTTCCTTATGGAGTCAGCCCTTCATGACTGTGACTATGATATATTTATATGACGATAAGTAATATACAATGTATGTACATATATGACAGTAAGTAAATTTACCATATGCATAAGCTATTGATGGATTGTGCTCGTTCCGCACAATGGTTTCTCCATCTGCATACCATGCAATCTCCTCTCCTTGACGAATTTCCCTTGGGCTATCCCAGACAAATATCAGTAACCATTTCATCAAGGCTCATAGAACCTCATCAAGATAATATTTTTTTTAAACTGTATGCACCTGAGTGGACGAAAGCGGACGGTGACGGTTACATTTTCTTTGGATCTCTCCACATCTACATGTAAACTTTCTGATTCATAATATTGTGGCTTACTTCTAGCAGATGAAGATGCAGGTGAGCTCTGACCATCAATAGATGTTTCTAGATATTGTTTTGATGATGAGGTAGTCGAAGAAGAAGGGGAATTAGCAGCCTTCGCGCGAACTAGACTCGATGATTTTGACCTTGGTCCTCCTTTCGACAACATTACAACTTCAGCTTGATCCTTCAACACAATAAATTGAATCAACAATACAAATCTTTTACAAGCATGCATTTCAGCTCCAGATTATTACAAATTAATGTAGCGTCTGTCAATTCAGATTAGAATCATGGATTCTGCCCTCTGGAAGTGTAAGGTGAGTGCAGACTTGCCCTCGGGTGGAGAGTCTGTTTCCGCAATTTAGAGCAAAAGTAACAACGGATGTAGTCAGGACCAACTCCAGATTATTAGTTTTGTTATCAATTAGCATCTCTTAGGTCTATGTTTGGTTGCTGAGAAAATCTGGAAAATTTTATGTACTCCGGAGAAAGTTAATCGACTCCCAGGTCATGCAAATTCACAGAAGCAGAGATAACTCACGCACAGAAAATGAAAGAAAAGTAAAGAGTCGACGCAGTGTAAAAAAAAAAGGAAGCAAAATAAAACCACATTGAGTTTTCCATTTTTCAAGGCGAAGTAGCTTTACTCTTTCCTCCATTTTCTTCTTCTGAGCGAGCAAACAGAAAAAAACAGGATAAGACTAGAAACTAACCTCAAGAAAATAATCAAAGCAGCATTGCAGAGAGCCACAGATCGAGCTAAATTTCTTTCAATACAGGAAGCGAGTTTCACTGTGAGATCTTCTCCGAACTCAGAGAGCCACAGATCTAAGCGTGAGGGATAGCAAAACTGTGCATGAGCTAACAAGAAAGCACCGTCTTCATCATCATCCTCATGTCATCATCATCTTCTTCATCATCATTAACTTGCATTTAGTCAGCGGATGAGAGAAAGATTTGTGAACAATAACATAAACATACACTCATGAATTCCAATTCTGCTCTTCCTTGCTTGCCTTAGAAGCGATGCTCTTCCAATTCGTTAAAGGCAAAAACCAAACTTCGTTCGCAAATTGCAATCCACCTTTTAGCTTTGAGAGAGAGAGAGAGAGAGAGAGAGAGAGGAGAGAGGGTGAGAAAAATGAGTAGAGAGAGAGAGTAGAGAGAAAAATCGAACTAAAATTTTCCAAGACAAATTATATTTTTCTAATTAATGACTTTTGGTTTCCTTTATTTATTTATTTTATCTTTTTATATATATTTTTTCTATTTTAATTGAAGAAAACTCAGACCTGAAGAGGTATGTATAATGCGGTCACAGGAGTTGTATGAATGGCAGATTGGCAGTGTGTGGGACAATGGAATAACCAACCAGAGCTCGCCACGTTGCATTTAAAGCTTTCTAGTTTGTCAGAATTCAGAAACTATAGAAAAAGGACATCGGTCGTTTTTTTGTTTTTTTTTCCTTTTTTTCTTCTTTCTCTCCTTTTTCTTTTATAGAAATAAGTGGTATTAATCCCAGATAATGCTCTTTTTTACTCGTACAAGCCAATCAATATTTCTACCTACAAATTTCATATCATCTACTACGCCACCTCTTTGTAACTTAAAAAATTGGGGGACCTTTGGTGTCATGCATGTCAAATGCATCAGCAAGTCAATTTTCAAAGTAGTTGGATAGGGATAATTTATTGAATTTGATCCATATTTAATAATATTTAATTTTATATTTTAAATTTATTTAATAATATTATAAATTTAATTATTCCCTTTAAAATTTACAATATATCGTCTTCCTTAAATTTCAAAAAAAAAAAAAAGAAAAAAGAAAAAAGTAATTTATTAAATATGTAATTATTATTTTATATATTAAAAGAATTTAAAATTTAAATTTAACTTGCACCAATATCTGATTAATTAATTAATTGATGAAGACTCTTCCCTGTTTCTTAGTGGACGCCGCACGTGACCCTAAACAAAAGAAATCTAACTAAATAAAAGATGTACACTTTATTACTAAACACAAAGGGTGGAGGTGATGAAAATATTTATTATTAAAATTAATTAATTAATTATAATTATAAATTAATTAATTAATTATAATTATAAAAATATTATATCAAATGATTGATAGATAAAAAAACCGGATAACGTCTTACCAACGGATCAAAGTTGTAGTCTAACGAAAGGATTGTTTTTGTCTTTGGATACTTCTCTTTCTTTCTTTTCTACGCGCAGATGAATCTTATATGCACTTAAAAGGAAACCCAGGTTTTCCTTTTATACCGCTACGTACTCTTTTGCATTGTAATAGATTCTTAGAACACAAGCATGAATTATATAAGATGTAATGCATATAGTGGCAACATATATAGATATAATCTCAGGTGGTGACCCTTTTAGTGGTTATATTAAGATATGGGAGGCCTCTTGCGAGTCCATACCTTGCGATTCGTAGTGGGATATCAACTCTTTTCGCCGGTTGCGTTGGGTTTGATTTGGGGCTGTGGATTGTGGTTCCATTTCAGAACAAGAAAGTGGAACGAATTTCTAGAGAGAGAGGGGGGATTGTGGATTTGTTAACAAAACCCACTTCTCTATACCCATATCGGATCCGGGGGGCGGCCCTGCAAAAGGCGTCCATCTTGCATCCCTTGAAAAATTCAGCCCGTTCGATTTTTTTGAAATCGGACGGTCTGAGTTTAAAGAGACGATAAATTTAAAATATATATATAAAATGACAGCCTGTAATGTATCAATTCAAAATTATTCTCGATCAAATCACTTCTGGATCAATTCAAATTATTAAGGCTTCAAGCTATCACATTCCAGTCCAACGAATAAGAGGATTACGTGCCCTAGCTTGTTCTCAGATCTAATTCCTCTACTGTAAATCAGGTACTTTTTTTTTTTTTTCCATTTCCATTTTTTGGGTTCACTCTCATTCATTTATTTTCTTAAGGGCTTTGTTGCAATCTCATGTGTTTCTCTTTCCCTTGACACAGCCTAGAGATAGAAGACACCTCTTCAAATCTAAATTGGGTATTTCAGTTCACGCACGTTTGGTAAGTGCAGTCATTTATTTCATGCTTTTGAGATTTGTAGTTATGGTTTAATTTTATGGTTAGGGGTTTAGTTGATTTTGGGCTAGCTGAATTTCTATTTACTTGATTACTAAATTTCGTTGTGAATCTGTTTGATTATGAAGTCTAGGTAATTCTGTTTGATTTCCAGGTGATTAAATTTTCTGCATCGGTCAAGTTTTCTTTTGCATTCTTTATCTTCTGTTGCTTAGGAAATGTTACTCAATGGAATGGGATTTCATTCAGAGTAAATAAATATTCAGATGAATGGGAAATGTAAAGCTCGTTTTAGGCACTAAAAATAGATGCAATGAGGCAGATATATAATTCCACCCGCAATAATCATTACCAGTTGATATCATTGTTCTTTTCGTTTTTATCTCTTTTTGGTGTTATGTATTTTCATTTCTGGTCTTTTAAGTTTTAAGTGACTCCATGTTAATAACTAGTAGATAGAATGATATACTTGTTGTAGTTAGAGATAAAACGAATAAACTGCACTTAGTCTCACATTCTCACTAACTAGTCTGACTTCATAAACTACAAACAAAATGGAGATCTGAAATACCAAACAGAGAGAAAGTCAGACAGAAGAAACAGTAGAGAGATAAATCTGATAATGATGATTGATGCAGCTGTAGATGATTAAGAGGAGCTCTGTGTCAGTAATGAGGAAGTGATGGAGGTTAGACCGTAAAGATCCAACTCACTGACTAGGGAGAGGGAGGGAACATTAAGAAATTAAACTAAAATCACAAATGACTTCCTCAAATCCGCCATTTTCGCAGAGCTTATTCAGAAAGCTATGTTGATTGCACTTGAAATATAATCAAGTTCAACATGAATTCATAGATTTTATTCAAACTATGCATGAATTCGGGAAAGAGAAAGTATCAATTCAATAGCAAAACAATGGCTCAAAAGAAATCAATACCTTGAAAATTCACAGTTGCCAATTTTCGATGAAGGTAAGGAGGGAGAGCCATAAATGAAATGGAAACGTGATTGTAGCGCCAAATGGATCGAAATTTTTCCGTCTCACTTAGTTTTCGATCTTTTTAAGTTTGGATTGGACCGTTGCCGAATCACAACTTGGAACTTCTGCTGGGCATTCAATCAGGAGTCCTAAATCAATAATGGGCTCTGCAACACTTAGCAACATTAGAAGCCTATCGGCCTGTTGTGCCTGTTAGCCCATTATTGCTTCTTATACTAACTACAAGGCCCAATCCATCTCTGCAACACTCTCGTGTTATTTGTTAATTGGCATTTGACAATATAAAATGACGTAGACAGATTGGAAAGTAAAAGAAGGAACTAATCATTAGTTATGATGATTAAGTAGTTGATGAAATCATTAGTTTTGTATCAACATTTGACTTCCCTATTATTATTATAACATCAAATGGCATATTGGATGGTTGTTATCTCACCGCATAAGTCTCAGGGAAGTCGTAGTTCATTGTGCTTTTTTGGATTTCTTATGATTTTTTTTTTTCCTGGAATTTATGTCTTCAAGGACCCTCCTTATTTTGTTTTTTTAGGGATATTTCCTCGATTCTTTTACCCTTCTTCCTGGCACATGAGACCTAGGTCAACAAAAAAAGTCCATCTTCTACAACCGTTCTTATCACCTTGGAACATCCACATCTAATGACCTATAGCCTAGAAATTTGAAGGCATGGTCTTTAATGATCTATTCGAGTTATCTGAAAGAGCCACTAGGTATGAGAACATGCTCAGAGAAGAGTCACATAGAAAGAATACAGTTTATGGCACTTATTATCAAAAGTCATCTATAGCGGGCTAGCTCATTGAATCGATATATGTATTTGTATAAATATAAGAGACACTTTTTGCTTTGTCTTTTCATTTTGAGTCGGATCCAAGTGTGACAGCAACTACTATTGAACCTCAAAGGGAGACATGGTAGACAAGAAGGAAAATGATTTTATATAGCTATAGCCCCTCCGCTCCAATAGGAAGTGATGACTGAACCAAGAGGAGATTCCCGTTCTCATGATTGCTATAGGCATGCTCGATAGAAAAGTTTGGAATTTGATGCCTTATATGCCTAAAAGTTTTCTTTCTTCGTCTAATGAGGGTAGTCTAAAATGGATCTCATATGGCGAGCGGTGGGATAAGGACCTACTTGGTAGACTTCTCTGGAATCCAAACTCCTTACAGGGATCAGATAAGTCCTCGGTAGGGTACTGAAAGCGGGGAAAAATAATTAGACATAGGACCACAAACTCACAAGGACGTGAAACTAAAAGGGCCCCTAAGCTAGTGCCTAGGTCGAATGGGTCTCGATTTTGGGCACTACAGACTGAAGAGACAATGGGCGATAGCATGCTAAGTGCTTTTCTAGCGTCTTTGAGTTTATGTTATGAGCCAACTTTTTTTGATCCTATTAACTATTGGGATAGGAATTTACCATTTGATGTTATAATAATAATAGGGAAGCCAAATGTTCATACAAAACGAATGATTTCATCAATTACTTAATCATCATAACTAATGATTAGTTTCTTCTTTTGCTTTTCAATCTGTCTACGTCATTTTATATTGTCAAATGCCAATTAACAAATAACACGTGAGTGAGTACGTACTATGATATATAGAGATGGATTGTGTCTTGTAGTATAAGAAGCAATAATGGACTATCAAGTCGATAGGCTTCTAATGTTGCTAGGTGTTGCAAAGCCCAATCTTGATTTAATACTTGTAATTGAATGCCCAACAGAAGTTCCAGGTTGTGATTCGGCAATGGTCCAATCCAAACTTAAAAGGATGGAAAACTAACAAGACTAAGAAATATCAATCCATTCGGCGCTACAATTGCGGCTCCGTTTCATTTCCGGCTCTCCCTCCTTACCTTCATCAAAAAATGCCGTTTGTGAATTTTCAAGGTATTGATTTCTCTCGAGCCATTGGATTGCTACTTTATCGAATTCATGCATAGTTTGAATAAAATCTGTGATTTATGTTGAACTTGATTATATTTTGAGTGCCATCGCCACACTTTTCTGAATAAGCTCTGCGAAAATGGAGGATTTGCGATTTTAGTTTAATTTATGAATGTTCCCTCCCAGATCGGTGAGTTGGATCTTTACAGTCTGACCTCCATCACTTTCTCATTGTTGACACAGAGCTCCTCTTAATATCATCTACAGCCGCATCACCATCAGATTTTGCACCCTCTACTGTTTCTTCTATCTGACTTTCTCTCTGTTTTGTCTTTCTCCATTTTGTTTGTAGTTTATGAAGTCAGGCTAGTTGGTGAGACTAAGTGTTGTTTATTTGTTTTATCTCTAACAACAAGAAGTATACCATTCTATCTACTAATTGTCTCATTGAGGGCTTTCTTCTAGAATGTATTTACTTTCTATTTGAATATTCAAATTGAAAGGAGATTTGTTTTCAGATAAGTTATGATTTTTAATTTCTCTCTTTGTATCATGCAATTGTTAAGGATAGGATTAAGTATATACTCTGTGCTTGAAACAGATATTCGTGGAATCTGTAGGTGGATATAGTATTTAAATTTTCGGGAAAACTGAATCCTTTAACACAGTTTTCTAATGATGTCTCTAGTTTTTATGTGAGTTTTAAAGGGTTTTGGGTATGATATTTTGCCGATTTCTTGTACAGTGTCGTGGACATGAAAGAGAGGAACACAAACTCCACACTTAAGCACTGCTTAGTGAATTGTGCAGCCCAGGTTCGTGCTTGTGGATGATATCAATCTGAACTATCAAAAAGTCACCTGTACATTTATTTGGTAGTGTGTTAAGGTTGGTAAATACTAGAGTGGTTGAGAGTTTCTTAAGATTTTATGATAAAGGTGCTTGAAAGTTGAAAGACAAGGGGGGATTATTTGGTTTACTGTCTCAAAGATGGGTGGATCATCATATTAGGGTGATATGAAGTAGAATAATAGGACATTAGGGAAAAAAGAGAAGAATGATCGTGGTTTTTATATCAAGACTGTTGTGCTTCTAGCTGCATGCAGTTGGGGATTCTTCTGTTTGAAAGGTGTCTAATGTATAATTACTGTGTATATGATGCTGGGTTAACACTGATACAGAAGGGTACAATATCAGAGTAAGAAGAATATGTACAAGACTGTTGAAAATATGCAGAGTAAGATGTATGCCTAGTTAGTAGATAAATACTTGTGGTTCTTTCACCTCTACACCGTTACTTCTCATTTTGATTTCCTTCTAGTGTTGGCAAGGAGATATTTCGCCCTATCATGGTCAGTAGAGTTAAAAATGAAATCACCTAAATGCATGTTCAACAATACAGTTATGTATTCCATAAGCTTATTAGCGCTATCTCATAATGTGTTATTTGTTTCATGTATTTCTCGTCTTTGCAGGCAAAAGAATACGGGAGCTGTATTGCGGCCAAAGTTCCGGTAGTCGAACAAGACATGTGTTTGAAAGAATTTCTTGCTCTAAAGAATTGCATGCAGAATACGGTATTAGAAAATTTTAATTACTAAAAATATAATCGCATGATAGTCTTGGAAGTTCATCCACTTGTTTAAAGTTCGGTTGACATGTTGGTTTTCTTCATCTTGATGATAGCTTCGAAGAAAAGGTTGAGTCTCTCCCCTTATTCCGTAAGTCCCCGGCGGCGGTTATCACCCTCACTAGAGGTCGGAGTCATTAGTAAGGTGTGAGACACTGAGAAACTGTGGACTATCTAATCTATTCAGTTCCATTGGAGTTGGATTCTATTCACTAGTAAAATTATTCTAATTATAACGCGAGATAAAGAGCGAACAAAGCAATTGGGACTGCAACTATTTGTCTGAAATCTGAATGTTGACCATAAAATGGGCTGCTGTCGGAGCCCAGGAAATTACCATCGATTACTCTGGGGCTTAGTCCAATTCATGTACTCTGTTGATATTTCCATTCATTGAAATACCAATCGTGTAATAAGAGCCCAAGGATATCAGTGCTATTTTTAAAAAATCTTATTAAAACTGCGAGGGTTAACAGAAAATAATATTTATAATTATAATAAAATTTAAGTATATCTCAAAATATTATATTAATATCTTGGATCTCAATGAAAACGAAAATTTAAATGATTATAGAGGTTATTCAATAATTCCTTCATCTTTCTATAAAAAGATGAAAAATAAGTAATGATAGAGGGCCCCCATCAAGCCTAGCCTAAAGATGAGAGGACTAGGTCTTGAGTTATTTTACCACTATACTACCCCTACACAGTTGTTTAGAGCAAAAACAGGGTAGGTTTAAGCAAATATCTCTCGAACACGAAAACCCAAAAAAGAAATACTATTTTTAGCGTACAAAAATAACGCATTAAGGTTTTCCCAGGTTTGCTTTATTAGTTAAGGTTTGTGCACATGATGTACTTTGGTTTTGTAGCTAGATTTCCGCAAAATTTATGATTAGATTGTGTCTAGTTTCTTTCTTTCTCTTCTTCTATTAAGTGGGTTTGTTAGTTAGAAAAGGCTCTTTACATCAAGGGCCACAGATCCCACTTCTTACTGCAAACTGCAAACTGCAAACTGCAAACTGCAGAAGAGAAAGAAAGTCAAGCAAGTCTCATGTGTGTGGATCAGGAAGGCAGTTCAAAAGAAGATAAAACCATGTACAAGTGTGATGGGCATTTTCCTTTTGTTAGGACCACTTTTTTTTTTTTTTTTCCTGATAATGCCAGCTTAGGGTATTGTGCCATAATCAATTCAAAGACAGTACTATGACCCACCACTTGCTTGGAATTAATCCACACCCACTTTTTCTCTGTAAAAATTGGTCGATCAAACGAGGACAGAGCAAGTGAAAGTTTGTGTCGAATTGCTGTACATAGTGACTGTTTCAAGTTTTAATAAAGTGAGAATAAAATAGAAGAGAAGAGAGGAGAGGAGTTGTGTCAACCACCTCTCCGGAGCTTGCATTCTGCTCAATATAGCCGCATGTGAAAAATGGGAAATTTTTAGCCGTTTGTAACTCTTTGCATATATACCCGGTTGGTTCATCTTAGCGAAAATTAAGCCTCAGCCTATGTGGACGTCCTATCATCCCTTCGAAGATCAATGGACGGTCCTCATTGCTATATAAGCACGGTAAGCATGGAGGAGGCGGACTGAATCCGTTCTCTCGATTAGATTAGTTTAGATTAGTTAATTAGATAAGAGTAGAGGTAGGTTAAAGGGAAAACTACAACAATATGCTTTACTTTTTTTGATTAATTTTTTTAATTAAAAGGGGGGGGGGGTGTCATGTCAACATCTAGGCTCAAAGACGTGGACCAAATTTGCTACCACTTGAAGTAAATGTGGGGAACAAAATTCATGTGAACGTTGTTAACCCTACAACTACCCATATTTCACATACTACATATGGCTCTATTGTAAATGTCTCTGTATATGTCTAACTTTCATGTCAACCTCAAAACCACATAGATGTGCGAATGATTCTCTCTCTCTCTCTCTCTCTCTCTCTTGGTAGATCTCATTATTATTCATGTCATGAAAACAACAACACATGCATTGATGCTAGCTGCATAAACTACACGGCTTTCTTTCCATCACTGTGTATTTAGGAATCATCAAATTCTTGTAGAAATTGAGAATACGTACACGTAATGATATCATAATGGTCGCTTAGCACCATTCATTTTCATGGAGTCGCGTTTTCCTCCCCATTTTTCCACAACTGATTTTAATTTTATAGTGAAAAGGACTTATGAGTTGTGAGTTTAGTAGACAAGTGTACGCTCTAAATAGGGTTTTCCTGCTCCTCCTCCTCCATCCACGTTTTATATATATATAATATCTAATAAAGCTACATAAATTTCAAAATTTCAAAACATGACCCTGAAGACAAAACATCATTGTTAATAATTGCAAACTCGTGTAAAACCAAAGAAAAAAAGTTATTACAAGAGTTTAATGTGTTCGATCGCGAAATCTCAACGACAATAACATAGATCAATTATTTTTTGTGGTCAGTCTAATCATTATCCTCTTTGTTAGATGCTTAGCCACAAATGCAGTATTCCGCTAATATGGCCATATGGGTATATATATATATATATATATATATATATATATATATATATATACCGGGAGAAAGAGAAAAAGGAATGGACGAAGGAAACGTACAAAATGAGAAAAGATGTCTATAAGTGGTCCAATAAGGAAGCCACTAGAAGTACTGCTTTCAGTTTCAGACAACAATAATGTGATGTAATCGCAGCTATTATCAATTGTGCTTTCAAAGTTAAGGAAGTTAGAGATTGAATGAGCTTTTGTTCGTGCATTCATGTAATAATAGCCTTTAATTTTTTTTGTTGGGGGGGCAGAAAATGGAAGTCAATCATATTGGTCGTTTGAGTCCTTTAATTAGATGCTTGTTCTTATTGATAACGTGTTTGATGCAATACAGCTTGCTTTCTATTTGCTTTTCATTGATCTCTTCTCCTCTCACCACTTAAATTCCACAATTGGTATTATTCTTCCTATCTTATTGATCGAAAAATTATTAGGTGAACCATTCAAAAAATATCAAGTATAAACAATATGTAAAAAGTTTAATGATTTTTTGTATATCTAATTCTATTTATCAATTTTTTTTATTTTTTTTTTTATTTTTTTTTATAGTCTAATCTAGACATTCATCTTAAATTAGATCGATAATTTATCATATTAATTATTTAAGGGGTTGGAATAAATGAGGAATGATTTAGACAACCCATCAAACATTATGAAATTTTTAGTAACCAACAAAAAAATTTCTTAAATGTCAAATTCTCTCATAAGTCTCGAATACTTATATTTGTAATCTTTTAAAACACGAGTGCTAATTGTTTTATTATTATTATTATTATTATTATTATTATTATTATTATTATTATTATTATTATTATTATTATTATTATTATTATTATTTATTTATTTAATTTACAGCTAGCAAATAATGTATTTGTCATATATTCTCTATACAGACCTTAATTCATAAGAAAAAACATGGGTAGTGACAAAAATTAAGAATGTCCCATCTTAACATTAACTGAAGATACTTTTGTATTTTCCAAAAATATAAGTATATATATCATCCATCTTGGTCCACACATAACTAGTTACAAACTCTTCTTCATCGTCAAAAAATACAAAATATCAATGGTTGTAAAATATTATTCTTTATAAGGAACATGTAGTTGGTCGGGATTGTGAAACCCAAAATCTATTTGGCAGCCCGTTAATCCGGTTCTTAATCGTTGGGTCACAAGCTACCCGGATATTGCTCGCGGGTCACAATTCATTAGGGTCTGACCTTTTTTCTTGGCTCATATAAAATTAGCACATACGGTTTAGGGTAAATATTATATGATCTCCTTCTTTTGGCAATATTAACTTTCTTTCTCTTTCCTTGCGTGTGAACCATGCGAAGCTGTGCGAAATCTCCTCTTGATTGATTTGTCTTCTCTGTATGTGTATGATCTTTCTCTTATATTTTGATATGTTTTGTTCTGGCTCGTAAGAGATACAGTTGCTCTCATCGTTGGGTTATTGTTTGATTTGTGTTCTTGCAGTTAGGATTCCGATTTAGGGATTTGGTTTCATTCGTGTTACATTATAATGTAACGCCTGCCCTACTAGCTGTTTAGTTTATCAAATATTTTTCTAAGTAAATATATACATCTAGTAGGTGTATTACTTTTCTTATTTTTACAAAATTTTGTTCCTTAAAATTAACTTTACTTCCAAAAGTGGTTTGAAGGATATACATAATAATTTGAAAATATTGCGGAAGTCTTTGTCATAGAAAAGTAATCCCAAAACTTTTTAAATACTTTATTCTTTATTTGAATATACATGTACGTACATACACATAAGAAGTGTCAATTTTTCAAACTCATTGCTTACAGAAATCGGGTCTCATATGTACAATCTCACGGACTGATAGCCTTCATTCGCATGTTTCTTAGCTTACCGCCTTACATCTGTAATTTCCTACAATACATGGTAGACATCTATGAGCTAGAAGCTCAATAAGGATAGTGTCCTACTCACATCACTATTCTTTTTATGACTATCGTGAGTTAGTGCTTTTATGACATATATCTCACATGCATAAATTCCTATCATTGTACATACTTCGGCTCTGAGGATGCTACCACTGACATGTCAACTGACATTTAATCAACGGTCCGCTTATGACCGTTGCAACGATCCACTTATGACCAAAATCTTTAATATCATTTAGGGTCATTTCTGACCGACAAGCGATCCTTCTTTTGACCCGGCAACACCTCACTTTAATATTATGCATGCTTATTCTTCTTATTTATTTTAGCATAGCATTAACTTCTGGAAATATGAACATATGCACTTAATGTTTAAAGTTTGTAATTTCCTCAAACCATCCTGCTATATTATGTTCATTCTAGTTATAATCCTTATTTCTAGCATGGTAATCATAGTATTTCACTTATACTTAGCATGCTATAATTATAATCCTAACGTAAACATAACCGAGTCATCATGCTTAATAATTATTATTATCCTAAATTAATATAATCATAATAATAATAATAAACAAACAATATCTGGGTATTGCAGTGAGACTATATTTACAAAAGTTGGTTGACCGGAGATCTCTTGATAAACTCTTTCTCTCTTTCATTCCCTTTCTCTCATTTTTCCTTTCCTTTCTTTCTTTCCCTTTCTTTCTTTTCTCTCCTTTTTCCTTTCCTTTCTTTTTTTTCCTTTCTTTCCTTTCCCTCCTTTATTCGCATAGCTCTTTTGTCGACTAACATATATGTACATACATATAAGAAGTGCCAATTTTTCAAACTCGTTGTTTATAGAAGTCGGGTCTCATATGTACGATCTCACGGACTGATAGCCTTCATTCGCATGTTTTTTAACTTACTGCCTTACCTTTGTAATTTCCTACAACACGGGGTAGACATCTATGAGCTAGAAGCTCAATAAGGGTAGTGTCTTACTCACATCACTATTCTTTTTATGACTATCGTGAGTTAGTGCTTTTATGACCTATATCTAACGTGCATAAATTTCTATCATTCTACACACTTGGGTCCTGAGGATGCTACCACCGACATATCAACTGATATTTAATCAGAGGTCCGCTTATAACCGTTGCAAAGATCCATTTATGACATTTTCTTTAATATCATTTAGGGTCATTCCTGATCGACAAACGATCCTTCTTTTGACCCGACAACACCTCACTTTAATATTATGCATGTTTATTCTTCTTATTTATTTTAATATAACATTAACTTCTGGAAATATGAACATATGCACTTAATGTTTAAAGTTTGTAATTTCCTCAAACCATCCTACTATATTATGTTCATTCTAGTTATAATCCTTATTTCTAGCATGGTAATCATAGTATTTCACTTATACTTAGCATGCTATAATTATAATCCTAACGTAGAAATAACCAAGTCATCATGCTTAATAATTATTATTATCCTAAATTAATATAATTATAATCATAATAATAAACAAACAATATCCGGGTATTGCAGTGAGACTATACTTACAAAAGTTGGTTGACCGGAGATCTCTTGATAAACTCTTTCTCTCTTTCATTCCCTTTCTCTCCTTTCTCTCATTTTTCCTTTCCTTTCTTTCTTTCCCTTTCTTTCTTTTCTCTCCTTTTTCCTTTCCTTTCTTTTTTTTCCTTTCTTTCCTTTCCCTCCTTTATTCGCATAGCTCTTTTGTCGACTAACATATATGTACATACATATAAGAAGTGCCAATTTTTCAAACTCGTTGTTTATAGAAGTCGGGTCTCATATGTACAATCTCACGGACTGATAGCCTTCATTCGCATGTTTTTTAGCTTACTGTCTTACCTTTGTAATTTCCTACAACACATGGTAGACATCTATGAGCTAGAAGCTCAATAAGGGTAGTGTCTTACTCACATCACTATTCTTTTTATGACTATCGCGAGTTAGTGCTTTTATGACCTATATCTAACGTGCATAAATTTCTATCATTCTACACACTTGGGTCCTGAGGATGCTACCACCGACATGTCAACTGATATTTAATCAGAGGTCCGCTTATAACCGTTGCAAAGATCCATTTATGACCTTTTCTTTAATATCATTTAGGGTCATTCCTGATCGACAAGCGATCCTTCTTTTGACCCGACAACACCTCACTTTAATATTATGCATGTTTATTCTTCTTATTTATTTTAACATAACATTAACTTCTGGAAATATGAACATATGCACTTAATGTTTAAAGTTTGTAATTTCCTCAAACCATCCTACTATATTATGTTCATTCTAGTTATAATCCTTATTTCCAGCATGGTAATCATAGTATTTCACTTATACTTAGCATGCTATAATTATAATCCTAACGTAGACATAACCGAGTCATCATGCTTAATAATTATTATTATCCTAAATTAATATAATTATAATCATAATAATAAACAAACAATATTCATATGTTGCAGTGAGACTATGCTTACAAAGATTGGTTGACCGGAAATCTTGATTTTCCTCTTTCTCTATTTCCTTCCATTTCTCTCCTTTCTCTCCTTTTTCCTTTCCTTTCTTTCTTTCCCTTTCTTTCCTTTCCTCTCTTTCTTTTCTTTCCTTTCCCTCTCCTTCCCTTTTCTCTTTCGTTGCTTGTTGCTGGAATGTGATGTGAGTTAAGCCTTTTATAGGCATGGAAGGTGATGCTTAGTCATTCTTTTAGGTTGAAATAGTGACAAGTGGAGGCCACATGTCTAGGTAATTTCTTCTTAAGGATGACTAAGGATCATAAAAAAAACGTAGCTACAGTAAGAATTAAATTATTTTTTTAATTATTATTTTATTATTACACTTAAGTTCTCATTAAATTTTAAAATTATAAAAAAAAATTTTAATTATTTATTTTATTAAAATTAGGTATATGTGAAAATTAAAATTTACTAATAAGTCCACTTTAAATTTATTTTCCCAATACTATGCCTAATCTAGAAATATTGAGGGTTTACATATAATATATAAAAAATAAGTCCACTTTAAATTTATTTTCCCAATACTATGCATAATCTAAAAATATTGGGGGTTTACATATAATATATAAAAAAACTATGATCTATAGTGTTATAAGTGCCGATCATTTTCGGGAGGCCAAGATGGATGTAGATTTGTGATCAATTTGGATTATTGAATTAAACCACTATAACTTGTGTGTTTCTTTTATGTTTCTGCATTATTAGATTGAATCTTGAATGTATTAATCTACCATAAAACCAGACAATGAATGAACAAATCTATTAGGCAATATTTAGGGTGTTATATTGACTAAATAATCCAATTGGTAAACACTAGAACCGATCTTAAATCACAATAGAATATATATATATATATGTGTGTTTGTGTGTGTGGGGAGCTGTCCGAGTTTTCTAAGAGACAAATTTGGACACAGGCGCATCAAATTTGTAGACTACTCCCTCTCCTCATTGCTTGGGAGTTATGGTTGAGTCGCAATAAGGCCACTTTTGAAGTTGTTAGGATGAGGGTAATGTCTATTATTTGTAAAATTCTCAATTAACTTTTCGAGAAAAATAAAGCCTGCCCGATGGGGTTTTCCAGACCCTCTCGGTTAATGATAGTATGCTTGCCGAGCTCGGGTGTTTGCCTCACTGTCCGCCTGAGAGAAGGGTTGTCATTTGTATGTAGGTTACTCCTTCTTATGAGTTGTTTAAACTGGATATCGATGGGGTATTTAGGTGTAGGGGGCATCAACTTGTAGAGGGGTTATTTGAGATCAGTTTGGGAGTGTTATGGCGGCTTTCGCTAGGACTTTGGATTGCAAGAATAGTTTCCAAGGTGAGGTTTTTAGGCTTTTTTATGGCTCCGAAAGTGTTTATTCTCATTCTTATTGAGAGTGATTCTTGTTATATGGTTGAACCGATTAATAAAGATTGTCCGGATTGAAAGCTCCTTTTAAGCTTGGGATTATATTCAGGGAATATATAAAAAAAAAAAAAAAAAAAAAGGACGAAGCCATGTGAAGGTGGCTTATGCCATTAGAGACAATGAATTAGTAAACAAAGCAATGAGAAATTAAGAGAAAGAGACAGAGTTTGAGCTTAAAAGTTTGCTTAAATCGACTCTAATCATACATATGCATTGTCACCAAGTCGAGGTTTTTGGACATCTTTTTTAATTATAAATCGACTCTAGTTTTTGATCTGTATAAAAAAAATATATCTCCAATTCTTTTATTTATTTATTATTAGTTAAGGAATATTGTTCACATACAATATGTTGAGCGGTAGAAGATTGAAATCGGAATTGCAACCAAATAAAATACCAATTTATTGATTCATCTCAGCCTCCAACAAACCTACTGCCCATACTATTTATAATGCAACTAAGAAGGAGTCCTACGCCAACCAAATTCTAATCGATTACTAACGACTAATATCATGGCAGATACTTAGGATTAGGTCTCTTGATCCTCTTCGATCACATTCTAACATGATGTTTTCTCCACTTTCGACATTGCCATCAGCAGAAAAAATAGCACACAAAATTTATTAAAAGGAACAAAGTTAAAGAATACAAATGGCGAGGGGAAGAAACCAAAACCTCCAGAAAAGCAAAAGAAAAAAAAAACTAAATGTTGATCTTTCTAAAGTATCTTAAACCAAGCTTATCATCAAATAATTTTAGTTGAATGATCTTCGGCAGATCACTACTTAAGAGGAAAGAAAAATCAAAATAGAGAAGTATATGGTAAATTAGATAGAGCATCCGCCACTTGATTTGTTTCC
This sequence comes from Coriaria nepalensis, assembly GCA_027186245.1. Classification (NCBI taxonomy): domain Eukaryota; kingdom Viridiplantae; phylum Streptophyta; class Magnoliopsida; order Cucurbitales; family Coriariaceae; genus Coriaria; species Coriaria nepalensis. The sequence goes on from CP114483.1 coordinate 595,537, forward strand.
CTATAACATGAGTAAGAATGACTTGATAATGCTCAATTGCCTTCATAATTTCCATGATAATATGATGCATGGAAGGAGAAATCTTGTGACGTCCTTGAATCATCTGGACCAAGTATAATGAATCTGTTTCAATGTAAACATTGTAAATTTGTAGTTCTTCACATAAATATAGAATCTTGAGAAGAGTTTTTGCTTCCGCTTGGATGCTTATTATAGTGTCCAAATAGATTGCCAAAACTTTAACCAATTTTCCTTTAATATTTTTCAAAATAATGCCCCCTCCTGAAACTCCTAAATTCCCTTTACTAACACCATCAAAATTGATCTTTATAATATTATAAGCAATTTTACTATATTTTAACAGCTTGAAGTGAAAGGGTAATAATCGTATAAGGAATATTTAACATGATAATAATTTCTTACCAAGATAAAGTAGGACTATGAAAGTTAGGGTAAAAGTACCTAATAGTAAATAAAATATCATTAGTTGCTTGGTTAATGCTGCCATATCTCATGAGGCAAAAGGACAAAGTGAAATGGGAAGCAAGTAGCAAAAGGGGTTCACATCAGATAGTTTTCTACTTTTATTACAAGTGGGGTAGTTTCACTTAAAACCAAAATGGTCCCAGAAAGAAACAGATCGAAAGGCTTATATACATACATATGAAGATGACTGTAATAGAAAAGAGAGGCCGGCTAGCTGTTTGCAGCAGCTAAGCTTTCATGACATGGATGATGATGATTCATGATCACAATTCACATAGCTTTGCTGGTGAGCTTTTAACATGGCCCTTGGGCCCACTTTGAATGTGCCACTTCGTTTGACATTCCCCAAAAAAGGTCACGTTGACAAACATAATTAGTTATTATAAACGTCATCTTTTAGTCATTACAAGAGATGAAAGCAATCGAATTAAACAACATACTTCTCTCTAATTCTGTCTTTCAATTTCTATTTATTATATAAATTTTATTTCGATTATCACTGTTTGATTGATGATAAAGAAAAAGGTGTGAAACCAGGGGGGACATACTTGTCTTGGGACGTGGGATTGATCATTGTAAAGGAAAGGCAAAAGTTAAGAAGTGAGAAGAGATCAGAGAAATATTTAAATAAAAAAAAATCATTAAAATTACTATTTAAGGTATTACATACAATACACGTATACAAAATCGAAAGGACACTGATAACAAAAGAAACCCTCAAAAAGCGACAGAAACTTATTAGGGTCTGGATCATCTCTCTCTCTCTTAACTTTGAACAGGGAAGAACAGAAAACTTTGTAAAAGCTAATTATACGACCTGTGAGGGGGGAAAAAAAGGCTAATTGCGGCCTGGCCTTGGCGGGTAGTTATCGAAAGAAGTGAAAGAGAAAAGCTGCGTAGAGAGTGTGGGGATCACAGTCTCAGAACATGATTACATATCCAGTATTATGTAGTTAAGTTAGGTAAAGATATGGCGTAAGATTAACCATCAAAACTACTGGAATGAATTTTTAGTTAACAAAGGAAAGAAAAAGAGAGTATAATAAGTTAGGGTTTATGCATTTATCTTATAAGTGACGGATGGATGCAGTGTACGTACTTTTGATAGCATTCGTGTAAGAAGGACCACCAACGTTGCTGGTTATAGCAGAATGGCTGCAACTTCCAACAAAGCTATAAAGAGCAACACCAACTAATAGTACATGCCTCTGGTCCTAGATAGAGACATATAGTACTACTTCTTGTCTTCTTCACTGTTTCTTTAAAAGAGAGAGAGAGAGAGAGAGCGTATGTAATTAATCACTCGGTTACCAAGTTGGGTCACTTAATTCCTTCAGTCTCAACCTCTTTTAACTTGATAACGTGGGTGGTCATTTCTAGACTATATATATATTTGTGTGAATGCGAAAGAAGGTACATAGGAAACAAACAAATTAAAACTATGGTGAAACTTAGCTATCCTCTTCCCCTTTCAGGCGAAAAGGAATATACCTTAAAGGGAAGTTAATTGGGTAAATTGAAGTTTTAGCAAAGTTCTGTTTGGTTTGTGAAGTACATGAGTTAATCGATATTAAGTTTATGACCATCACTGAGAGATTAGACGTTGCTAGTCCTAAACAAAAACATTGTTTTAGGTGACATCATACAGACTGCGAGATATATAGCACATGTTTTAGTTAATGGAAGTTTTTATTAACTTCAAAAATGGTAATAAACATCGGATTAATTTTACTTACCCTTAAACTTTCTTTTGATCATCAATCCTATTACGTGGACTCGAATCATGCTCTCTATCCGCATAGAGATCAGATTTGATGCAAACTAAGTATATGCAAACCAAATAGATCAAATTTTGTGATAACCTTAACCATGGTCTAACTCTAAAGTGAAATCTATTTTAGAGATATTTTATTTTACTAGTATTTATAATACATAAATATATATATATATATATATATATGTTCATAAGATATGTTATGTATCATAAAAGAGGTATCATTACGAATCAATTTACATGTTTTATGATTATCAGATGGTATGTAATGTACGTACATGAGTGGGTGGGAGATCATAATAAACCATGGCTTTATGCAAAGGACCACAGCATTACAACTGATATATCATTTGACATTTGACAATAAATTTTTTAATTTGAATCGTTTTTTTTTTTTTTTGAAGCTTTTAAGGTTGATGATCAGAACTTTTTGTTTATCTAATTTCATCTTAACATCAATGATTAAGAAGGTCTTAGATGCTGATTCATAAACAAATGTCCTAATCTAACGGTTTTAAACGTTGAATCCAACGTACCTTTTGCAGTACTAATTAGGGGAGAAGCCGATGGAAAGCCAGTTTCAAAGTTATGGACTTGTCAGGTTTAACTGTTAGATGGGTCATCCCCATTTGTCACTCTCTTTCTCTTTCCTTTTAGGACCCACTTAAACTCCATCCTCCTCCTCTAATCATACTCTCATACAAATCACTCCTCATTCCTCCTCTCTCTCTCCATCCATTTCCCCCTCTTCCTTCGAACCACCCACCCCCGATCTCCTCTCTCATGGAAAAGCCCCATCTAGACAAAGAAACCCATGACTTCATGAACGTAGACTCCTTCTCTCAACTCCCCTTCATCCGCCCAGCCCCGGCCCAGACCTCGGCCCCACCAACGACCAAAGAAAAGCCTATTAGACTGTTCGGAATCGAATTCAACTCAACAACGGACCTCAATCACCTAAACACCACCACTACTGCCGGTACCACCACTGATGAGTCAACAGAGTTAGAAGCAAAAGTTAACCATAACAACAGCAACAACAATGCGGTCAATATAAGCGAGAGCAGCAGTAGCAACAACCGTAGATTCGAGTGCCATTACTGTTGCCGGAACTTTCCGACTTCACAAGCCCTAGGGGGCCACCAAAACGCGCATAAGAGAGAGCGTCAGCATGCGAAAAGAGCTCACCTTCAGTCCGCTATGGTGCATAGCACCTTTCCGGATCCTCACAACCTCTATAACGGCCTTATGAATAATTACCGCCTGACATATCCATCATGGAATAATAGTACTAGTACTAGTCCGGCAGGGAGGTTTTACGGAAGCTATGGAGGTGGAGGAGGGCTGCAGGGCGGTTCTTATAATAACTCTCTGCAAGTAGGACCATTGATAAACGGTAGTCCTTTAACAAAGTGGAGAGTCCCAGCCGTTCAACATGAAAGTAACATTAACCCTAACCATGTTGCTACCTCTATCAATAATTCTTCGTTGCAGTATCCATTGATGGGGATGAGGTCATCTCAGAGTAGTAGTCCACGATACGTTAGTTATAATGATCAACCGACGACAAGCAGAGAAGATCAGCATGTAAGTTTGGATCTTCATCTGTAAATTAATTTATTACAGTTAATTTGGTGAATAACAGCTTAATTAAATTTTTTTTTAATTTTAAATTTTTTAGAAAATTGAATTCCCCCCCCCCCCCCTCTTTCTTAATTTCTGAAATTAATTTCTAATTATTGATCTCCTGCCGGAATTGAAATCTTATATGGGTTTTGGTTTGGATCCCAAATGAGACAATACTACGAATTAGTACGGATCAATCATTATATAGTTGATTATTAGTTTAATTATGCCGATGGTGATTATATTACTTCAGTTCTGAACCAGCATTTGCTTCTCCCCAGTGGAAGCTCTTTTGTTTTTTTTATGTTTTGCAAAATGCATTTGGTGATCTAATCTGTTATATTTTCTACTGCAATTCGTGATCTAATCTGAGTTTCTCGCACGTGGGAAGAATAGAACTTTCTACCAGCTGGGTAACTGCACTAAGAACAATGATTTTCCGGACAAAATTCACGTGTGTTATCTAATAATGATCCATAATCTTGCTTTCATACACGACATGATAGGGCCAGGTACGTACGTACGCAGCAGATATGAGAGAAGTCTAGGGTTCTATTCCTTTCTCCGTTTATTTTCAGTACAGCCATGAGAGAGAGAGAGAGAGAGAGAGAGAGAGAAGCCTACATGTGAATAGAGTACACTAAAGATCGTGTAACATGTAGTATATATATAGCATGTACTTACTTATCATCAAAATTAGGTTAGTGTTGAAATGTATCTATTATATAAACTTGGAAATGTTAAGGTAACTAAATATTGTTCTGTTTTAACCATACAATACCTAGGGTTGAAAGTTAAAACAAACTTACGGTTTCAAAAAATAAAAAATTAAGCTTTCTGTGAAAAAAGAGAAGGTAATATTAAGCGGTCTCTAGTACCAGAGCTTTGTCATGAGTTTAAATCGGAAAAAAAAAAAAAAAGAAGGATGAAGTAGTGGTGATGGCGGTGATTCGTTGAATGTCCGGATGGCGGTGGTATTCTCAAATGGACGACCGTGGTGTTATTGGTGATTTTCAGATGACGGGTTATCTAAAAAATAACGTTTACAAATTTTGAAGTCGGATCTACTTCGAAGAATCACCTGATACAACCATTTGAGTTACCTGGGTCGATTTTATTTGATCTTAGTACCAATGAACTTATTATGCAGGAATCGCTTAGGTATATGTAGACTACAGTCTACAGAGACAGCATTTAATATAACATGTTTTTGTTGCAGAACATAATGCATGGAGAACACTACAATGAACCTGAAAATTTTTACGAAATTTTTGTTGTTTCTTCTATGTCTCTCGGAATTTGTGCTTTTGTCTTACCCTCATCTCCTAACAAGAGCCATTATAATAGTATATTATCATAATTCATGAATTTTTAGGTAGATATATTTTAATCAATTACATGCATAATTAGGTATGATAAATGAGATTAACGTAATCAACCTTACGATAACTAGAAAGGATAGTCCCTCGCACATTAATGTGAAAATTTATGTAAGAGAGAAGGGTATTTTGAGATGGTATTAGGCTCGGGCCCTTGTTGTGTCAATGTCTATGTTCCGGGACTCTGTCTTCCTTCCGTTACAGAGAAGAGCTAGATGATTATAGAAGAAAAGAAAAAAGAAGAAAAAAACACAGCATTACAATTACAAGGACCACCAGAACTGAGATGTCTGTGTTCCTGCTTCTTCATTGATAACCTTACGTTGGATCATTTATGAATTGAGTGAATTGAAGGGGCCTTGGATTTTTCTGTGTGAATAATTCATGCCATTGGATCAATCTTGAAAGCAGATGAATATTAGTATGTTTTTTTACCACTTTGCAATAAGTAGTAACATAAAATAAACGTCTTTCTAAATTTACACACCATGTGCTTACATCCTTACCCTCCTCTCCTCTGTCTGTCTAGGTCCCCCACTCTCTTCTTTTTCCTTTTTTTTTTTTTTTTTTTTTTTTTTTTTCCCCTTTCACCCCCCTCCACCCAAAATAAAAAAATAAAAATAAAAAAATAATAATTTACATCTACAGTCCAAATAACCCCGAAACTCCAGTTTCAAACGCCAATCTGGGTTTCTATGGGTGGGCTGGATACTATAAAAGTAGATAGGTCATCTAACCCGGTCCAGTCCAAATATCATAGTCCATGGACCAGGCCTATTTGGACAAGTATCTGGATCTGGATCTCTCCCTCGGGCCTTGCTTAGAAGCCCATTAGGAAGCCTGTATCATGTTAATTGTTTTCCAATAAATCCCTTATTGGAAACGCATATAAACCCTAACGAAATGTCGTCTATCCCAATCAGTAACTTCAACGAACACCATGCCTTCATTCCTATCCCAACCGTGCGCAATCTCCTCTCTCATCGCCGTCTTTCTCATCATCTTCACCGGCAACTTACCGGTGAAATCCCTAGCTCGATACCCTCACGTCATTGGCTTCCGGTCGCCTAATTTATACCCTGAAGGTGTCACCTGGGATCCATCCTCTGAGCACTTCATCGTCGGATCCTTCAAACACCGCATCTTCTCCTCGGTCTCCGATGCAGGCGTCGCCGAAACCTTGATCTTCGACTCTTCTCTCCCCGAGAACGTCACCATTTTAGGCGTCGCCATCGACTCCGTTTACAATCGTCTACTCGCCGCCATCCACGCCACGGCACCACTCCCCCAATTCAACGCCCTCGCTGCGTACGACTTAAAATCTCTCCGTCGGATCTTCCTCGTCCATCTCCCATACGGCGAGGACAACGACAGCGATCTCCGGCACATCGCGAACGACGTCGATGTAGATTTCAGCGGCAACGCATTCGTCACTGACTCCTCCGGAAACCTCATCTGGAAAGTCAACAAGGAAGGAGAGGCGTCGATCTTCTCGAAATCGCCGATGTTCACCGCCCAGAACTTAGAGCCTCATCCAGTCTACGGTATCTACGGTCTGAACGGCATTGCCTACCTCAGCAAGGGTTACCTGCTGACCGTGCACTCGAGTACAGGGAAGATGTATAAGGTGGATGAAGAGGATGGGACCGCAAGGCTTGTCTTATTGAACGAGGATATGAAAGGGGCGGACGGGATAGCGGTACGAAGCGACGGCGCCGTTTTGGTGGTGAGTTATAACAAGCTATGGTTTTTGAAGAGCCAAGACAGTTGGGGACAAGGAGTGGTATATGACAAAATTGACCTTGAGGAAGAGAAGTTTCCGACGTCGGTTGTAGTGGGTGGGGATGATAGGACGTATGTGTTATACGGGCGTGTGATAGAGGCTTTGAAGGAGGGAAAAATGGGGAGCGAGGAGTTTAGTATCGAAGAGGTAAAGGCTCCAAGTGAGATCGGTGATGAGAAAATCTTGGTTTATGTTTTGATCGGATTTGGACTCGCTTACTTCTTGTTTTGGAGATTTCAAATGCGTAAGCTTGTAGATCATATGAGCAAAAAGACCAACTAAAGGTTTTTATTTTTGTTTCGCTTTTGGTAATAACTGGATTCGGTCGGAACCGTATATAGTGGAACTTGGCCCCCCGTATTGGATCGTGTTTTGCATAGATATACATTATATGTATGATTGAGTTCATATACATTATATGTATGATGTAGTTCTAACCAAGCTCATGTCTGGTACCCTCTTTAATGTAACAATCGTTTTGACATGTTTTTACTAAAATAACCTTCGCATTTTTTATGTTGTAACCATTTCCAAATCCTTTTTATTCATAAACAAATTATGATTCATAAATAAACGGATCTATATGTCAGTAAGGGAAGACAGAGACATTATATTCCACGACAGCATCCCTAGGAGTAAGCCTCATCTTTTTAGCAGTACAAGTACGATTCAGGTCATAAGTTTTGGCCTGTACAAACCTGAAAAACTCACTTCCTCTTACAATCGGCATCTCTCTCACGGCAGAGAACATCTCGTTCCGTCCCAAAATGCTGAAATTGCATGCCCCATTAAACTTGCCTTCAAGAAAGGCAAAGTTGAGCATGGCTAACAATGCAACGGCACCGCTTTGTGAAGCAGAGGAGTACATTCCTTGTGCTCTTCCCACGATTCTCGACTTCTTTTCAGGTCCAATGGTCAAGGGGACGTCCAGAACATAAACTGCACCAAAGTTGGTTTTCGACATGTCGGTTTTGGGTGATATGGCTACTTGAAAAGACGTTTGGTTTGAGCCGCTAACTGTGTCCTGGAAGTAGAAGTGGAAGTGGCTTAGTTTTTCTTTCCTGATCGGTCCAGTCGTTGACTGAGAAAGCCGACGAGAGAAACTGCGGGATGTGGCATTGCCAATGGTGGAGATGAAGAAAACAATGGTGAAATTGGTTAATGATGATGAGTGATTTGGCCATGATGGGATGTATAGTGAGGACTTGGGGGAAATGATCTACTAGCTTATAGATGAATTTGCCTATAAGAACATAAGGTGAAGTTCGATAAACGTTTATCAAACTGAAGTTAGAAGCCATTGGTGATTGTCCAATAAAAGCGAATTTTATACTTAGAAGCCATTGGACATACCAAACGTACATATAACGTTATTAGTTCTTACATCTCCTCATTCCAATTATTACATGATAAATACTAATCAAACATACATAATTTGATACATTGTTATTGATAAAGTTAAGATAATCATAACAGAAACTAATCAAGCTCCTTGTTAATAATGGAAGACATATACATTGTATTCCACGATAGCTTCTTGCGAGGTAATATTTATAAAATCGTCTGTTGCCTGAGAATAACCCCGAGCAAACCTGAAAACCTCACCGCCACCCACAATCAGCATTTCTCTGACGGCGGAGAGAATTTCATTCCCCCCCAAAACGCTTAGATTACTCCAATTGAATTTCACTACAAGAAAGGCAAAATTTAGGACCATTCATATACCGACGTCGTTCTGTGAAGCAGAGGCGAAGATTCCTTGCGCTTTTCCCACAACTTTGGAGTTCTTGTCGGGTCCGACGGTCAAAGGATTGTTCCCTACAAACACCGCACCAAACATGGTCTTCAAAGTGCTTTTCTTTGTAGAATTGGCTACTCTTAGAGTACTTGGATTCTAACCGTGTTGTGGAAGTAGAAGTGGAGGTGTGTCAGCTCTTAATTCTCGAGACCGATCTTGGACGGAGATAGTCAGCGCGATAAACTAACGTGTGGCGGTGACGAGGGCGGAGATTGAGAAGAGAATGATGAAAATGGCAACCATGAAGAGGGAGTTTCTGGCCATGATAGAATGTGAGGAATTAGGAAAGTAACTATCTATATCTATATCTATATATGCTTTTAAAGATTTGTGTGTATGTGTGTATGATATCCCTCAGCTTGCAAACGTTATGGTGAACCCCAGCTCTCTAATTGTAATGGGGTTAGTCCCAAATGAAGACGAAGAGCTCATTTATACTGCTCTCTTTCAGACATACAGAAATGTAAATAGATCCACGTGATAAAAATCACTAAAGATATCCACGTGATAACAAAAACTTCAGAGATACATATGTCTATAAAAATTTAATTCTATGAGCTGGCGCAGGTTGAGTTAGTAAACCAACATTAAAAGTATAATCAAGTCAATAGATTATGTATCATGGGAGAGACCAAACTAATCTCAATCTAACCAGGTGATTAGTCATGATTGATTATCAAATTATCTCACTTTTCTAAATTTAATTTTTGTTTGGTCTCCTTACAATAATGCCTAGAGTGAATTATAAGCTAAACTTGAGTGATCTTTTTAATTATTAAACAATAATTATCTTTGGCTTCTTAAACTAGATATACTTCTTAGCTCAAGATAATCTTATATATGTTACAACGCCTTACAAACACGAACAATCATTATCTTATGTTAAATGAAGCCCCCCATTACTCAGCTGGATGCATGAAAGCAACTTGGGAACAAAAAAAAGGAGGAAAATTTATATGATACTTGCTGAATTAAACTTGCGACCTTTTTTTTTTTTTTTTTTTTTTCTTTTAAGTTTGTTGTTTCCAGTTGGTAGTTCACATATGTTATAGAAAAAGAAGATATTAGCTGGAAGTTTTTGGAGCTAAACAAATTAAGCAAAAAACAAAATTTAGCAAATGGCAAGCTATATAATATTGACCTCCACTCAGAAGTCATTCCCGTACAAAAAATCCTTGTTTACGTTACTCTGCTAATTGTAAGTCTTTCTGAAGAATTCTTGAGCAGATTGGTTTGATTTATTATAAATGGATGAATTATAACTGTAAATATAAGTTTTATAAGTTATATTACCTATTACGAGTCCGTATATACTTGAGATGACTTGATCTAGTAGACAACTTGATGAAACCACCCATGAAAGATATTTGACTTTAGACTGTTGCCCAAATATAGACCGAATAAGGTTGTCAAAGGACGATCCGCTTGTCACAACTTGTTTCAGATAACCTTTTTGAAAGGATTACCAGCTGACAATGGCTTGATCATGTCAAACTCCAAACTTGTAAGCTTGAAATTAGGACAAATGGACAACTAGTCAAAACAAGCCTGCGTTTGAGTTTGTCTTTGTCATACAATGCAGGAAGTACTGCTAATATAGCAGATGTTGATAAGTCGAGTACATCGTATATTGGAGATATTAACTATGTCGCATATTGGAGGTGACGTTCTTGACAACTAAGCAAAACAAGCCTGGGTTTGAGTTTGTCTTTGTCATACAATGCTGGAAGTACTGCTAATATAGCAAATGTTGATAAGTCGAGTACGTCGTATATTGGAGATATTAACTATGTCGCATATTGGAGGTGTCGAGAACGTCATATATTGAAAGCATCGAGTACATCGTCATTTATGTTAGTGGCGTTGAGTACATCACACATCTGAATCAGCAGCTCTTACATGTGTGCGGCTTCTACCATGCTCAGCTGGTTGTTAGGAAATCGGTTAGAGGAGTTTGCAGTTAGCATCCTCACACGCTCTATATGATGAACATTTGTGATTATTAGTATAAATTGTAATCTTGCTAGTAAAAATGAAACTGATTTCTTGTCCTTCTTTAGTTAACAAGAAATTCCAATTACTAGATTACAAACAAGCTCATACTATATTATACAAAGCAAAAAAACTAAACCTAAAAAAAAAAAAAGAGAAACAAAACAGGAATCAACTTCTTGTTCATTGCATTTGCGGAAATTAAGTACATGAATGAAGCAGTTATTGATAAAATCGTAAACAACAATCAATCAAAATGATCGACTTGTTAATAATGGATGGCGTAAACATCGAATTCCACTATGGTATCTAGGGAAGTAAGATTCAAGAAGTAAGTTTTTGACAATACATAACCACGAACAAACCTAAAAACTCCAGTCCCACCAACAATCGGCATCTCTCTCACTTTGTTAAGTACCTCGTTCCGTCCCAAAAGAGTTATGGTGCTCCCATTATACTTTCCTTCCAGAAAAACAAGGTTGAGGGCAACCAACAAACTATTGACTGTTTGTGAAGTCGATGCATACATTCCTTGTGCTTTTCCCACGAGCGTTGAGTTGATTTCCGGTCCGACAGTCAAAGGGTCGTCGTTAATAAAAACCGCTCCAAAAAGGGTCGGTGATGCATCAGTTAGAGGCGATTTGGCAACTTCTGTAGCGGTTGGGTTCGAGCCGCTAACTATGTCGTGGAAGTAGAAGTGAAGGTGGGTTAACTTTTCTTTCCCGAGATCAATCTCGATGTCTGATTGAGAAAGGCGACGTGCGAAACCACCATGTGCGTTGGAGACAAAAGCGGAGATGATGGTGAATATGGTTGCGAGAAGGAGTGTTTTGGCCATGGTGATCGTGATTGATTAATGAAGGAAATTAACTGATAGTATGAGGTTTGTAGTTAAGACTGTAGAGGTACATGTCTTTATATAGGGACCTAAAACCCTAAGGCCGGTCTTTTTTTTCTTTTTCTTTTTTTTTTAAACTAACCAGAAAATTCTTCGGATCAATGACTATAGATTTAAGAAATAGATCTAGACCGTATGATTTCGGATCTATTTAGGCCAACCTAATCTTTATTCCGGCAAGTAAATTTTCGGTCCAATATTAATCCGGTTCCAACTATATCCACGGTTTTAGATTTACTTTGTCCTTTGGTCATAATTATTACAGCCACTTAAATCACTCGATGAAGAGAGATAAAATTTCACTAAATTACTCCAAAGTAGCTAAGTTCTCTCTCAGAACAGGGTGGGATCCACATTAAAAGTCCACCCTTGCTAGGTCTACGCTTACGCCTCTTAAAAAACTATTGTCACATGGGATGCGTACAACTATCGAAGCAAGAGACGTGATTGACATTTATAATTACAATATATTTAGTGTGTTGTAATTAAATCAAATATATATATATATATAGTTTGAATAGATTGGTTTATATGAGGGTGATTTTTCATATGTTATAGTTAAATCATATGCTGCTAGATATTTTTTAGTTACATGTGAAAATTTGTATTACTGCTTGAATTATTATATTTAAGCCAAATTATCATCGTATGTTCTAATTACACATCCATTTTAACCAAAATATTATATACACTAAAAAAAGTGTCACGTGATATTTTAATTTACTAATTTAGAATAATTTTCAAAATTACTTTATGTACTATTTATAAATATTTATATGTAATATTTTATTTTTTATTTTGATTCACCGTAGTGTTATTATTCATATTTAATTTAAACACGGTTATCGACACATAATGCACATGATATTCCCGTTCACGTTGCATTTGCTGAATTTTTTATAACACAAAACGACAATCAATCAAAATGATCGATCTAGTAATAATGGATGGCGTAAACATCGAACTCCACTATGGTATCTAGGGAAGTAAGATTCAAAAAGTAAGTTTTTGCCAATACATAGCCACGAACAAACCTAAACACTCCAGTCCCACCAACAATCGGCATTTCTCTCACATCGGAAGCTATCTGATTCCGTCCCAAAACAGTTATGGTGCTCCCATTGTACTTTCCTTCTGAAAAAACAAAGTTGAGCGCCACTAACAAACTAATGTCGGTTTGTGAAGCCGATGCATACAGTCCCTGTGCTCTTCCCACGAGTGTTGAGTTATATTCCGGTCCGACGGTCAAAGGGTCGTCATTTATAAAAACCACTCCGAAAAGGGTCGGCGATGTGTCGGTTAATGGTGATTTGGCAACTTGTGTAGCTGTTGGGTTCGGGCCGCTAACTATGTCGTGGAAGTAGAAGTGGAGATGGGTTACCTTTTCTTTTCCGAGATCAATCTCGATGTCTGATTGAGAAAGATGGCGTGAGAAACCACCATGTGCTGTGGAGACAACGGCGGAGATGATGGTGAATATGGTTGCGAGAAGGAGTGTTTTGGCCATGGTGGATTATGAATGAAGGAAGTTATCAAATCGTTTGAGATTTTGTAGCTATAGACATATGTCTATGTGTCTTTATATAGGGCCTGAAAATAGTTGTTAATTTTTTTCTACAAAAGGCATGAGGGGTCAGATTCTTAAGCAAATAATTTGTATATGAGCTGTCTCTCTTAACGATGGTGGGCTCCACATTCAATGTCCACCCTTTGAGTTAGAGTGTGGAAGAGAGAGCGCTTTTAAGACACGGGTAACGAGATAAGATCATGGGCTCCACATTCAATGTCCACCCTTGAGTTAGAGTGTGGAAGGGAGAGAGCTTTTAAAACACAGGTAACGACAAAAGATTGTGGGCTCCACATGCAAAGTCAACTCATTTACTTGGTCCACTCTCCCGGTGCTCAAGGAATAAACTATTACTACAAGGGAAAGCATACAAATGTTTTAGGGTCCGATAAATCGAACGAACGAATGATCCGAGTGATTTTTAAATAGATGTTAAATTGGATTTAATTAGATAAATTTAATTAACTTTAATTAGATTAAATTTAATTGATCAATATTTTTTTAATAAAATTTTTAAAAATAATATAATATATATTAAATAATATTAATATATTTAATTAAAGATTATATCTTTAAAAAAAATTATATATATATATAATTAATTGAGAAATTAATTATTATTTAAAAGATAATTAATTAAAAAATTTATTTAAAATAATAATAAATAACAATTTATTAAAAAAATATAATTGATCAAATAAATAAAAAATTGAAAATATTTTTAAATTTAATTAAGTAATTACTTCATTAAAGAAAATAATAATGAAAAATTATATAAGAAAATAAATAAATAAATATATATTTTTTTTTAAGGAAAATTTAATATAAAGGAAAAAAAGAGTTCAATAAAAAAAAAATAAAAGTCAAGAGTTATTTAATTAAATTTAATAAAAATTCATTAATAAAGTACTTGAAAGGAAATTCATTAATAAATTATGAGAAAAAAAATTATCTTAACAAAAAAAACTAATTAAATTAAAATAAAAATAATTTATACTAAAAATTAAAAATAAAAAACGATCGACTTCGATCGATTCGAATATCAAACTGAATATAAATACAATATATCAAATCGACTTAAATCAATATCTATCATCCCTATAAATGTTAATGTCCGATCCCATCTTACCATAATCTCATAATCATAGATGTCATCATTCATTTAAATATCATTTCGATAAATGATTGGATGATGTTAAGAATAAAAATAAAATTTTTAATTAAAAATGAATGACATATTTATAACAAAAAGCATCCCAACCACTACTATCTCCGCATGATACGTTCCATGAGATTAGGTATCCTCGGGTTGTTATTTGTTAATTTACTTTCTGTACAGTTGTAATAAGAATAGCTGATTGCCTATATTTATTGTACCCAACTCCAAATCAATAGGATTGAGTAATTTTTTCTTTAATGAGTTTCTTTATTTTACAGGTCTTACCTATCATATGACGATCGCTGCTATTACAAACACACCCACCGGGAACTAAGTAAACTGCTCCAAAAGTTTCCAACCTACTCATTGAATCTATCGGAATTTCTCTTGTGGATATTAATGCCCATCATCAATTGCCATTGCAATTAACTTGGAGCAACTATCCACTTTGGTGGGCTCAGGTCAAATCATTCCTTATCCTCTACGATCTACTAGGGCATTTAGACAGCTCCACTCCATGCCCTCCATCTGGCATTGACCCTGCCATATCTGGTGAATACACCCACTACTACCGCTAAGATCTCTCTGCCTTATTTTGTTCCGTATTGAAATCTGTCATGCTCATGGTCGCTTCTGTTACAACCAGTCGAGCAGCTTAGACCACAATCCTTCGTCTTTATGCAAATCGGTCACGAACTCGAGTTATGCAACTCAAGGAGGACCTTTCTCTCGCACCCACGGAAATCAATTAGTTTTCGACTTCCCTTCAAGGAATTGAGGCGAAGGTAGACGAACTTGTTGTCATCGACAAGCCCATTCCGGCCGATGACTTAACCCTATACATCCTTAGCATCCCAACAAGCCGTTACCCAGTGCCTCATCCTATCTCATGCAACATTCCGCATGCATCTACAACAACCCTCACATGTACTCACTAGATGTCCACCCATTATATGAATAGTATTTTTCGTCCGAAGTAAATCCATACGGGCACTAAGCACCCACTTCTTGTTCCTCATGAACCTCGTAGGCCTTAAAAAACCCTTAGGGGCGTCTCAACATGTCTGACAAATTTAATGCACTCATTCGCCATGGTAGTGGACTCTTGTCCTTACACATGTCACCAAAATATTATTGGTTGCAAGTGGGTATTTCAAATCAAACGAAAACTAGATGGTTCCATTGGTCGCTACAAGGCCAAACTTGTTGTTAAAGGGTTCCATCAACATCCCGATATTAATTATATCAAGATGTTTAGTCTTTTCATGAAATCGGTCAGTATTCGGACCATTATCTATCTTGTTGTCGTGAAAGGTTGAATCTTATGTCAACTAGATATTAATAATGCATTCCTACTTGAGGACTTAAGTGAGGGCGTATGCATGGCTCAACCTCATGGCTTTATTGATCCTGCCCACCCCACCCACGTCTGTCACCTTCAGCGTTCCCTCTATGGTCTAAAACAGGCTTCGAGGGCTTGGTATCACGCACTGAGCGTTGCCCTTATCTCCCTTAGCTTTACTCAAGCCAAATATGATGTCTCATTATTTATCCTTCCTCGGGATTACTCTATTACATGCTTTCTCATCTATGTCAATGATCTCCTTCTCACTAGTAGTGACTTGCATCTCATCACTCAATTAGTAGGCTGCTTAGGCTCCCTCTTCTCGCTCAAGGATCTCAAGCCATTTACCTTTTTCCTCGGTGTTGAGGTTGTTACTTGCACCGAGGGTGTTCTCCTAAGTCAATATAAATACATCACTGACATCTTACACCATCACAAAATGGTCGAGGCTCGCCCCCTCACCACTCTGATGCTGCCCAAGCAATCTTTATCTCTCACCACGGGCACGCCACTCAATGATGCAACAGCCTACCATTAGCTCATCGATGCTTTTCAATACCTGACCCTCACCAAGCCTGACATTGTCTTTCTTGTCAACCGTCTGGCTTAGTTCATGTAGAATCCGCTCACTGAGCATTGGCTTGCTGCTAAGCGCCCCCTTCGGTATCTCAAGTGTACCATCTCTCATGGACTCCTTATTTGTCGCTCAAACTCTTTCGACATTTCAACTTATTTTGATGCAGACTGAACTTGTAATCCTGATGATTGCACCTCCACGTCAACCTTTGTTGTGTTTCTTGGCTCTAATTCTATTATGCGGAGTACGCGAAAACAACATGCAGTATCTCGCTCATCCACTGAGGATGAATAGTGTACACTCACTTGTCCCACCGCCGAAGTACAATAGATCTGTAATCTCTTCTCTGAGCTATCCATTCCTCTTCGGAAACCACCATCCTTGTTTTGCGATAACATTGGTGCAATTCAACCGTCTCTTATTCCGATCCTGCACTCTCACATGAAGCATATTACCATCGACATTAACTTTGTTTGGGACCTTGTCGCTAAAAGTCTCATCCTTGTCTCTCACTTCAGTATGGCCGATCAGCTAGCGGACCTACTAACCAAACCACTTCACCGATCCCAATTCCAATTACTTTGTAAAAAAACAGTTGCCGATGGATCGCCAATTTTAGGGTGCGTATGAAAATAAGCATCCCAATCACTATCTCCACATGATACGTTCCATGATATTAGGGATATATTCCCTTCAGTTGTTATTTGTTATTATACTCTATGTACAGTTGTTATTAGAATAGTTGATTGTCTAAATATATTGTACTCGATTCCAAATCAATATGATTGAGATTTCATCTTCTATAATATAATGGTGTTCATACATTAATATATATATAATAATATCTAATTTATTGTTTATTAATCGAGTTAGGACAAAGGCCATATATTGTTTTCAAGTCTACTTGTTTCTTTCGGGCCGAAGAGCCAAAATAGGTACCATTTATTGTTTGAATGAATTGAAAAAGTATAAACAATTGCGGACAAAGATCGTTTAATAGTAAAGAGATGGATCTCTTGTTCTATAGTAAAATGATTCGATTCCAACAACATGTGATATTGCGCTTTAGCTTCTACAGTTCTATTGGCCAGCCCATCATAAAGGAATATGATACTTGGAGTGGCTAACCTGCGACCCACGTACCAACATACAGTAGTTTTATTAACGACAAATTAAAAACTTAAAAGAACATAATATTTCTCTTCATTAGTTCTTACATCACCTTATTTCAATGAAAGTAATTAACGGAAGAAGCTAGAAACTAATAATGGAAGACATAGACATTGTATTCCACAATAGCATCTCCAATTTTGTTCATTAAATGTGTTCTCGCCTGAGCATAACCACGAGCAAACCGGAAAACCCCACTTCCCCCGACAATGGGGAACTCTCTAACGGCGGAGAAAACTTGGTTCCGTCCCAAAATGCTTATATTACTGCCGTTGAACTTCCCTTCAAGAAAGGCAAAGTTGAAGACCATTAACAAGCTGAGGTCGTTCTCCGACGCGGAGGCGTAGATCCCTTGCGCTCTTCCCACGAGTTTGGAGTTCTTGTTGGGTCCGACCGTCAGAGGATCATCTGCTACAAACACCGCACCAAACAGGGTCTTAGAGGTGTTGGTCTTAACGGATTCAGCTACTTTTATTGCGGTCGGGTTCTGGCCACTAATTGTGTCGTGAAAGTAGAAGTGAAGGTGGGTCAGCTTTTCTTTCTTGAGTCCAATCTTGGATGGAGTTAGTTGGCGGGAGAAACTAGTTGTGGCGGTGGCTAGGGCGGAGATACAGAGGAGAGTGGTGACAATGGCGGCCGCGAGGAGGAGGGTCTTAGCCATGGCTTAGCTTGTGGCTTGTGATGAAGGGGAAGGAGTTTTTAGAACTGAGGAGCTTGGTTAAGTTTAGCCAGAAGAACGTGGGGTAGATAGAACAAATAGTTAATAATACAAATTGTACGTATTTGGAATAACATGGATTAAGTTATGAAGTCGTTGCAACAACTAATCTAAATTAAACGTGTACTTATCTTAATAAACATGTTTTGCTAAGTATATATAACCAATTAAAAGAACAGACTGTACAGACCAAATTTGTAAGAAAAATATAGTAAGGTTTGCTGTCAGGCTTTAAATCAATAGTTAGGGATTCAAATCTGTTTAAATTAAGATTCTAATTCGATTAAATTAAAGGTAAGTTCGTTACATGACAAACAACTCCGAGATTTTTTTTTTTATTGAGATTTTTTTTTATTGGATATGATGATATAAGGATGTCCCTAGACTCAGTTTATAGCTATAATTTTTCCTCTTCGGGTAATCCCGTGTTTAAGCTTTATACTTAACACTTTAGATTAAACTCTAAACTAATCCGGTAACGTAATGAGTCTTACCATTCCTCCAAAATTTGAAGCGAAAATGCAAAATTAATGGAATAAGTTATTTTTCTTACAACAAGTTAATTAGAACTTCTTATTGCCTTACGAGACAAACAACTACATACAATAGACTGTGTAAGAGGTAACCCAACCAGCCACCTCCTTGCTCATATATGGTACATACAACAGTTATATGCTATTTAGGGCTTAGGGGGTTGTTTGCAGAAAAATGTACAGAAGCAGATGTTGTGATCTTTGCAAATTCCAACGCCATATGGCTCTATAGAACAAGCTTGAATGCATTTCTTATACTTACATTTGTGTGCTAGTTTGATCAGCTTGTGACACGTATGCTCTGGAATTCTTATAGCATTTGCTCTTCCATAAGCTCCTACGGCTGATCCAAACTCTGACCAGACAAACAAACAATAAAAAAAAAAATGAAAGAAAATGAACAAGATTTGAAATCCACAAGTGCTCATTTGTGTGAGAATGGGTAACAAAAAGTACCTGAAGAGAGAAGAAGCAGAAGCAAGATCAGAGAGAATGTAAAGATTGTCTTCTTCATAGCTCTAACAGAGAGTGCCTCTCTTTGAAAGAAACATTAGGATTCATGTAATCATTAATAAGGGGCTTTATGTTTGCCTTGATATATAAGAGTTAGTAAAGAAAAAAGAAGTTTCATCAAAAAAACCAAACTAAAGCAATTCTAAACGGGAACCTTATCTAATTCTATCGTTTGTAGTAGTATTGTTCAAGTTTCTATTCATAAATCGTAATGCTATTTTCACTTATGTATCGTGTTTAATGTAGAACGATATATCTCAATAATATATATTAAATTCACATAATTATGTTATATATTATATATTATATTAGCTTTATATACGGTTGAGATATATCAATAAATAAAATTCTTTTTATTTATTCAAAATGATACCAAGTAATTTATGTTACTCAAAAGCAACAAAAATTTAGGATTTGTTTGGTAACGTTTTTCAAAACATTTTTGAAACATGAAAACCAATTTTAGAGTGAGGACAAGCTTGCTTGGTAACTATTTTTGTGCCAGTTTGTCTAAAAAATGTTTTTCAGAAATCAATCTAAATTTGTGAAAAAAAAACTAAATACATAAATCATGAATTGTGATTTTCTATATTTCAAAAAATGAATTTTGTATTTATATTATTAAAAATTTGATTTTTTACCAACATGAACCAAATGAGTTTAATACTCAAAAACCGATTTCTTATCTTATAATATCGGTTTTTTCCGGGTTGGTTGGTCCGGAAAGTCATGGGAGAGTGAAAAAAGAAATAATATACTAGTGCTAGGATAGAATCTTGTCATCAAATTAATTTTCAAAATACAAAAAATAAAATTTTTTGCCAAACAAACCATTAGTTCCTTGAATGAAAGAAAAAACCGGTCAAAATATGAGAACATGAAAAGCATTTTGGAACTGAAGAATCTTGTAACAACACCCAGTTCACTCTCTTACAGCACATTGATTCTTTTCTTTATCCATACTTCCTTCTTTGTTTGCTCTGTTCCGTTACATAATCAAGATATATATCGTCTACGGCCCCCTCCCTCGTGTTCAACGAGAAGTGCCGTGAGAAGCTTCTCACTATCACCCACTAATGACCTTTTGAATGGTTTGAATAGAATTCAAGCCTCCTAAAGTAAGATTTCACAACCCAACGCGAACTTAAACTGTATTTCCCAAGACCCAACGCTATTTTTAATCTCAAACAAGCATGCAAGTTTTGTAGACCAGGACTAAACACAGAAATTCTGTTCGATGATATATCATCATCAGCCAAAAACTTACCGTACGACAAAAACAAGCATTGAAAATTTATAGATGAATCTCAGAATCCAAAACAAAACTATGTTTAAAAACTCCAAAATGTAAAATGATCTAGGAATATGTTTTTACGCCGAAAATTGCAGCACTTAAAAGAAGGTCCAACAAAAGAACAGAACACAATGGAACAAAACCCACAAGAAGTTAACCCTAATAACCACCCTTGAGGTCATTAACGACGTCATATGGAATGGGAGTGACAGTCTCCAAGGTAGCACCTTCAACCATGAACCCAGGTTTAGGGCCCTCCGGTTGTCTTTTTGTACTGATATTTTCACCCTTTCCTTTGGCCTCGGCCTTGAGCTGATCATTCTTCACCTTCCTCAAACGGAACTCCTCAGTGCATCTTGATGGCTGGACATGCTCAACTCTGACATGGATCCTCTTTCTGATGATCCTGTTACTTACCTGAGACACAAATATGGATTAGAATTGAACCAAAATATTAAGAGCTATAACAGAGTTTAAAAGGCAGTGCAGATTCAGGGAACGCCTGAAGCAGTATGATAAATATATTAAAAA
This sequence comes from Coriaria nepalensis, assembly GCA_027186245.1. NCBI lineage: Eukaryota > Viridiplantae > Streptophyta > Magnoliopsida > Cucurbitales > Coriariaceae > Coriaria > Coriaria nepalensis. The sequence goes on from CP114483.1 coordinate 616,680, forward strand.
ATTGGAAAATTCACAGAACTGGTATCTGCAAGCATTTGAGCTCGCAAGATAGTATCAAATAATTTCCACAAAGGTATGACAGAATCCAATAACCGATTGATATCATTTGCCAGAGAAAAAACATACTGAACTTATTAAATTTGACAAACGTTATCATTCATTTTGCACAAAAGAAGAAAAAACTTGTTGATCATCAGCAAATCACATAGCTCACAAGTAGTCATCAACTCAAGTAATTTAATCAGCAAAAAGAAAAAGAATTCAAATAAATTAGTATTTCCTTCTAGGAAACTATAGGAATAGAAGCATAATTTCAGGAATTCGCTGACAAGTTTATAACAGCGAGTAGTCTCAGAGAATGAAAGAAACTCAACTCAACCATAACCTGTGTAATATAAAGTTACTCCATTTGAAGGTAAACAAGTATCAGATCTCAGCTCTAAGTTCGACAAATGAGAAGACAAATCGTCAAAAAAATGCACACAAATTCCCATTTCTTTGTAAACATGAGTGATGTATTCCATATCAGAAAAAACATCGAAAACCGGACCTGTTTGTTAATCTCAACACCGATGGCGCGTTTGGTAACGTTCCAAACCCTACCGGTACGTCCATGGTAGAACTTGTGTGGCATACCTTTGTGAATGGCGCCATTAACCTTGATATCGACGTAGTCGCCGATCTTGTAGGTCCTCAGGTAGGTGGTAAGGGGGATGTAACCCTTCTTCCTGAAGGGCCTTGAGAAGAGATCTCTTGTACGAGAACGAAGACCATGACCAGCCGGCATTTTCTCACTCGATCCGGTCCCTACCCCTCTCTCTCTCTCTGGAAGCGTGGTAACCCTAGGACTCGGAAAATGGTGATATTTATACCTTTTATAGTTCTGTTTCTTAGGGTTGTGGATGATTTACTACGGACTGGGCTTTACATTATTCCTGGGCCTATATTGGGCTTCATTATGTTTTTTTTTTTTTTTTTTTTTTTTTAGAAATAAAAAATTATGATCTCTCGCTTTCAGTATATTTAGAATTTAGATTAACTAATATAAAAATTATAAAACGAACAAAATAAGTTTTTTTGTTTTCAATTCAATAAGATATGCAAATTCATGTACAAATGAACTTAAAAGAGAGGGGTTACATCCGAGTTGGACTATTTAAGGTTTAAGCCGAATTCGTGTTCGGAAAACACGAACCCTGTTGGACTTTTAATTGGTTTAAAAAAAAGAGTTAAAAAAGTCTAAATTTAAAAATATTTTATAAATATATCTTATATTAAAAAATAAGAAATTTTAAAATTATTTATATGTAATTGTAAATGGTTATTGTAATAATAAATAAGTGTTGTAGATTGATCGGGATTTCCACACGTGTGTGAAGGCGGCATGTGGCGCTTTTGGCGTACTTAACATTTGGTGGTTGATTGATTTAATTTTACTATTTTATTTAAATGATTTATAGATAAAATAATTATTTATGTTGGAGTTTGAATTTAGAAAATTAAAGAATATAACTATTAAAATAATTTAATTATTTTTTTCTAAAAATTATGACTACATAATAAATGTCATTTTTATCTATAAATAATATAAAAACACTTCTTTTTCTATCCATTTTCCTACTATCAAAAATCGACTTTAGAGGATGCAGACGATGATGTGTTGCTCTGTCTCCGTGAACTCTGCATTGAAACATATCTCATACTAGAAAAATTACACTTATCAGATCATTTGAAACATTTATGGAAGCAAGTTTTATCAAGCATGCAAAATGGGAATCAACGGATCACAGATAAACTAAGAAAGAAAACCCTAACCTCAAAAACGTTCGAGAGAAGACGAGAGAGAGATCAGATTTTTGATTAAGTAAGTAACAAAGGTTACCAATGGTTTTGATATGTTTTGGTCATGGGCTGATAAAAAACTATTACCCGGTTGCCTAATAAATGGCCCACATCGAGTTTGGATTTCAACACAATCAAAGCCCAACAAATATAGAAACACTTCTTTTTCTACTCATTTTCCTAATATCATAAACCAAAATTTCACTATTATTTTATGAAATTTTGTAAAATTTTATCATATATTGAAAATTATTTTTATAGTAACTATAAGCAATTTAAAATAATAAAAATATCATTTTAAAAAAAATATATAGTTAATACATATTCCATAGATTATAATTTATCACTTAAACACGTTGGGTTTTTAACTTTTCTGTCACTTAAACGATACAAACTAGAAAAATAAAACTTTGTTCCATAACTCCCTTATTAGAAAGGATAATGCCCAAATTACTCCATATCAAGAGCCATATTGGGTATATATCCCTAACAATGTTTAGAGTGCTGGACCAACAGTACAATTGAAGAAGCAATCGCAAGCATAGTCAGCTCCTCCTCCTTTGCCAACGCATTCATACGCACCGAGTTCATGATGTCTATCATAGCACTTCTTCCCACAATCTAGGAGAGAACATCCTGTCTTGTATAAAACCTCAAAGCACCGTTTTACATGTGCATTGCCAACATCTTGAACTCGAACAGCCGTCACTGCAACTGCATGAGCAAGGAAAATGGAAAAGATGTTTTTTTTTTAAATTTTTAATTAAGAATTTACCAACTGAGATTTAGTGAAACTGAAAGTTGAACCGAAGATCATTCAAAGACCAACCGCATAAAGCAAGTACAAGGAGGAAGCAATGGGAAAGACACAGCTTTTCCATCTTCAACAATGGCGCCTTAGTTAGATGATCAGAAACACTCTGTTGATGCAGCTGTCTGTGTGATAGATAGTGCATGGAAACATTACATGCATGTGGGGTATTTATAGGAAGAAAAAAAAGCTTAAGCATCCAATTAAAGTATGTGTATCTTACAATGAGAGGAAAATAAGGAAAGAAACTTAACGTAAGTTGGCTTTAACCGAGCATAGCAGAAACTGTTGTCTGTCTGGTTTAAAAAGTGCTTTTTGAGTACACGTTTCTCCTACTTATCCTTAAGCCTTCAGTTGCAATCCAGTTTAGCTTTTGGCGGTTTCATGCTTATCTTTTGTTTTGTTGGCTCTGTTCCTTGTATCCAAAAAGATGTACAACTGTTTATTGATGAAGCAGTTCAATTTACACCAGTCTTGATGCTAGAGGAGAGACTATTCGGAATATAACATTCAATTTGTTTGCGGTGACAGGATTCCGGTAAGATTTTGGTCGGACAGGTGGTATTATACACAGTATCTTTGGCTCGCTCAAATTCAGTTTTGGAATTTGGCTTGTGGGATGGAAGCAAAATGGACTTGGCATGTACCATGGGGATGTAAACTATTTATTTGATCGGGAGAGTGAACTTGTAAATCAACAATTGATTGATTAATTTCAATCAAATGGAGGTTTCTCAGTTAAATCCTTAACGTCAACTGCAGCCTCTGTTTGCATCAGGCATCAACCAGGTTGCTGCAGCCTCTGTTTGGTTGGCTATTTTGCAATACAACTTTCATATTTGCAGGGTGATACTATCATTTGATGAAAGATAAAGGGGTAACTTGAAATTTTAGAAAATAAAATGGGTGGGAAGTGTAATAAAAGAAATTTCAGCCAGCTCAAAACAAAACACGAACAGGCACAAGAATATCTAGAGGAGAGAGAGTCAAAAGTCGTACCTATAAAATGCAAGTCTCATCAAATCCGAATCCTCTTCTCTCTCTCTTCTTACTAACCTCTGAAATGAAGAAAGAAAACAAAAATTAAATTACTTCTTCATTTTCTCTCTAAAACCCTAATTAATCGATTTCTCTCAATCTCTTCTCCGAATTCGAACCCTCCTTCTCTCTTGACACGATTTTCGATCAGTTTCCATCAATTTTCTCTCCCCCGAGCGTCTGCTAGAGTATCTTCCTCTGTGTTTCGGCTTGCAGTTCGACCGAGATCTGCTAATTTTTTTTGGAGGCGCTTTCTTCTCATTTCCATAGCTTTTGATTTGCTAGGTTGGATTTGGGAACGTCAAGGCTGGCGGGAATTCGGGTAAAGTAAATGGCGGATCCGCCAGGTATCCGCCCCGTTCGAACCTGTTGTAGTCTTCTAGAAACTGCTCGAGTTGTTGGAGTCTCCGTTCGATTGCCGTTGATTGGGTTGCCGTGCTGTGACGATTGGCCTAGAGTAAAAAAGCATGCTGAGCGTGCTACGCGTGCATTTGCCCTCCGATATTCCCATTGTAGGCTGCGAACTCACTCCCTACGTCCTCCTCTGCCGCCCTGATAAGACTCTCAGCACCGATGATGTGCCGGAGTTTGCTGCAATTGATGGTCACTTCCTCAGATATAAGTGGTAAGTCGCATGACTTAATTAAATAACGTTTGAATGTATTGGAAATTTTTAGTTTATGGTCAGGCACAGTTGTTTTTCTTCAATAAATTCCGTAAAAAAACTTGTCTTGTTTATATGATTCATGATTCTCTCTCCTCTCCATCAGACAAGTTCACGTTTATTTACTGGATTATACTATGGGTTAATCAGTAATGTACTTTCTTTTGTATCTAATGATCAGTTTGGTTGTCTGTCTTGGCTGGTGAAGATTTTAAGCACGAAGGATTGAACGTATTTTTTGGGGTGCATTTGTTAATTTTGACTCCATTTGCAGGTACCGTATACAGAGTGATAAAAAGGTAGCTATATGCAGTATCCATCCTTCTGAGCAAGCTACTTTGCAATGCTTAGGTTGTGTTAAGGCCAAAATACCTATTGCCAAAAGTTATCATTGCTCTCCCAAGTGCTTCTCAGATGCATGGCAACACCATAGGCTTCTACATGACCGTGCTGCAAGTTCAGTGAGTGAAAATGGCAATGAGGAGGATGAGTTATTCGGGCGATTCAATAGCTCAGGATCAGGGTCTCTTAATTCTAGCTTATCTGGTTCCGCAACAAGTACTAGCTTGACAAATGGTTCGGCTCCTTTATACCCTGCAGCCATTACCCAAAGGAGTGGTGGAGAAACTTGGTTTGAAGTTGGACGGTTTAAAACGTACACGCCAACAGCCGATGATATCGGTCATGTTCTCAAGTTTGAGTGTGTTGTAGTAAATGCAGAGACAAAACTACATGTGGGCCCTGTTAACACTTTATTAACTTCTCGTGTGATTCCAGCTCCCTCTCCTAGTCCACGTCGGTTGCTCCCTGTAGGTGGGGTTGATATGATGGGAAATTTAGACCCTGATGGTCGTGTTTTCTCCTTAGGAACTTTTACGGCGCTCTCATATAACATATTGGCTGATGTGTATGCTACAAATGAAACATACGGTTATTGCCCCTCTTGGGCTCTCTCTTGGCCATATCGCAGACAGAATTTGTTGCGGGAAATAGTTGGATATGGTGCAGATATTATTTGTCTACAAGAGGTAAACTCGGTTTCTTTATGCTTTTGATAACCAACAATATTTTATATATGTATGCATGTAATTTTAGTATTACTCCTGAAGTATATCAAGTGTTCAATTTGCCTTTCCACATGTGATGGGTTCATTTAGTTTAATAATCTTTATATGGGAAATGATATTTTCCTAAATACATTGATTTTTTCAAATGTTTGTAACAAGTACTTTGAGGACTCAATCTTTGGGGAGATTATATTTTATGGAACTAAAAGGGGCAGGGACCTCTTTCTCTGGCATATCGATTGAATTCACTGCATGTCTTCAATTCTTTTCTTGATAGGGTTACTTCTTTATCACATGGCAGTTTTACATAAAAGAGATCCTTTTTTGTAACAGGAATCTTTAAATCAATTATATGGGGAGCATGCTTCTGATATCAGTTGGTTTTTCTTAACTCAGGTGCAAAGCGATCATTTCGAGGAATTTTTTGCGCCTGAGCTTGACAAACACGGTTATCAAGCTTTATATAAGAGAAAAACAACTGAGGTTGTTTCTCGTCTAGTTCAGAATAAATGCACATTATTTCCTTGGTCCCATTTGATAAATGTTCTTGTTTTCTTCAGGTTTACAGTGGAAACCCACAAACAATTGATGGTTGTGCAACATTTTTCCGTAGAGACAGATTTGTACATGTCAAGAAATATGAGGTTTGAAGATTTGCATGTTGTTTTGCTTCTTTTTATCACTGTATTCACAATTGACAAGATTTGCGATTGTATGTAGGTTGAATTTAATAAAGCCGCACAGTCTTTGACTGATGCAATGATTCCTACGGCACAAAAGAAAGATGCTTTAAATAGATTAGTTAAGGTGATTACTTGTCATTTATGATAATTTCTTGATTTTTACTTTATTTTATCATTGTAATATTAAAGTATATATAATTATTTTATTAGGATAATGTTGCTCTAATAGTGGTCCTTGAAGCAAAATTTAGTTACCAGGGTGCCGATATCCCAGGGAAAAGACAACTTCTTTGTGTGGTAAGATTCTTTGCTAATTCTATGGTTCTAATTGCTTGAAATTTTTGTTCACATTGACTTTTCTTTTTCCTGGAGTAGTTATTGCATCTCCTTCAAGTGCCGATATGTGACTCTAATTTTATGAATAACTAACCCTTATTTTTGTGATCTGGTCAGTTGTCTAAGAGTAGAAGTGTCCCAGGATATACATCTTCCTGCGATTGATTTCCTTACAAAATTTGCTTCTGTATCTAAAGCTAAAGACCGTATAAAAAAAAATTAATCATGTTGCATTTAACTAAAGAATAAATTAGGGACTACTTGAAGGGGTGTGGAATGTGTAACTTTAGCGAAATTTCATAAATGTTGATTCCTTTTGTGATTTAGGTACACATCCTTCAGTTTCAAATCCTCTTAAGGCCTGTGCATGTTTACCTCTCAGAGCCTCTAGTAACCTATTTCTTTTTCTTTTCCTTTTTTTTTTTTGCCTCGCGAAATCGGTGTTTAGGCTAATACACATGTGAATGGCCATCAAGATCTAAAGGACGTCAAGCTTTGGCAGGTGACTTTTTTCCCCATATGACACCCCCCTCAAAGAAAAAAGTTCATTGGAAACATTTAATCACCATGTTATTCATTTGTATATCAGGTGCATACCCTATTAAAAGGTTTGGAGAAAATAGCTGCCAGTGCAGACATCCCCATGTTGGTCTGTGGGGACTTCAATTCTGTTCCCGGAAGGTGTGTCCATGTCTCTCAATGGCATTATCTATCACTTACTCATTGAACCAACACTTTGTTTTCTGGAAAATTTATTGCAGTGCTCCTCATTTGCTTCTTGCTATGGGGAAAGTAGATCCAACACATCCAGATCTAGCAGTAGACCCTCTTAGCCTTTGTCGTCCCCCCAGCAAACTAATACATCAGCTGCCATTGGTAGGCATCTCCTTTGAACACAGCTTGGAGAGAGTAAAGTGCTAGATTGAAGCTGTATTTGTTATGAATGGGTTTTGTTTATTTTTTTATCTGATGACCCTGCAGGTTAGTGCTTACTCGTCGTTTGTGAGAATGGGAGTTGGTATGGGTTTGGACCCACAAAGGAGGAGACTTGACCCCACAACAAACGAACCCTTATTTACAAATTGCACAAGGGATTTCATTGGCACCCAAGACTACATATTCTACACCGGTGAGTTTCTCCTTCACAGGCCACATTATCTTTATAGTAAAAGAACACTCATAAGCTTGATGTCTCTGTTTTTTTTTTTTTCCTTTCTCTTTTTTTAGCGGACTCTTTAACAGTGGAGTCCTTGTTGGAGCTCTTGGATGAGGAGAGTTTAAGGAAAGACACAGCACTTCCCTCTCCAGAGTGGTCCTCTGATCACATAGCTCTCCTTGCTGAGTTCCGGTGCAAGAATAGACCTAGACGTTGACATTCCAGCTTTTCAGGTAAAACTTATCTTCTTTTTATAGTTGGCATAGTTTTGAGTAGTTAATGTTTTGGCTAATCTAGGTTTTAAACCTTTTATCAGAATTTGTTAATATACAGTTTTTGTTTTGATATGTACTCTCTCTTCTCACCAGCAATAATTATAGCTATTATCGGTGCTTCTAACTTAGTTGAGCTCATCATATCCGATCTCATGCTACTCATTTACAGCGAAACAAATCATCCCAAGTTTTGATATTACTTTTTATCATGTGAATGAAAATGCAATTTACATGGACCTTCTAATGATGGAGCTGTCAATGCTTGTGCTTGTAGTGTTCCTATTCACGAGACATTGACGAAAGAGATGAAGAGAAAAATTTGATGTTTGATAGAGAGATAAATATTATTGTTACAAAGGCAGATCATATCCTCCCCCAACCCAATGCCCCCCCTCCCCCCCCCCCCCCCCCGCCCCCCCGCGCGGATATCTTCATGCAGCCTTTGTCTCATAGAAAGGTTATGATTATGTTATTTAGTTAAAAAAAAGTTGCATCCACTTGTTTTTTTCTTTTCACAGTAGAAATTTACTTGGGATCGAATGGCGAATGCTACTACTCTTACTTATCATCATGTTGTATTTTTCCTTGCCAACAACAGCATATGACCCTAGTGGCTCATTTTATTATAAGTCACTATGCTGAAGGTTGATATGGTCTTGGTAAAGGAACAAAGAAGGTGCTCATTCCATAATTAACCGGCGAGTAAATCATCCGACATATCGATCAGTATTCAAAACTGTTTAGTGCAAGTCCATTGAATTGTCGCTTTTTCACCAATAACAGGCCAATGGAAAATCATCTCCTCTCTAAGCTTCCAAGGTTGTGATATACCACCCCTATTTCTTCCCCACAATTAGCTTGTACAAAGATCATATCTAAGAAAAAATATTGTGCGAAAAAGGAACATAACGAAACCTTGTACGACCTGACTTTCTTAACAAGATCAAAAATTTGTAACTGGAAAATGAAATTACATTCCGTATGTTATGCTTTAAAATGGTCATACATATGGCCTTCAGGCAAATAAGCTTGCTTAGCAGGTACATTAATTGGGGGAATGCTAAAATATTAGCTGTGGACTTTGAAGCACTTTATATTTGGAAACTGAAGTAGATCATCCCGGCCCGTCTCTACAAAAAGTTTACAGTTAGGAGCTTCGTTCCAGTTTCAACAGATTTGAACCAACAGTTGCAAGAAAAGGATCATTACCTTAATTCCTACACGCCCATTCACATCAAGGGTTGCATTAGTGTTTGAGCAATACCTTGAAAGTGCCTCCAAGCACTTATCAGTTGCACCAACTATTCCAAAGAAGCTACAAAGTCATATACAATAGAAGTATCGGAACCATTTAAACGAATGGAAAAAAAGAAAGGATGAAATGCAAGTTATGATCACAGTTTACCTGAGAAATTCAAGAGCGGTGCAGTTTTCTGCAATGGCTATAACACCCGCATCAGGGATGCGTGCACACCTATTAAGAAAAGAAGATTGATTTAGTAAATAAAAATTTTCCTATATTTTTTAAGGTAGGGAGCTTCGATATAATTACCATGTCGAATTAAGAGAGACCAGGTTCTTGCATCTGGCTACAAAGGAGAGTCCTACATCTGAAAGATTCTGAATATCAAGATTTTGATTAGGATTACTTTCCACTTTGGTGCAGTGTTTTTCAAGCAACCGGAGACCTTTTTACCTGGGCACCACATAGATCTAGAAACTGCAGGTTTGGAAGAAGTGATAGGCTCTTGTAAGTTGCATCAGTGAACCTGAGGAAAAAAAGGGCAAGTTTATCAGGTGAGCAAACACAAGCAGGGATCTAATCAGGACAGACAGGTGAATCCATTGCATACCCGGAGAGGGCATAGAGATTTAGACTTTTCAGGGAGGAGCATTTTCGCAATATGTACTGCAAGTCATCAGTTTTATGCACCTGCAATAGATACCAAAAGTCGTAATGTAAGCACCAGAATAAGGAACATTTTTATGTTAAAAGCAACAATTTTAATAGATGATTTTGTCATAAAACTGGTAAAAAAATATTTCTCTCATCCTGAGGAAGAATGTACCTGGTTCAGGTCCAGAATCTCCAACTCTGGGTAATTTGCAGCAAACTAATTCCAAACTCTTTCCGGTTATATTCTGTCATTACCCCATCAGAGGCTTCCATTAAAAGACAATCCTTCAAGATATCAAATATTATAAGCCATGGCCAATTTTGACGAAAATGTGTATGTATGTAAATATTATAAGCTCCCTACTGTTTACATGGATAAACAGAACCCTGTTATCAAGTACCTTGCATCCACTTAAGTTCAGGTGAACTATATGTTTACAGTTCCTCACGAGATGCTCTATGCCCATGTCTGTTACCCTGAAGGTTAATTGAGATCTTAAAACCCAGATATAAGTTGAAATCTCATAATACATTACAAGACCTCATTGCCTTAAAGTACCTTACATTCCAATAGAGAAGACCTTCAGCTAGTACAAGAAGTGGTTATAGCACCAATTCCCTGATCAGAAATCTTCTGGCAGCCATTGAGATTAAGACACTCGAGGTTTTTGAGAGAATCGGAACACTGTTGTGCATCCAGAATTATAGCGCTGGAATATATAGACAAATGCAAATATCTCTAGAGCTCTTTAATCTGAAGAATTTATAACACAACTAAGAAAGTATCTACTCCGTAAGGAGTTCAAGATGCTTGTCTTCGACACCTTGTGCAAATTCAAGATTTATCTGCTTAACATGTCGATACCTTGGCTATCAAAGAAAAAAAAAAAGACACCCTCATAAAAGATCATTACAAAAGTCACTAATTAGCTCTAGTTGAAAGAAGAAACTAAAGTACTGGATTTCCAGTTCCCCGAATCCAATGATGCATCTCTTCTCCTCATTCTATTAGAAAACTCCATGGCTCATTTTCCTTACAAAATAATAAGAAATCTTCCATGTGCACCGGACTAAAAGTTTGAAACAAGAGATTATATGAAACTGGGCATTCATGAATCCTAATGAAAATCGCGACATTTGCAACAAAAAAACTTGCAGAACTACCAGTGATAGAGTACCTACGAGTTGCTTTCCAGCATTGTTCATCTCACGCAAATCAATAACCTTCAAGTAAATTAAGCGGGGAAAAGTAAAAGACGAAGAAGAAACATAAATCAACCTAAAAGCGAAGAGTGAATCAAAATTATTCAATAGGAATCGAATGTTGGATGAGAAAATGAGGATAGTTACCGGCCAGAGTGAAGGATAAGAAGTGAGGGTCCGATAAATCCATGGACTAACTAACAAGAGAGAGATTAGGTCTTTCTGAGCTAACCTCGAGCTTACGATCTTCAGAACCTTAGGTACAGTTTCTCTAGTCCATGTCTGCTCCTCCTCCCCTGCTTCTATTTCTTTCTCTTCCATTTACTTTCTCGCTCTTTTTTTTTTATTGGGTTGGCTCAACCTTTCTCAGTTTATATAGATGTAAGAGAAATTTTCATTTTGGTCCTTGTATTTTTATATATTACATTTCAATCCCAAAACTTTAGATAATTTCCATTTGTTAATTTTTTTTCACTCTCTTTTATTTTTCTATAATTTTTATCACTATATAAAATATAAACTGAAACTTTGAATTGAGAATCAATTGGACTTCTGACCTACCACTCTCATATTAACATATATATAGGGAAATTAAAAAAATATATATTTATTTAAGCATTGCTTAATGCAATTTACTTAAAATTACAAATAAAAAAATAATTTTTTATTTAATTTTTTAATTGTCCCATTTTTCTTATAAGTTCAGCTAAGTAATCAGAAATTCAGACATCTAATCACTTATTACAACTGTTAGAAATTTGATGATGCATAGTTAAATTTAATGTTTTATTATTATTATTATTATTATTTCTTTTTAGCTCCTTATTTCCTCCCCTTCATGACATGTTTTCTCAAACCTGGAATACGAACATTTGTGATGTAATCTTTCCAATCTATACTCTGTACATCAAATCCAAAACTGTACTTTTCTTCTTCGTTCATGCGCTCCATTAATCTCTGTGTATTGCTGTTATCAAACCTGCCAAAAAATATGGAAGGATTTGAGTTATTAATGAACTAAGCTCATAATATATATATATATATATATGTGTGTCACACTTAGTTTATATTTTATACCTTCCACCATAGAATTTGTATGGCTCATATATTTGAGCCAAGTACTTAGCTTTCTCTATCATCTTTCTGCAGATGATTTTGAGTTTCCGAGAAAGCTTCGGGTTCGGGTCAGATATATTCGTTAACCCCATTCGGTGAGTGGCAGCATCTCTCCATAGGTGGTCAGAGAACTCCTCCTTGGAGTTGAAAAGCTTCATGCATGAGACATGGATTGGTCTACCCAGCTTTGAATCCAAACTTGGTGTAGAATTGTAATGCTCATAGAACAATCTTAACAATGACACGGAAAACTATTGGGTTCACAACTGATGAAGCGACTTGGAAGATGTTTATGCCTGCTCCATGAGTTGCTATTGCCGGTAAGATTGCATTTACGACCATGTCAGCCGGTATCTGTAGAAAAAAACCAGCGATCGTGTAAAAACATGCATTGTTAGTTAGCTTTTCGGTACTTTTCTCTATCTTACAAGACATCTTTTTTATTATTGGGTTTAGTGGATTCTAATTTTTCTCTAAACAAGATAATAGGCATTAGTATTACTCTACTTACAATGTATGCATACTTGAACTCACTTAAATTGGTACGGAGCTTATTTGAAAAATGGAGAAGAATAATGTTCTAACTTTTCTTTTGTTCTGTCTGTGCATTTGAGAAAGCTTTTAGAGCCAAAGCTTCTATGATCAAATGGGAAGCTTATATGAAATGGGGGGATCACGGTCATGTTCTCTTTTTTCTTTTCATTTGCCACACTCTCTCCCCTTGCAGTATAGTATAAGAATTGTGTATATAGAAATTAGTCATACATTTGATTGATTAAAAAAACAAAAAAATCAATTCGTTCATTCTAATATATTGGATTGATTCACGATCCTTAAGTAGATTAGATTCATTAAAATAAAATTTAGGGATAAATGTTAAATTTCAATATAATAAATAAGTATTCGTCACATTAATTAAACTACTTTAATTTTAGATATATTCGATAGATGTCCTAGTATCATTATCTAGAATAGACGTGAAAGTAAGTAGGATCGGATAAAATTATCATTTGGATTGGAATAGGGTAGTACTATTTCCGATCCTAATTTTCCCGATTTTCGGTACGAGACTAATATAATTAGTCTCGACTTGGTACCCGATAAGAAATAAATTTGATGAGTTTAGCAATTGACCAAGTTAAGCGGCTGAAGAGATGAGCTGAAAGAACAATGTTGAAGATGAGAATGAAAGCATATAGAAAAGTCATGATGAATGTAAAAGGAGGAAATACAACTAGTGGAGTGTGGAGCATCATGGCTGAAACTTAGGGAAGTCAAAAGTAAAATGATCCCCTCAGCCTCATCTACGCACAGCATCATAGCTGAAGCTTTCATAAGGCCTATAGAACATACGGTACAGAAACACTATCAACATAAGGTACATAATATTAGATGTACTAATTAGAATTGGTTTTAAAGTTGGTCCGAGTTCCGTTCTCAATCTCTAATAACAGATGTCGATTCATTACTAAAATTTTTATCGGAATTGAGAATTTTGTTCACCTTTAAAAGAAAGAGATTGGGTTAAGATCATTTTATAAATTTTAGCTCAATAAAATTTATTTATATTATGGGAATATAACAATCACATATGAAAAAAAAGAGAAGACTAAGTAAAACGCTAAGAAATTCTGACACTTAATTACTTTATTACAATCGTTGATAAATTTGATGATGCCATTATATTATATTATATATGTTCTGAGCTTTTTTACTTCCTTCCCTTCATGACATGCTTTCTCAGACCAGGAATATGAACATTTGTGATGTAATCCTTCCAATCTATACTTTGTACATCAAATCCAAAACTGTACTTCTCTTCTTCGTTCATGCACTCCATTAATCCCTGTGTATTGCTGTTATCAAACCTGCCGAAAAACACGGATGGATTTTAATTGTTAATATAGTAAGCTCATATATGTATATATCACACTTAGTTTATAGTTTATACCTTCCACCATAGAATGTGTATGGCTCATATATTTGAGCCAAGTACTTAGCTTTCTCTACCGTCTTTTTGCAAATGATTTCGAGTTTCCGGGAAAGTTTCATATCTGAATCAGACATAGTCATTAGCCCGGTTCGGTGGGTGGCATCTCTCCATAAGTGGTCAGAGAACTCCTCTTTAGAACTGAAAACCTTCATGGATGGGACATGGATCGGTCTACCTTTAGAGTCCAAACTTGGTGAAGAATTGTAATGTTCATAGAACAATCTTGCTAGGTCTTGGAAAACTAATGGGTTCACAACTGATGAAGCAACCTGGTAGATGTTTATGCCAGGCTTCTGGGCTGCGCCGTGAGTTGCTATTGCCGCTAAGGTCGCATTGACGACCATGTCGGCCGGTACCTGTAATAAACAAGACCGTGATAAGACATGCGTTATAAGTTACATGGCATCTTGTGCCTTGTCAGAACAGACATTATTACTTACAATGTCTAGTACTCCATTCGGGTCTGCCAAAAACCCCGTGAGCTGCCCATTTCCATAGTACAGAACTATTGGATCCATCATCCTGAGAAGAGAAAGAGAGCAGTAGGGTTTATTATTTTCATCATTACACAAGTAACATTTCTGCCATGCAATAAGAAGATTATAATTTGTTACCTATTTCCTTCCATCCACCCAGGGAAAGGTTCTTTGCAAGTGCTTTCGACCACGCTCGGTCGAACTATGACCACCGGAATTTCCCCTCTCATTTTATCAATCATCATTTCTCCCATCGCCTTTGTAAAAACATATGTATCTTGCCATCCAAACGTATTCGCCCTGAAAATTTTATATGTGCATTCTTTCTGTTAATCAAGTGATCATGGAAATGAAAGAAAATAGTAGTAATCATATCGTTCGTACCTCTGTGTACCGAATTCCTTCATCTTCTGAGCGACTAGATTTTCATCGTCGACGGCATCTCTATAATCGGAAGCTAACTTGATCTCACCATCAATATCCAAGGTTAATGGTGAGCCTTCATGAGAGAAGAAGTTAGTCTCATTTGCTATGCTATCTCCTACCCTGAATGCCTTTTCCATCACTCTTCCTTGCCTTTGTCCATTCACATAAGCTGCATATATGTTATAATGTAATAAGGAAAGGGACAACACAGGAACCATAAGATATGTCCGCAATCCCTACACAGTTGACTTTTTTTTGATTCTGACGATAATAATAAATAAATAAATAAAGATAATCTCACGAGTTGAAAGTCAAACGACCTTTTTCTAATCAACTGTTAGCTATACACTTATGAAACTTGCAACTACGTACTTTTTGTTGTAGTTACCTGTTGAAACTTGCAAGAACAGCTTGAGTTTCTTGCACTTTTTCGCAAAGCTCATAACATGAGATGGCCCTCTTGTGTTTATATTAATGGCGACATCATACCTGCACAATTTCACTGTCTCAAAATTGCATGCATGTATGTACTTAGATAAAGGATACGTACAGAGGTGGGTCCCAAAATTGATTAATTTCTGAAACATAACATATACTAACCTTTCATGAAAAGTTGTATTGGCGGCTGAATTTACAATCACATCCACTTCATCTGCAATAACATCAGCGATGCTTGGATCTAAACTAAGGTTTGAATCACTGACATCGCCCACGACAGGAACCAATTTGCTCAACATGAAAGCTTGATACAAGTTTCCATGGTGTTGTCGTATACGCATGAAAAGCTCTGCATTTATTATCTAAACCCAACAGTACCATAAGAAGAACAGACTTGTGTTATATTTTAAGAGAGGATAGATGAAAGAAAAGCATCATGTACCTCATTCTTCAATCTTTCCATTGCAGCTTCCTTGTTTTTCGCCTTGATCAACAGGAAAATCTTACCCACATCTGGCGCTGTCCTTAATATCTTCTCAACAAGAACTGAAAATATTTTAACCCAATGAAATAAAGAGGAAAAAAAAAAAAGTGAAGGAAAACTAGTAGATGAAACCATAAAATGATGACGAATTTTATATACACCTTTAGCAAGAAACCCAGTTGCGCCAGTAATGAAGAACCCTTTGCCTCTAAGAAACTTAACAATTCCAATACCCTCATGCACTTTTTCAAGAACTAACGAAGTAGATGCTTGTGATGATGATCCAGAAATATCAGAAGAGATCAAATCCTTCACTATGGCATCATCACTCTCTTCTATAGTAGTTGTTGTAGTAGTAGTAGTACTTGGAGTCAAAACCAAACTCCCGCTACTTGCACCATTAATTTGATGATCAGCATTGATTTGAGTAGTAGTAGCAGTATTAGTGCTACTACTCAAGACAGAATAAAACCCACCACCACTTTTCATAGCTGCATTGAAATTGACATTATTTCCACCACCCACTTGACAAGAAATCACACTCATCATCTTTTTCCTCCTCATTGAACACTTTTCTCGCTTGCCAAACACCCTTATGGACTTATCAATGGGTGCAAGTGAGAAAGCTTTTAGTGACAAAGCTTCCATGATCAAATGGATACGTCTTCAGTCTTAATCTTCTAGAAAATAGTGTGAAAAAGTAGAATAAGATGCAAAAACACAAAAAGTAAAGCAAAACTAGGGCTATCACAAGATGAAGTATACTATTTGCAGTTGAGCACTTGTTGAACGGATGAATTAGTACTTAGTAGGGATAGAAAAAGCTAGTAAACTACAAATTGTGAAGGATGGTCATGTGTGAGAAGATCATGAGAGAGATGGGTTTGGTTTAGTTCACAGAGAGAACTAAAGAAGAGCCAAGGATGAGTATGAGAGGGGGGAAGAAGAGAAGTGGGGTGGGTTTTAAGGAGGAGGGAGATGGGTGTTAGGTGAGATTTGAACACACGGTTTTGTTCTCTTTCTTGCATTGAATTTTGACGGCTAAGATGGTGGATGGTGGGAAGTGGGGAGGGGGGAGCTCTCTTTGTCTCGTTGGTTTAATTACTATTAAATAATATTAAATTTAGGGTCGTTTTGTTATAACCTATAGTTTTGATTGAAATATAATACATGGGAAGAAAGAGTGTGGTGTTACTACATGCCTAAAACTTCGCATGCACATTAATTATGTTTCTTTTCTTCAACTAATCGCAAATTCAATCAATTTGCAAACACTTTCTAGCCCAAACTCACACTTGGATTGATACGTAGGGAGTTAAATTGTTAGTGTTCGTCCTTGCTCATTATCGTGACAAAAATTAATACGGGGGAGGTATAAGATATATACTTAAAAAGATGCATTAGTATATATTTTTCATGAATATCAAGTGAGACTCATTTTGATATTTTGTATTCAAAATTTATCGATATTATGTTTTAATATCAATAATCAATTAATTTTAAAAATAATAAACATTAAATTTTGAATATCAGTACGGATTTTCATTTGGACGAAGGGATCCCAACTATTAGTATGCTGCTCCAATATTAAATAGACCTACAAAAACAATGGTAAGCGACAACGCCGTGATGACGGCAGTCTATCCCTTCCAATAATCAAGTTAATACTAATTTTTAGAGAGTTTGTAGGAGACAATAATCAGCGCAGTGTGTACTTTCCTTCAACAATCGCGTTGACCCATCAATAGTCAAAGTGCATCTTTGATGTCGGCAACTTTGACTAGAATTGGTACACGTATGGCAAAATCCCACTCTCCACAAGAAATATGTGATGGTGGGGATCATGCCTTGCCACACGTGTTTGATCAACTGTCATAGAAATTGGGTCTAGGAAACAACCAGCCAGCCCATTTAGTAGCCCAAAGGAGAAGCATATACTGTAAGTGGTCCTACAAAGGAGAAACAAGTCCACTACCACGACCCGACTCAATCTCACGTGGGCCATATCACTTTGTGTATATAGACATATATAAAAGAACAGTTTTGTTACTGTCTTCTAAGGCCCAAATGGAAGCTGAAAACAGCCCACAGAGAAAGGCTCAAGCTTGACAGCGCGAAAAACCCTAAACCTTAGATTAGAATCATCTTTTATGGAATCCGAGACATATCGGCCATTTCGCCCGATACGCAATTTTGATCCTTGCCTAGAGTTCCCTCGTCATATACTCACAGCAAGAGGCAGAGTTTTGCTTCGAGCTGCAAAAATGGCGGCTGCGAAGAAAACGGAGAAGAAGAAGTCTTCAGGCGGCCCGAAATTCAATAAATCCTCGAAGAAGCCGTTCAAAACGAAGAAGGATATGGGCAAGGCTGTGAAGTCTGAAGCTGTATCTTTGCAGCTTGAAGACGATGTTCCTGACTTTCCTAGAGGTTTGGTATTCATTTTAAAACTTAAATTTATGATATTCTAATCTCTGAGCTGGTTTCTGATTCGCTGAACTATACTAAATAAATTCCTTTGGTTTGGCATTGAAAAGTGAAACTGACATGGAAAAATTCACTCATGCACTTTGTGGAAATTGAACGGAGATTACAATGTCTGGTCTAATCTTTTCTGTCTTACATATTTAGTTATTTATCGCATTTCTCAGGTGGAGGAAGTTCTCTTAGCCGAAGAGAACGTGAAAAAATTTATGCAGAAGTAGATGAAGAGTTTCAGACTGAGGGTGCAAAGTTTATTAAGAAAAATGGGAAAAAGGTGAAGAAGAAGAGGCCACAGACGGAGGATGATTTGGGCACTCTTTTCAGCGATGGTATCACAGGCAAACTACCCAGATATGCAAATAAAATAACGTCGAAGGTATGACATGAGAACTAAACCTACTTCCATTCTTGATTGTTGGTTGAATGGTGGGATGGGTAATGGGTATTATCTTCATATTACGATTGATTCTACCTTAGTAGTTTAGTTTTGTCATGACAAGTATTCTACTTTACAATGTTTCCTGATGAGAAAGTGTTTCTTGTGGGGGTCAGTTCTTCCTGTTCAATGTGAATGTTTCCTGATGCTCTATGTGTTCACAGAATATATCTCCGGGAATGAAACTTTTAGGGGTTATTGGGGAAGTAAATGAGAAAGATCTTGTCATTAGCCTTCCTGGAGGCTTACGTGGCCTAGTGCGTGCTGTTGATGCTTTTGATCCGGTTATGGATGATGAAGTTGAGGTATAATCATTCTTCCATCTAAGAGGCTCGTGTCTCTTTCCATATATATATATATTCCGTTTTTTACTTTTTCCGTGTGCCTTCAAGGTGTTTTTCTTTTATTTACCAGGATATGGAAGACACTTTGCTTCCTACCTTCTTCCATGTTGGGCAGCTGGTTTCTTCAGTTGTGTTGCAATTGGATGATGACAAGAAAGAGAAAGAGAAAGGGAAGCGAAAGATCTGGCTTTCTCTACGTCTCTCTGTGCTGTACAAGGCCTACACATTGGCTGCACTGCAAGAAGGGATGGTATGCCATTTTGTAATGCATCAGCATGATCCATCTTTCCATACTTTTCCTTTGTTGAACCCTTTTAATCGATGATTATCTCTACGCTTAGTGATAAATTTACGTGGTGTACTTGATATGAAATATGAGAAATCTCATATGGACTATGAAAGTAGTGGTTTGATATCGAGCTAGGTATAACCAAGTTTTGTATAAGCTAGTAATGTTTTAGACCATATATTATTACAAGCACTTAGGAGCTACGCATTTCTTCTGGCTTTTGTTTGTAGCCTATAGTAATTATCTTTTTTGCGCCCTTTTAATGCTATTCAAGTTTTATTCCTATTGAAAGATTTGTGCATGCACTGATTATGACGTTGCTGATAATTGTTATTTCAGATCCTCACATCATATGTGAAAAGCATTGAAGACCATGGTTACATTCTTCATTTTGGTGTGCCTTCTTTTTCGGGGTTCTTACCAAAAAACAGCCAACCAGGTAATTGTTTAGTTAAACATATGTCTTTCCTAACAACAAATGGCTTGAATAAAAAAGATACATGCCAGTTATACAGTATGCTATTATTATTACACAATTTATATATCGAACCTCGAAACACATGTCGCTTTGTCCCTTCTTTTGGAAGTTATGCTGAGAGTGGCAGATAGTTCTTACATTGATGAAGCATGTGCAGTGGTCAGGGAGGAAACATATGCTCTTTGCTTTTATCTTTTCAGTGGCTTTTGCAGACATTTGGGAGTTGTCTACCCATGTTATAATGATGAATGAATGTAACAGCTCTAATGATCTTGGACTCTTTATTACAATGAATAATGACTTAAAACTCTAAGCTGGATGCCTCTCTTTCAATACTTTCTGCTATCCCCATAGGCAGATGAGTACTTCCCATTGTTTTTTCATACCAATTTTTTGTAGTCAGTTTATGACCATCTTCTACTCGTTTTCTTGACTCACCCACCACTTGTGGTATCTGCAGAAAGAAAGGATAATGATGTGCGTATTGGGCAACTTGTTCAAGGTGTTGTCAGAAGTATCGACAAAACCCGCAAAGTTGTTTATCTAGTTTCTGATCCAGAAATGGTGTCAAAAAATGTGGTATGCCCTGTTCTGTCTTTCTCTTTCTTTCTATCCCAAATCCCCTCTCTCTTTACAAAGTGCTTTTCTTTTCGGATCAGTCTTGAAATGTCCCTCTAATTTATGATGTGATTCCTGTACAGACAAAAGATCTAAAGGGTATTTCGATGGACCTTCTCGTTCCAGGCATGATGGTTATTGGTCGTGTACAGTCAACCCTTGAAAATGGGGTTATGTTATCCTTTCTCACATACTTCACTGGAACTGTAAGTTCTCTTTTGTCTTTGTATTTTCAGATAGTAATGCAGAATGATAGAATTAAGATTGTGACTAAACATGCTTTGGTTCTGTATTTATTGATTTTTTCTCACTTTGATTTTTCTCTATTGTATAGATTTTAATATTCATATTCCATATTTGCAGGTTGATATGTATCATTTGCAAAATAGTTATCCCTCTAAAGACTGGAAAGATGATTACAACCAAAATAAGAAGGTAAATTTATGTGTTTACATATTCTCAGTTCTGTATCATGTGTCACATCTTGTTTAGAACTCATTTTGATGCAACCACTCAGCACATATGTTGACCATCTGTGTTCCTTTTTACTTTTATTGACTTCATTTTTCTGCTTCTGGTTCTAGGTTAATGCTCGGATATTATTTATTGATCCATCAACTAGAGCTATTGGGTTGACCCTGAATCCGCATCTTGTTCATAATAAGGCACCTCCTTCAGTAAGTTCAACACTTATAAATTGATATTTGAGGCTAAATGTTGCCAGAAGTTTTTCTTTTTCCCTTTGTCTTCCATTCTTAGTTCAATGTTCTTGTTGCACCTCCAGAATTGTACTGCCATTTTCATACCAAATCTTCTTTCCTGTAGATCCTGCTACTCTAGGTATCTATATATCAACATCATGAATACAACATTTTTTTTTAAATTGACATTCTGGTTTGAACTGCAGCATGTTAAAATCGGAGACATATATGAAGATTCAAAAGTAGTTAGGGTTGACAGAGGATTGGGTCTTCTGCTAGAAATACAATCTTCTCCAGTGTCAATTCCAGCATACGTCAGTGTAAGTTCACTTTGTAGCTTAGGTAAAAGGTGTCTTTTCATTTAGTTCATTTATGTGATAGTTGCTAATCATTAAACTATGTGAAAGCAGATATCTGATGTTTCTGAAGGGGAAGTTCAGAAGCTTGAAAAGAAGTTTAGGGAGGGGAGTCGTGTTCGGGTTCGGGTTCTTGGGTTCAGGCATCTGGAAGGTCTTGCGACAGGCATGTTGAAGGTGCCCTACTTCCTTGATTAGATTTAATTATAATACTAAGATGATAGTGTTCTTTTTTTTTTTCCCCCCTTTTCTTGCTGTGTTCTTTTCTCATGCTATTTTTCTGTCAAGTAGGCCAGTGCTTTTGAAGGGGCAGTATTCACCCACTCGGATGTGAAGCCTGGGATGGTGGTGAAGGCTAAAATCATAGCTGTTGACAGCTTTGGTGCGATTGTGCAATTTCCTGGTGGTATTAAGGCTCTTTGTCCTCTCCGACATATGTCTGAATTTGAAATCGCAAAACCTGGAAAAAAATTCAAGGTCATTACCTAAAACTGCATCTCATGTATCCTTTTCCATTTTCAAGCTAGCTCATTTTCATATTCACGCTCAATGCTTGCGAAGTCTTTCATAGAGCAGAGATGCTTCCTTTTGCTGGTAATTGGTGTTAAAGCTTCATATGTGTTTGTGTGTATGCAGGTTGGAGCTGATCTAGTTTTCCGTGTCCTTGGTTGCAAGTCCAAGAGAATAACTGTTACGCACAAGAAAACACTTGTATGTTCTTTTTTTCTTTGATTTTCCCTTAATATGGCTCTCTTTTCTTGATTAAAAATAGAACATGGGATTCTTTCTGATACACTTCTCAGGTGAAATCAAAACATGAGATTCTTAGTTCATATGCCAATGTTTCTGAGGGCTTGATAACTCATGGCTGGATAACAAAGATTGAAAAGCATGGATGCTTTGTCCGGTTTTACAATGGAGTGCAAGGGTTTGCTCCCAGGCAAGTTGCAGACCAGTTAAACTACAGAATTTTAACTTCCTTTATCTGATTGAACTGTTGAAATAATATTTGCTATAGTGTGGGGACTTTATTTAGCTATGGAAAAGTTTCCATGGGAGATTGTCTTTATTATTTTGATTTTTTTCTTTGTACCCATTCTTTTTGCTCTTGACCAGATCTGAACTCGGATTGGAAGTTGGGGCTGATGCAAGCTCAATGTATCATGTTGGACAAGTCATCAAATGTAGAATAACAAGCACCAGTCCTTCTTCGAGGCGCATTAATCTTAGTTTTGTAATAAAGCCTAAAAGGTTTGCTTCTCATTTCATGAAATGTTTGATTTCTGCCTCATCACATATTTCTTGGCGTGGAAATCCTTGCAAATACAAAATCATAGATGACTAAATCAGGAAAGACCCTGAACTTATCTTTATGTTTGTTGAATGTGCGGTTATCTAGATGCTTTGAACAATATGAAGTTATATAAAAACTTGTGTGCTAAGGATTTGTATTAACACATATCTCTATATTTGGTTTTATAGTATTATAACTGAAGTTTTGGAATTCCAGGGTTCCTGAAGATGAAATCATCAAGATCGGCCGCCTTGTAACAGGAGTGGTTGACGACATAACACCTGATAGTATAGTAGTATATGTTAATGAAAAGGCTCACTCAAAGGGTACAATACGCATTGAACATTTGGCAGATCATCATGGTATACTTTCCTTTCCTTCGAAAACAGGTAGCTGCAAAGCTTCTTTCCTCAATTGTAGCTTTTCTTATCTGTCTTGTGTTTTATAGTGCATGCTGCATTGATGAAGTCGGTCTTGAAGCCTGGCGTTGAATTTGATGAACTACTGGTTTTAGGTACCCTCAAAATTTTCTTCCTTCCCCCTCAAAATTTTCATATCTGTCAGCGTTCATTTCATATTTTGAGGTCAAAGTCATCATTTTGTGTTTTATTCTTGCACCAATTTAGATATCGAGGGCAACAATTTGATACTCTCTGCAAAACATTCTCTAATATGTTCGGCTACACGGCTTCCTTCAGATCTCAGTCAGATCACCCCGAATGCTGTTGTCCATGTAAGTACCTATGGCTTTTTCCCTCTATTATCATTCTAAAAGTGATGATAACCTATGCAATTTCTAACTTCATTTCATTTTTTTTGGGGGGGGGGGGGGGCTATTGTCACCAATCATTTGTGAAGAATTATGTTGAAATTAGTTGCTTTTCTTACTTAGAGCCATTTGTGTGAACAGGGATATGTTTGTAACTTAATTGAAATCGGCTGCTTTGTTCGCTTTCTTGGACGTTTGACAGGTTTCTCCCCCAGAAGAATGGTTAATATTCTTCTTGTCCTTTTATATTTAATTTTTTACTCTTTTGTAGAAGTTGTACTACTATAAGTCCAACTACTTTTCTTCCCTGTTTCTACCAGGCAACAGATGACCGTAAAATTCAGCTATCAGAAGCCTATCATGTCGGACAATCAGTCCGTAGTAATATACTCGATGTGAGTGAACAATTTTGAGTTGAGCTTTCTGAAGCTATACCCTGGGAAGCTGTTTAGTATCAGCTGACCTGTTTGTCCATCTTATATTTTCAGGTCAACAGTGACACGGGGAGAATGACACTTTCTTTGAAGCTTTCAAATTGCTCTTCAATTGATGCATCCTTTATTCAAGAGTACTTTATTACAGAGGAGAAGGTTAGAATTACGGATGCTTACTGTAATTGGATTTTCTACTAGCAGTATCCGGTGGGATATGACAGATATGTGGAAACTATGCGGTTTATTGGTACATCTTGATGATGTGGTGATGGGGACAAATGAATCGAAGTTTATAAGCAAGAGAAATATAAGAACAATTATAAAGGAAGCTAACTAAGTAATTAGGCCAATTCATTAGTTTCCTATTTTAACTACTGTTCCCTATTTAAATAAGAATGCTTGGGAAGCAACTCCTTACTAGTTTTAAAGAGTTTCCTAGTTTATTTAGAAGTAGTTTATTAGTTTCCTTAACTTGCTCGGTTTCCATATCATTAGGAAAACTTTCTAGATAAGGCTTTCTCTTCTAGGTGTGATTCCTTGAACATAGGTGTGAGGTTTAGATCCTATTACTGTGAGGCTAATAGTTAAGTTTTCTTGTTAATATTCATAAACCCTAATTTTCCCAATATGTATCTCACATCATGTGGTAAACGATCTTGGTTCAGTTCTGTCCCTAGGAGCTCAGAATCTTTCTTCTGATTGTTTGCATACTCTCTCATATGCTTTCAGATAGCTAGGCTGCAATCCTCGGACTCCACAGGACCAGAGTTGAAATGGGTGGAAGGATTTGACATTGGCAGTGTGGTTGAGGGAAAAGTTCAGGAGGTGAAGGATATTGGAGTCGTCTTAAGCTTTGAGAAGTATAAGGATGTTTTTGGTTTTATCACACTTCATGAATGTAAGTTTTTTCACTCAAGTATTTGGCTTTTGAATTGATTAATTGTGGTATGTCAGTAATTGCTGTCCATATCTACATAACGTATGCAGTGGGTGGATCCACTGTGGAAAGCGGATCTGCTGTTCAAGCTGCGGTTCTTGATGTAGCCAAGGCTGAACGGGTTGTTGATCTTTCATTAAAACCGGAGTTCGTCAATAAAGTAAAAGAAACATCTAAGAAGGTACCCAATACTTAGATACCCAGGATACCCAGATATCAGCTCCTCTGCCTATTTATGCATGTTGTAATCATAAAGAAGATATAGACATTAATTGTTCTTTCTGTTGGATATAACTTTTGCCTATTGCTATTGTTTGTGTGGTTTAATATCATTTTATCTTTCATCAAAGATGTATATGACATTGTACATATTTTTTGATTCCCAGAAACGCAAGAGAGAAGGCATAGACGACTTGGAGGTAAATCAGGTTGTGAAGGCTATAGTGGAAATTGTGAAGGAGAATTACTTGGTAAGTGTGCCCCTTTATAGTCTTTTGATTTGGACTAAAGGTTCCTTCATGTTCTTAAAACTCTTCCTCTGTTAATCTATGCCCAATTTAGGTTCTATCACTGCCGGAGTATGACTATGCTATTGGGTATGCATCCGTAGTTGATTACAACACCCAAAGGCTTCCCCAGAAGCTATTGATGAGTGGACAAAGGTGAAATTCGTTTATTCAGTTATTTTCCATTCTCGTGTAACCCTACTTCACTTCTTTTAATCCCTCTGTGTTACCCAAATCTCTACAATACCAGCAACTTATAAATTGGAACTAAAGATTTATCTCTCTATGACTTCTTTTCCATCTAGCATTTTCCATTCCAAAAAGCGTTTCATGACCAAAGCAAACTGCATTTTGGGTTAATGGGAAATTGTCTACCTAATGCAGTGTTAGTGCCTCAGTTATGGCTCTACCATCATCTTCCACAGTTGGTAGGTTGCTTTTGCTTCTGAACTCGACATCTGGAGTCACTGAAACATCCAGTTCGAAAAGGGAAAAAAAGAAGTCAAGTTATAAAGTGGGATATTTGGTTCAAGCAGAGGTAGGAATAACACCCCCCCCCCCCCCCGCCAACCCCCCCCCCCCCCCCCCCCCCGCCCCCCGCCCCGCCCCCCCCCCCTTGGGACCCCCCCCCCCCCCCAACCCACCAACTGTATAAACATTAACTTGAAAACCTAAAATTTCTTGTGTTTTTTGTAGCCTGTAAGATTGATAGAGTACTTCTCTTACAAGCTTCTTCTTTTCTAGATCACTGAAATCAGGCCTCTTGAAATGAGATTGAAGTTTGGAATTGGTTTTCACGGAAGGGTTCATATAACGGAGGTACATTTTGTGAATAATTCTTTGTCAGCATTATTTATGTCTGTCCAACTTCTTCATTATTATTTTTAGTTGACCGACCTTAGCTACATTCATCCCTTGTCTCCGACCAGAAGACAGAGCCTACTTTAATTGTTTCTATTGGAAACGTTTGCTGTGAACAGTTGGATGATGATTATGATAATGTTGCGGAAGCACCATTTAGTAACTTCAGGATTGGGCAAACGGTGACTGCAAGGATTGTTGCAAAGGCAAATCAATCACATAATAATAAGAAGAGCTCTGTCTTGGAGCTGTCCATCAAACCTAAAACACTTGCAAGTTAGTACTTTTTAATTGAGTTATCTTAGTTACATCATATCTTCTTACAGCATGCATTCTGAATTATTTCACAGTGCACATTTTCTCTAGTATATGGGCTTCGGGAGGCAATCTTTGATAATTTTTTATTTGGCTAAATTGAGAATGTACCTTTTTGCCTATGGAATTCTGACTTGCAATAACATTTCAGATTTCTCTGAAACAGTAGACGACCTTATGGATGAGGATTTGAATTTTTCAATTGGACAGTACGTCACTGGTTATATCTCCAATGTGAACAATGACTGGGCCTGGTTAACTGTGACACGACACATGAGCGCTCAACTATTTATTCTTGACAGCTCATGTGAGCCGAGTGAACTTTTAGAATTCTCTAAGCGTTTTCATGTGGGGAAACCCATTTCGGGTCATGTCTTAAGCATGGACAAGGGAAAAAAAGTGTTGCGGTTGATTGCACGTCCTTTATCTGTCTCCTCCCCTGGAAGCTTCAATAGGGAAGTTCTGAAGATGGGGGATGATCCACATAACAGTTTGGATGAGAAAGAGGGTTCTTATATTCATAAAGGAGACATAGTGGGTGGGAAAATATCCAAAATTCTTCCAGGTGTTGGTGGGATGCACGTGCAAATCAGTCCCAATATATATGGAAAGATTCATTTTACAGAACTGACAGATTCGTGGGAGCCCAATCCATTATCTGGATATCAAGAAGGGAATTTTGTCAAGTGCAAGGTCTTGGAAATTACCCACCCAAGTAAAGGCACCATACATGTTGATTTATCATTGCGTTCCTCTTTAATGACAGAGAATAACAATTTGAAAATTTCTGTTAAACGAGTGGAGACATTTGAGGATCTTATTCCTAAAATGGAGATACAAGGTTATGTGAAGAGTGTTACTCCAAAAGGATGCTTCATTTTACTTTCACGGAGCCTGGAGGCAAAAATTCTTCTCTCAAATTTATCTGATGGGTATGTTGATGATCTAGTTAAAGAATTTTCCATTGGAAAACTCATAAAAGGCAGGATAGCATCTTTGGAACCTTTATCGAGGCGAGTTGAAGTTACCTTGAAGACACCTAATGCAAGTGGTGCATCAAAATCGAAAATGTGTGACCTAAGTAGTCTCCATGTTGGAGAAATTGTTAATGGCAGGATCAAACGGGTGGAGTCGTATGGTTTGTTTATCACAATTGAGCACACAAACATGGTCGGATTATGCCATGTTTCTGAGCTTTTAGATGATCCCATTGATAAGCTTGAAACTAAGTATAGAGCAGGGGAAAAAGTCACAGCAAAAATATTGAAGGTGGATGAAGAAAGACACAGAATTTCTCTTGGAATGAAGAGTTCACATGTTTTGGACAAGAGTAACTCTAATGATATGCCTTCAAAACAAGAACCTGACCAACCCAGTGGAGATGATGATTCTGCTGATGAATCTGAATTGGACATATCTTTAGACAATGATTCTTTTCAGGAACGAAATGAGGATGTTGAATTCCCAGCTCTTGTTCAAGCAGAATCAAGGGCTTATGTTCCTCCACTTGAGGTCACTCTTGATGAGCTCAATCAAGAAGACATGGATATTGTATTTCCTCAAAGTGAAGAGCATTTTGATGTGTCTGATGCTGCAAATGAGAAAAACAAGAGGCGGGAGAAGAAGAAAGCAAAGGAAGAGAAGGAAAGAGAAATTAGGGCTGCAGAAGAAAGGCTTTTAGAGAAGGATGTACCAAGAACTAGTGATGAATTTGAGAAACTGATTAGAAACTCGCCTAATAGTAGTTACCTTTGGATAAAGTACATGGCTTTCATGGTCTCTATGGCTGATGTGGAGAAAGCCCGCTCTATTGCAGAAAGGGCTTTGAAAACAATAAACATTCGGGAAGAGAAGGAGAAGCTCAATGTTTGGGTTGTTTACTTTAATCTCGAAAACAAATATGGAAACCCTCCAGAAGAGGCTGTTAAGAAAGTTTTCCAAAGAGCATTGCAGGTTAATGATCCCAAGAAGGTTAATCTCTCATTGTTAGGAGTGTATGAAAGAACCGAGCAGCATAAGTTGGCTGATGAGCTCCTAGACAAAATGGTCAAAAAATTTAAGCATTCATGCAAGGTTAATAATATTCCATATGATTAATTTTATTATATTTTTTCGAACTTTCGGTTTCATCAAATTGTTTATATCTCTATGATTCATTGAACTTTAGGTATGGTTAAAGCGGGTTCAAAGGCTCCTTAATCGACAACAAGATGGGGTCCAATCGGTTGTAAACCGTGCATTGTTATGCCTTCCACAACATAAGCACATTAAATTCATCTCACAAACAGCTATCCTCGAGTTCAAATCTGGCATCCCTGAGAGAGGCCGCTCTATGTTTGAAGGAATTCTAAGAGAGTATCCAAAGAGAACTGATCTATGGAGCATTTATCTGGATCAAGTAAAATAAAATCTTTAACAGAATAAAGTTACATAAAATTGTTGCATTTCGCATACAAGAAACTAATCGACTTATGTTTCCTTTTTGAAACTTGATAGGAGTTTCGACTTGGAGATGTGGATTTGATCCGAGCACTTTTTGAGAGGGCGATTAGTTTGAGCCTACCACCCAAAAAGATGAAAGTAATAACCTCCTCTTACTAAATAATAGCCAATCCTTGTTTTTAATTTTACTATCCTTTCTCACTCATTATTTTCTTTTTGCGATCCAGTTCTTGTTCAAAAAGTATCTAGAGTATGAGAAGACTCTAGGGGATGAAGAACGGATTAAATCAGTGAAGCAGAAGGCACTAGATTATGTGGAGAGTACATTAGCCTGATTTGCATAAGATTCTTTTATCTCTGCTCAGTTAATGCTTACTGCCCGGGAATTTACTGGAATCATCAGATTATGCATTGTTCAGATCTCAACAGATGATCAAGGACTCTTTGTTATGTCTAATTTTCCCTTATAGCGTAATGAAGAGCTTCTCACAAGTCATCACTAAATTTAGGGTCTAGAAGAGGAAGGTGAGAATAGGTTATATAGAAGCCTTACAATAATTGTAAAGGGATTTTATCATATAAAGATTGAATATTGTATTTTTATTAGTACAGGGCGAAATAGTTAATTTATGTTTTTCTAGTTAAAACATTTTTCTTGTAATTTTAGATTTTGGAATTATTATTGTTATTATTATTATTTTTCCCCAATTGAAGTTTGATTCCCCTCTTATCTTGGCTGCTGAAATATCTTTTAAGTCAGGTATTTCATTAGAGGAGAGTTTCTCATACTGTTGTCCGATAATTTTTTGCATAAAACTGACATGATTCAGACTAGAAGAATGGTGTACAAATCATACAAGAAATTATCATGTTTCCCCTCTTTCATATTGAGGAAGAAAAAGGTTAGTACGCTTAACAAATTAGAACTGTACTGTTGATTAGATTCAAGAATATTAGATCATTTTTTCACCAAAGCAAATGCCATGACACCGTTAGGTCCAGTACAGAGAAAACTATCTAAGTCTTTCATATTGAGGAAGAAAAGGGTAAGTACGAATTAGAACTGTACTGCTTGATTAGATTCAAGAATATTAGATCATTTTTTCACCAAAGCAAATGCCATGACACCGTTAGGTCCAGTACAGAGAAAACTATCCAAGTATCATTCACTAATTAGTGCCCATCCAAGGTTGCAAGGGACTCCTTGAGAAGTATCTGTGCTTCTTCTCTTCTCCTAAAACAAACGCATGTTTAAACATCAGAAGATTCCATCATTTAGGTATGTAACCAAGACACAGTTACATTCTTTATCAATACGTTAACCGGCTCTCAAATTCTCATTGCAACCCTATATCCAAATGGAATAATCGTAGCTTTCTCGACAAATTTGAATAGATTTGAATATCATCATACCTTTTGATATCCTCAACAGCCTGTTTGCACCGCTGTATTTGAAGTTCTAGTATGTGAATTAGAGTAGCTCTAGCCAACAAGAACGAGAGAAACTACATTAGAAATAGGGTTTTCCACAACTTGTGGGGCCTTCATGAATTAAGAAGATGATGCAGGTTCTTGAATATAAGTGATATTTCCTCTACTCTTCTGCATATTGTGAAGGCCTCTCAACAAGAACATCAGCAAGTTCCAAAATGTGCTGCTGCAACTCTCTATTGAGGGATCTCAATTCCTTCTTGAAATCTGACAAGAGTCCACTTCCTTTAATGAGGTGGTAGGTAATACAACCTCAAATGTAAGAAAAGAAAATGCAAAAATGGTTATCTAGTGATCTCTAAAATTCAGAACATTTCCAAGCAGCCCCCTTTCTACCATCACGAGTTTTAAACACATCTATGGATTCTGGCACTTACAACCGACCAGCCACTACTGGTATGCAAAAGAACAAACAGATTTAGATTAAGAATTCAAACACTTCTATTCACGAGCCCGATCATGTCCATCCCAATTTAACAGTTATCAGAATCATCCAATGTTAGAACAGGAGTACATATTGCCTATTGGAAATGAAAAAACCCCTAACTTTTAAGTTAAATTTATTTCAAGAGAATCATACCAATGGGTCCTTCCGGATACAATTGCCGCACTCCTTGCTCTTCCAAACTTGGAAGCACATCATCGGTCTACATAGCACCTCAAAAAATTTCATATACGGTTTAAAAAGTGGAATATCCCGAAAATTTGTGGGCTGGACTGGAGTTGTTTGAGTTTGAAAGGAGCCCAATTTAGTTTTTCTGAGTCTAGGGGTCTTTATTGATTCTGCAAAAGTAGAGGGACCAGTTGATAATGATCAAAAGAATTAAAATGGAAACCATCGGCAGGTTTGTGCCCGCGCGTGACTCCTTGCGTGATGGCCTGATGGGCGGCGAACGGAGGCGGCGAGGAAAAGTGACCCGGCGGAAGATCGGCGTTGTTCCGGCTCCGGCTGTAGCGGTAGGAGCAGCGGGAGGCGGGGTGGCCGAACTGCACAAATCTGGCATTTTTGGGTGGATTCGCCATTATTGTCGTGGTTGGTGAAGGAGGCGCCATTAAAGCCGCCGCGGCTGCCATGGGAAAAACGTCCTCTGCCTCGGGAGTTGTGGCCGCCGCGAAAGGAGCCACATGCTCCGCTGGTGAAGGAGGCCCGTTAGTTGAAGGAGAAAAAGCCCGCTGGTGATGGAGGGCCGGAGAAGCCAGCTGCCATGGCCGCTTGTGGCAGCGGAACGGTCCGGGAATAAGCACGAATGAGGCGTTGGTCATGAACCAGTAGTTTGGATCGGAGTTGAGAGAAAGTGGGAGTAACGGGTAGGTTCTCAATGGTTGGTGGTCGAAATCCGGGTTTATCCATTTAGGATATGAAGAACGATGTCGGTGTCTCCTGTCGGGTCTTGGATGGATACAAGTTGATCTATGATTTGTTTGATTTTTGTGAGGTAAGCTATGACAGAGAGAGAGAGCCTTGGGTGATGATTTGGAGTTGGCTGCGAAGTTCTGATTTCCGGGCAAGGGATTGTTCACGGAAGAGGGTGGAAATGGAGGTCCAAAGGTCGAGAGCACAAGTGTAGCCAAGAACTTCTTAAGCAATATTCGACGTAAGAGTTGCATTGATACAACTACGTACAAATTTGTCATTCTTTTGCCAAAATAGATAATCTGTATTTGGATGGTTCTTATCTGATATAGGCGGTGGTGAGATGGTGTGGTCGATGTGGCCCTGAAGACTGGCAACCGTGAGAATAGATTTCATTTGATCGGACCAGGTTGGATAGTTTTTTTGATTTAATTTTTCCGAGACGAATGTGGTGATATTAGTGATGGGAATATTTCCTATGGTTGGTGGGTTGATGGTGTTTGAGCAAGGGATTGTATTGCATGACACTAGATTGCATGACGTTTATACAATCCGTGCAATTCGGGCCATTTACTATAATTTAGTATCCCTAGGCAAGTTATGTCGCCTAGAGACGAATTACATTTTAAAAAACATGCAAGTCATCGCGTAATCCAATAACCCGAGTGTTTTTTATTTTTATTTTCTCCCCCTCGCCCCTTTTCTTCCTTCTATTTTCTTTTTTTCTTCTTTTGCAGTCCCCTCTCAATTAACGCATTTTCGAATTTTCATTTTAACCTCCATCAACGAATCCATTCGAACTCACGAACTCGTTGGAAGTCATGAACTCATTCTCTATCCAAAACAAACCTAGTGCATTTTGAAAACTCACGATAGCTTGAACTGTTCGAAAATATGAAATTACCGACATATGAGATATTGGTCTGAAATGCATAGACCGACATGTGAAAGGCCATTCGACCATTCGACTCTTCGACCCCTCATCTCATATGGAACTCTAAGTTACTCTACGGGTCGAAGCGCTTTTCAACCATTCGATCTGTCATCTCACATGTAACTCTAAGTTACTTTACGAGTCGAATGATACTCTAAAAGTTGAAGGGCTCTTCACAGATCGAGGTCCTTCGACCCATATAATAACTCTAAGGGTCGAAGGGTATTTCACATGTCGGCCTGTGCATCTCAGACCGACATTCACATGTCAGTAATTTCATATTTCCTACAAGTTCGAGCCATCGGGGATTTTCAAAATGCATTAGATTTATTTTCAAGAGAGAATAGGTTTGTGACTTCCAACGAGTTCATAAGTTTGAATGGGTTCGTTGATGGAGTTTAACATAATGCTTCACATGTCGGTCTATACATCTCAGACCGACATCTCACATGTCGGTAATTTTATATTTCTTACCAGTTCGAGTCATGGAGGGTTTTCAAACCGATATCTCACATGTCAGTAATTTCATATTCCTACAAGTTCGAGCCATTGGGGATTTTCAAAATGAACTAGGTTTGTTTTCAAGAGAAAATGGGTTCGTGACTTTCAACGAGTTTGTGAGTTCGAATGGGTTCGTTGATGGAGGTTAAAATGAAATTTCGAAGATGTGTTAATGGAGAGGAAGAGTACGAAAGAAAGAAAAGAAAACATAAGGAAGAAAGGTGGGGAAATTGGGGGGGGGCGGGGGGAGAGGGCGGGGGATTTAAAACACGCGGGTCACTGAGTTAAAGCGATGACCCACGTGTTTTTTAAAATACAATTCATCCTTGGGCGACGAGGCTTACCTAGGAATGCTGGATTGCAGCGGATGTCCCGAATTGCACGGGCTGTATGGGCACTATACAATCTGGCGCCATACAATATAATTCCAATAAGGGGTGGGATTTTGGGTTGTCGATGAGTTTCCAGTCATGGCTGTTTTTTGTTATTGCAGGTAGGGTTTCAAGAGAATGCTGAACTATTATTATTTGTTTTTTATGTATTTGTTACTGTTGAGATGGGTGCATAATTTATGGAAAGGAATATACAATAATGGTGGAATCAATTACATTGCATAAATAGTTTGAGGGGGGTTAACTTTTAGTTACTGAGAAGTTTGATGGGGCCATTTATTTTTAACCCTCAATTTACACAATAATGTATGTTATAAGAGTTGTGTGATTTTTTGTTACTATCGGCAATCTAGCCTTATAAAAGTTGGTGATTTTTTGATAAAGGCTCTAAAAAGAGACGGAGAGGTGGTTGGGTGGACGATGGTGGCTGGCACCATTAGAAGAAAACGATCGATGAGAAAAATGAAAACTCAAAATGGATAGTTTATTATAGTTTTGTCAAAAGAGAGTATACATCCTAATTATGTAAACTATGATGGCTCTATTCTAAATATGACTTACTATTGGGGCTAAATCCTAATATACCATAGATTGTGCACAAGAGTTTCTTTATATAAGATCACTCGTAGGGTTTTTTAGTATCAGCTAACGACCGCAGCTTCTTTCGCTTCTTCCGTTATTCGTCTCAGTCCCTGCCCCTATCTGACCGTCTCTCTTCTCAGGTCAGATATGGTTCATGGTTTCTCTTTACTGAATTCTCTCTCCCGATTTCCATGGCTCTTCACTTTTTCAAGGAATCGTTGGCCTTTTTATTGGTCAATGTCTCTATAATTGCTTTTGTTGCCGCTCGATTCTGAATTTGACTATCTTTTAATTTTTCTAGATCTGATTTCTTATCTTCACGTTCTTAGTAAATTCCTTGAAGTATGCTTAAAACTCTAGAAGTTGTCTAGAAATAGCATGAGATTATTTGTACTGCATTGAAGACTTGTGCGATGGCGCTTAGAGCTTAGCTTCTGGTTTTCTTTGAAACAATGGCTGCTTTATGTGTTCATATGGAAGCTAACTTAGTTTGCAAATAGAAAGTGTTTGTATACTGTAATTTGGAGGAAAAAAAGGTTTGCTGCAATTTGGAGTTTTCCAAGCATAGCGTTTAGATCCTAATTCGAATTTCAGACTCCTTTACTCAAAAATCTTATGATTTGAAAATTGTATTTGGGGCATAGGGCTTTTAGCAATTGTAAGCGATCACCTTGTGCTTCAACATGTTATCACATGGATTATGCTTTCAGTTGGAATTGAATTGTAATCCTATATTCCTATTGAGAAAGGAAACAAGTATACTGTGTTTTTCTTTCTTGCTTCTTACTTAGTTTGCGGAGAATGGTAATGTGCTATGATTCTGAATTCATTTACTTGCTTGCTCTACACAGAATGGAATCTCAAGTGAAGCATGCCTTGGTTGTCAAGGTTATGGGCCGGACTGGTTCCAGGGGTCAGGTGACCCAGGTGAGAGTTAAGTTTCTCGATGACCAGAATCGTTACATTATGAGGAACGTCAAGGGACCTGTTAGAGAAGGCGACATCTTGACCCTGCTCGAGTCCGAAAGGGAAGCTAGGAGATTGCGATGATTGCTCACCAGATTATGTCCCACATCTACCAGAAGTTTTGTCTCCTCCCCATATGAATCGTTTTGGAAACCGTGTGATGTTTTACCAAGTGTTTGTGTCTTTTTCAATTTCAGGGGGTGATTAGTACCAGACATTTTTAGTTTCAAGATGGATTCCTTTTACGTGGCTCTTTACATCTTCCATGTTATGATGAGAGATTTTTTGTTTTCGGTTATAAAGTGTGATTTCTGCGAAGCCGTTTTCGATGATCCTCTAGAACAATAATAGCCTAACTTTTTATGTTATTACGAACAAGAATTACCTCGATTTTCTCTACGTCACATTCTTCGAAAAACACAGTCAAACTGTGTTAACAAACCAACTGCTCTATTCCCAAAATACAATACCTCAAACGTTCAAGAGCACCCAAACACATACAGTTAACTAATTAAGCATCAATCAAAGAAAGAAAGACGAAGAAGAAGATGGCTTCCAAGAGAGTTACAGGATCACTAACTCTCATGGCTATGATCGTTGCCATGTTGGTCGCAGCTAGTGTGACAGAAGCAGCTCGTAGTAAACGTGATTTCGACCGATGCGTCTGACGATGCCTTGCACAATTCCTCATCACGACCTCTATATTTAAGCGACGGTTTGGTTATGTAAGGAATAGTTTATACAGATGGATGCCGTGCAGGATGCAGGAGGGGATAAGAAGTAAAAAAGCATGCTTAACATGAACTAATCATTAACTTAATAACCATGTAATGTAAATGTAAAATATGCTATACATTTTTCTTTTTATTGTTTGAGATTGTAACTCAGTCAAACTCAAGCTTATGTAATAAATGAAAATTTATCTACTTTACGGTGAAGGAAGAGCCATTTTGGTATCACCCTATTATCTTTCAAATAGACTGCAAATCCGCAACTTTCCAATTGAGACTAGATCTTCGGGAGTTTGTATAACAGTTAAGTCATACTACTTATACTGTAACAAAGATTCGAACTCACACTCAAAATCTCGATTCGATTTATCAAACACCTGCCCGTCTTATCAATCAATTACGCTGCGGGGTCTCCTAAATCCTTTACCAATGTTGATAAGAAGTTTCTTATTTCTTGTCAACCCAATGCCAACAAGGTCTCACCTAATGGGTCAAAGCCTAATCCAGCCCACTCACATGATTTCAAAAAATCTGGCCCAGAATTTTACACCGCCTATTTATCATAAATGGATCAAAGCCATTATGGCCTAGATCGACTACCAGGTGGCATCTGAATTTGAAAAGCGGACCGGTTCACCACGTCACCATAAAATCGTGACTGTGACTGTGACACATCCGAAACAGAAAAACCCTAATCGGAGTCCCTATAAAGTGACTGAATCTAGGGTTTCATATTTTTCCCACGCGAATTTGAGCTTCCAGGTAAACCAGCGGCTTCCACTATCTCTGATTCTCTCTGCATCTTACATTTCCTGTAACACGTACGTCTTCTTTTTCCTCATCTTCTTCTTCCTCATCTTCTCTCTCTTTCTCTAGGTTTCTCTATCGCTTCTAGATTTGTCGCAGAATTTGAGATCTTCTCTTCTGTGTAGTTATGGCGACTGCTGCTGTGGCACTACCGGTACCTGATGCAATTAACCAGGATCCGACTCAGCCTCATCATGATGTGAAGCTCTTCAATCGGTGGACCTTCGATGATGTTCAGGTTTGATCTAATTGCCTCAACTCTCCAGCTCCATACCTTCTCTTTTGTTTCATCTTTCGATACCAATGCTACTTTGTTATCTACCTTTTTTATTCATTTGCTAACCTATATATTCTCGAAAAATCTCTTGCTATTAATGAAAATTATATCATGTATTGCCTTTAGGAATATATGTTAATCTTGAAATATCAAGCATAAAACATACCTAGTTTATCTATGAAGATGGGGCCAAATTAATAATTATTGAACTCAGAATCTATTCTCCAAGAATCTTTTGAGAATGCTTTTATAGAAAAGTGAATTCATCGAATGTGGCAATCTCGGCGAAGCAAATATTGAGACTTGAAAGTAAAAATAAACAGGTTTTTAGGAAACTAAGACCAAAAGGGCTGTGGTTCATGTTTTATGAGATTTTTTTTTTCTGGTTTCTTCTGGATGTTGCAGAGGGTGCTCAAACCTTTACTGTCGCTCTTTAACTCTTGAAATTTGAACTTTGTCATGCTGTTTAGAGACTCTTTTATTTGAATGGCTTATGTGTGATTTTCCATACACATCTTATTCTACAGGTGAATGATATCTTCTTGGCTGATTACATCGGAGTTGTACCAGCTAAGCATGCAACCTATGTTCCACACACTGCTGGAAGGTACTCAGTCAAGCGGTTCAGGAAGGCTCAATGCCCAATCATTGAGAGGCTCACAAACTCTCTCATGATGCATGGTAGAAACAACGGTAAGAAGCTTCTGGCTGTCAGAATCATCAGACACACGATGGAAATTATCCATTTGCTTACTGACCAGAACCCAATTCAAGTCATCGTTGATGCTGTGATCAACAGGCATGCAAACTAGATCATCTCTTCCCACAAAACTTATTGAAGTGTCATTCTTGTAGGTTTTTTTTTTTGTTTACCGTTTCTATCTTACAACCTGGTCATATGCAGTGGGCCCCGCGAAGATGCCACACGTATTGGATCCGCTGGTGTGGTTAGACGTCAGGCCGTTGATATTTCTCCATTGAGACGTGTGAATCAGGCCATCTATCTTCTTACCACTGGTGCCCGTGAATCTGCTTTCAGAAACATCAAGACAATCGCTGAATGTCTAGCTGATGAGCTTATCAATGCTGCCAAGGGTTCATCTAATAGGTAAGAAGATCATTACCAGAATAGCTACTATACAGAATTTTATTTGTCAAACTAAACTGTTTCTTATATAATCAATGCCTCGAGTCTTCTAACTTGGTTTATCATCATTCATTTGCAGCTATGCAATCAAGAAGAAGGATGAGATTGAGAGAGTTGCCAAAGCTAACCGTTGAGGGATTGAGAACAAATATCGTGATGGGGTTACAAGAATTT
Organism: Coriaria nepalensis; assembly: GCA_027186245.1. Lineage (NCBI taxonomy): Eukaryota > Viridiplantae > Streptophyta > Magnoliopsida > Cucurbitales > Coriariaceae > Coriaria > Coriaria nepalensis. The sequence goes on from CP114483.1 coordinate 655,202, forward strand.
TGTTTCTCTTTGATATTTTTGTTATTACTGTAGTCCGTTGTGCTTTGGACATGTTAGCTTTTGTTTTTGTGTTTTAATGCACTTTTTCTTATTTGGAAAACAAATTTTCTCCATGTTCTTCCTTTTTACGTAACCGATAATTATATGCACTTTTAATTGGTAATAAGGAATTCGTTGAACAAGAATTCTTTCTTTTTCTGTAGAAAAATTTGACCAAGAAACTATTTATTCAATCAAGAGAGAATTATAATATTAACTATACATATATATATATATATATATATATATATATTTTTTTTTTTTTTTTTTTTTTTTTTTAATTTTTAAATGGATTTCTTTGCATCATAGAAGTAAGGAAATAGGGATGGGCAAAGTTTTCCGTCGACGATATTGATAATATTTGATCTCAGTATCTATCTCGATCACACTGTTACTAAAGATTGGAAATGATCACACTGTTAAATGAGAAATTTGATCCATTTTCTTATACCCATGACTGGAATTTCTGGTACCCGTTGGGTCCCGTTCTAATATCGATGTTACCGAAACTAAATCGGGATTAGTCACATTTCATTCCCATACTGATACTGAAAAAGCTGGGACCAAGCAGATGATTCCGGTCCCAATGGGATTTTGCCCTCAAGCTGGGTCAAAATTTCAAGATCCGACCCATTTATATACCGGACAGTACATGATATCGAGTTAGCCCGGTAATTTATCGACGGATCATTTCTAGGCTTCTACCTCTGATTCCAGCGTCCAACGGTTTGAGACAGCGTTCTAGAACGGTTCTAGAACACCCGCCAAAATAACAAAAAGCAGTTAATTGCTCCGAAGTCCAGAAAGTATCTTAATTTTCAAATACGGTCACCGGAAAATCTGATATCACTGCAAGAATAAGAAAAAATGCGGCCGAACATTGTCACCGAGGTAAACTCTCCGATCTAATACTTTCCCGATCACAAATTGCTTTCTAGTTTGCTTCACTCTTAGCTCGCTTCTTGGGTCTCGCAATTATTGCGTTCTGGAACCCTATCTTTCTCTTCCAGGCTCTGTTTAGTTTCCGAGAAAATGAAAACTGGAGTTCGCAATGAATAGCTTAATGAAATTTGGGTATTAGTTCGAGATGAATTAGCCTTACCTTGTTTGATCTGATAAGAAATGAACAGTTTCAGAATGACATTGTTTGGATCTTTATGTTTTGAGTTTAGTCAGGATTGTCTACTAGAGTTGGGCAGTGGTGGGAGGCGATACCTTTCCTTACTTCAGCTGTGGTTGTTATCTGTGCGACTATTTATGTAGTCTGTCTATTGGTTGGATATGACTCCTTTGTTGAAGTATGCTTCTTGCCCTCTTCAGTTATATCACGGTTTCAAGGTATTTTCTTTCATACAGATGTGTTGTTATTGCATAGTGATGCTGAATTTTATTTGTGTTTCTAGTTTCTGCTAAGGGGATAGAAGTCGGTTCCTCTTTTTGCTGATTTTTCTTTTGGGTTTCCTTGTAGTTTACAGGATATTTACCTCCATACTTTTTCACGGCTCGATGCTTCATATTCTGTTCAATATGATGGCACTGGTTCCTTTGGGTTCTGAGCTAGAGAGAATCATGGGATCAGTCCGCTTGCTGTACACTATTATTCTTCTGGCTATGAGCAACGCTATTTTACATCTTCTCATTGCAGTTTTGGTGTCTCATAATCCCATTCATCCTTATCACAATCTTATGAATGAGTGTGCAATAGGTTTCTCTGGAATCCTGTTTTCAATGATAGTCATAGAGACACACTTGAGCGGAGTCCAATCTAGAAGGTTTGTTTTACCATTTCATGTAATGGAATCAAGCGCATAAGATTACGTTGCATTTGGTTGCTTCCATTTCTTTCGAATGTATTCATTTTCACTTTTCTTGGATCTCTTTCTGTGATTCTGCAGTATTTTTGGACTCTTCAATGTTCCTGCCCAATGGTACTTTCAGAAAATTTCTTGCACTATAGCTACTATCTTGTTATCTATCCTTATATAATTTACTTGAGCTACTCATGGTTTCAGGTATGCTGTGATTTTGTTGGTGGTATTTCAGCTTCTTATGGACAATGTCTCATTATTAGGGCACCTATGTGGCATTTTATCTGGGTTTTCATGTCAGTTTTCTCCCTTTTCTGCTCCCTTCCGCTACTTGAATCTAAATATCATGTCATGCAGTTGGTGAGACTACCATTATCTTTCTTTGATATTGTAGATAATTATGGATTATACAACTTCCTCTTACCTGGAACATCCTTCTACTCTGCCATTGAGGGCTCCCCTTTTCTTGTAAGTATTGCGTGGAATGGCTTCTGATGATCAACAAAATGACAATTTTTTATAGTAAATCCTTATATTAGATGAAGGTTGTACTTTTAATGAATTTTTGTTATACTTACCATCACAACCATTCATGAAAACCCTTGAAGATGTTTATCATCAGATAAATCTGGAACATTGCAACAAATTAAGTTTCAACTATATGAGGTTACCGTGTGGATATAGATGCATGCCAGGCCTACTGTTGTTCGTCAACGCATGCATAAAAATAGTAAACTTTAATCTCTTTTGATCATGAATTTTGTAGTCATCTTGTGTGAGGCGACCCAAATTTATATTGTGCACTGGCGGGAATCCTACAGGTCACCTTCCTACATATTCTAGCCAAAATTCATCATACAGGTAAGCTTTCCTTCTTCAATCAATATTTACATTTCTGAGATATGACGTTCACTGATTCCTTTCTGTACAGTGGACTTTTCTCTGCAAATTTTTGGAGAAACTTGCCTTCATGGGTTCCACAGAGAGAAACGGTTTCTCAGGTATCACTTATGTAATATAGCTTTCACACATGGGTTTTGCTATTTCGTATTATCTAATTCCGTAAGTGCACAAGGTTGGACTGCCACAGAGTGATATTTCCTGTGGTTGTGAATAAAAGTAAGTTTTTTGCTCGTCAATCTGCTAGTTTTGATATCAAGGATAATGAATTGTGGAAACAATATTTTGCTCCTCAATCTGCTGGTTTTGATATCAAGGATAATGAATTGTGAAAACAATATTTTCCCGTCTTTTATCCGATCCATGGTGAATTACATGGATATTAAGTACTAGAGCTTCTAAAACTTGTATATGTTTGGAATATAGATCTCTGTCTTCTGATGTTAAAAACACTATTAAAGTCAACGATTATTCCTTTTAATAGTGCACTTGTTGCCTTGAATTCTTGCTTGGGTTTGGCTCCTGGTCAATCAACCTTACCCATCACCTCATCATGTATGCAGCGACCTCAAGACGGTAGATTCCCTGGACATGGAAGGACACTTAGTTCCAGTCTAAATCAAACAGCCCCTGCCATTCATCAGGAAACAAGTCTGCATGCTAGCCTTTTGGATAACAATAGTCCAGATCGCCAATCTTATTTGGCAGCAACCAGACCAGGATGTCACTTATCTAGTGGAATGTACGTGGAAAAATTCTCCTAATAAGTGCTTGGATTCTTAAAAGATTCCCCATAGTAGAGCTAAGAAACTTATAGATGGGCATTTCTTCTTTCTTTTGGTCTTGTTAGGCTCTCAGATAGTGCAGCAACAGTTCCTGGAGGAATACCCACACGAAATCAGGTTCTCATTTGCTTTAATATGGTTATCATCATCATTATTTCTTAAAAAACTATTCGACTTGCCTTTCCGTTCTTCTGCTTGATCTTGTTTTAAGAATGTTTCTCTCGGTTTTTATCTATTCATTTGATTCAGGTATCTGTTGCTTCTGATGCAGAAATCCAAAAACTAGTGGCGATGGGTTTTGATAAGGTAATAATATCATTATCCATCATTTTTTCTTCTCCTTATACATAATGTTCATAGATCTTATCTTTTATCTTTCTCTTGGAAATTCTACAGACACAAGTAGAAGTTGCCCTAGCAGCTGCAGATGGGGACCTTAATGTGGCTGTTGAAATTCTTATGAGCCAGCAGGTTTCTTTCTCTCATACCCATTTAATTCACTACCCATCTCCATAACTCATATTGTTTTATAGTCGTAAGAACTTGGATCAAACTGTCGACAGGGATAATCTGCAGTGACAGTTTCTGAACGGTTTGCCGCCTTATTGTGGAGTCTTCCAGGAGTACAACACTTGCTCCATCTCCCTAATCACACTTTTCATAAACGGGTATTGTACATTTCCTGATAAGTACAATGTATACTAAATCTCATCCATCTAAGTCTCTGCAAATGTTTAAAGGTTTTCCCTTTACATGAATCCTAGAACTTCATTGGAATACAAGTATGTATTACTGCAATTCTTCGCTAACTTATCTCTTCGTTGCCGTCATTTTGACGCATTTTTGCAGAGTATACATTCTAACCTAAATCAAAGCTTTTGGTAGGCTCTAATGGCTTATGGTTTCTTTAGCAACTCAAATTTGACAGCATATACACCAACATGAAAAGAACGTATATGTATTGTTTTTTTTACATGAAAAGAACATACGAAGATATAGTTTTGTTTACACACATGATAACACCATGGTTTATAGTAGACTTAAGTACTTGATGACTTATTCCAAAACTAAACTTTACACTCCCAAGACTTCCAACACTAGGATAGCTATTATAGTTACAGGTCACTGCGACTGACGAACATCGGAGAAGCTGGTTCCAGTTTCTGTTTCGGTCCGGGTCTTGGTCATTTATTTGGTGGAAGAAACTTACTTTTCCTTGGGTGGCTTTACAATCAAGACAGGACATTTAGCATGATGGACACAGTAGTCACTTACACTTCCTAAAAATGCTCTGCACTCAGAAAAGAAAAATTATTATTGTAATAAAAGTGAGAACAATAATTTATCAAATACCCAGAAACAGAATTAAGCTTTAACCTTTTGATTGTGCTCAGACCACGGCTACCAAGAACAAGGAGATCAATGGGCATCTGCTCTGTAGCTTGACATATCATGTCCTTTGGATCTCCATTCAGAACCAGAGTTTCCGCTTTTATCTGCAAACATCACAAGTTCATAACTTGATTTCCTTCTTAAGAGGAATAACAAAGAGAGAAACAAGTTTTTAAAACGTACCATTTTTCCTTTGCACAACTGCAAGGCACGGGACAAGATGATTGCAGAGTTTTCTTCCTGGGATTTCCTGACTTGCTCCACCATTGATGACGTGGCATAGAAAGCTGCAGAAACTAGGAACATGTTTGACCGGTACTCAACCATATGTATGACTCAAAAAACATGTCTCAGATTAAGAAAAATAAAAAATAAAAAGTTGAAAAAGGAAAATTGTCATCAAGATGGAGTAGCTCAGTTAGTTAGAGCGTGTGGCTGTTAACCATAAGGTCGAAGGTTCAACCACTTCCTCTTGCGCATCTTAGTTTCGTTCTTTTTGTTTTTTTACCCACAAAATTCTAAAAATAGACGAAAAGACACAAAGGGCAACAAACCAGCACCACTAGGACCGGCAGGGTAAACGAAGTGCTCGAAAGGTTGTTGAACATGAACCAGAGCTATCATCTCCTCTTCCTCTCTTTCTCCTTGACTGGGCGATCCAGTGATACTCCTTTCCAAGTGCGCAAGGGCCCACCTCAAGGCGTAGAAACTCCCATTACTCTCATCAATCGCCACCATCACCTTCATACCCCTCTTCTTCTCTATTACCGCCGCCGCAAAAACAGCCGCTTCCGACACTTCCACCCACGGTTCCTCCGTCCCTCCGCCTGCAGACGCATCGCCAGCAACACTCCTCTCCATGACTTACACCACTATTCCTCGATAATTAGAAACAGCAACCAGGTTGAGGAGGATACTCTTAAAATTGTTCGTAATTTTTGTCTTGTAGTGTTGGTCTAGGTGGAGGGTCTTACGTGGCACCCATGCACGTAGTAATTCTCACATGCAAGCCACAAGTGCAAAGAAGATTTCAACAAATAATACACGCACTGCTTTTTTGGTGAAATTGACCCGGATCATTTTATATGCATACACTAATAAGACTGAGTACTGTAAAAAGTACATGAAAAGTGGGACCCACCAAAGAAAAAGTGAAATTTACTACCATTTTGCTGACTTAGCAAAATATACAAGAAAATTGTAATAACAAGTGGAAAATTTGCAGCCTCAGGCTTGAAGCCTTTTTTATTACAGAGTCGCGGCATGTAAGTAGTCACAGTCTAGCAGTCCCTTCCGTTGCATGGTTGCTTTGCTTTAAACTCAATCTCATCTCATGTTGTTAGGTGTGTAGTAGTCCGCCTCTTAGAGCACGAGCAGCTCTTTGAATTGCCCTTGCAGTCCTCCAGATCTCGTGCTGGATGGCTGCTGCTGCTGCAGCTGCTTCCCCTTTTCTTCGGCCCAGGCCCATTCTTGTCGGCGGCAGCCCAGTAATTGCATCCGCTATTCCCGGGAAATTCATAACCTTGCTTTCTGGATCTCTTGAAGGCCCGTACACCTGCAGATTTTAAGAAAGCCTCAACTCTGTTTTCAAAGGTGGAGGGGCCAAGACACATTTTGAAACTGTAGTCTCAGAAAATTGGAGTTTGTGTAAAGTGAATTCTGATTTTTTATATCCAAACTGGAGTTTCAAACACTTTCTCTCTATATATATATTGGGGGTAAAACGAGCTTGAAGTAAAGTGACTTACAAGATGCTTGAACCATGGCCTTCCCTGAAGACCATCTGCATCCAAGAAGCCTCTCTCGGCTAGCATTAACCGGTCATTCATTGCTCGCCTCTGCAATACTACGAAATCGCCGGCAATTTCCCCATCTCTCAGTTTCTGCATCCAAAGAAGGAAACAGACACTTTAGTTCGACCGGAAAAATCAAAGTTCTCTCTATAAACAGAGCAAACAGTATATAATAAAATACAGCATAATCTCCAGTAAATTTTCTGATCCTACCTTCACTTCACCTTCGGCTTCTTGGGCTGCATAAACAAGCTCCTGGATCGATTTGTTCAGTGGATGTATCTTTATGCTCCCGTCCAATGACTTGCTCAAGGCATCGACATATACCTACATCGAGAAAAGGGTTCGAACAAGAATTTGGTAACTACTTTTGAGAAAACATAGAGGACTTTAATAATTACCCTTCTCGACACAATGATCGCGATGGTACAAGAAAAAAACCTGCAACTGATTTGCATATGAAAGGTAATCGAAAGGAAGAATGGGATCATCAGCAAGGCGAAGGGCTAGAAGTCCCCAAATGCTAGCAACTGAAACATTGATAAAAAATATTAAGCCCTCTAACATAATTTAAAAATTGAGAACAAGTAATTTGTCTAAATAAAAAACACAAAGCTAACCAGTGACATGACGATGAAACATGGGATCTCCATAGTTAGTCATCCAGTCATACGAATCGAAGTAAGTGTGATAGACAGGAAAGTCTGGATAAAATATAAAACTAGGTTTTGTTATATCACCATTCTGATTTCCGGAAATAGATGGCAAGTAAATGTACCTCTTCCATAGTAGACATCAATAGAAGGGACACCAGCATGATGCAAAAATGCAGCAAAATCAGAGTTTACTCTGCTGAGCCTGTCAATCTGCAATCCAAATAACAGAACATTAAATAAATATATAGAAAAGCTAGGCAATGTCTCAACAAATTTACAAAATTGAGACGCAATGGTAATCTTACACCAATGCCACTATCTGAAGCCACCCATGTCTGAAAAACCATCATACCTTCAGAGTCAGGATCCTTTACCTAAAACAGCAATTAATAAAACTAACAATCGATTGAGCATATGTTATGAAAATCATTAAATTCTATGCTTGAAATTCACCTGAGCTGTGACCTCAAGAAGGAGGTTGTCAAGCTGAGGAGTAGCACCAGCAAAGAATCCCGGCCCTTCAACTGCACAATCTACATTAAGGTAAGCAACAGCTTTCGAACCGAGATTAACAAGGTTTTGCTCGACCCACTCAGTAGATCCTATCTGTCAAGAGTTACTTGAACATTTCCATATAAGAAAGAAAAACTTCATAACATGCAAAGAGCCCAGCAATCAAAAACATTTTTAAATATGTGGGCCCCACTGGTGTGTAAATGTAACTGTTATTTCTAACGTACCATTCCAAACTCTTCGGCATCCCAACTGCAAAGAATGATTGTTCTACGAGGATTCCAACCCAAGCGTCTTAGAAGAGCGAAACGGCGGGCAATGTCAAGTAGGGCCGCTGTTCCGCTGTTGGGGTCCACAGCCCCATAAGACCAAGCATCTCTATGGTTTCCGAGAAGGACATAACGGTCAGGTTCTTCCGATCCCTTTATTACAGCAAACACATTATGGATTGTTGCCACCTTTCTCTCCCCCTAAAAGAAAAAATGGGAAAAGGGTGGAATACTTTTTGATAGTCCAACAAGGAGGGGAATAGGAAGAAGAGAATAAATAGCAACACACTTGTCGTAACCATTAGATGCATATTGCTAAAAGAAGATGAATAGAATTAGAAGCTAAGGCTCATCAAAGCAACTATTTTGGTAAGTGTATGTAACCAAAAATCTTCTTTATGAATTACAACACTTGTGCCCCCATATATAGCATTTGTAACAAGCTTCATTTTTAGAATCGAGGAAATTGCTCCCGAAATTATCATATTCTCCATTCATCTTGCCCAAAATGATCATATTCTCCACCAAAAAATAAGTTTCCAAATTCATCAACCACAAGAGCAAGAGAGAGAGAGAGAGAAAACAAGGCCCATGATGAAGAGGCAAAGTCATCCAAAGTTTCAGAAATCCCTTTTGGAAGCTCAATAATGAGCACAACATGGATAAAAACTTGTCCAAATTTGACACCGAATAGAAAAGAGAAAAACACCCTTTAATGATCTACTACTAGTACTAGCCTAGACGACGACAAACAACAACAAACAGCAGATACTGATAAACTAAGTCAAACAAAAAGACCTAGTACTATTTCTAGGCTGAGCAAAAATCCAACAAACAAGAATATCTATCAATCTATCTTCAAGTACCAACCTGGTAGGAGAACTTCAAGCTCACCGGACCGAGGCCGAGACCACGTGGCCCGGCCGGTAAGCTGTCCCGCCACTCCACCGGCACTGACTCACCGGCCATCGTGCCCAAGATAAGCTCACTTGCCTCGGCCGAGAGGGGCAAAGATGGAATTTTAGGAAACCTTTCCAAAACCTCATTATTCGTCGAATCCAACCTTTCAGACCCATCAACTGAGGCCCACCCAGGCGTAAGTGGGTCCCCAATCCCCCTCATCACCGTCCCTCTCTCAACCCCATTTCTAAACCTGTCCTCTTCCCCTCGCTCGGCGTACAATAGCACCGCTTGCGCACCATAGGCCTCCGCCCTCTCCACCACAGAACCTCTCGGAAAATCACATCTCCTCGCTATCACTATACACCCGCTAACGTTAACACCTATACGAGCCAGCGCACGATAGTCATCGTCCCGACCGTAGTTTACAAACACCGGTTTCGCGTGAGCTGAACCGGACGGGGAGTAAGCATGATACGGTACGACCACACCAGAACCGGGACCTGAATCCGGTTCGGATAGAGAGACAGTCAGAACGGTTCCGTTGGGTAAATGGAGGGAGAGGGAGGAGTGGAGAGGGTAAGAGAGGAGGGTCTTGTATCGGACGGTGTGGGTTTCGAGTTCAAGGTCGTTGAAATGGGACTGGACGTAGTTGACTGTTTCCCATGAGGGTTTAGTTCCGGCGAGGTGAGAGTGTAGAGTGAGGGCGCGGAGGTAGGAAGAGAGGGTGTAGTTTGTGGAGGTGGAGAGGAAGATTTGCTGGAAGCGGAGATTATTAGAAGAGGAATATGAAGAGTGGGAAGAATGGAGAGTGTAGTATGCTAGAATGCAGAGGATGAGTAATAAGAGGATGGTGGATAGAGGCGAAGAGAGGAAAGTGGAGCGCTTGAATGAAGAAGAAGAAAACTGAACCATTTCTAAAGAGAGAAAGATGGATAGGAGGTTGAAGCTTTTCCGTGACAATATACTAATTACTATGCAATGGAATGATCACCATCTTTCTGTATTGTGCCTGCTGCTTGCTTAAAAAATCAGAATATAAATAATATGAAAAATACAATATTAATAATAATGTATTATAGTGATATGAGATTTTTATGTATATAATTTATTATATAATTTATTATATAATTTAAAGCCAAATACAACTGTTTTAAACTTTTTAATTCTTCATTTATGATAATAGCACTAAAATTATTTTGATTAAATTAAAGGAGTATAATATTATTATTAGAAGCCATGGAATTTACTACGTAACTAACTACAAAGATCTAAGTGTAGATAGATAGTAACATATATGTAATCATATTTTATTATGTAAATAATAAATAATACATAAACTGAAAGGGCATGGCATATGGGCATGGCGAGGTATGGGTGGGGGGGGGGGGGGGGGGCCTCTCGGGTTGGCTGTGAAAAGAACGTCCATAAAAGGGGACAGGATCCTAAACAGGGAAAGGGCAGTTTGCTTAAAATTTTGCTTGTCCTGGCAATCAGGTATGTTTGGCAATGTGTTTTGTCTTTTACATTTCAAAACTTATTCATATAATCATTACAAAAAATTTGGTAGAGACAAAAAAAAAAAAAAAAGATTTTTGAGATGTAAATCTGATTAGCAAAGCGAGGAAAAATTTGATTTTTAAAATATGTTTGATATTTTTGTTTTGAAATTTGGTTTTTTTTTTTATTTTAATAAATTAATTATTTTGATAAAATTAGGTCTTTCTCTCTTTTTCTCTCTTTTTCTCTCTTTGTCTTCGTCTGCAACGATCTTAAATAATCACAATTGCTCTTTCTTCATTGTGGGAATGAAATCTGCATCAATTTGACTCATAAATTTAGTGCTTGTTCAATCCGGTGAAAAGAAATCACTCATGAATTGTTCATATATTATTACGATTATTTCATATATTAGTAGCTAAATTGTCTTTTATTGCCGCCATTGATCGTTGACATTGGTTAAAAAAAACTCACTGTTTCGTACTCGACCGCATGGTTCATTGCATTGCCATCAACTTCTGTTTTAAAATTAGGTTCCGTCTGTCTCTCTACCATATATGTCAAATAATCTATCACCATATCGGGACTTACGTATAAAGTTGTGAAGCGCACAACAGGCATGTATGATCATGGTTTGTCTAATGGCAGTATATGGCGGCATTTCGTCGAGTATCTTGAACTGTTTCTTTTGAACGTCAAATGCTCTCTCCATGACTCCCTGTTTGGAGGAGCGATAAAAGTTAAGAACTTCCTTAATTCTGGTGGGTCTTCTACCACACCTTCTGAATTCCGACAAGTGATATCACTCATTCCTATATGGAAGGCAGAATCCCAGTGTCATGGGGTATCCAGAGTCAACGAGATAGTATTCTCCTACAAACCTTTATCAGTGAAAATACATGTGTTGTGGTATAAAGATGCACTCAACAAAACTTCTTTCGCATATAGTAGTTGTTACCTCTACGTGGCATTTAGCAATTTTATGGTCTAGATATTACATGTTGGAATATTATAGAATCATTCGTGGTGCCCTCCTATCTGATGTAGTAGACAAATGTGAATACCATATCATAGTCACAAGCGCACATCACGTTCCATGTAATGAGACCCTTCCTTCCATGAAACAGCACTTGCTTATCAAGAGGTGCAACCTCGCTAATGTACATCCCATCAATTGCCCCGATGCAATCCTAATCAGTAAGTCATAATTACCATTGATGTTTGACCATTAATATCTTCATATAATTAGTTGGTGATATATATACCCTTTGTTACCATAAAGTAAGCACGTACCTTAAACCTTGGATAATACTTTGGGTTCCCTTATAATTGATCTATATGGCTGCTAAGTGAATTGTGACGTACCAATTCGGTTCCGTACTCACACATGGCACGCAATTTTTTTCTGAAATAGTGGTAAATCATCTCAGTTGAGTGTTGGAATCGATCTGTATTACAAGGTGCTTGACATTGTGTAGGACAATTAAAAGGAATATTGCTAACTTTTCATCTGTACACACGTAGCGTGAATCTAATCAAATTGTCTCTAAGCTTTAGAATATGACATAAGTCCATAAATGTGTTTTTATTCATTGTAAATAGTTAGGATGCCCCCTTATAAGCTCCGCTACATATCATTGCCTGCTTAGTGATGAAGTTCTCGTTGGTGTCTTGTCAATATAGCGGTTAAAATATTCATTCATAAACTGTAGCTACATTAAATTCTCTACTTTGTTATCGTCTTCCTAGATGAGATCCTCATCTTCACTACTGTCGGAGGAGGCATAACTCCAATCATACTTGTCCATGTAAGATATGAAAATATCAAGATAACTTCAAACGTATAATTCAGGAAACTGATAAAAAAAATATAATGTAATAATGATGTATTGAATATTTAGATAATATGCCAAACTTTAAGGGGAGATAAAGTAGACGGATATGAAATTCTTTATAAGATGAGAGAGAGGTGTAGAAGCACATGAAGTTCTTATGTGTTAGAGACATATCAATCTTAATTGATGATATGAACTTTTATTTCCTTTATTTGATTCCACCAAAATAAAATATTAATGTACTACGGATTTGATTCTATCAAATCTCAGGTGTTGATTAATGTATAATATAAAGACTGACATTTCACATGTCGCCCTGAGTTTCAAATTGACATGTGAGACGTCATTTTGTACATCTTAGGGTTTTGAAGCCTTCGACCGTAAAATAACTTTACAGGTCATTCACATGTCAAGTATTTTTAACTACTTGATAAGGATTTTTTTAACTCTTAGAGTTAAGAAATAAATGGGTTGCTTCTCTTATTTTTCGAGAGGAAAGAGGAATGAAAGTGAGACGAGAGGGAGATCGTGATGGTAAAAATAAGAGAAGGTAAGTCGTGAGAGTAAAATTGGAATCTGATGAAAGTGGAGTGAAAAAAATACAAAAAGTGCTATAATACTTACAGTAGCCAAATACAACAGAAAAATGTTACTTAAAATGCAAAAAACAACCAAAATGGGTACTTGTATTTTGGTTTTATGACCATTTTAAAAATGATTTCAAAAATTGGTTTTTATTTTCCTTTGCATAAAAATCATTCACAAACAGCATTATCCCTTTATAAAAAAAACGTTTTCCAAAAATATTGCCAATGATTTTCATCCTCTGTCCACTCCATTCTGTGGGCCCACCAACCAAACACAAGAAGGACACTTCCACTCAAAAGATGCGGCGAAATCATTCTTAATATCTGTTTCTGTTTGGATGGGATCGTAATTCACTCAGACCCTCTCTCTCTCTCTAGGTACACTCTTCAATCATTGCAAAGACCATTGGCTTTTCTGCTTAACAACCATACGCTGCCGTTTTAGTGCTTGATTAGTCAACTAACTTAACCATAAGGGCATGTTGACTTAAATATCTCATCTATATCAATCTAATAAACACAAATCAATTTTTAAAATTATATAATTTCATGTATAATTAAATTATTTATATCATAAAATATTATAATTAAAGTTTTAATATAATAATATAAAATTAATATATATATATATATATAGATATAATTAAAATTCAAAATCTTCCCATTATTCTATCAATACTGATAAAAACAATCAAGAATGTGGGGTTTTTTTTTTTTTTTTAATAAATAAATTCATATGATGATTATGAATAGAAAAATGTAAAGAATCAAAGTATCTTTTGCTTCCCCTCTCTTTCACTTCCCACTTTCACTTTCACTTTCACTTTCACTTTCACTCTGTGATGATAATAATAATAGGCCAAAAGCAAGAGCAGAGAGTGGATGATCATAGTGGATGATCATACCATAATCAAATGATGCATGAGTGGAGTGGATGATCATACCATAATCAAGTGATGACATGAGTCATCAGCATCACCTCTCTAATTAATGCAAAAAATAGAGAAGTAGGGCACTGCATGTCAACTGAAAAAGATATATACCAACGAATCAAATGTAAATCATTTGTTGCTTTCATCAAATTTGTGAGACCTCTTAAATCCTATATGCATATATAGGCCCTAACTTAATGTTGATGATGTTTTATCTTCACTAATACTGCAAAACTGGTAGTAGTACGTCATGTCAAAACTGAGAGTGTTGGGCTAATTTGAGTTGACATTGATTAGGCCCTAACTTAATGTTGATGATGTTTTATCTTCACTATACTGCCAAACTGGTAGTAATACGTCATGTCAAAACTGGGAGTGTTGGGCTAATTTCAGTTGACATTGATTAGGCCCTAACTTAGTGTTGATGATGTTTTATCTTCACTATATCTTCATATATACATATATATCTATAATTAGTAAAGATGAATCGGTCCGCTCAATATTTTTAAGATAAGAGAGGATTGAGCTTTTTTGGGCACCTACTTCAACTCTTCATCAACATGTCGGCTTCTCTTCTGCAGGCTCCTTTCACATGGGCTGAAGAAGAAGAATTGTATATGTCTGGACCACAAGTCGCAATAGGAGCTGAAACTAGAGAAACTTTGTAACCACGTGGTCCATAGTGTTTGGGCTTCGCTTGAAAACTAGGCTCCATGGCTTCGCTCTTCGGCCCAACTAGAAGTAATCTAATCTACTTTCTATAGCGTTGTCTCCCATTATCAAGACAGCTCACCCTTTTTTTTATACGAAAGTAATCATTTATATGTGGGTAAGAAAAAGAACAGTAAGAAGCTCCAACGAAACAAATCACAAGAAGAGACAAAATTTGATATCGTGCTACTAGCAGCCTAGAAACAACGAGAACAGTGATAATTAAGTATGAAATTATCAACTTTAATTGATTTATCTTTTTATTCCATTCACTAATCATCGTAATTATCATTTTTAATTATCGATTATACAGATATTAATTCTTAATTGATATAGTCTTTTTCTGTATATCCGGAAATTTCAATTTGTCCAATTCACTAATAAATGAATAAAAGAGTTGAAGTATAAGATGAAGTTTATGATGAAGTTTTACGTCCGAATCTTACTAATTAACAAGTTAATCAAGTTATTGAAATAGAAGTCAACGTTTAATCAACATGCATGGTTCCTCGAATTCCGTATGCTTTTACTAATAATTACTATAGTAAAAATAAACTCAGATTTGTATGCATGTGGATCATTTCTTTATAAGGTAACACTACTATATAATAAAAAATATAAAACTTTATAATATGAATAATTATCACTCAAAAAGTTAGGGATAGAGATGGATGCATGCATGTGGCATTATGCAAGTTGGTGGAGGTGAATCTAACGATTGCTTGTAAAGGGAGTAGTAGGAATGAAGAAGAGGGGTCAAGATGAAGTAGGACCAAAGAGAGGAAAGACAGGTCGGTAGAATAGGGGATCTAGAAAGATTCGTATGGATCTTTTCTTAAAAAGTGTTTTGTTCTTCTTCCTAAGATCTTCATGTTTTTTCAGACCAAATTCCCTTCACCTGCTTCCACCTTCTAGACAATTTGTTATACTTTACCCTCGAATCTAAGTCTATCTTCTGGTTAGCTTGCTTGATAACGTTAGTAAGTGTTGACGTGGTCTGATAACAGTCGTCTAGAATATATAGGACGCGGTAGAGTGTTTTTGTCAATTTCCTCTTTTAAGCTTTTCTATCTTGCTGGAATAAAACCCAACACACTCATTGAATTCTTGATCCATTCCCAATAAGTGATTGATCCCAACATTTGTTTTAAATGAAAAACTCAAGTTCGAATTTTATAGATCTTCTTGCCTCTGAAAATTTCCCCTTCCTCTAACTTTAAGGGGGAAAAGAACATGAAACCTATAAGTTGTTACTTGATAAGAAGATATAGATTGTTTTGTTGTAAGGAGACACATTTTGAAGTGAATATCAAATATTGAGATAAGTGAATTGATTCTCAAATAAGTTGGGACAAGTTTTTTTTAGCAAGGTGTATGATATTGTATGATACATATAGATCATGAGTATACAACTTTAGCGATCACTTGTGATTAAAAGCAGCCTATCTAGTTCAAATTTACAACCAAATTTATAGTATACACTTAAGAAACTCACTGGATAAGTTAAAGATGAATAATGCTCCTCTTCCCTACCACTTTCCTTGCCCTAGATAATGAGTATACTACTTTAGCAATCAAATTGTATTTGGAAGGAGTCTACCTACTTCAATTTTACACTAAAAAATGCTAATACATAGTCATTTATTGTTAGTCAACTAAAATTGATATCAATATTTGTTACATTATGCAATAATTTCCTTACTCTAACAAATGAAAACACATTATATCACAAAAATGTATAATAAGTTATATCACTCGGAATTAAAATATATCTAAGTATAATATGGCAAACCAATGGCCATGAATTCACATGACACGGGCCCACCACACAGTATTACAACATTAGATAAAGGTGAAGAAAATTACTACACCCGCTCTTCATTTCTATATATATATGTATAAACCCCAACCCCCTCTCTCCATTGCAAAACACCATAAATTCCAACTTCTAAACCAAATTAAGCACACTAACATAAATATTACATGGGTTCTCTCCCTCACATCGTAGAGGATTGCATGGGCGTCCTCCAACTCTTTAGTGACGGTACCGTATTCCGGTCGGAAGACATAAACTTCCCGTTTCCAATCATCGAAGATACCCTCATAGAGTTCAAAGACCTTGTCTATGACCACAAACACAACCTCCACCTCCGCCTCTACAAACCCAACATGACAACCTCAATCAACCCTAATAAAAAGCCATTGCCTATTGTTATTTTCATCCGTGGAGGCGGTTTCTGTGTCGGATCCCGCTCATGGCCCAACTCCCACAACTGTTGTCTCCGTCTAGCCTCTGGGATTGACACGGTGGTCATCTCACCTGATTACCGGCTTGCCCCGGAGAACCGCTTGCCGGCCGCCATGGAAGATGCCATTAGTGCCATGGAGTGGCTACAAAGGCAAGCTTTGGGTGAGAGTACTAGTGATTGTGATGCATGGTTGACTGGCCGGACAGTTGACTTTGGTAGGGTTTTTATAGTGGGTGACTCATCCGGCGGGAATATTGCACACTATCTGGCGGTTCGGTTCGGGTTGAGCTCACCGTGGCTGGCTCCCGTTCGGGTCAGAGGTTCTGTCTTGATTGCTCCATTCTTTGGTGGGGTTGTGAGGACCAAATCGGAGGAGGGACCATGTGAGAAACTGATGGGCTTGGAAGCACTTGACAGGTAATCATGAATGATATTTTTCTAATTCACTACTTAATTAGTTAAGCATGTATGCATACATATAGTATACATCTCTCCTTTAAAGAAAAACAAAACATATGTTTGTATACATCGGTCCCTCGTACAAGGTGTGTATATTCTAGATCCCTCAACTTTCCAATATTGTGCTTTATGGGTTTCTATCGAATTCAAGATTATTTAAAAATTGGGTATATTTTCATATTTCTTAAATAAAGATTCTCGTTGAAATAGGTGTTGAAAATATTATATTATATACTTAAAATAAAGTAATTAAAAAATTAATATATATAAAAAATAAATTGACTCTTTTTATTATTAATTAACTTTAAAATAAAAATTTAAATTTCCATCGAAAAACAAGATTTTTGGAGTCAATAATGTTAACATGATGTGTATGCAAGTTTTCCTACAATTGACAACTATATTTAATATTGCTTTTCTAAGATGTCATATTATGTAATCACGACCCGGCCCTCCAAATTGTGTTTTAGAATATTCTATCAATATATTTTGATTTAGGGCTAAAGTTCGTACGATTAGCTTTTGTTTAGGTGAACAGAAATCCCCCTTTTTGGGTCAAGAACAAAATTGTATTTCTGATATAATACCCTATCTCTTCCTCATTACGTGTACCATTAAGAAGATTCTTGCTAAGATAACATTAGATGAGTGTCATATATAAGTCTCATGTGTTGAATAGTGGTTGACATTAAGTTAATCACGGACTAAACAAACCTCTAATCAAATAATTTATATAGCTTTTAAACCCTAATTTCCTATATATCTTATAATTCTACTTGAGTAATCACGTAATTAAGATTTACTATTATAATTTATACGTATGTTTTAACTTTTAATCGTTGTTAATGGATACTAATCCAAACAATGAGACCCTTTGTCACTTAGCTAGCAACTTTGTCGGGCATAGTACTATTCATTAAAGCTCTTGAAATTTTGTAGGTTTTGGAGGCTATCATTACCGGCAGGAGAAAATAGAGACCACCCATTAGCGAACCCTTTTGGACCAGGCAGCCTAAGTATTGAAGGAAAGGATTTGGACCCCATGTTGGTGATTGTGGGTGGGAATGAACTGTTGAAGGATAGAGTGGAGGACTATGCAAAGAGGCTAAAAGATATGGGTAAGAAGGTTGATTATGTTGAGTTTGAAGGCAAAGAGCATGGCTTCTTCACATACTATCCTTATTCTCAAGATTCTAATAAAATAGTGCAACTTATCAAACACTTCATGCTCCAAAATATTAAATGATTAACGAGACAGATCGATTAATCAAGATCGATTGGATTCTCGTTTATTTTTAAAAAATGCACGTGGTTCTTGAGGATTGTGTTATTTTTGTTGTTTGGGTTATAAATTTGGTAGCTATATATGTAAGCTAGTTAGGGAAAGTTCATTAGCTATTATGTTATGTGTGTATGTAAAAATTACTCGAGCTAGTGTGGTTAATTTAGTTTTCTTTGTTGGATAGGGATCAACAAGTAGTTAATGTAGCTTGTTAGTGATCTTATCAACTTGTAATATTAATATATATATATATAACAACCGTGATTTCAGATATATCTAAAATTATTAGGATATTGAAATAAAAAAATAAAAAGGAAGGAAGATCATTATTAAAATCTTTTTCAAATTGGTCGAATAATTCATAATCAATGATAGAAGTCAAAAAGTCTAGATAATGAGGATAAACTCTTGATTCATCACTAATTAATCGCACTAAGGGATGGATATATATTATATACATAAAATAACCTTCCAGTCAAAAGATTCAATATCTTAACTATAACAACTTTATAGTTATTGTCAATAGTTTATAGCGTGAGCTTAAACTAAATGATTTAATGGATTGTCTTTGGGTTTAAATTGGTAACCTTATATATTTTTGTAGGGTTAAAAAAATCGAGTTTATATAAAACTTATAGTCGGGTCTATTTTAGAGGTAATATAAAGATTGTGTGTTGTTTTGAAAATATAAAAAATTGTGCAGCAATTTTAGAAATAATGAAATGAGAGAGACTTGCTCTATTCACTTATACCTCACGATCAAATGAAAAAAGACAGATTTGAAAAATTAGAAAAGCCCTCTTATTCTCATTCTCTCCCGGGCACGACAACAACCTTGTCTTGCCTCGATTTGAGCCGCTGACCTCCATACTTTCCGATGGTTTGATCTACTTGAGCTTTCTGGTTTGCTCTTCATCTTTCTTTATGATTCTTGGTTTGACAGTTTTCATATTTGTAAAAAAACGTAGCTGAAAATTTGAATTAAGGATTATAAAATATTGGTTGAATCTTTGATTGATGTTGCGTGAGCTTAGGTATTAGTGAATTTAGGACTTCGTTGTATACTTATACTGGAAACTCTATCACTACTACAAACGAGCCTCTCGAAATTTCGAAACTCGAATGGATTAGCTTTCTTTGAAAGTGAACCACTGTAAAATCTCTTATATTATTTATTTTCCATACGTTTATTGTTTCTTGTTAAATTGTCTTATTTGGTAAACAAATAGGCCATGACCCATTTTTTGCTATATGAACAATGACATAATAAACTGGACAACTAGTTGAACTCAATAAAATTGAACATATAAATGTTATAATATATCAACAATTATAATAATCAAAATATCAAAATAATTAAATAATTAAATAATTAATTAATAACCATCATAGTCAATAGGGTTTGAATATTGTTCTTATAAACATGAGATGAGAAGAACATGTGTATGTGTAGTTATATAACATAATAAAATACTAGATTCGGCGGCCTTGTAATAAGATTCTAGATAGTAGTTAAGGTATTAATTAATAACTATAAAAAATAATTTTTTATATTGATTTATAAATAAAGAGTTATAAACGATATTTTCTTTAAAACTCATAGATGAGTTTTATAACAAATAAAATTTTACATTGAATTTGGATCATGAAATGCATGTGAAATGGTTGTATATATATATGTTGTGGTATATAAATATATAATTGATATTACTATACTTTATAATTAGAGTATATATATATATATATATATATTTTTATCTTATCTATAATTGTCTTTATAAAAAATATTAATAATTAAAGTCAGAATATACAATAAAATATTATCATGAATATTAAAGATTAGAGACAATGCAAAAAGTTTTACTTAAAAAGGAAGAAACTAATTTAAGACTAAACACATACCTAAAACATACTTTAACTACTTTTACAACTCACACAACCTTTATTATTATTATTATTATTTTTTTTTGTCTTATCCATAAATGAGTAGATATAGTTAAGAGAGTGCAATATTGTCCCATTAGCCTTTTGGAAGACCTTGGCTTCAAATTATTAAAAAGAAAAAAAAGAAAAGAAAAAAAAAGCAACTTGTTGATAATCATTCATCCAAATGCATGATTGAATATCATTTAATATTTGGCACGCGGCAATTATTAATTTCCACAAGCCCAATACCACTAAGATCTCATCTTACTTTATTATTATATTTTTTATTATATATATATATATATATATATATTTATTTATTTCTAAATATATATTTTTAATTAAATTTAATATATTAATTATAAATATATCATATTATTTAAAATTAATGAATAAATAATATTATAAATTTTAATTATTTAATTTAATTTTAATTCATAATCACTATATCTCGAACATTCTTCTCTCTTTTTGGGATCCGCAAATGTCATATCTGTCTTTCACGCGTGTTCAAGGCCCGCATTAGATGGATTTGGGCCATTTGGCCCCAAAACTCGGATTGGTCCCCGGAGTGAGTGGGTCATGTAAAGCGTAATCCAATCTGGATCATGTAAATTACATAAATTAGCCCAGCCCAGGTTATCCGAATCGGAATTGACAAGAGTTTCCGTCTTCTTCTTCACTTTTTTCCGCCAGTATAAGCACTTCCATTCTTTTATGTGTTGGAGCTCGGTAAAACCCTACTGAAATGCTAAGTTGCAAGAGCCTGCTGATGAGAACCATAAGCAGGAAGAGAAAGCGCAAGATTGGTAAAAAAGCTCTGTCCAGAAAACGAAGTTCAACACCCAAGATGAAGAAGTTAAATCCGATTTACCAGAAAGAGGAGGAGGAAGAAGAAGAAGAAGAAGAAGAAGAAGATGGCGAAGAATGCTTCAGCCTGAAAAGCTCAACTCCTTCACACACTCATGGAGTTCAGCCGTTGGGAAATCTCTACCTCGAACCAGGTTCAATCAATTCGAGGAATACAGGATTAGGTGATCTTCAAATTCTGAGCGATGAGCTTGTTCTTGATATTATAGGGTTATTAGATGGGACAAGTTTAGGAATATTGGCAACCGTGAGTAAATCTTTATATGTTTTCACCAATCACGAACCTCTTTGGAAGAATCTTGTGCTAGAAAATCTCAAAGGTGGTTTTTTGTACACTAAGACATGGAAATCTACATACATTGCTTCCTTCTACCCTTCATTTTCGAACAAGGATTCATCTTGCCTTCGAATTAGGGATTTCTATTCAGATTATCTTTTCCAGAGCTGGCTCTGTGCTAATCTTGAGATGAAACCTGAATGGCTTGAAAGGGATAACATAATTCGAAGAAGAGGCATTTCAGTTGAAGAATTCGTGTTGAATTTTGAGGAACCAAACAGACCTGTTTTACTAGAAGGGTGTTTGGATAATTGGGCCGCATTGAAGAAATGGGATAGAGATTATTTGGTTGAATCATGTGGTGATGTTCAGTTTTCAGCCGGACCATTAGAAATGAAGCTCGAGGAATATTTTCAGTATTCCGATCAAGTGAGGGAAGAGAGACCATTATATTTATTCGACCCGAAATTTGCTGAAAATGTTCCTAAATTGGGTTCGGACTATGAGGTTCCAATCTACTTTAGGGAGGATTTGTTCAGACTTTTGGGCCACGAGAGGCCTGATTATAGATGGATCATAATTGGACCATCCGGGTCTGGTTCTTCGTTCCACATTGATCCAAATTCCACATCAGCTTGGAATGCAGTGATTAAGGGGTCGAAGAAATGGGTATTGTTTCCACCGGATGTTGTCCCACCTGGGGTCCACCCTAGCCCGGATGGTGCTGAAGTGGCCTGTCCGGTTTCGATAATAGAGTGGTTTATGAACTTCTATGGGGCAACTAAGAGTTGGACAAAGAAACCTATAGAATGTATTTGTAAGGCAGGGGAGGTTATCTTTGTGCCTAATGGATGGTGGCATTTAGTGATAAATTTAGAGGAGTCTTTTGCCATCACACAGAATTATGTTAGCAGGTATTTGTTTCCTAAAAATTTTTGTACTTCTAGAGTTTATGAAACAGAGGACATAATTAAGTGAAGTTGGTTTCTTTTTTATTTGCAGGAGAAATTTGTTGAATGTATTGGGTTTTCTGAAGAAGCCGAATGCAAGCATGTTGGTATCTGGGACAAGAGACCGGGTTAATTTGCATGATAAGTTTAAGAATGCTATTGACGCTTCCTTTCCGGGCTGTATTGATCAGTTGGCTATGGAACTAGAGGAGAAGAAGGCCCAGGAGAAGAAACTCTCTTTCTGGGATTCTGTAACTGATTCTCAAGCAGGAGCATTCAAGTTCTCTTTCTAAATTTTGTTTCGATTTGGTGAGATATGAGAATGTTTGAAAATTTTTAGACACTGTTTTTATTATTAAACGACTCGCCAATTTCTTGGTATTATATGCTACAACCGCTGATCGAATCATTTTCATTTTTTGTTCCAAGATATATGAAAAGATCGAAATGTCAGAATATAATTTAAATTCTAGTACAACAATGTACAGGATGAGAAAGGGAGATGAGGAGGTTTACAGGATACAAACTGATATAGACTGCCTGAAAATGTCGTACTACTATTTTGTCCTCTCTAGACTGAAATAGTGTTATCAAATGGGAGCAATAGAAGCCGTATAAGATCCATTGCGGCACTTCAAGCCTTTCAAAGAACCAGAATGCAAATGCGGAAAAAGGGTGGCATCCGGGATCCCAAAAGCATGGCAGTTTTCTGGAAAGCCTTCGCCTGCTGTGGCTGAAGAATCGGATTTTTCAGATACTAATCCAAGTGCAGCATTCAAGCCGATTGAGGTAGGTTCTGAAATGAAACTGAAAATTATCCACAAAAAAAAAAGGAACATGCAGAACACCAAGTGAGATGAGGCATTGTCAATGATCAAAATCAAGGGAGCAACAAGGTCACGAGTAAAATTCTAGAATACTTTGTAATATGCGGACTAATATTTTAATTTAATAAAGGGAATGTGATCATACCTAGCTTCAAAGTTTCTTCCCTCTGAACTGAGGATTGCGCACATGCCACAGATAATCCATGGTGGAATATAAGCATCTTTGATTTCAATGCTATAGCAGACACCTGAAGATGGTCTTAAGGATTCATCATCTTTCAAAAAGCAGCCTTTTGGAGCACCAATATGATCTGCAGTTCGCATTTCCATGCACTTCACCTGCAAAACATGGTAAAAGGAGCAAAGTTATATCACGTGTCTCATAGCAGTTGCCAAGTAATGATAAGCCACTAAACATAGTAAAGATTTGGGGATTAAAGCATATTGAATGGCAATGGGTTTTTACTACACCCCACCTGTGGAGAAGAAAGGGCAGCATTGTGAAAGGGAACAGGTGAATACAACACAGGAACATCCACACCAGTCAACGATGTCAAGAAAGATCTGAATGCAAAAGTGATATCAGCCGATAACAATTCACTGGTAAATCATAAGGCTTGCATTTCATTCAGAATTGCAGTGTATATCATTCTATACATAGTCAGACTTGGTAATAGAACCTTTGTCATGTAAAATTTGTACCATCTACATACCTATAATTTAACAAAAGATCATACAACATTTGGACGCTCTTATTGCCACTGAAAAGCAGTAATGATTCGGGGCTATTATCAACATCAGATGGTGACTTCATGCATCGGGTCTGTGCATAGGTTTCGGTAGAAACTGACATTTAGTTAGAAAGCACAGCAGCAACTTGAAGTTGTACATTGAATGGTTGATGCCCTTAAAGTTTAGATTACAAGAACATGGGAAAAGTACAACTGTCATGCAGAAAGCCCTACAGAGATCTTTCAAGTTTGAAATGAAAATAGACCATCATCTGCAGAAAGCATATTGACAAACCTGCCCCAAGTTATGCTTCTCGATCTCTGAGAGTTCAAACAGATCCTCAGTAGTGACTTGCTCAACCTTAGAACGGCACAGAGGCATAGAGAAAGAAATGCCCTACACGAATTATTGGGACCACATATGTTAGAAATTACTGGCACCAACAAGACTAATAAAATATTAAAGTAATCTTACATGCTCACTCAGCAATGACCTCAAACCCCTTGTTGACCGGGAGATATATGCATTGCACAATCGTTTGCTGCCCCTTGAGCCTCCGCTACCAGTAAACATCACGACGTAATGCAAAGTACAAACTAGACCATTTTCAACGAAACAATGTTAGTGCAGAATTTCAGATGAAAATGACAGATCAAGCTGAAGAGATGGAAAATCAATTTTATTGACTCAATCATCAACCAGAAACTAATTCAACTATCATAATGTGTGCCTATTCTGTTCATGAAAGGTTGACACAACTTAGATAATAAAGCCCTACAACCTAGCTATATTGAAGCTGTTGGCCAGGGAAAAAGAAAAAAGCCATACGAATTGAGCCTAAAACAGAAGGGAAAAAAGAAAACCTTTAGCAAGTGGTGAGGCATGTCTCGTCTATTTCTAAAAGATACACCAAGATGAAATCGAATCTATAAAATATTATGAAAGTGCATGAGGCAAGGAGATTAACCATAGAAAATATCGCAAATGTTATTTCGAAGCAAATAGTATAGACTTCGAAATGATTCCTCCCAATCTAATTGGCGTCTTCCAAGGAAATCAATTTCCACTGCAGTACAGGACACACCTCCCTGAGCTGCTGATGAAGTCAAAATTGTAATAATAGAAGGTGGTAGAGTAGACTGGGGGTAAACCCATGAATGCAATAATTCAGAGCTCGTGAGTTGGGAACCAGAAGTGGGCACCGAGTTATAGCTCGTAACTTGATCCCAACAACCAAATTGGAAGGGAAGCTGCGACATAGTACTACAATTGAAAGCCCTGTGAAAGCTAAAAAATTGTAAACAATAAGTTAAGTAGCCACTAAATTCTCACCAAGTAATAATGCATGCAATACTTCCTTATTTTAGATTAGGTGTCATGCTTAGATAGATTGATGCATGAGCGGATACGAGTATAGAAAAGTACGAAGAAATATATAGCTGTGAATGGAAAGATAGAAAACGGCACATCATTATGTTTCTGCTGCTTAAGAAAGTTATACTCACTGATTTATTGAGGAAGTAACCACCCGCATTGTAGTTTTCAAACTGAAATCAAGCGGAGCTTTTTGGCCAGGTATATGGCATTCTGAGCTAATATTCCCTGAATAATTTGATGAAGAATTGTAACATCTTTCAGATGAATCTTCTGGTAAGCCAGAAGTTGAAGAAGTTTGGTGGGCAGCCAATCCTTTTAACGCTTTATGCTACAAAACATATGATAACCCACTTCAAATATTCCTTACTAGGAGTGGAATACCAAAAAGACAACAAACTAAACGAAAGGAAGAAAACGACATCCTTCTGCAAGTACCATGTCAATAGATGCCAAGCCAGATGATCCATCACCAGCTGATGAGAGCTCGGAAACAGTACGAAACTTATTTTTAAGACCATTATCAGTTGTTTGAGAGGCTTGCACACCACCATCTCCAGAAACTTCAGCAAAGGCAGAAGATTTCTCCTCACTGCCAGAGATCATATAATAGAATCAAATTAAATTACATGTGACTATTGCCTAAAATTTAGATCATACTTAAAGGCATACCAAGAAAGTTGCTGTCTTCTATCAGCAGCCAAATTCGAAGGCACGCTAATAATTTTTGGGACACAACTTTGCTCAGTTGAACTACTTTCCTAAACAAACAGAAATCAATTTTAGTTAGACATTCACCTGAGTAATTTATGGTGACAATAAATGATTAAAGGCGAGGGAAAAAATATATTACACCATTGAGTGAGGCAATATTTGATTAGCATCACTTTCAAGAAAGAGGGATATATTAATATTTCCCTTGGCATCGACCAATAAGAAAACATTTATTAGCCTTAGATACATGTATTTTTCCATTTTGGTTTCTACCACCAAGACATTCATGTTCATAATCAAAACTTAGAACTTGGCATTTCTGTAAGAAAACGGAACCAACCTTGGTACTTTCTTTTCCAGAAACCATCTGAAACCTGGACTTTTTAACAGGATATACTTCATCCATTCGGGTGTCAACATATCTTGGATTCCTAGACAGTTCTGGCTTTTTCGAACCACTATCCATCACACTGCCATTACAAGGAGATACATGTAATTAAACGATGATATTAAACTAAAGAAAAACTAATGAAAAGAGGTCTTTTACCTTTTAGAATCAATTGAAGGCGATGAAGATTCACTGACAAGCTCGACATGACATGTTCGCTTCAACTGTTCACCCTGTAACACAATTGTAGAAATGACTCTTCATAGTAATACATGAGGAAACCATGTGCAAATCGAATTGGAATCTGAGGCAAATATGCAAATGAAATTATCCTTTGAGAAAACTTTACTTCGAAGCTCAGAGTATCGCAAAGTTGCATTGTAAATAATAGCAAATCCAGTAACGCATCAAAGTTGATGACCTCAATAGTATATCCAATATATCATTTTTAATCTATGTTGGGGATAACATAAATAGACCAAAACACCATAATCAAGCCCAGGTCCAATCAGCTTACTTTTGCTCTAGCGACAAAATAGAGTAGGAACCAGGATGGCAAATAGACTAACTGAGAAAGCATTATGATGTTCCTCTTATAGTGGCAATTTGGGAAGCAAGCAAACTTTCTTTAATAATCCAATGGTAATAGATATACGGGAATTATTAGAAGTTCTGAACTCACTCTCAGTTCTGATGGTGTCTTTCTTCTAACTCTATTTCCAAGCTTTAAAGCCCCTCCGCTTATTTCAAGGGAAGTGGAGGGAAAAGAACCATGTACAGCAACATTAGCCATACTTCACCAGCCAAGGTTATGCTTACAATCCCTTCACCAACCGGAAAAGCTCCTGAAATTAAGCAATGTTAATTGAATAAGCAGGACCAGTTTTAATTCCTGCGCTTCCATTTTACGACATTCAAACGACAAGAAACGTCTGCTCGATTCTCTCAAGTGTCAGCCTCATTATGAAGTAGTAATAATCAGATATATATCCTAACACCACTATGGAAAAAAGAAAGAGGAGAGAAGAACGCCAAACAATAAGTCCACTAACCAGTAACCAAAAAAATGTAAATAAAAAACATTCTACAAACCAAGAAATCGGCTTGCAATGATGCAGTGTCAACGTAAGAGATGTGAAGGTGAATCGGACTCTAATAACCTTAAAGAAGAGTATCTCGATCTACTAAAAGGAAGAAAACATAAGCAATCGCGATGAGATAGAAATCCATGGTTACCTCCGGGAAGAAGAGAAACGCTCGAGAGGATCTCAGAATGCGCTATGTAAAATCGTTAGCCGAGCTTGGGGATTCCGATAAACTAAATTCTAAATACCCGACCCGAAATGTCCGCTAACCTTTTTTGGGGAACTGAAAATTTGATTTTTGATTCGAAATAAATTGATTTCCCTCCTGTGCCTAACGCCGTTAGAAGATTGGCGTTGATGGCCGTTTTTATCTTTGCGCGCCGTAATTCACTCGCGCAAGCGCGCAATCACCAAACGGTTTGTGTCTTATCTTTTGGTCATTTTTGGTCTTTTGCTTAAACTAACGTCTTTTATTTGTTGTCTTGATTTTCTGCCCGGGTCCCCTTTGTGGTTTTGTTTATGGCCCAAGAATATATATATATATATATATATATATATTATATAATTTTTTAATTAGTGTAAAAGTAAAAATTGGGTACCCATTGCCAAAACAAGGCATTTATGCTTGAACGAATTCAGATATTCAAAATTCCATTAATTACTCAAGTGACATATAATCATGCATTCATACAAGGAGGGAGGATCCTTAAGTATCCATGATGCTAGCTAAATAAATGTCATTATAGTCATCATCGGCATAGTCCAGTAACGCGGTTTCGACTGCCTTTTCATTAATGGGTGTGGTACTAGAAGTCACGGCACCGGCGGTCTTATCGATAATACTAGTCGGCGGTATATTATTCCTTCCAGTAAGTTGTTGGACAAGGCTTTTAAATTCTTCCGGTTGTACATGATAAGTTTTTGGTGATCTTTCATAAATCACGTTAACTGTCCGGACAGGGATCGGTTTTGTTATATTTCTTGACATGTCTGTTAACACCGGTGGCCGTGGACCCTGTACTTGCGATGGCCATCCTATTCCGGCGTTGCTCGTGGTGGTGGTTGTTGTTGTTGTCGCTGTCTTTGTCGTCGTCGTCGTCGTTGTGGGATATTTCTTCATCCTATAACTAATGTCACAAAACACTGTCTCGTAGCAGTACTTCCAAGATATACAATCACGTTGACCTCTCATCCAGATTGTAGTAACGAACGCTTGATATGTCTTATATAGCGCTTCTTTGACCTTCGTCATATGCAGTGCAGGTGTTTGTTTAGGTGGCGTTGGTTGGAAAAAGCCAGAGGTCCAGAACTTGGGTCTTGCTCTCTGAACTGGTCTTTGCTGATTTAGTAGGACTTGCCGGCTCTGTCCCTGCTCACTAGAACCATTCTGGTTGGGTAGCAGTTATGTATCATTGATTACTAGTCTTCATACTTGATCTTATTTACAAAAGTCCTACTTACGTAAGACCAAGTCTGGTCAAGTAAATCTTTAACTCTTTTCCAATTAAGTACTATACTTTTTAGTCTAAATATAAATATAGTTATTATGACCTCTCCTTGGGCCACTGTCCGATTCTGTTAGGAGTTTTAATAAATGCTTTACCCGTTTGGTAGTGTTCTCTTAAGTCTTTAGGCATATGTTTAGTGGTGGGTCAAGTAGTGGGTTTTAATTATGGAGATAATGGATTTACTTACCTAGTTTATAGGAATAGTGAAATAGTTTTAAACTGCTGCTCTTAATCAATTATCCCACTTCTTCTTTATCTCTATTCTTTGTATTGGAGGGGGTGTCAGACCCACCTGAACTCTTTAAGAAAAGGAGCAGTAGTTTCAATGGCCTCTTACCCCCTCGTTATGATGATCATTATATAATCATTGAAGCATGTTGATGGAAAATTTATTGCGGTCCAAAGAGTATTGAACCGTCGTTGAAACTGGTGTGTCTAAAACCAGGTATTAGAGTGATGTTGAAGAGAAGCTCAACAAGATAAATTGGAAGAATTGAGATTGAAGGATCTCAAGGCAAAAAGTTATCTGTTTCAAGTAATTGATCATTTAATTTTAGAGACCATTCTCCAAAATGACTTTACCAAATAGATTTAGGTCTAAGGTATAGAGATGGAAGCAAATATTATGAAAATTCCAAAACATTATAATGATCTCATCAATCAACTTTTCAATGCAAAGGCAAAAAGAATATGGTGATGGGTTCTTCCTCAGATAATACTACCTTCTCAAGTATGCGAAGGTGTGTTGTTTGTTTAACAAGCAATTCAGATCTCTGGCACTTATTTATTTTTATTTATTTTTATTTTTTTATTTTTTTTAAAGATTAATTGTTGGTGACTTAAATTATTGATTTCTAAGTAAAATAGGTGGCCAATCAGAAAAACCCGATTAAACCGACCTTATCACTTAACCGTTAACAGATTTACAGTTACAAGTTCCCACCAAAATTATACATATTATTAATAAGAATTAAACAATATTATATTAATCAGCAGCAAACAAACAACGACGATCGATTTCCTCATTCCATTTTTCCTGCGTTTTCTTGCATTTTCTTTCACTCGGATCCTCCAAATCCTTTGTATCTCACTCGTCATGTTCCACCATTTCTATGAAAATTGATTTCTTTATTGATATCAGTTTTCCCAAATTTCAGTTACTTAGCATGCAAAACAGAGAATTTCAATTCCTTCGGCATTGTTTGCCATGTGACTAATTTTTGCATCGGATCAGGTAGGGTTTGTTCGTTCGTTCAGGGTGTCTGATCCGATCACTATATCAGATTTGAATGTTGGAATTTGAACGATAATAGATGACAGGGAGTTAAATTTCGGTATATACATTCATACACACATATAGTTTTTCTTTTTTCAAATGGGGAACCAAAATGCAGCACCTAGGGCCGGCAGTACTGGATTCATCCAATCTGTTACGGCGGCGTTTTGGAAGAAGCGGTCGCCGGTTGATACGCTTCCTCCGTCGAACGAGGAATCTAACAGCGATAACGCCGCAGATGCAGGTCATGATTCCGGCAAGAGTTTAAATGCTCCGGCTGAAAAATCAGCGGAATCGGAGAATCCGGCTAAATCGGAGGAGGCCGAACAGAAAACCCCTGAATTGAGGAGATTAATGAGCGCAGGAATACAAGGCTCGGTTCTGGGAAGGAAAACGGAAAATATCAAAGACTTGTATAGTTTGGGCATAAAGTTAGGGCACGGGCAGTTTGGGACGACATTTCTCTGTGTGGAGAAGGAGTCTGGCAAGGAATTTGCCTGCAAATCGATTGCGAAGCGAAAGTTGACTACACAAGAGGATGTGGAGGATGTTAGAAGGGAGATTCAGATAATGCATCACTTAGCAGGTCATGCGAATGTGATACAGATCGTGGGAGCTTATGAGGATGCTGTAGCTGTTCATGTTGTTATGGAGCTTTGTTGTGGCGGGGAGCTTTTTGATAGGATTATACAGAGGGGGCATTATACTGAGAAGAAGGCTGCTGATTTAACAAGAATAATTGTTGGTGTGATTGAAGCTTGTCATTCTCTGGGTGTTATGCATAGAGACTTGAAGCCGGAGAATTTTCTGTTTATTGATGACGAAGAGGACTCGCCGCTTAAAGCTATAGATTTTGGGCTCTCAGCTTTCTTTAAGCCTGGTACATTTTTCAGCTGTATTGTTCTTCAATCCATTATCTTAGTTGTTCTCTTCGGATATATATATGCTCTACATCTTCATTTAGACATAAGTTGCTTTTCTACATTGGGTCTGACTAGTTCACATATTTTGGTTGCTAGCATTGTGACTGTAGAACAGAAAATTGAAACCTTGGGCATTTAATTGGGTGTAGTTTCAGCAGAGTGACGATGCTAGACCAGATCAGTCATGACAAACTCTTCTCATTTGGACAGCGATTGTGTTTTTATAATTGTTTGTAATCAATCTGTACAAAATCTTTTTCTCAGGTGAAAAATTCATGGATGTGGTTGGGAGCCCTTATTATGTGGCCCCTGAAGTGCTAAAGAAACATTATGGTGCCGAATGTGATGTTTGGAGTGCAGGGGTTATCCTATACATATTACTGAGTGGTGTGCCTCCTTTCTGGGACGGTGAGGGTCTTTCGATCCATGTGTTTCTTGTTGCAATGTCAGTAATTGTTATGGGATGTGTAAATATCAAGATATTGACATGCTGATTATGTTCTGGACCAGAGACGGAGCAAGGGATATTTGAGAAAATATTGGAAGGCGACCTTGACTTTGTAACAGAACCATGGCCTAATATATCTGATGGTGCGAAGGATCTTGTGCAAAGAATGCTTGTAAGGGACCCCAAATACCGGCTGACAGCCCATGAAGTTCTTTGTCAGTATTCACATTTTCAGAATATGATCTCTTTTTGTTATGCCTAATTTGTTACTTACTTCACAAATCACCAAATACACAAATTATCGGGTCTTTTATCCTTGTGTTATTAAGATGCAAGTGGATGGTATACTGTAAGCCAGCATATTGTTCTGTGTAGTAAGCAAGCTCTGTGAGCTGAAAGCTTGTTTATCTCAGTGATTGATGCCATTAGTGGCTTTGATCATGCATAATAAAAACAATGCCCATCAACTATTTCTATTTTTCTACTCTGTTTAACCTCGCTAAATTCAAAATAAAAAAAATAAAGTGGGCCATTATTGAGTTAAAAATTGCTCTTACGTAGGGTTTTTCTTGTTTAGGCCATCCTTGGGCACGGGAAGATGGTGTTGCTCCCGATAGACCTCTGGACAATGCTGTTCTAACTCGCTTGAAACAGTTCTCTGCCATGAACAAGCTCAAAAAAATGGCCATCAGGGTGAGTACCTCTCCTTCAGTTCTGCAATGTGTACCAAATATCAAAACGATTTACTGGGGGGGGGGGGGGGGGGGGTTAGGAATGCACATCTGTATTTTCTCATGGAATACTGTTTTTTTGCTAAACAAGTAAAAGTTACAATGTTATGGCTGACCACATGAAATGATTTTTGTCAATCTGTATTCAGAAGAGTCTCTTACTACTAAAATACTTTGATTTCATTGCTTTGGGAGTTCTTTTGATCTGTTAATTATTTATATTTAAAAAACTCGAGAAAGGATACAAGGTTGTTATTGTTCTTGAAGCTTGAGACTGCTCATCTCCCCCTCTAACTAGTTTGCGAGTAAGACATAAGTGGGTCGAGTTGATATAGTCCAATGTCCATCTGAAACTATTGCAATGGCTTGTGGTGTGTGTTTATTTTGTAGGTCATTGCAGAAAATCTATCTGAAGAAGAAATCGCAGGTCTTAAGGAAATGTTCAAGATGATAGATGCTGATGATAGTGGGCAGATAACTCTCCAGGAACTGAAGAAAGGGTTGGAAAGAGCTGGTGCTAATCTCAAGGATTCTGAGATTAGTGGATTAATGGAAGCGGTAAGTAATCCAACCAGGTAGTTCATTTCGGAATGTATTGTGAAGATTCAATTATTGCTAAATATGATCGAGCGCAAGATATCATCTGTTTTTACACACATGAAGCTGGGATACACAGAATTCGGAAGTTCAGTCAATTTAATTTCAGGAGGCTGCAAAATAGCTAGCCACATAGTGACCATGTATAAACTCATGAGGAAAATATGCATTTTGTTTTCTTAAATGCAAAGATGGGAATATGTAACACTGTCTTTTAACTAAATTGTATTCCTTACCCTCTGAAAATTTTCAGGCGGATGTTGACAACAGTGGTACAATAGACTATGGCGAGTTTTTGGCAGCAATGCTCCAGCTGAACCAAGTTCAGAGAGAGGATCATCTCTATGCAGCCTTCTCGTTCTTTGACAAAGATGGGAGTGGATATATCACACAAGATGAGCTCCAACAGGCTTGTGACCAGTTTGGCTTACCAGATGTGCACTTAGAAGATCTAATCCGTGAAGTTGATCTCGATAATGTAACCAATCAATCAATTAACTAGCATTCCATTTAAAAACTTTTTAGACATTACAACTTTGCTTTCTCTGCATTTTATCAGGATGGACGTATCGACTATAGTGAGTTTGTTGCAATGATGCAAGACACCAGTTTAGGCACGAAGGGATTACGGAGCAACACAGGTATCGGACTAAGGGACGCATTCAATGTATAGAGCCCGAGCCTTGGCTGTATCCATATCTGTATCCAAATCGTTTAGAAACTGCAAAGCTGATATAACTTTTACTTGGATCCTGATCAAGTCACGTTGATTTTGGAAGTAGAGTTTTGAGGGGTCAATGATGTTGTGCTTATTTATCACCTTGCGATCATTGTGAAATTGGTGAGTGATAGTCGTGGTTAGTTATCACTTATCATTCTTGAGTTAAGAGTCGTGCGGTCTATGGATTTTGGATACGCGAATGTGATTTTATTTCCTTTTTGCCCAAGATAATGGCTCAAAGTGTGAACTTTATGCAAGTTTTGTTTGTACTTATCATCATAACCTGGCTGCACGATATCCGTGACCATATTTTGCTTCTTTTGAAAAGAAGACGTAAGTTCAGGAAAGTAAAAAAGGAAGTAAAAAAAGTTACCACTGACAATTGAAAAGTAAAAAAATATGTGTCATCCTTCTGGAAGACATGTTTAATTACTTTCAAGCCTGTCTGACTAACTACCAATTAGGCATAAGTTGAGATAAAAGTCCAAAAATTGGCTTTTTATATTTTTGGGCTGTTTATCGGGATAGTAATAAATGACCCAATTGCCTTCTCACGCATTAACCAAAAGTCCCCAAAGCACATGACACTGAACCTAACAGAGACGGTCATTTTCTTGCCCCCCTCATGAATTAATGCACTGATCGATACTTCATTTTCAACCTCCTTTTTATCATCCTTAGCTACTCGTCACTCATCAGTCATCACGCTAGTACTAGCAGTACCGCTCCCTGTTGTTGCTGTTGTTTTAATCTGGTACCCTGGTACGTGTTTTTTCCATCGAGAAACGTGTACAGGCTGGTTGATGAGACTCATGAGCTAGCTAGAGCCCGGAGAGTACTGCATGGTTCGACGTGTCTTCCCCGTAAGATGCTTGTCCGGTCCCTCCTCACATGGTGTATGTATAATGTACAGTGTACCAGGCACAGTACCCGGCCTGCCCCCGGGTACCCTACTCCCTAGCTAGTTAGCTAGGTACGTAGTGGATCGATCATGCCCGCTAAGTACGTGTACTTTGTTCTCGTGGATTGGCCAAAAAAAAAAAAAGTACTTACTTGTGTCCTTAATCGAGACTATTCTAATTATCTGTATATATTATGCATCACTCATTCAATATTCAATATTCGTTACTTAATTCCTCTGTTATTAACTGAAATCATAGATATTTAATTATTAAAAATAAAAATAAAAAGATTTGATAAACTTGCTTTCCGCAATCACAATCAGATACGTGATACCGAGCGAAAGTCCACGTGGCGGGACAAGATAAGAGCATGATGCATGCATCGATCGAGGTCACGTGTCGGATAAGTTGTGGTCCAGCAGAGATTTTTTTTGTTTTGACGTAGTTGACTCTGTGGAAATAGCAAGCATACACGTGGCTATGGAATGACGGAAAACGGAACAATCATAATCTCATTTTATAAGGAAGTGAAATAGAAAACACACATAATGATAATAATATATATATATATATATAGTCAACTGTCACGTTGCTGTTAATTCCCTCCTTAGGGCGGCACCGCCCTTTCTTTTGAACTTTAATGGCGGTTTTAAAGGAGGCCATACCTGCTGCTCTCTCACCTCTTTGCAGCTTCTTCATTCTCAAAGTTTTATATATATTGATTATTTACGTATATATTTATTTTTCATATGCATTAAGAAAACTTGTAATTTAAGTGAAGAATTACTTCATTATTTAATTAATTAATGAAAAGCCAGGTGGCTAGTTGTGATAGGATCAATGATGGACCAATGGTGCGCCACCGCCACCGCAAGTAGACAGAACCATAAAAAAGTGCTCTCTAATTAGTTGCCACTGATCATCCCGAAGGACCCAAGGTGTCCAGTGTCCACTCTCCATCCATAACCAAGTTATATTATTACTACACGGTATTAAAATTAGATAAAAATATGTTGAATTAAATTATTAATAATTGCGTCATAGTTACATGCCAAGAAAGATCAGAAACATGTACATCAAATCGTTAGAAAAATTCCAAGTTTTTTTTTTTTTCCTCTTTAATTCCCTGATGAACAAGTAATGTCAGAGCAATAATCCAGAGCTTCTTCTACGTACCATGATGCATGCATGCTTGATCTGATCATCGTAGACCATCCAACATGCGTCAGCATAGCAGCAGCGGAGGGGGGCCACTTGATGATCACTATCAGCAAAATTTGACTGATCAATTAATGTACGGAAAAATCAACGATTATGATCTAGCTCGCTTGATTGGATCGGTAACGTTATCATCAATACATGGATTCATGAAAAGTCAAGTCGCCTAGTAATAAATATCACTTCCATGCAGTCATACACTCCCATTTTGTTATATTTTACAATGTTTAGGGGTATTTTGGTAACTCAACTTGCCGTTTCCATCTCTCTATATAAAGAGAGCTTACAGTTTATCAACTGTGTGTCTAAATATTCGAGCACTGACAGAATCCTATACAGCCACCTGTAAGAATCCAGTTCGGACTGAAATATGGAGAAAGCAAATTCGTTAGGGCTAGCGAGGACCAAATCGGACCAACAAGTGGAGACTTTAGCTGCGGCGATCAATTCGGCGTCGTCTAGTGAAAAACATGGTGTGGTGACGGAGAGCACGGGTGGCAGTTCGCATTCGAGGAGGGCAAGCAGACAGATGGTGACGGCGGTTTCTCCGGGAAGGAGTGGAGGGAGTTCTAGTACTAGGAAAAACACGCACATTAAGAAATCTAGAAGCGATCAGATGAAGTTGGATTTCGACGAAGCCATTCTGATGAATAACGGCGCGTCTCTGAGCCGAGCCTCCAGTGCCAGCTTGGGCTTCTCATTTTCCATCACGGGATTCACCGTGCCGGCCGATGAAATTGCCGACTCCAAGCCGTTTAGCGATGATGATATTCGTAAGTCTAATTTACGTAAATATTTAATTTAATTTTCTATATACGAGCTGAATTTCATGCCATTGAATGAGCTTAATCGTGATCTAAAACATCTAACTTAGTTATTGAACAGGGATGGGTCTGTGGCCGATAATTAGAAAGAAATCGATGATGATTTGTTAATTGAAAACAAAGAAAGAAAGGGACACTGCTTACTCCTTACAAATGTGAATCTGGTTAGAAAGAGAGAAAAATTAATATTAATATTTATGTATTATTTTTATAATTTAATAAATAAAGTAGTACCCAAAATCTAAGACATGATTTTAATTATCTACTCAATCAATATTAATATTCATTATTAGCATGATCTTATATCTAATATGATAATATTATTAATATCCTAGGTTTGTCCTGGTCCCACTGTCTGTGAAGTAATCAAGTAGGTTAGGTAGTCTGTTGACCCCATAAGCATGGAATTGACTCTGGTCGGCATGTCTGGCTTCACTCACACATCCATAGTCCTGCTTAATTATGGATGTATAGGCATGCATGATTGCTTATATGTAGAACAAGACAAAACATATTGTCTTGCAAATAAGTCAACAAGTTGGTGAGAAATTAACATGGGTTGTTAATCAAAGTCTACCAGTTTTAATTAATATAGGCTTTGACTTATTGATTAACTGATGAATTAACAAACAAAGGTCTTAGTTTTTCATTTGGTTGGTCCCACTCTTAATAACCTTACAGACTTCAACTTGATTACTTCTAACACTACTTAATTAGTCATTAGTAATTAGTGTAAAACTTTATTACCTTTTATGCTATTTTATTATGAGATTTTTTTTCTACCTATATCTAAATCTGGATCACGTGATGGGCATGCAGCTGAGGATCTTGAAGCCGGCATAAGAAAGGCCGAATTTGAAATGGAGCCGACATTGCCGATTTATCTGAAGGTAAAACAACTTATGGAAAGAAGTAAGCTTTTTCTCTTCCTCGTTGTTTTGTTCCTGAAAATCCCGATATAGCCGTAAAAACCGATATTCGAACCTACCGGTCTCGAGTTAATGGAATATGGATTAATGTGGTACTATCTACTTGGACAGGCAAGGAGAGGGAGGTTGAACAGATTGACTCTAGGAAGAATTTATGTACAAGACTTGATCCCCTTCTTTCCAGCAGAAATGACCAAATACTGTGCTTTCCCCGGCCTTATTTTCGATGTTAGATGATCGGTGTCTAAGAGAACTAACCCCGATTAATTAGTTCATAACTTTACATTGTAAGTTTTTGTAGCATATCCTGCCTTGTCCCGAGCCCTCGGACTCAGGTGAGTAAGGCTAAAAAAATAGCCCGAATAGAGAAACTTGGTAAAGCATGGAATTTCTGGGGAAAGAAGGGTATGATAAGTTTGTCATGTCTTGTTATAACTATCTTTCTTTCTTTTTCCTCCCCCGTTACATGACAGACATAGCAAAAAAAATATAAAGTTGATATCTTTTATAATTTTTGTTATTGTTATGAAATTATTGCAGTTTACAGATGTGAAGTACAGGGTAATTATGAAAGGTATGAGAACTCACAGTGAGAAGGATATCCTGAATGGGATTACAGGATCGGTAAATCCGGGAGAAGTTCTAGCATTAATGGGACCTTCCGGAAGTGGAAAGACGACACTTCTTAATCTGCTCGGAGGCCGGCTAATCCAGTCATCAGTTGGCGGTTCCGTTACTTACAACGATCAGCCATATTCCAAGTTCCTCAAAAGCAGGCAAGCATTCTAAACTCTGTTTACAGTTTCCGTTAGAACACTGCGAGTTTCGTGACACGAAAATGTATATATATATATATATAACATATATGGCAGGATAGGATTTGTGACTCAAGACGACGTACTATTCCCACACCTCACAGTGAA
Source organism: Coriaria nepalensis (assembly GCA_027186245.1). Classification (NCBI taxonomy): domain Eukaryota; kingdom Viridiplantae; phylum Streptophyta; class Magnoliopsida; order Cucurbitales; family Coriariaceae; genus Coriaria; species Coriaria nepalensis. The sequence continues at coordinate 693,955 of CP114483.1, forward strand.
AGAAACATTAACCTATGCAGCTCTATTGAGACTACCTAGTAAGTTAACTAAAGACGAAAAGCGAAAACGAGCAATGGACGTCATCTACGATCTTGGTCTAGAGAGGTGCCAGGATACTATGATTGGCGGGTCCTTTGTCCGTGGAGTTTCAGGCGGAGAAAGGAAGAGAGTTTGTATAGGCAATGAGATTTTAATCAACACTTCCCTTCTTTTTCTCGACGAACCAACTTCCGGCTTGGATTCCACAACTGCTTTAAGAATCGTTCAGATGTTGCATAATATAGCAGCGGTATGATGCATTTTGAAACTCCAGTTTAGGATTTGAGACTCCAGTATAAGATTTAATTTACCGATATGATTGCAGGCTGGGAAAACTGTGGTGACGACAATTCACCAACCGTCGAGCAGACTCTTTTACAAATTCGACAAGTTGATTCTTTTGGGGAAAGGGAGCTTACTATACTTTGGAAAAGCATTAGAAGCAATGGATTATTTCTCGACCATTGGATGTTCGCCTCTTATAGCAATGAACCCGGCTGAGTTCTTGCTAGACCTGGCCAATGGAAACATAAACGACGTTTCTGTTCCGTCAGAATTACAGGACAAAGTACATATGGAAGAGAATTCTGATACTGAAACAAGAAACTCAAAGCCGTCTCCTACTGTTGTACATGAGGTAATAAAAAGAAGAAAAAAATCAAATCAACCATGGCCGCCTATAAATTTTGTCCGAAACGTGAGTTTTTTTGTTTTTTTGTTTTTTTGTTTTATGAAAGCAGTATCTTGTGGAGGCTTTTGAGACAAGAGTAGCAGGAATGGAGAAGAAGAAACTTCTACTTTCTACTCCTCTTGATGAAGAGGTCAAGTCGAAGATGTCGTCTTCAAAAAGAGTGTGGGGTGCAAGCTGGTGGGAACAATATAGTATCTTGTTTCGAAGAGGAATTAAAGAACGTAGACACGACTATTTTAGCTGGTTGAGAATCACTCAAGTTCTCGCTACTGCCATTATCTTGGGTTTACTCTGGTGGCAGTCAGATAGTACCACCCCAAAAGGCCTTCAAGATCAGGCAGGGTTGCTATTCTACATTGCTGTTTTCTGGGGATTCTTCCCGGTCTTCACAGCAGTCTTCACGTTTCCTCAAGAACGAGCGATGCTGAATAAAGAAAGAGCAGCCGATATGTACCGGCTAAGTGCGTATTTCTTAGCAAGAACTACAAGTGATCTTCCCCTGGACCTACTACTACCATCACCTTTCCTTGTTGTTGTCTATTTCATGGCCGGATTAAGATTGAGTGCTGCTCACTTTTTCCTAAGCATGCTCTCTGTTTTCCTCTGTATTATAGCGGCTCAGGTACGATTTCTCCGCAGTTTTTGCTTCTATGAAAAAAATTAACCATGTACAGTTAACCATGGTTGGTTTCAAACCAGGGGCTTGGGTTGGCAATTGGAGCTACATTAATGGACATAAAGAAAGCAACAACTCTTTCTTCAGTAATTGTGATGACCTTCATGCTTGCTGGTGGCTTCTTTGTAAAGGTAATAAGAATACTATTACAAGATATTTGTGCATAACCCCCTGTACTATTCTGAAATACAAACAATGACCACAGTATTGTTTAAACTTGCAGGATGTACCAGTATTCGTATCATGGATCCGTTATCTGTCTTTCAACTATCACACATACAAGCTTCTTCTCAGGGTACAGTATGGAGATTCCAATCCCATTGTAAATGGGATTTCAATCGATAGACACAACTGTCTAACAGAAGTCACTGCCCTAATAGCCATGGTTTTTGGTTATCGTTTCATAGCCTACCTTTCTTTGAGGAGGGTGAAGCTTCAATCTTGAGTTTTCTTCAAACTAAGCATAGATTCTAAAGTAAGTTTCTAAAATCAAAGTCAGAGGAAAAAGAAGTAGGGCAAGTTTTTTTCTTCATGCCCTAGAGAAAATCAATTGCCTTTCTGTAAAGGCAGGAGAAAACGTTGAAGGGAATCATTCTTAACTTAAGGACAAGATTCAAGAGTTATATATAGATTATAGCAAGATGTAAGTTGATGACAACTTTTTATTACAGCTTTGTTCATTTGCTGCTGACTTCATTCACAAATGATGCATCTCTAATGCTGCTGACTCCATTTGCTGCTCTATAGCGGTTTCCGTATAATGTAAAATTGCTTTGAATGTCTTGTAAAATCTCTTCATTCGGGATGTTCTGAACAAAACTCAGGCCAAGGTCCTTAACCAATCCAGCAGTCTACGAAGGGCAGCATCCGAAACTGGGGACTTCTTTTCGAGCCCTGTCAAAATCACGAGAACAACAAGGGCAGGATTAGAAGAAGAAGAAAAGGAAAAAAAAAAAAAAAAGACCAGAGAATAAGGTATGAAAACTAGATTATTTCTCTATACTGATGTTCGCATATTCATAGGTCCCTAGACAAAAGAGGAAATTAATCTTCCTAATTAAGAGGAAATAAAAGCATACCCCTAGAATTACTATTCTAGCCCACTAATCTCTAAATTATCCAAATATAACACATAATCAAATATGATACATAATTATAACATAATTACAAATATTTTGGAAATATTTTGGAAAGACTTTTAACACTCCCTCTCAAGTTAGCATGAAGACATCACTCATGTCAAGCTTGCTAACTAATGACATCAACCTTTGGTGAGTATGTATGTTGTTTGGCCAGCGGTAGGTATGCAAGACATGCACATCACGCCACTATCTATCTTCTCCTTGATGAAATGTTTATCCACTTTCCATGTTTTGTTCTATTGTATAGAATTGGATTGTGAGCTATAAAAATTGCTGCCTTGTGGTCACAATAGAATTTAATAGGCGTTGGTATAGGAACCTTTAGTTCTTCTAGGAGTCATTTAATCCGTACTATTTCACAGAATCCATGTGCTATTGAATAGGATTCTGCTTTAGCACTACTTCTCGCCACTAAACTTTGTTTCTTACCTCTCCAAGTGACCAGACTTCTCCCTACAAATGTGCAATAACCTGATGTGAATCTTCTATCATTTACATTGCCTGCCCAATCTGCATATATGTAGGCCTCTACCAGAAGATGATCTTTATTTTTTAACAAAAGTCCTTTTCTCGGAGTCCCTTTTGAGGTATCTCAAAATTCTAAACATAGTTTCAAAGTATGTAGGTCCAGGTGAATGCATTAACTAACTTACAACACTCATTGCAAAAGTTATGTTAGGTCTCGTGTGTGCTAGATAGATTAGTCTCCCAATCAATCTTTGTCAATGTTCTCGGTCCACCACTTCATTAGAATATGTTGCTTTCAATTTCACATTAGGCTCGGTTAGAGTATCTACTGCCTTACAACTGGTCATTCATATTTCTTTGAGCAGATCAAGAGCGTATTTGCGTTAGTTGATAAAAATTTCATATTTAGACCTTGCAAACTCCATTATGAGAAAATACTTCAGCTTTCCTACGTTCTTGATATCAAATTCTGCCTCAAGCTTCCTCTTGTTACTGATCTCAAGATAATCATCACCAGTCACGATTATGTCATCTACATATACTATAAGGATGACCACTTTACCTTCGGTTGAATGTTTGAAAAACAATGTGTGGTCAGCTTGGCTTTGTGAGAAATCATGTCTCCCGATGACATCTCCAAAACGCTAAGAGATTGCTTTAGTCCAAAGAGCTTTCTTCAACTTGCACACTTTGTCTCTTCCAAGTTTTTCTTCAAATATGGGTGGTACGTCTATATACACTTCTTATAATTCTTTATTAAAAAATACATTTTTTTACATCAAACTGATGAAATGGCCAATTAGAGTTAATTGCAAGAGAAAGAAGTATTCTAATAGAGTTAATCTTAGCAGCACAAGCAAAAGTTTCTTGGTAGTCAATACCATGAGTTTGAGTAAATCTTTTTGCTACGAGTCTCGCTCTGTATCTTTCCACACTTCTATCAATTTTACACTTTACTGTAAACACCAATTTACTCCCAACTATCTTCTTATTTTTGGGTAGATCAATGACACTCCAAGTGTTATTATTCTTAAAAGCATTCATCTCTTCCATCACAACTAATCTCTAATTCAGATAATCCAAAGCTTCTTGAACAGTTCTTGGAACAGACGGATTAGAAATCATAGACACAAATGCTCTATGAGTGATTGACAATTTTTCATATGATAAGTATTTTGCCATAAGATGTTGACTACATGTTTGGGTTCCTTTTCTTAATACAATTGGAAGGTCAAGATCAAAAGTAGACAAATTAGGTGAATAAGAGATAAAGAAGGAAAGGGAGTGGAAGGATGGTTAACCTAAGTTATAGGACCGTTACTCAACATATTTGATTGAACATCTGTTGGAGGAATAACTGGATCTATAGTACGTTTGTGAAACCTTTTTCTGGAGGAATAACTGGATGTACTACATTTGGAAGTACTTCTCCCCCTGTCTATGATAAAGTCACATATGGCAAAGTAGAATCAAGAGTACTACCACTAGTTTCCATACTCCCAACAAGTATTTCCAAAAAAAGTTTATCCTAAATAATTGAAGGCATGGTAAACTTTCTCAAAAATTATTTTCTTTTACTACTATGTTCTCCACCTAAAGATTTTTTTTTTTTAAAGTAAGGCTGGTCCTAAAAAAAATTACATCCATACTCTTGAAAATTTTCTTTAGGATTGGATTAAAACATTTTTTAGATGCATAACCCATTTTATTAGATGCATAACCAATGAAAACACATTTTCTTTAGCTTTTGGGTTTAATTTTGACTGAAAAATACTTGGTATATGTGTAAAAAATGCAGCCAAACACTTTTAAAGAAAGATTTGCATTACCCAGGAGATTCTATTTATTAGATAACAAGCTGGTAAGAGTGCATTACCCTAGAGATATTTCTGAACATATATTGAAAACATTATGGTGTGTTATGATAAGTTGATCAGTGGATGATACCTTTTTTCAAAAGAAATATTCCTAAATATTTGTTAAAGTATTCAATCCCATTATATGTTCTTAGAATACCTATTTTTTATTTGAAATTGATTTTCAATCATAAGAAAGAAATCTTTAAACCATTGTTCAACTTCATATTTCTTTTCCAACAAATAAACCCAACATACTCTTGTGTGATCATCAATAAAGGTTACAAACCATTTTTTGCCAGAAAGTGTGTTAACTTTAGATAGACCCTAAACATCACTATAAAACAAATAAAATGGTCTTGAAACGAAATAGGATTTTATTGGAAATGAAATATGATGGTCTTTAGCCAAATGATAGACTTCACAATGAAATTTTGAATAATTAATTCCTTTAAACAGTTTAGGAAATAAATGCTTGAGATATGAAACACTAGGATACCCTAATCTCTTATGCCATAACATGGTTTGATCAGAGACAAAGTTTGAACTGGTACCACTTAATCCATGAGCTTTTTTTTTCCCGAAAGCAGTCTCATCAAAGTAGTACATCCCTTTTATTCCTTTAGTAGTTCCAATCCTCTTCTCCGAGTTCTGATCCTAAAAAATACAAGCGAAAGGAGAGAAAATAATGGAGCAATCAAAGTCTTTAGAGAGTTTGCTAACATAAAGAAGATTTCAAGCAAGTTTTGGAACATGTAAAACTGATTTTAAGGTGATTTTTCTGAAACTTTAATGTGTCATTTGCATGCAATAGGGGAAAAGCTACCATCAGCTATCCTAACTTTTTCGATACCAATATGAATTAAACAGTTGGGAACAACTTGTCATGTGATCAGAGACTCTTGAATCTATGATCCAAGGACGAATTCTTCCTAGAATAGAAAGTGCTAAAGAATTTCTACATGTTTGTGTTATAGAACCGGTAGGAGCATTAGGTGACGAATATGATTTTAGTAGTTTAAGAAGATGATTTATCTTTGTCGAACAAAGATGATTTGACCTCATTTGCTGCAGGTATATTATGTTCACCATGTTGTATGTCCTCCCATTGGATGGTCTTCCATGCAACTTGTATCAATTCTCTCGAGTATGGCACGTTTTTCCACAGTAATCACAGCATAGATTATTTATGTCTCTTGCATGCTGGTTTTGGTAAATTCTACAATCAACTTGAGCTTCAGCAACGACCAAGGCTAACCCTTCCACAAACCCGATTGATCCTACAGCCTTCTTTCCCAACATCACATGTCTTTGGCTTTCTTCTTTTCGTACCATTGCAAAGACTTCCCCGATTGAAGGCAAGGGATTTCTTCCAACTATTTGACCACGAATCTCATCATATTCAACATTCAAACTTGCAAAACTTGCAAGAAATTTAAAGATTCGGCCAATATCCACCATCTTCTTGTATGGATTGCAATCCTAGGATGATTTCTACTCGTAATCATTGAATAAGTCCAGATCCTGCCAAATCCTTTCAAGAATATTAAAATATTTAGTAACAGAGTCCTCACCTTCGTGAATTTCACCCAGTCGTATGGTTAATTTGTATACTTAGAACTAGTTCCCTAGATCGGAATACATATGTGAAATGTTGTCTCATAATTCCTTGGTTGTAGAGTAATAGAGGTAGTTTGCACCTATATCTTCGGCCATGGAATTGACTAACCATGTCATCACCATTGACTTTTCAGCATCCCAAATGGCATAGGTTGAATCCTTCACGTCAGGCTTCTCTATATCTCATGTGAGATGGCCGATCTTTCCTCTCCCCTTGATGTACATGCGAACAGATTGTTGTCACCATTCAGTCGGATTGTAGTGAATCTGAACGATGAGTTTTCATATGGATTCTGGATGGCTTAAAGTTTGGCCTGAGATGGCTTAGGAGGTTGATTAGTCTCGGACGTGGCTTCAGACATTTTGGGGACAGAAAAAACATATTCAAAACCTAGAATTTTAATTCCCTACTTTGATACCATAAAAAATATAGAATAAGGTATGAAAAATAGGTTATTTCTCTATATTGATGTACACGTATTTATAGGTCCCTTCTAGGATACAAAAGAGGGAAATAATCTTCCTAATTAAGAGGAAATAAAAGCAGATTCCTAGGATTACTATTCTAGCTCACTAATCTCTCTATTATCTAAATATAGCACCTAATCAAATATGGTACATAATTGTACCATAATTACTAATATTCAGGGAAGACTTTCAACCGAAAAAAATCGAATGTTACCAAAATTAGAAGCAATCTAAACAAAACCTTCACAAATTGAAACAAATTCTTAACAAAGAGAGTACCGATATCAGCAGCAACACGGTGAGCACACATTACTCCTGAAAAAGCAACAGCTATAACTCCTTGTCCTGGAAAGCAACTATCACCCACGCAGTATAGTCCCCATCTATGGCCTGCAATGTTCATTATCAGAACAAGACTTGATAAATTAATTATTAGGAATCGGTGGATGGATTCACTGTTGAATTGAACGGCATTCCTAGTAAGCCCTTTGGAGTTCCACGTGGCATTGGTCCATAGGTCCCCTTATCTCAAGCTAAGTACCGCCTATGTGTCTTTGGTGTCCCCACCTACCATACATAGACCAAAACCTTAATTCCACATTATATTCTGAGAAAAACCGACCTCTAGTTATTGTTCATGAACCCCTTTGCCAAGATAATATGAATTAGCATAAGAATTAGTCAAATACCTCCTTAAAGACTATGGACGATTTGAGTCCAGGAAATAGTTTCTTCTCTAATCGGGTAATGATTTCCTATGCTACTCTCTCCTTCTTCGCTTCGTAATCTCCTGGAGAAAGTTCCACCTATAAAAAGGACAAGATCAGCACCGAGAATGTATCATTTCAAAGTATTGCTCGTTTTCATTCCAACAGTAGCATTTTATTATCTGTACCTTCCAGCCCTCCACGGAAGAATTTGTAAAGATGTGAAGAATATGGTGTCCATCTGGAGCCAATGATGGATCCAGAACAGTTGTGATGCTTAAGAATATACTGTCATATGGCTCTTCTAATCTCTTCCATTCATCCTAAATACGAGGATGTCTTAACATACAGTGGAGCTTGTTTAGATAATTATTTTATTTAGAAAGTTGTTCGAATTACCTCGAGCACAAAATGGTGAAAATCTGTATCTGGTGGAAGGACCTCAGCTTTGACCCCCATGTGAATGGAAGGAAATGATGGGGCCTTGCCTTTGCATAGATCTTTTGGAAATTTTCCTCTTCTTTTGGAAGCTCCTCCCCTTTTAATAACTTTCCTGAAATAATGAAGAAACCGTAGTTTCTAAGAGTATTATTATGAGAACCGAATAGAATGAGAACAAAAATCTTTATCAAATGAAAAAATTACCACAAAACTCCATTTGTATCAAATACATAAAATCTAGTTTACCTCACAATCTAACTGAAGTACCAAAAAAACTGACCTTGTCACTGAAACGAAACATGACAGAGGAGCCAACATCAAAAGCGTAACCATCTCTTTCGTACCAGAACTGCCACCAGAAATTACATACTTCTCCAAAACCAAAACCCTTCCCTTCACTGCTAACCGCGTAGAAGCAACCAATCCTCCAATTCCAGAACCAATAACAATTGCATCATAGTATTCTTTATCACTATCTACTCCTTTCTCACTTTCTCACTTTCCTCTCTATTCCCTGCTCTCTCCCTCACTTCAGATCCAGACCTGACCCTAAACCTTTTACCCCATGAAAATTGTAGAGAATTTTGATGCTTGTGCGGGTTGAAATGGGTGTTAGAGTGAGCAATTGTTTGGAAAAGGGGAAAGTGGAGGGAAGAGAAGGGAACCTTAATTCTTGCAAGGAGATTGAATTTGGGTTTCTGGGTAGATTGATTTGGTGGGAAAGGAGGTTCAGTTCAGTGAGCGAGTTTCTTTGTGATGTTTGATTCCATTTTGGAGATTCTCTTGGAGAAGAAGAGCCAAGATACAGAAGACAGTCTTACCAGCTTTTTCAGCTAAAAAATGGAGAGGAATTTATTACATGGACCGCTATGAGTTGGGCCTACAGCCCAATGAGCTAACTAAATGGAATCGAAGCGTTTTACCAATGAGCTATGGACCGTGACGATGTACGGATATATATATTTAAATTAATCATCTCTCTTTTAGCCTTTTACAGTAGTAACAGATAAACGAATCGAAGCGGTAATAGTAATCTGGTCAATCAATCAAAAAGGTTGCGACGGCTCACGTGCGAGCTTATCAGGAGATGAAGTGCAGGTTGACTAATAGTAACCCACATACGTAGCAATAGTCCCAAGCCCAATCATCTCAATCCAGTGCCAAATGTCGCATTAAAAATTAATAAAATAATGCATGGTCTTACGTACATTTCGAAGATATACACTCAAAGCAGATAAAGTACCTTATCCGCTACAACGATTTCAAAATCCATTCATTCTCTTCCTTCACCCCGTCTTCTACCTCACCTCCTAGTAATCAAGATTCGACCTCATTCCTTATAGCTTTCAGATTACTAATATAATACTATATACTCTCTGTTTTTTTGTTTTGTTTTTCTTCATTTGTATTTCTTCTACATATTCTTGTGAGTTTTGATGGCTTTTGATACTCTTCAATTAGATCTAATGCTACAGCTTGTATAAAGTTGGATTGTAGTTAATTTTCAGATAATTGATAATTTAACAGTTAATATTAGCTTATTTTATCTTTTTATCTTTTTTGGGGTTCAAATTTTTGATCTTTCATTATATAAATAAATTGTCTCTAGCTTCTAATTAAAACTATAAATTAATTTATCTTAAATTATAAATTATATCTTATGAGATGACGTGTATTAAATTAATGAATTATTTTTATATGTTTTTCTTGTCGAAAGTGACATCATACGGTTGAAATTTGGGTTTGATGTGAAACTGTGAATGCGATGTTCTAAGCTAGCCTTTTTTTTTTTTTTTTTTTTCTTTATTGGGGTTGAATATATAAATAGTTAAAATTGTAGAGGCTTAAAAGACAAAGTGAAAACGATTCAAAAAGGGTAAGTCGTTGAAAGCGGCGGGGTTTCTAGAAGGGAACATACCGATAGCGGTTAGAATTAAGTTAGGTGATTACCAAAGAATATAGGGCAGATAGAACACTAAACAGGAAAGACAAATTGGGCTGTCCCTTTTTTTTTTTTTTTTAATTACTTTTAATTATCTTACACTCATTTTTTAATGTTGTCTAATGAAGACCCAACAGAAATTTGTTTTGAAAAATCATCATTTTTCCACGTCACGGTTCACTGTCTTATAGGCTAGGCTGTTTCGGCATCCTACTTCTTTTCCCCTTGTATTCATCGCCCATTCTCATGCCCTCACCCTCCATTCTTTTCAACGTTATTTCTCCTCAGTTCAACCTCATCCCCTCCATTCTCTTCTTCTTAACATCTTATTTTGAGTATAGAGAGAGAGAGAGAGAGAGAGAGAGAGAGAGAGAGAGATATGGAAAGGTCAATGGGAGTTGGATTCATGGCAGTATTTGCAGTATCAGGAAGCATAGTTCTCCTTGTTCATCAAGTCCATAAACGTCTCCTCTCTGATTTCATGAAAAAGATTGAATATGAAATCTCCGGTACGCAATATTATTAACACGTATTGTTTTTTATTATTTAAATCTTTCATTTTATACATGAATTCATTTTCGGTAGGATCTGATAATCACGAGAAACATCTTGAGGATCACCAGAAGAAAAGGGTTAGATTTGCCAAAAACGTGATAGAACCAGCATCGAATAACAAAGAGTATCGTACGAGGCAGGTGATGAAAAAGTGCTCGACTAATGATAATAGAATTTATAACGAAGGACGTTATGACCTTCTTTTGGAGGGCAGTATGCCCCCTAATAGGAAAGCTCTTTACAAAGGGATTATTAAATTCAAAACCCACCCGCTCCATAATGTATACTGTCTTTGATCTTTTCTTTTTCTAATGTTTTTTTTTTTTTTTGGGCATGATCTGGAAATTAATTTAGACACAGTATATTCGTATTGTACATATATTTACTTATATATATATATATATATTACGTTACATCAAAAGTGACCTTTTTTTTTCCGATCAAATATATAACTAATTTTAGAAGGAGTAAAATTTTAAAGCTGAAATATAAGCAGAACGTTCATTCACACCATATTTTAAAAAAAATTTCATTAATTGTATTTTTTTTCCAAATCAAATGTGACGTTAAATTAACCATTTTATAATATGATTAAACAAGTGTAAATTCAAATTTTTTATTTGAAGGATATGATCTTCATCAACATGACGTCCATATCTTAATATAACAATTTCCATTACAAAAATGAAGGTGCTGAGTCAGATGGAGGTTCCGGCCACGTTTCATGTGGATGTCGACGGCATGGAATGCGATGGATGATGATAAGACCATATCAAAGGCCCAATAGGCCCAAAAATATTGTTCACCTGTGTGCAGTGAAACTACTGTTGTACCCACATGCCCTCTCTGAATTTGGGCCTACCAGATAATTGAACACAGCGGATCTGACCAGGTGAGTGGGTGGGTCATGGTTTTTTTCCTCAGTCAGATAACACGTGTCGGAAGGTGACAGAGACTCTGGAATCTTCTCGAATATCTATGCAGTCAATAGCACAGATCGGATCGCAACGTTGAGGTCGAGTTGCTGTGCAGCTACAGGCTCTAAATCCGCGCGTGCGGTTGTCTTTTGGCTTCATTCAAAATTTATGTTCAGTGACTGACACGTTGCTTCGTGCTTTGTGTGACTGTGTCTGACGTGTCCAGTGGGCGGATAAAAACCAAAAAACTCACTCCCAGTCTCCCACGCCGTATCATCTCTCTCTCTCTCCTCTCTCTCCTCTCTCTAGGATCTTCAACCAACTTCCCATCTAAATCGAGCCCTCCAAAAACAGTAAAAACCAGTTAACAAATTTCCAAACTGTCATTTCAGCGTAAGCATCGCGTCTGAAGCCAGGTCAAAAACTCCGTTTTTAAACAACAAACTGATCTTTCTTTTCCCTGTATCAGGGCTCTGGCTAGTTTTGCCGAGTCACTCGTACTCACCGCCTCATCCTCCTCTTTCCTGTGTTTCCCTCCTCCTTCTCTGATATTTTCTTTTCCTATTGGTCCTTTGGGGTTTAGAAATTCATTCAAATTTCGCTTCCTCTTCCTCCCATCGGACCATTTTACACCTTCTACTTTCCTGCAATTTCGTTCGTCTTCCTTTTGGAGCAGAGGGGGGGCGAATTCGAGAAATCCAGTGCAGATTCGAATTGATTTTCCGCAATTTTTAAATTTTCAATCTAACCGAACACGGAAATCTCTGTTTATGATAAACGTAGCAATTTCTGATCAGAGATTGATATCACCATGTCGAAACGGATCGTACTTCATCAGCCTTCATCGATTAGGCGGCAACCGTTAATGGCGAGTAAATCGAGATCGAACAGCACACGTTTCGCGGAGTTCGCTGGCGAGTGCACTGCTGTGTGTTGCTGCTGTCCTTGCACGGTAGTAGGTGTCGTCCTGCTCGCCCTGTACAAACTCCCTGCCGGACTGTTCCGGCGAGCTATGAAAAGCAAGCGGAAGAGGAAGATGATAAAGAATGGGCTATGGCCTCCGCCGCGGTGCTCTTGCGGTTGCGCCGAGGATCTCGTCCATGTGCATCCGTTTTTGACGGACGGATTTGCGGAAATGGAGTTTCGGAAATCAGAGGAATCGGAACGAGCGGTTGTTGAGTTGGAAAAGGAGATGTGGGCCCGGTTTTACGGGACCGGGTTTTGGAGGAGCCCGTCTCAAAGAGACCTATTTCAATCCACCACCACCACCCCCAATACTCCAACTGGTAAATAGGTTTTTTGTTTAAAAAAAAAAAAAAAAAAAAAAAAAAAACCCAAGCCCCAAATAATTGGGGTCATAATTGTAATTCTCTTGTCCCAAAATTTGTGTTTTTTCGTTTGGTGGGTTTTATATGGACATATGTTTTGTTCGAGAAAAAAAGTGGTGTTTGTTCTTTTTGGTTGAGGTTTATGATAATAAGAGGATATATGGTGATTGAGGTTGTTGATGGTTGTGTTTTACGACTGTATTGTGTAATGGAAAGGAGGCTGCTGCTGCTGCGTGATAGGCTTAAAATGTGAACATAATTTGTGCTGTATATATATAAATCATAAATGAAATAAACACTCACTTATTCTCAACGTTGTGGAATTCAATCAGATAGTTCATCTCATGGCTTTATGTGTATTATCATGAGATCAAGGGGAACCACTTACTTGTACCAAACGGGGCCCTTGGCATCCCAAGTTGGCAAGTTGCTTCATCTAGATTCCATTAAGGTATTTGTTTCGGACCCCTTTCCCTTGGTTTTTCTTAATATGCTTATCTTATTTTCACCCATTTGATTTGATCAGACTACTCTCGTTCTTGCCCCTCTTTTTTTTTTTTTTTTTTTTAAGATTTTGTTTCAGTTATTCCGATTGATGAACATTTTTTTTTCTACTCAAGGGATTCTCTCATAATATATCGATTTTTTTTTTCAAATCTCTTAACGATTATAAAAGTATATCTCTAAAATAAATAAATAATTAATTAATTAAAAGGAAAAAAAGAAAAAAAAAAAAAGAGGCTGCTGCAGCTGGAGGGTTGACCAAGTATTGATGCCAAAGCAAGAAAACATAACAAAATAAATAGTGATGATTGGGAAGGGGGTTAAAAGTCGCCGCACAGTGCTTTCGTATTAGATTCTCTTACGATTTTGCTTTTTAGCTAATGTACCGACGGCTAAAATACCACACCACCAAAAAAGACTTTTCATCATTCTTCTCAATGAAATCTGAACGTCAGTTTCACAGACTTCTGTTTCAGTCTAACAAATTTCACTGGAATGCATTTTGAAGGTCAGAAAAATACACTATCTGTAACAATTTCCATAACGTAGCAAATCTCTTTATCCCAAAGCTAGTTTCAACAATAGGTTGGAGTTTTGATAGTATTTATAAAGATATTTATCGGTTCAACAGGTGTTTGAGCTCCTCCACAATACTGTCTCTAGGAACTTCCACTTCCTGAAACATATCGACGTTTTTCAATCTGACAATCCCATCGTTCATTTCCCGTTCACCCACGAAAACTATGAAAGGGATTTTCGACTCTTTTGCCCTGTCAAAATGCTTCGTTACCCTTTTGTTGACCATAAATTCAGCGTTCAGTTTAGCACTCCATAGCTCACTTACTAGCTCTGCTGCTTGGGTTAGGTCATCCCCTATTACACTCACTAATACCTCTGTCTTGGTTGCTCGGGTTGTCTGCAAGTTAATATACCGATCAGAGAAAAGAAAGACTGAAAGAAATCTACCATGGAACAACTGGAAAAATGATGATTAGTTTCAAATTAGTCTTACCTTTTTTTGATCTTTTAAAAGCTGTTCCATGATGACAAAAACTCTCTCAATTCCAAGACTGACTCCAACTGCCGGCACCTGCTTGGTACCGAACATTCCTATAAGGTTGTCATAACGTCCACCAGCAGCAATTGAACCAACCTGGGGATGTATATACATAAGTAAACAAATTAAGCTGGTCTGGAAAATACAAAGTTAAAAGGCAATAATAAAGCTGTTTACAATCATGACATTTTTTACTGTGTTCAACCAAACAATTGGGTAGCAGTTATTAAGCATGTGTTAGATATAACGTGTGAGAAATTTGTACTTTACCTGCGTGCCTCCTTTAAATACAGCTTCAAATATCACTCCGGTATAGTAATCAAGACCTCTGGCAAGGCTCAAGTCAAAGACAACATTATCCATAGCCTTTGACTTATCTAGAGCGATGAACAAAATCTCTAGGTCGGTCAACGCATCAACAGATCCCTTGTGTTCTAAGAACTTGCTACTCTCCTGCTTAAGTTTAGATAATAGCTCTAAAGGGTGTCCCCTTTCCTTCACAAAGTTACCAATCTTGTCTGCAATCTCCAAACTCAAGCCCTTTTCCTCCACCTAGAAATGCAACGAAAAGAGAAATAAAGGTAATAAAGTGAACGTGGATACAGTCCCTTTGAATTCACAGGACAGCCTAGATGAGCAGATTTCCCCCATCGAGCAACAATTGCTGATAAACATAATCCCCTTATTACAATAGGATATTGCTTCAACAGCTATAATTCCAAGAAACTCATGAATATCCAACAACATACGTGGTAAGTAGTAACTATTGAAAAATGGGCCATTTTGTCCATATTCTTACCATTTCCTTTCTAATATGATCAAACGATTGTTTGTCCAACTTGTCAATGCTTGAACATATAGTTCGGAATTTTTCAGGTGGCACTCCACAGATCTCTAACATTCCATCCAATAACTTGCGGTGATTTAATTTTATCTGCACAAAAGCATACAGGAAGAAAAATAAAACACAACTAAGAGTATCACCAGGAACCACCTTAAGGAGTGTTTGAACTGCATTATGCAATAACAAATTGTCACAGTAGCAGTTGTAAAAGTGAGAGTACTTAAAGTAGGTGAGAATCCAAGTAGTGTAAAATGTACAAGGATCTTGTTTATATGTATCACCACAGCATGGAAATGTTGTAGTGTTCATAATTAAATTTATTTAATGAAACTTAGAATATATCAAACAACTAAACCAAATGATTGATAAAATATGTTGTAATTACAAGTGCTTACCTCATATGCACCAATGTTCAGCTCATCAAGAAGCTCTGTCAAAATCTTAACAACCTCAAAGTCTGGTCCCATTTTTTCATAATGACCAGCAATGTCAAAATCGCATTGATAAAACTCACGGAATCTTCCCTTAGATGGATTATCTCTTCTGTACACCTTTGCTATTTGGTATCTTTTAAATGATGAGATACCATTCATAGCCACATACCTAGCGAATGGAACAGTCAAGTCATATCTCAAAGAACTTTGCTCTCCCC
Organism: Coriaria nepalensis; assembly: GCA_027186245.1. Taxonomy (NCBI): domain Eukaryota; kingdom Viridiplantae; phylum Streptophyta; class Magnoliopsida; order Cucurbitales; family Coriariaceae; genus Coriaria; species Coriaria nepalensis. The sequence goes on from CP114483.1 coordinate 709,862, forward strand.
CCTGTAATCAAGATGTGAACATATTCACGTGACTGGACAAAAGATGAAACTGCTTCTTGTAACACAAACATAAAGCTCTGACTTAATAATTTCCTAATGCTATGAGAATTAACAATAAACAGGATTACATCCCAAGGAAAAACGAAAGTTGTAAACAAGCAGAGCTTAAAACGAAGAAAAAGGAAAAACAAAAGTATAGAAGTTAAGTGGAATTGGATATCAGTCATGTTAATAATCAAATATTTACCTGGTCGGCAAGATCATATATCAGCTTTGAGTCCTCTCCATACTTTCCCATGAGGGTTTCTCTCAATTCAAAAGCTGGAGTATCCAAGGCAGTGGCACCATGCCTCTCAAAAACCCCCTCTATTATTGAAAATGCATCTTTTCTAATTGTCATTTGTTCTTTGGCAAAATCACGAGTACCCTAACGTGTAAGATAGGTGATTATACTAAGGGTTCATATTGCCACAGGCTATACAACAAAATTTCATAATAAATTAGTAATAAATAATAAAATAAAAGACGTCACCTTTGGAAGCTTGGGTAGTCTTCTACTTTCATTGCTTTCCACTATTTCCTTCACCTTCTTCACCAAACCATCAAATTCTGAATCTTTTGGATCTAAAAAGGATAAAATTTCTTTTACCCATTTCTCCAATAAAGACAAATCCTGGTGAGCATAACCTCCTCCCCTCTGCAACCTATCCTTAATCAATTGAACAATCACACCAGTCCCTTTAGCCAATACAGGCTTCTTCTTCTTCTCCCCCTTCTTTTCTACCTTCTCATTACCACTGTTCACTTCAACATGCCCACCTTTATTCACACTTAACTCACCACCCTCAAGCGCAATGAAAGCTACTATAGCCTCCCAACCTACAATTCTCCATAAAGTCCCCAAAAACACATTCACATAGTGCACAAATTCATCATACTTCTCTTCCAAAACCATCTCCGAAACCAACTTAAATCCATTTTTAAGACTCTCGCTTCTCAGTCCATCCTTCTCAAACAAACCTATCACACTCGATCTAAGATCACTATCACTAATTGTCTCCAAGATTCTTTTAATTCTATCCAAACTGCACTTACCCAGATCCCACAGTGCGGCTGCTAATGATAACAATCCAGTCCTTACTGATTCCTCTGTTCCGGAATTCCCAGAAAATCCTCCTTTTATCCCAACATTTCCTCCAGAATTCAACTCTATTCGATTCTTTGAATGCACTGTCTTCACTTGCTCCCTCAAGTTTGCATGAGTTTTCAGAATCTTCGAAACTGCCTCGATTGAAACCTTGCCAACGAATTTTGACCCGTTCAGTAAAATCCTCATATCGCTGGCAACTCCAGCCTCCTCCTTGCCAGTAAAGCCATCGCCGGAATCAATCAAGTTGAACGCCCCCACGTCAGCTTTCAAGGACTCGCATGATAAGGCGGCAACCGCATCAGAAATAGTCGACAAAGCAGCTGACTGGTGGTCTAGCAACGCGCAAATTCCAGTTATCACAAACGAAGATTGAGTCAACACGGCGAGCTCCTGCTCGGTCACATCCGCAGGAACAAACTCTAGGGTTTCTGACTTCGCATTCAGAGTATCGGCAATGAGAATCGGGAGAAAACGATAAATTCCAGAGGAACCAGAGTGGAGGAGGAGCTTGTTGAGCATAACGACGAGGGAGGATCTCGCTTCTTCTACTGTGAGAAAACCGGGGAGGACGATCTTGTGCTGGAAAGAGGTATCAGGACTGTTCTTCGCAGATGCGGAGGAAGTTAGCCTATCCAACACCAATGAATCGATCCGTACAGAAGCAAGACGATTGGCTACAGCATAGACGGAGGAGGAGGAAAGAGCCGAACCTTTGCCTCCCACTGTTATCACAGAAACCTCAACTCCCTCCGCCATTGTTCGATGGACCTGAAGAGCGACAGAACAAAGTCGATACTTTTCGCTGTTATTCGGAGCGCGCAGTGGTGTTAGGGTTTCAGTGAAGCTGGTTTTTCTGTTTCAATTGGGCGCGCTAAATTGAAGTAGACCCGTTTCCAAACATATTTTATTATTTTTAATTCATTATTAATTTTATAGCTTCACCTTATTTTCTTCCCTTTCGAGAAGAAAAATTCAATTCAATGAATTTTTCCGATATAATCCGGTTAATATCAACCGTATATATTATCGATCTATATACATAATTTACTCAAAAATAAGTTATCAAATTAAAAACATCCATAAATTTATTCACCGGTTTTAATATATTTTTTATCAATTAAATGATAAATTGGGAAGAAAAAGAAATCTGAAAGAACAAGTTGAGGTGGAGAGTAAAATATGAAATCTAAATTAATAATTCTATTTTTACATTAATTTTTCAGAAAGAAACCTTCTTTACAAACATTAATATTCATGCGAACCAATAGATAGAATGAAACGGAGAAATCAATCCTTGTGATGTTTGCTTCTTTTCACTTTCTTCTTTTTCTTCTTCTTTTTACTAGACTTCTCCTTGGACCTGTGCTTCCTAGAGTGGTACTTTTCCGAGCTAACCTTCTTCCTCTTCTTCCGCCTATGATTGTCATCATCATCATCACTATCCACCTCCTCTTCTTCAGAACATTCATAAGACCTACGAGATGAAACCCTCTCTGCCCCACAAACACCGCGACGTGCCACAACATCAAAGCTTGTTGGCATATTGGAATTGAGCCCTTCCCGAAGGGGGAGGTAAGGGCCTGTTTCATCCATCCTTGTGCCAATGGCCCCTCTCCCACGCTTGACCCTTGACTGGAGAAATTCTTCAAGCTCTTCGTCTTTTAAACCTTCATCCTTCTCCTCCTCTTTCTCCATTGTTGGGCATGAGGTACTTGCGTTGTTATCGATTAGAGTATGTCGCTTGGTAATACTTCTAGATGACTTGCTACTCTCCCTTTGATCACTATCCCTTTCTTCATTTCGATCCCTTTGCTTACCTCTTTTAATCCTATCCTCCAGTTCCAGCTCCTTCTGTCTAACTCTCCACATCTCATTCACTTCCACAACTCGATTTGCTGAAATAAGAGAGCAAAAACCCACATCAGGATTGACAACATAGAAGGGATCCTAATAAACAAGCACAAAACAAAGATTGATAGCACAGAATCTTTTATAATGCATTATGAGAATACTTTCAGAAGTAGTATCTACACCCAATTCTTCTTCAATGGTTCAGAATGGATTTGAAAAGCAACCATTGAACAGAAGGACGGACATCTCCAAAAGGATGTAAAGAACAAACCAAGAACCGAAAAATCACATGACCGCATTAACAAATCTAATATAATTTCTGAGGTCCGAGCTACCAATTTGTTTACCAGTTAAATGGATAATGTCTGGACTTGACACTTCAAAATGGGATTTATTAGTACGAATATCAATTTGACATATTTCATATGATAGAAAGTTCTTTGGAAAAGACCCCTTCTTACAAGCAATAATCAACATCCAGAAAGTGCACCTTATGATAAAGGAAAGCGAAAACCGATTGAATTATGGAAAAAAGATTATCACTTTCTTATCCTGCAGATAATGAGAGATGTAATGAATCTTTGATTGAATAAACTAACCTTGTTGTACGCCGAGAACTGTTGCCGTGAGGAAACGAGCATTAGGTCGGCCTCGAACATTAGGCCGCCGGAGATACGCATTAACACCATCCTTCTCAGCTTGCCGCCGCAATTCCGCAGCTTCTTTCATAAGAAGGGCGGCTAGTCTATTCTCTGTTGACAGATCCATCTAGCTAGATCAGAAAATCCCTGAAGGATCAAACGAAGTTTAGAAGATTTGAGGCCATCGAACAAAAGAAGATCTAATTTCTAGAAACCGTCCATTAAAAAAATAAAATAAAATCTTACCAGAGAAATCAACGACGTGATGAAATATCTGATAGGAAAAAAGAGAGAGAGAGAGAGAGAGAGAGAAACTGGAGACCATCGACTCTCCTTCCTTTTGCCTTCTGATCGCAACCAGGAAAAACCCCAAACCCAAACCCTAATTCGCACAGATGATGAATTTCAACGATTAGCGAGAAAGAAAACCCCAATGCAGGGCCGACTAATAAAAATATATAACAGGCAACGTGTCGTATCCACGTATTTTCAGTAACGAATGGGCGAGTGTAGTTGTCCTGTAAGCCGACAAGTAGTTCTTTAAACAAGCTCGCGAACAATTTCACTATATTCGTTAAAATTTGTCCACTAAAATGGTTTATCAAGGCCCAAGACCAAATGAGAAAATCAACGTGATAAATGGGCTTGCCCCAGTTTCATTCATTTGCTTTGAAGGCCCAAATAGCTCAACGTGATAAATGAACAGCAATTATTGATACTAGAAGCGAAGGAAATCTCATTATAATCCAAGCACATGACAAAGAAGCAATTGACTATACAGTATACACTAAGTCTAGCAATCAAACCACCAGAAACTTCCACCTCAGTTCATAAATAACCATGAATGTTTCAGATCTGAACAAATCAAATATCCCAGAGAAAAGACCCATAAAAGCATAGATTTTGTGTGTGTTCGGTTGGGCTAACCGGGTAAGAACCCGACCAAAATCTGAGTCCGATACAATCGAATACTTTTGTCCAACTGCTTTAGATATCCGGATAGAAGTAATCACTTACAATTCGACTAATTGAGGCAGTCCAATTCAATCGCATTTTCAATCATATAATAAAAAAAATTAATTTAATAATTAGTCCTACATTTTTTTTTAAATAGAAAAATTAATTGATCTCAAACATCAAATTTTCCTCTCATTATTATATATATATATATTATTTTATATAATCACGATATATTTAAGAATTTCTTATATCTCTAATCATATTATAAAATGGTAAATAAATATAAAATGGGGTGTTAAAAGCTCACACATGAAAGCATATAGTTAAGTGAAGAAATGTGTGATAAAGACAATTAATATGACCACTGTATACACGTGAAGCCTAAACATTTAAAAAAAAAAAAAAACTTAAAATAGATTACGAGGAAACTAACAAAACTGATTATTTATTACTTAAGTTAGTGACCAATTGATTTATATTGAAACTATTTAATATAATATAATATATATATATATATAAATTAATTAAAATGTGAATAACTCTTAACAAAAAAATTTATCCGGAACGGCTTCTCCTTATCCTAACCTAACACAAAACGAAATGATTAGGCCAAAAGAGTTAAAAGAGACACACACGTAAATAGATAATGTAATTAGATATTTGTACTGTGTTGTATGTATTGTAATAAAATTGGGTGTCGTCTGTCGTCAGCGGAGCGCGACAAGCAATCTGCCGGCAGAGACGACGTCGTTATAATGTGGAATTTGTTGTACAAAGCTAAAGCATCTCCTTCCACGCGCTTAAAAGGGACGTTTGCGTAGAGTTTGAGGCATATTCATATTCTCTCTCTCACTACTTGTCTGAATCGGACACCGACACCGACACTCGGCCTCCTTTCAGGCTCGCGCTTTTATGCTTCTGTAAGCCGAGACTCAGCTACTTCTCTTCACGGCTCACTTTCACGTGAAAGAAAATATATCTGTCATTTACTGGCGCGGCGCGGCTTGTATTGGTTGAAGTGAGCTGGCAAAGAATTAAGGTTCTGTGATCATTCCCTCACAGCCAACCTGTCCATGCTCATTCACAGCCCCAGAAAGTCTCCTTCTCTCTCTTTATTTATTATTATTTTTGTGTTATATTTTATTATTACATTTTAGCTCCCATTTCTTCTTCCTCTCCCACTCCAGGTCTCTCTCTCTCTCTCTCTCTCTCTCACACTGCCTCACTTTTCTCCTTCCCCTAAGGCCTAAGCAATCATTTCTTCTTCTTCTTCACCATCCAAATACCCCCCCTTCCAACTCCCCTGCCTTGTTTCAGAAAACGATTCATCTCCTTCCTCTCTTCCTCCCTCCTTCCTCCATGGATCTCCATCTCCACTTCTATGGCGTCTTCACATTCCTTCTCTTACTTCTCTCCCTTCCCGCATTGCCTCAACTCCATGCCACTCCATCTTCTTCAACCGCTTCTAATCAATTGATAAATTCCAACTCAGTCCTCGTCGCTCTTCTCGATTCCCACTACACGGAGCTCGCGGAGCTCGTCGAGAAAGCCCTCCTCCTCCAGACACTCGAACAGGCCGTCGGAAAACACAACATCACCATTTTCGCGCCTAAAAATGAAGCTTTAGAGCGCCAACTAGACCCTGAATTCAAACGCTTCTTGCTTGAACCGGGTAACTTGAAATCTCTCCAGAAGCTTCTCATGTTTCACATCATCCCTCACCGGGTCGGATCCTCCTCATGGCCCGCGCAAATCTCCCGCCCGATTCGTCATCACACCTTGTCCAACGACCACCTGCATTTAACCACCGGCAAAGATTCTAAAACCATGACTGTCGGTAACGCCGAAATAATTCGGCCAGACGACGTCGTACGGCCGGACGGAATCATCCACGGAATCGAACGTCTCTTAATTCCACGAACCGTGCAGGAAGACTTCAACCGGAGAAGAAACCTCCGGTCAATTTCTGCGGTTCTACCGGAGGGAGCACCGGAAGTAGATCCACGCACCAACCGGTTAAAGAAACCGGCCCCACCTGCCCCGGCCGGTTCACCTCCAGCTCTACCAATCTACGACGCTTTAGCTCCCGGTCCATCACTCGCCCCGGCTCCGGCCCCTGGACCAGGTGGACCCCGCCACCACTTCAACGGAGAACGTCAGGTGAAAGACTTCATCCAGACGCTAATACATTACGGCGGTTACAACGAAATGGCGGACATTTTGGTAAACATGACGAACCTCGCGACCGAAATGGGAAGGTTAGTTTCGGAAGGGTATGTCCTAACGGTTTTGGCTCCAAACGATGAAGCCATGGCCAAGCTCACGACGGATCAGCTGAGCGATCCAGGCGCGCCAGAGCAGATCATTTATTACCATATTATACCGGAATATCAAACGGAGGAGAGTATGTATAATGCAGTGAGGAGGTTTGGGAAGGTGAGCTATGATACTTTGAGGCTGCCCCACAAGGTGGTCGGGCAGGAGGCGGATGGGTCAGTCAAATTCGGGTCCGGGGATGGGTCTGCGTATCTGTTCGACCCGGATATTTATACGGATGGGAGGATTTCTGTGCAGGGGATTGATGGAGTTTTGTTTCCTCAAGAGGAGGAGAAGAAGACAAAAGCTAGTCCAGTTAAGGTTGCTACTACTAAGCAGCCTAGGAGAGGTATGAATCTTGTTGCCTTTTGATTTCTGGTTATTCTTGAAATGTTAGTACTGTTTTTTGCCTTGTCTGAATTTTTTGATTGAATGTGTCTGGAAATTTTCCTGAATTGTTCTGGTGTTGAAGTTATTAACAAAGATGATGAATCAATTTGATTAGAAGTGGAAATCACATCTTTTGATCAATAATGTGCCACTTTTGTCTTTCTGATGATGTTTAGTTGTAAGAAAAAGAACTCAATTAACAACTTTAGTAGGGGGCCCGCCCACCTTAATCATGCTGGAAATTGGTGTTAATTTTATAGTGAAAGAAGAAAAGGATCATTAAGTGCTTTTTTTTTTTTTTTTTCCTTTTCTTTCTTTAAGGTGATCTTTGCTTAATCTATGATTAATGCACATGCTTATTTATTTGTCATCACCTCTTCAAGTTTAGAATCTTCTATCCCTAAAGCACTCGGCTTTACTTAAACCACTTCTTCCTTGGAATATTTCTGGATATCAAGATTTCATTTTTACAAGAATGGAGAGATGGGAATTGTTTCTCTCTCACAAATTAAGTCCACAATTTGGGTAGCTGTACTTCCATGTGAATTGTTTGTTAGAAAGAAAGGAAATCAAACATAAGAATCCAATAAACTTCAATAGGAAGTTATAGGAACAACAAGATCGATGTGATAAAAATGAAACATGATGCAAAGCATTAGAAATGAAAATCACAAGATGCTCTGTTTTGTTGTGGGTCAATGTCTCCTTCCCCCCACCAGAACCATAAACTTCAAGCCAAGACCAGCCTGTCTACAATTAATGTCCACTTGTCTATTATTCTACTCCTTTTCCTATTTATTTCCCAGCTGAACAAATCAGGTGGCAGTACTAAAATATCATATGCCTACTCCCACATATAATATATATATATATATATATGTATGTATATGCATATAAACTAATTGACCTCATTTCATTATAATTTAGAATTAGTTTCCTTATAATATTCTGGCTTACCTTCTTGCCTACCTAACTGGAAATGACTTTTCATCATTCTTACTTACCAAAAAAGAATTGCAAATTGCAGGGAAATTGATGGAAGTAACGTGTAGAATGCTTGGAGCTTTTGGACAGGATTCTCGTTTCTCTACATGTCAATGAAACATGCTCTCATTTACACCCAAAAAGGAAGATGAAGAAGGGAAAATCATCTACACAATTGATATATGGTAAATAGTAGTAAAAATCACTTCTACCTTCGTCCCTAAGCAAGTTTTTCCGGTTTCTCAGCCGCCTACAATTCGTAGGTTGCCTCTTTGTAGGAGTGTATGGATCAAAAGATATATAATTAAAGGGAGTTCTTTCGAGATGCCATGCCAAGCATAATTTTTGGTCTAAAACGATGATGTAAATTACAAATCATTTTTTTTATGCATGAACAAACAATAAACAAAGTGTAATAACTTGTCCCTTTTCCTCTTACTGTTTTCTCTCTTTTACTTACACTTTACATATAAATCAGGCGAGTATTGATGAACATAGTTGTTGTGTGATAAATAAGAAATTTGGATCATGGGAAGATCAAAACTGATTTATGTAAAGCTGATCCCGAAACTAACGAGAATGAACTCAATGGACTTCTTAAACTTTTTTAAAGAGGAAGAATAAATGAAAATTGAAGAGAACATCTATACTTTTCTTGCCAGAGACCTCTTAAAAGTCTTCACAGGTAATGTGGTTTAGGACCAAAGTCTACTTTATGCTAATAAGATCATATCTGGACAGTCAACAAGTAAACAACTCAAAGTCTCAAACCAATAGAACGAAGTGTGTATTCTTGTAATAATAACTAGTCGAAGAAACGTTCGACCTTCGGTAGAAATAGAATGAAATTTTTATTTTTATTTATTATTTGACCTGAAAAAATGAGAAAATAAAAATAATTATATATTATTATTTTATTCTCACTTAAATATATATTTTTAATTAAAATTAAAATAAGTATTTTTTTTTCTTCATATTTTTAAAATTATATTATGATATTTATATAATTTTTTTTTCTTATTATTATTTCTATTCATTTCATGTGTTATAAATCAAAAGGATGCAAAAAAATTATAATTCTTCTCATTTTCATTTCATTTCTCTTATCATTATCATTCTTATTCCTACCGAGAAATCGAACAAAACGAGCACTAACATTAATCAGAACAAATAAATTGAGATTAAACAAGTGTTACCGGAGTTTTGTTCACAAAATTCAACCAGAAGCAGCAGGGAAATATATTTACCACAAACCTACAACCTTTTGAAAAACAAATTTTTTACTTTTTTACATCCAGAAAAATAACAGTGGCCAAGGACCCAAAAAAAGGAAAGAAAAAGAGAAGCTTCTGAGTTGATATTAAAAAACAACGAGAGCTTCTCTAAACCTAATGCTCAAGTTACTACTAGTGTCTGAAACCTTCTTACTCAACTCGGCATTATTCCCGTTCTGCATCATCACCACAAACTCACTGTAATCTATTCTTCCATCCTGGAAAAAAAAAAAGAAAAAAAAAAGAATTTAGATATTTGGGTACTTAATATGGTATCATTTTTTTGAAAAAAAACGTCAGAAGAGCTTACATTATTCTGATCGATTTCTCGGATAATGTCATCCATGTTAGCATTCTGAATGCCAAAATCTTGACAGGCAAGTTGAAGCTCGTCTAGAGTGATATAACCACTAGCATCCTTGTCAAAATAAGCAAAAGCAGCAACCAAATGATCTTCTCTTTCTACTTTGTTAAGATGCAACATTGCTGCAATGAACTCTCCATAATCAATTGTCCCACTATTGTCAAAATCCGCCTGCAATTAAGAAAACGAAAACTTGGTTTAATTTCAAATCAAAACCAGTATAATATTAAGTTTCATATATTTATATCAGTGTATTCCTTGACGAAATGATTTATTTCGTGATACTTACAGCATGCATGAGGTCATATATTTCAGCTTCATTAAGATTAGCACCAAATCTTTTAAGCCCATCTTTCAAGTCTTCAAAAGTAATTTGACCACTGTTATTTGTGCCTATCATCTTAAACATCTCGTTCAACCCTGCAACCTCTTCTTCACATAGACTCTCTGCAATCACCTACAAAAATCCACTACCATGTCAACTTCATTCATTCAACCCAAAATATTCACATACATGTACTTGTGCATATAAAGAAAATATTTGCAAAACTTACTCTAAGAGCCATTTTCTTGAGCTTGTTCATTGCAGAAAACTGTTTCAACCGACTTAAGACGGCAGAGTCGAGAGGCTTGTCCGGAGCTACGCCTTCGATTTGAAGCCAAGGGTGTCCTGAAGAGATCCAGCAAAAAATCGGTTTTATTTCCTCCTCCTTAAACTCGACATAATTTACAGGAGGTAAGAAAAAAAAAACTTACCAAGAACTTCTCTAGCAGTAAGACGCTTTTTCGGGTCCCGGTCGAGCATATTTACGACCAAATCTTTTGCACTTTCTGAAATACTAGGCCACGGATCCGACGAGAATTCAAGTCTACCATTTAAAACCTCTTCAAAAATCTCCTCTTCAGATTCTATAAAAATTCAAAACCACAATTAGCCACATAATACAAAGCTAGAACATAAACGAAGTCATTAGGCATTAAGTAGTAGAAACTCTTCATAAACCTTACCAGCCCAAAATGGCGGGACCCCACATAGAAGAATATAAATCATCACCCCACAACTCCAAATATCGGCTTCCGGCCCGTATTTGTTCCTTAAAACTTCCGGGGCGACATAAAATGGACTTCCAACCACATCAGTAAAAACATCGCCCGGTTTGAAAAAAATAGACAATCCAAAATCTATAGCCTTTAAGTCTGAATCCTCCTTTTCATTTACGAAAAGAAAATTCTCGGGTTTAAGATCTCTATGCATCACTCCTAAGGACTGACAAGCTTCTACAGCTCCCACAATAGTCCGAGTCAGCTGAGCCGCCTTCCGTTCTGTGTACCGGCCCCGTTCCACGATCCGGTCAAAGAGCTCACCTCCTGAACATAACTCCATAACGACATGAACGGCAACTGAATCTTCGTAGGCGCCTTTGATGGAAACTATGTTAGAGCTTCCGGATAAATGGTACATTATTTGAATCTCTCTTCTTACATCCTCAACATCTTCTTCGGTTAGTAGCTTTCTCTTCGCTATTGATTTGCAAGCGTACTCTTTACCTGTCATTTTTTCGGTACAAAGGAAGGTTTTCCCGAATTGTCCATGTCCTAGTTCTCTTCCTAGATTGTAATATTCCTTCAAGTGACCTGTTTTTGTTTGTAACACGGAGTCCACCATTAGCCCTGCGCTTGATAGCCTCTTGACAATAACCGACTTGTTTGGTTTTTCCGGCACCACAGCCGGTCCAATTACTTCTGTTTTCGCCGGTTTAGTTTCCTTGTTGTGGGTCGGATTTTGTTCCGGTTCACTGTCTTGTTCTAGGAATCGAACTGATTCGACCTCGGTTTCTTGTTTGATGATTTTTATTGGCTCTGGAGGCATCATCATGTCAGGGATGAATTCAATATATTCCGACTCTTTGTTGATGTCTAATTTCCCCATTTCGATCCGTTTTGTGTCGCGAGGCTCGATTTCGGCTCGAGACCACCAAATTGAATTGGAGAACACTTGGAAGAGTCCTTCCTTTGAACTGACAACACAGTTATTTCCCATCTATCAAAATCGCATGAAATCTTAATGCTTTCTAATACTTATCTCTCAAAACTCAAAAGGGTATGCAAAAAATCTGCAGTATATGACACTTTTCAGGGCGGCTCATTAATTTGACGAATTCAAAGCAAAAAAAAAAAAAAAATTATAAAAAGTCAACAATTTATGGGTGTGATGAGAGAAGCAATTGAGGATGAAGTCTCAGTAAAGAAGTGAAATGTGGAAAAGAAGAAAAGGTCTTGTGTTTACCTTTCCATGGTTAAGAGATTGTATTTATACTGAAAGGAAAAGTAGATGGAGAGAAGCAGTCAGAAAGAGAAGAAGACGATGTGACAGATTTTTCCGTTTGGAATGTTTTTTTTTTCCAAACAAGCGTAGGCACCACTACGAATGGCCACATCCGATGCATATCATCACCAGAAAGAAAAACGTTGAGTGAATATAAATCTTATGATGAAAAAAGTGGAACCTTTTTTTTATTTTGGGTCAAAAGTGGAAGACGATTGAGTTGATTTCTAAAATCATATGCAAAATTCAAAAAGTGGGAGTGAAGGGGAAAAACGTGCCTCTAAATGTATAGTTATGGGTAAAACAGAGTGTTCCGACTTCTCCAACTTGGCTTGATCCTTAAAAGAGTCAAAATCTAATCACGTGATTGGAACTGAGTAATAAAAATCTAATGTGGGGTTTAGATATTTTTGGCTGAAAAGGAGAGGGGGGGGTAAGGATGGAAGCAGTAGTGGCGGAGCACTAATTTGGAGCACCAAAACGTGCAAATGGCTACTTCCGATAGAGATATGGTGAGATGATATCTGCATAAGACTTTAGGTAAAGGTATCCATCCCACTAAGTAGAGGTAGCAAATCATGATTCATGGGCCATGGCCTAAATTTAGGCAAAATTACTTGGCTATAAAAATGATTTAAGAATATAATTTAACTTCAAACAAGATAATTATCATTTAAATTAAATGTAGAACAAAAATAAAACACGCCCGGTGGGACTCGAACCCACAATCGCCTGATTAGAAGTCAGACGCCTTATCCATTAGGCCACGGGCGCTGCTGTTATTCTTCAACGGAGAATATAAATATTATCCAATATTCAATTTGTTTGAAGTAGAATACTGTAGCATTTTACACAGTTTAAATCATCGATCATCTCAACTACTAAACTATACGGCAATAATTAGTGGGCATGAGGTTGTGTTACATTCTCAATAATTAACATATAAAATAATAGAGATTATTTTAAATCACAAAAAGTGCTTCAAATCCTCCTCTTGAATCAACGATCGAGGTTATTATGATATGTCGGTGTCATTTGACTTTCATATTTTTCTTCCACTCAACTCAAAACCCTTGAAAAAATAGTAGAATCGGGCTCTTTTTCGCTTTACCAACTCTATTTCTCCTCCTTCACTGTTTTCATGGATATCGTTTATCCCATTATTTATGTTCTCATCATATTGTAAACTTTCATCTTGTGTCACTACTTTCTTTATCGGACTTTCAAACAATATGGTATGGCCTTTCCGATCAGAAACTATGACATCATCCTTTAAAGATCCCGAAAAAACCTTACTATTATTAATAAGTTTATTCTAGACTTTCTCTAGAGTGTTCCTAAACATTTTCTTATCAAAATCCAAGGCTCTCTTCCTCGATCGAACTAAGAAAGTTAGAATCAGTTTTTGCAGTATGGTATTCTCGGACTATATCAATAACTTTATCTAATGTCCCTAGAGCTTTTTTTACATCGAGACTTATAACATAATCATTTGTGCTACTTCTATAAAAAGTTTGAGTTATTTTCCTGGTCGAAATCATGGCATCTTTACTCTTGCTTTCTAATTTCTCGCTTTCTTTCTCTTGAATTTCCTCGAAAACTTTCTGGTCATGATCTTTCAAGCTGTTTCGATTCTGTTCGGGAAGAGCTGATATCTCACGATCGTAATCTCTCTCTTCGAGATTCTTGGATTTTGCTTTTTATTTCTTAATATAATGAAATTATCGTATTTGTGTGTAAAGAAAATCTTAGAAAGTGGTAATAAAATCCTCATTACTCTTGAATGAAGAAGTCATTACCTGAAAAATACTACTATTTAGTTAAGATTTATAGCCTATTAAAATAATAGCAAGAAAGAGAGAAAAATCGGCATCAGACAACCTTTTGATAGAGTCGAAATCACTCCCAAATGAACACAAAAAAAAAAAAAGCATGATAGTGAAAATGAAGAACACCCAAAAGAAGATTGAATTCAAACAAAAGGACTTTTTTAGAGAATGACCCACCAATCGGAAACACTTAAATTTCAATTTCCCAACCAAACTCTCTTATTACAGAAGTAGAGCTTAGCTTCCAAGTTTCATCAGACTCAATGAAATTCAGACACATCATACCACAATTTTATTTATTTATTTTTAAATTCATTAAATAAAGGGAGGGGAGGATTACCATTACCTATTGAAGAAGGTATTATCTGAGGATTTTTTTTTTTTAATGTATCTTTTTAGAATCGAGAATTAGTATTTCTCTTCCTTTAATTATAATTTTCCTATTTTTTATATAATCTTTGTGTTAGTATTTTAATACTAATTTTAAAAATCGGTGTTTTAAAGAGTTAGGTATAGAAATTTATTATTAAAAATATACGATTTAATAAAATTAAATTAAATTAAAAAATGCCATAAAAATATGGGGAAAAGTCATCGGTGACCAGACTGTAAAATTGGCCAACTTAAGAGTAAAGGGTATTCGGTTCGGGTCAAAACCAGATGGATCTGGGTTTTCATTTTTTTGGTTGGTATGAAAGGTCGGGTCTTTAAACCTCTCTCTTCTTCACGAAGCCGACTCTTGTGCTGCTGCTCCCTAAGCTTGCAGGGATTCTCATTCAGGTTCGTAGCTTCTTATCCATTCCCTCTTACATTTTCAATCTGTTTGTTTCCCGGGAAAATACAGAATCCAAGATTATTAGAAGGAAGAAAAAAAAATTTGGAGCTTTAGGGTTTGTAATGGTTTATCGATTTTCTTTCATCTTCCTCCGTTTTCAGGATTTTAGTTGTTCATCTAACTGTCCATGCTTCTCAATCTGAAGGGCGTTCTTAAATTTAGAGTTTTAATCTAAAGAGAATGCCTTTAATTACAGCTAATTTGATAGTTTGCTGCAATTGGTTTCTTCTTTGAGCTAGCAATCTAAAAGCCATGGTGGGCTGGCAAAGGCATTTGCAGTCTGTGATTCGTCACGTTCGGAATCGGATCGAACCTACTTACCAGGCATCTGCCAAATTTTCTTCTTCTGGCTATGAATCATCTTTATTGTCAGGTAGTATCCTGATCCTTGGATGAAGCATACTGCTAGATATTTTCTACCTGTTAGAGAAATTTTAGAACTGAAAAATCAAATTTGTAGGCGAATTGACTTATCTACATAGGCTGCTAAAACCATCTTTATCAAGCATTTCAAGGCCTTATTATCAGTACATTCAACAATCGGTAATGCTTACTTTCCGATTTACTTTCTTCAATGGCGCTCTTCAACTGCCTTGTGAGAAATTTTCTTCATATTTGGTATTAATTGGTACATATTTTTTCTTGCTCTTTGTTTCTTAATAGAGAATCTCCAGCTCAAGGAAGCTACTAGCAGATTCATCTAATGAAGCACCCATCCCATCTCCATTGACTCCTGTTTTGGCATTAAATAGTGGGAGAAGTGAAGACCAAACCCAGAAAGCCGTGTCTAAACCATCTAAAGTTCAAGCTGTATTGAAGGGCATAAAACAGGTTACACAGTACCCTGCTCTCTGCATTTGGTAATACTGACAATTTAGAACCTATTTGGTTTGGAATATCTTGGATTGAATTATACTGAGAACTTATAACTGCCGCTTGTCCAATTTCATCATGGTGAAGTAGCTAATGGTTACACGACTTTTAGATTTTTTCTTCATTCGATTATTTTTGGCTGAAATTGGTAGAGCCCAAAGAAGATCAACTTGGTAGCTGCATTAGTTCGTGGAATGCGTGTTGAAGATGCATTGTTGCAATTGCAAGTGACAATAAAACGAGCTTCAAAAACTGTTTATCAGGTGATGATCAATATATCTGCTTTATTGAAACATAATAGTAGTTTTGCTTATTAATCAGGAACAGTAGTAAAGAGATCACCTCTTGCTTGCAGGTTATTCACTCTGCCCGAGCTAATGCAACCCATAATTACGGGTTCGATCCAGACCGTCTCCTTGTTGGTAAAAAATGCAAACAAAATTCCTTTCTTCCTCATCTTATCACGGAGCTTGTACAACCTTCTTTCCTTCTCTTATTTCCCCCCTCTTTATTTTCATTTTAATTCTCTTACAGCCGAAGCATTTGTGGGAAAAGGGTTCTTCAAAAAGAGAGTGTCTTACCATGCCAAGGGTAAATGTGGAATCAAAGTGAGACCTGAATGCAGACTCACAGTTGTTCTGAGGGAGATAACTCCGGATGAAGAAGCACAGATAGCCAAGCTCAAGGTTCATAACTTCAAGAAGCTCACCAAACGGGAAAGCCGTCTTGTTCCTCATCAACTTATCGAAACAACCTCCATTTGGAATCGCAAAGGTTCCCTTAATGGCCATGAACAGATAACTAGAGTATCTTCTTGAGCTATAGCCCTGCCTCGTTTAGTCGTTGTCTCCAACTGCAAAACCAATCCGGCGTTTATTCATTCAATTTAGTTGAGAAAGTATATGGTATTTGCTACTTTTCGGATTATATGTTTTGCGTGTAGAATATTTCTACTGTGACTTTCTGCTCGGTAGAATAAAGAAAGGATCCAAGTTTTTATTTTATTTTATTTTTTTATTGTTCATTTCCTTAACCATAAACATGATGCATTTGACAAAGATAGACACACAAAATGTTATAAACTCAATGTCATAAATAATAGTAGCAACAATAAAAGGAAACTATACAAGAGTAGATACAGATATAGAACAAGTAGCTTTTTCATTTTTTAACTTCGTAAAAATTCGTTTCTGTATCTGAGAATCTCGACACCCAAATAATCAACAGTGCCAAGAACAGCAACATGAGGCTTCCCTACTTTCACCCGAACAGCCGATATGTCCGGCAACTCGGTCAGTGTCCTCGATGCGATGGTTTGAGCTACAGATTCTAGAAGATTCCTTGGTGGGCCCTCCAGAACTTCCTTCACAATTCTGAAAACACATGTAATACTAAAAACAGTAAAGTGGAGAAATTTTCCACTAAATGAAGAAAAAAAAAAGTCCAGTTAAAGCGTTGCTCACCGATAAATGTCAGTGTAACTTATAGTATCCGACAGGTCGTCCGACATTCCAGCCTGTCGGAGATCCAACCAAGCATCTACATCGACTAAAAACTTCTGACCCAACTTGTTTTCTTCCGGTTTTACCCCGTGGAACCCGTGAAATTTCAATCCCCTTAGAATCAGTTTATCTCCACTCGTCAACGCAGCTTTATCCATCGTTGCTAATGAAGAGGAGTAACAATGAGTCAGAATCAAATGAAAATTTTCACAACTTCATTTTCTTCCAATGAAAAATCTTCACATGCGGCATCAAATGGCCTGAATATTTTGAATTTCATGGGATCAAACCACTTAGAATTATAAAGAAAGATTTTTTAACCCAAAAAAATAAAAACTAGAGAAGCCCATGAATATACAAAGAAAAGTCGAAAGTGGAATATACATAGAATGAGGGTATCACCATTGCTACGCGCTGCCATCTATCTACTTTTTCTTCAGTGGAAGGGTCAATAGAGCGAGGCGGGATAAGAGGGAAGGGAAGGGAAGGTATGGGCAGAGAGAAGGACCCTAGTAGGCTTAGGCCCAGCCCATGTGCCAATTTCATGTAGAATGCATTTGGGCTGTTTTAAGAGATGGCTCTTTGGACCTGAAGAAACAGTTGCATGGTAATAAGCCTATAACCAAGAACAGAAATTTCATCAACCAAAAAAACAAGAAGTAAGTTTATTGAGTTCTTTCATTTTCTAGATTCTGATTAAATATGAGATATTCTTATATGTACATAAATCTCATAACAACAACAAATATCATTTTCATATAACAAATGATGTGACATACGTACAAGAATTATGCATCAAAATTTTACCAGTTGAGAATTAATTCATTCATTCCTAGTTAACAATAGGAATATGCCTTGCATGCATCATCGTCATCCAGAATTTCAATGAGAATTTCTTGTCGTGCTTCCTTGCGATTACTTCCTCTCCTATATGGAAAGAAAATGAGGGTTTGTATGATATGATATAATATGGTGAATCAGAGTCAGAAAAGGGATGCCATGTTGGTCACTCAACTGCATGGCAAAAAAGAAACGTGTCGTTGGATGTGAAGGCATCCCACTAAACACTAATAATAATTAACATCAAATAGATCGAGTGGACGAATTCATTCATTCATTCAATAAGCTTCAAAAGTACGCGTGTGTTACATGCACCATTACATTATATATGTGGCCCTCGTCTCTCGATCGTGCTTTCTCTTCAATGGGAGCTTTAATCATGGCTTCTTCTGAAAAGATTATGTGGTTATTAGGTGTTTAGTTTTTGTATGTACGCGTAAAAGACAATGAAAAGAAAATAGGAACAAGAAGTAGATAGATAAAAAACTATATGGCTAAGTGCGCTTCGATATCATTTCTTTAATTACCAGTTTAGTATGAGAATCGGTCAACCAGGTCTAAAAATGGTTTTAAATTTTGAATGAATGAGTGGGACAAACCTTCAATCACATTTTTGCATCATGGCCCGCTGTTCCTACTTGTTTTTAACCTTTTTTAAATAAGTTTTTTAAGTATTAATTATCAAGTTTTTTTAGGTTGCAGTGTCGTAGTTTTGTAAGGTTCCAGAGGGATTGTTTTGGTAACAGAACAGGTGGCTTCTGATAATTGGATGACTGTGGAATAAACAGTATCGTTTCCATTGGACTGGTCTTTTGTGTGGGTCCGCGATGCTTTCTTATTATTATTATTATGGGGATTCGTGGCTAGTTTTGTGCACGAGTTCATGTTTTATATGTTCAGAGCCAAAGACGATGTGCTTGTCTGTTTCTCTAGCGTTTAGGTAATTGGTTCCTTCTTTTTCCCCTGGGTCCTATCTCGCGTGAGAAATTGGTCCCAGATTACTTCCGATGAGGCTGCTGATCGGTTGATCTAACGATTCATAGTGTTCCTGATTGTAAGAAAGTTGCCATCTTGGCACGCGAGCCTAAACCCTTATCATGAATGTGTGTTGATTAGTGGAGTAAAATTACAATCTAGTAATACTTATTTATTTATTTATTTAAATAAATTATGTAATTTAATAGATAATATATATGGTATGATTTATAATATATAAGTATATTAATGGATCAGTTTCATTACGTTTCATTAGGGGCCAAACAAACCATAGTATATTTATTAATTAGGGGCCAAAAACCAGGCAACTTTTGGCGGGTAATTAGACGCCAAATTAGAAATCATATTCTTTAAGACAGAGACAAATAGGTGATTAATTAGTTAATTAATGAGGATGGTCATGATCATGATGATAGTAATGGATGTTTATTGTTTCAATCTGATGTTTTTAAATAAGATACATTTCGAGATTTTAAGGTATTGAAAACAAACAAAGTTCAACATGAATGAAGCAAAAACCCTTGACGTACGTACACAAAAACTAATCCTTCTCATTAACTTTCTTGTTTACACTAACAATTGATTCCCCCTCTCTCTCATCACCAGATTCTCCACCACGGACAAACCTTAGAAAACGTTGTTTCATCCTTAACCTCAAAGCTTATAGGAGGAGGCATGATGTTTTAACATGTCATGGTGCAAATGTTAACATGACGCCATCAATCAACTCTTCACATCATTCATTATCTTAACAAATAATATTAATCAATTACTACATAATTTGAAGATAATTATTTGGGTGGTATGATGTCAAAAAAATGCTTGAAGATAATTAACTTCAAAGACACAAATGCTTGAAGATAATTAATTATGTTTACAATTTTAATCATCGAATTGGTTTTTTTTTTTTTTTTTTAAATTACTAATTATCAATATATTTATTCAATTCCTCAGCAGATAATACATTTTATAAAAAAATTAATTAAGAAAATAGTTAATTAATTAGTTTTACATATATACATCAACTCAAAATTGAAATCCTACCTACTTAGTTCAAAAATCGAAAAAACATCTTTGCAATGTTTTTTTATCACTTTGTTTGGATATTACGAGGAACCAGAAAACTACTATAGACGACACGTCGACACGTCGACACATGCTCTGCTCGCCCTTTCAGAAAATAACGGAATATCCAAAACACCTAGTTTAGTGAGTAACGCCGTTGCTAACGGACATATCCTTAACGGTTAATCCTATGCTTAAAGATACCTAACCCCAGTCAAATGTCTTTTTTACCCCCGTGTAGCGAAATTTTCTACACAGACCCGTCAAGGCGTCAACGGACACATTTTTATTTATTCAATAATTTGTTCTTTCTCAGTCTCAGATAAAGACCGACCTGCTCTCCTTCCTCTCTCTCACTCTACAAATACCAGTACCTGCACTTTCTCTCTTATCCCTCTCTAGAGTTTTTTCCCTCTCCCTTCACTCGAGAAAACAAAACCCGAAATTTGTTTATATCAAAAAGCAAGCCGCGAATCTCTTCAAGGAAATTCGCGAAAAAAAGGATCTTGTTTTTTTGTTTTTTTAGAGGTTTGATTCTGGTCGGAGTGTGTTTTTTCTTCTACATTAAGGAATGGTGGTGAAGATGATGAAGTGGAGGCCATGGCCGCCGTTGGTTACAAGGAAGTACGAGGTGAGAGTGGTGATCAAGAGGCTAGAAGGGTTTGATCCGCTGCGGGACAGCGTAGAGAAGGGGGATCACAAATTGACGGTCGAGATTAAATGGAAAGGTCCGAAGATGGCTCTGAGCTCACTCAGACGGACAGCTTTGAAGAGGAATTACACGAGGGAGGTGGATGGTTTGGACCCAACTGGCGTTTCGTGGGATGAGGAATTCCAGAGCCTCTGCAACCTCTCCGCCTATAAGGAGAATGTGTTTCATCCATGGGAGATCGCCTTTACCGTCTTCAATGTAAGTTTTTTTTTTTTTTTTCCCCTCATTATTTTTCTTGGATCTTTTCTGTGTTTTTCATTTTTGGATTATCTAGTTCTTTTCTCGTTTAGGTTTACTATTTTGTAGTATCATCCATTATCGAGTTTTCTTTATCCTTGAATTTAGCTCTAATAGTATCACGTGCGTGCGTGTTAGTGTTTCATGTCAGTACCAATTCATCATCTTATGAGTGTTGGAGAAATGAGAAATTGATGTTTTAAAGAAAGAAATTAATTGACCCATTTTCCTCTCTAATGCAGGGATTAAACCACGGGACCAAGAACAAGGCCCATGTTGTCGGAACAGCATCATTGAACCTTTCTGATCACGTCCCATCTGCTTTACAAAAAGATCTCGAACTTAACATCACCCTCACTACGCCATCCAGCGCTTCAGCCGAGCCTTGCCCTTTACTCTGTGTATGTCCCATTCTCATGTTGCTTTGATTCATAGAACATGATAAGAACACGTTTGTTCAGTATCTCACTAAATAGGCAAGGGTTCTCGTACTGTTTTGAATGAGAGCAAGTAAAAAAGTTAGTTCATACTTAGAATTAGGAAGATTAGATTAGCTTTATGGAATATAGGAATGTTGACGGGTAAGTCAATAGAACATTGACGGGCAAATATAACTTGTCTTCAAGAGACAAAGTAGAAGGGGAATAAGGCTAAGAATTTAGGAGAAGGGTTCAAAATTTTTTATTCAGGAATAGATAAAACTAGGAATGGGGTGGGAATAGTGGTGAATAAAGTCTATAGGGATGCAGTAGTTGATGTTAGGAGGTTTGGGGATAGGCTTATAAGGTTATGAGAATCCAAGCCTTAAGGATAAGATTGGTAGCTCTGAGTTTTTTGAACATATAGCTAACCATATTAAGAGTGGGGCGAGGGAAGTATTTGGAGAGGCTAAAGGAAGGGGTAGACATGACACGGAAACATGGTGGTGGAACAATGAGATGCAACAAGTCATTAGACAAAAGAAAATATGGATCAAGAATTGGCCAAAACGTAGAGATCAAGTGTTGTATGAGTTTTATACACAAGTTAAGAAATTTAGTAGTAAAGCAGTAGGGGATACTAAGAAGAGAGGGTATGATGATTTGTATAATAGGGTAGATACCAAATAGGGGAGAAAGATATCTTCAAGATAGCGAAAGCCAGAGATCAGAATACTAAGGATTTGAGTCATGTTAGGTGTGTCAAGCATGAAGATGTTAGAGTTTTAATGCTAGATAAAATTATTTTAGTTAGGTGGAGAGATTATTAATAAATGGGAGACATGCAGATGGGTTAAATTTAGAGGTATTTAGCTCGCTAGAAGGGAGGTATCTAGTGTTCCATCGTACGGTTAGTGCTAAGGAAGTAAGAGAAGCCCTGAAAGGATGAAGACATGGAAGGCAATTGGACCGGATGATATATCAATTGAGGTGTGGAAGTGCATGAGAGAAATAGGGATCCAATAGATGATTAGGCTCTTTAATATGAAATTGCCATAATCATAGAGACACATTATTATGGTACCGATTTGCAATAATAAAGGAGATTTACGAGATTTCTCAAACTATAGAGAGATAAAGCTTATAAGTCATACAATGAAACTTTGGGAGAGAATTATAGAGTAGAGAATTAGGGGTATCACCATTGTATCAAAAAATCAATTTGGTTTCATGTCGGGTAGATCTACGACGGAAGCAATCTTCTTGATTAGACAAATGATAGAAAAATTTAGAAAAAAACAGAAGATCATATATATTATTTTTATTGATTTAGAGAAAGTTTATGATAAAGTGCCCAGGGAATTAATCTGATGGATACTTGGAAGGAAGAATATGGCTCAATGTTATATTAATATCATTAAGGATATGTATGAATGAGCTATAACTAGTGTTGGTCGGTAGGTGAGATGTCTAGTGAGTTCCCTATTACAGTAGGACTTCATCAATAGTCGACTTTAAGTCTATTCATCTTTGCTTTGGTTATGGATGAGGTGACGAAATATATCCATGATGGGGTACCTTGGTGTATGTTGTTTGCAGATGATATCGTCCTAATTGATGAAACTAGAGAATGTGTAAGTCAAAAATTAGATAGGTGGTGTGAAGTTCCAGAGAGTAAAGGTTTTAGAATTAGTTTATCGAAGAAATATCTAGATTGTAAGTTTGGTCTCGAATCTCGAAGGATGGATAATCCAATTGAGAATGATGGCAGGATGTCTCAAAGTATGAAGTTTTTCGTTACTTAGGATCTATTATCCAAAAGACTGAAGACATTTGAGGGGATATAGACCGTAGGATTAAAGTAGGTTAGATGAAATGAAGGATGACATCAGAAGTTTTATGTGATATAAGGATGCCCGCGAGGTTGAAAGGAAAGCGTTACAAGACAATCATTCAATCAATTATGCGTTATAGTTCGGAGTGTTGGGCCACTACGGGTCAATATATGCATAAGATGGCGGTAGCAGAGATGTGTATATTAAAATAAATGTGTGGTAAAACACGCAAGGATAAAATTAGGAATGATAGAATTGGGAGTTATCTAGGTATATCCCCGATGGAGGACAAAATTAGGGAGAGACATCTAAACATGGTTTGGTCATGTGCAGAGAAAACCAAACATGACTCCAATTCGATAACTTTTAGATTGACAGGTAAGTGGTGGGCGGTGGACGCAGGAGTAGGCCGGATGAATGTAGTGAAGGAAAACATCCTAGATCTTGAATTAGGCGATAATATACGGGAATATCTCTTAGTTTAGAGAACCAATATCTATAAAACCGACCCTAAAAATAACGGAAATAGGTTTTGATGACGATGATAATGATGTTGATCCTTTATGAAATATGCAGTTATCACTGGGCTTCCTGGAATTAAGGACTGCTCAAGAAACGTCATCCACACTACAAAGATCAGTTGTTCCGGTTCCATCTCCACCACAATCAGGAGAGTCCATCTCGACAGAAAAAGATGAGCTTTCCGCTCTCAAAGCTGGTCTTAGAAAAGTGAAGATTCTTACAGAGTTTGTTTCAACTAGGAGAGCCAAAAAGGCCAGCTCGGAAGAAGAAGGAAGTGAGGGCAGGTGTTCTGCAAGGAGTGAAGATGGAGAGTATAACTACCCGCTTGACTCATCAGATTCACTTGATGATGTGGAAGAAGGTGAAACCGATGAGAGCAAGGAGGATTCAGGGGTAAGGAAGTCATTTAGCTATGGCACATTGGCCTATGCAAATTATGCCGGAGGATCATTTTACACTAATAATACGTGGCTTAATGATGAGCGCGAGGATTGGGTTCATTATACTAGTCGAAAATCAGATGTGGGGTCCGCCCAATTTGAGGATTTGAATGCATCAGTTTCAGAGCCATCCAGTTCGAAACGGGGGTTGCTATCTTGGAAAAAGAGGAAGTTGCATTTTAGGTCTCCTAAAAAAGGTAAAGGAGAGCCATTGTTAAAGAAGGCCAATGGAGAAGAAGGTGGTGATGATATCGACTATGATAGGAGGTTGCTTAGCTCTGATGAGTCTCTCTCGGTAAGAATGATTTACCATTTACTTCATAACTCTAGAACTTAGTTAAGGGGTCTAAGAAAATGCTTGAAAATGTTATTGCAGAGGAATAAGGCGGAAGAGGAATCATCTTCAGTGCATCATTCATCGGTTTCTGAATTCGGAGATGATTGTTTTGCGATCGGTAGGTGGGACCAGAAAGAAGTGATCAGCCGAGACGGGCAAATGAAGCTTCAAACCGATATCTTCTTCGCCTCGATCGATCAAAGGAGTGAGCGGGCAGCAGGTGAGAGTGCTTGCACTGCTCTAGTTGCAGTTATCGCCAACTGGTTCCAAAACAACCGTGGTCTCATGCCGATCAAGTCTCAGTTCGATAGTCTGATAAGAGACGGCTCATTGGAATGGAGAAACCTCTGTGGAAACGAAACATATAGAGAACATTTTCCCGATAAGCATTTCGATCTGGAAACAATCCTTCAGGCAAAAATTCGCCCTCTTTCGGTTCTTCCCGGAAAATCATTTATTGGGTTTTTCCACCCAGAGGAAGGAAATGAAGAGGGTAAATTCGGCTTTTTGCATGGCGCTATGTCGTTCGATGGTATCTGGGAGGAGATTAGCCGAATTGGGTTGGAACAGAATTCTAATGACGAGCCATTAGTTTACATTGTGAGTTGGAACGACCATTTTTTTATCCTCAAGGTCGAACCTGAAGCTTATTACATTGTGGACACTTTAGGTGAACGGCTATATGAGGGATGCGATCGAGCTTACATCTTGAAATTTGATCACGACACAACGATTATCCAAACAGGTAATGACATGTCACAATCATCAGATGAGAAAACTCCAAATGATGAGGTGGATGAAGAGCCAACCAAGGGAGAAAAAGAGGAAGTGGTGTGTAGGGGGAAGGAATCTTGCAAAGAGTATATAAAGAAATTCTTAGCAGCAATTCCAATAAGGGAATTACAAGACGATATCAAGAGAGGTTTGTTCGGATCAACACCTCTTCATCATCGATTACAGATCGAATTTCACTATACCTGTGGTCTAGAATTACTGAATAGTAAGGTAGCTGAAGAGAAGAGTATAGACGGGCTGTTAACTAACCATGCTGCCTTGGAAGAAATTGCTGTGGCCTAGGTATCATTATCTTGATGTAAACTTATGGATGTTGGATTAACCTAACATGTTTTTTTGGGAGAATGTGATTTTGGTGAAGGCTGAGAGTTGTATGAATTAGAGCTTGTCGCCTGTTTGGATATGTATATGGAACAATATGATTCCCCGTGTTTTTGAGCTCATGTCAAAATATATGCATGTATACTAACATTTTGCTTTTGGAATAATTGAGCTTTGGCTAAACTGTGAAATACTTGGATCGTGAGATCAGATCAAATGGAACTGGCTGGATGAATTACAGTTTCGAATGCAGCTATGCCTGGATTGTTTTTCTGGTTGGTCTATTCTCCCGTGTTTTGTTTGAAACAAGAGAGAGAGTGAACATAGCTTTGTTTTGTAGGCATGATTGTGTACGCATTTAGGGCAATTGGTAACGTGAAAACTAAAAGATCAGCTCATATTAGTATCTTGACTCACCCATTTTCAGTTTACAGTATCAAAATCATATCTTTTCTTTTCTTGGTGTTGGGTGTAGAAGGAGAGTCTGAAAAGGAAAAAGTTTTTTCGAGTGTTAGAATTTGGTGCTGAAAAAGACAATCACGTGAAGTGGTTCGTTTCATGGTATGCTTTTTTCCATAGATTAAGATTGGAGACTTCTTATGGGTCTCATTTTCAAAAGTCATTTTATATATAGCCAATGGACTAATTAAGTTGGGCATCTGATTGTCTTAGAAATGTTTTAGCTTGATACGGAAGGGGTGGACAAAAATTATGATCGGGATCGGATAGGATGATACCGGTTACAATTCCGACTTTTTCCAATACTGATATAAAGTTGGTTGATTGGATGCTTTGAGTGCTTAATTTCTGACATAGAACTCCTTGATCACTTTTTCATTACAAAAAAAGAAGACTTGTAGACATCAATCACACTTGACTTTTTCTTCTTCCTCCAACCTTTTGAAGAAGAAGACCATGTGCTTGGTCTTCCCTACTCATCATTCTCTATCAGCATGACACCCATAAATATTCATTTAACGTCATAAAAGCAAGATTAGGGAAGTTAAGTAAAAAAAAAAGAAACAGATCACATTAATTGCAAGATCATACAACATATATACACTCTTATATATCTAGAAAATAGAGATCATAACTAAATAGGAAAGATGTTAATTAGTTGTTAAAACATTTCATGATTAGCAAGAACAAATGGGGCATCTAATCAACCCATTTTCGTTACACTCGGAACATCTGACAGACAATGTATCATCACCCCCACTATCATCATCATCAGCATCAGCACGATCTCTGAGCACCTTACGACTTCCGCTACACTCGAAACAAACCACGAATCTCAAGTTATTACAGCCTTTGCATGGAGAATCCGACATGTTAAGTGGCAAACCTTCGAGAAGCTTCTTCAACCTTCCTTGCTCATGTAAGCTCAACACTTCATCAGCTCCACCTATGAACCTTCCATTGATGAAAAGCTTAGGTGGGATGACTCTACCACCGCCATTCAAAACACCCCACAATTCATCTCTGAACTCCATATGCATAGACACGTCTCTCTCATGGAACAACACCTTAAAACTCTCCAACAAGAACCTTACTTTGCTACAATCTTCAAATGTTTTTCTGATCCCTCTAAAGCTTGTTGTGTATAGTATGACTGATTGGGTCCCACCTGGTGGGCATTTTTCCTCAAAATCAAGCAATATTGGTGAAGAATGATCAGCACTAGGGACTATTTTGTTGGACTTAATGGAAGTGAATTCCAACTGCATTTGACCTTGTTCTTGATCATCATCTTTGTGATCTTTAACATGTTCTTGGTGAAGAGGGAGAGAAGGTTGTTTCAAAGATGAGGTGATATTTGGGATGAATTTCAATTTCCTGAGGAATCTGGCTCCTATATTTGATCCTTTGGTCATTCTGAGTAGTGGTGGGGATGGATATGAAGAGGAAGAAGGGTCCGTTTGTTTTGGTGATTGCATGTGAATTATATGAGGATGAAGAAGAGGAAGAATTATAAAAGAGATGCAATTATGATCAGAAGTTAAGGGACAAGTGTTGGGTGATAATCTTCACTCATTTTATATTGCTCTCTCTCTCTCAGATGGATATAATAGATTTAAAGGGTGAACTTGAGTGGCATTAAGGGTGTGTCCTTGAGGAGGGTCAGCCATCCCTCTCAATTTGGGTAACTTTGAATCATTACAAGTTTAGCCATTTAGTGCACCAATCATGGTTCACCCATTTTATCAATTGATCAGAAAGAAAAAGAAAGTTCATGAGATATTCTTGTCGATTACGATGGAGCCCTTTCGCCCCTTTCTAATGGCGTTCATAAAGCTGTTTTGATAGAATGTGGTACCAGACCACAAAGTGATAAGTTTTCTCTAGGAGACAAGTGGTGGTGCTCATGATTTATCATTGCGTGTATGAGAAAAAAGCAACTTTTTGTTATAGCTCTTTTTCTTTATCCCTTTATGGAATTGAAACCCAAAAATTATGATGCTAAGATTGTAGTCTTATTACTTTCCTACTATAATTAGCTATCATATTCAAAAGCAGGAAAATAATCTGTCTCACACTTTATATTAGCTATTAATTAGTTCCTCTCCAACAGCTGCAATGTTTTAACTTCGAAATTGCACATTTCATAATCTCCTCAACCATATAGTTCTCTGACAGTCATAGATTATATACTTCACATAATAGTATGTATGTAAGGAACGAAAGGGCAACACGTGATTTAGAAGGTTATTAATTTTTTTTTACATGAGCTAAAACAACCCCTGATTGAAGCGCTTATTCCTCAACTATCTGCCACAGATGTTGCAAAACCGATGTCGAAATCAAAGCCGATGCATGTTAGCTTGTTCTTGTCGCTGTCATACATTGTCATTGTAAGAGAATATGAACCCTGCATTGCCATGAAAAAAACGTATAAATGAAAACTCAGAAATGGGGCCCCAACAATAGGTAAGGAAAAACTATAGATAACATCATTAGTAATGATCAAGATGGTCCTTTCTTGTCTAAGGAAGAATGATAACAGATACACTGTAGAGCTTAACCACACTATAGCGCAATTTTGTTATGAAGGAAATTCTGGCAGCTAGTTACGGCTACAAAATTTACAAGCCCAAATTATCACACACGCGCAAAAGAAAAAAAAAAGTTCCTGCCTTGATGGTAACATGATAGTTTATGGATGTGTTCACCTGCACCCTTATCTTTCAAGGTGTCAAAGCAACTAATAGAAACTGTTTTAATTAGAAGATTCATAGGAGAGCGGATCCTCGATTCTATGAATTGGTCTATGTTTACATAGCTTCCTATGTAAGTTATACATACATTCAGCGCTCTTAGTCTTACGTTAGAATTTTGTAAGTTATACATACATCCAAGACAGAACTAGACTGAGATGAGTGAATTGGAAACTCACAGGTGGAGTAAATCCAGGCAGGACTTGAGAGTGGGCCACCACGAAATCACCAATTGATATAGGGCAGGATGTTTCGTCACAAAGGTCATGGGTCTCACTGTGAATGTGCCATCCAAAATAGGAAACATCAATTACCATTTCCCCTCCAGAGACTGCTTTACCTGTTTCACAGAAACAACCATCCCTGCATTAGAAATTACTACAACTAAAAATAAAGATATCTATGACAAAGCTTGGTTTTTTACATAATCATGGTATAATCACACCATAAGCTAGAAAAAAGTCAATAGCATAGAACCAGCACGAGCTTAATCTTATAATAGAAAATACAGAGAAGTTGCAATTTGACAACTGGCAGCAAAAACTGGACTTTTCATATATAAGTTATTAGGGTACAAATCATCTACTTTATTCGATGTAATTCAAATAACAGCACAAATAATCGACAACCAGTTATCTGATTAATTAAACAATGTACGGAACATGGTTGATTAAAACATACAAGAGCTTAAAAAGGTAATCGTAATCTAATACCTGAAGTCGCAGAGATGCTGAAGGTAGCTGGATTACCCCTTGCAATAGGATTAGGAGAGATATCTACTCCACTGACCTTAACATCATAATCAGCCTTCTTATCTGCATAATTTACAGTCATACGAGAAACGATTAGAAAACACATACTAGATCAGAATCCTAAAAATCCAACTTTTCACCGAAAAAAAGGTAAACTTTCCCAACGCGGACGATCAGCTCAGAACCCACCATTAAAAAATCATAAATAAACTCAATTTCTTATCCAGAGTAACTACCTATAAGACTTAATTAACTTTAAAAATAAAAATAAAAGGAGATTCTAACCGCAGTAGCGCACGTCGGTGGCTAGGGCGAGAGGGGAAATCAAACAGACGAAGAAAAGGAGTGGCACGGCGAGCTTGAAGTGAAAGGACTCCATGGAGTCTCTGAAATCAGTAGGGGAGAAGATTGACAAGAATTTAGGGTTGGAGATCGCGATGAATTTGGGGCTGAATTTGGGGGCCAATGTAGTAGTGAAGAAGGAGGATTATATAAATATTGATGGCTGAGACGGAATGGTAGGTGGATGGGATATAGAGATATACTCGCAACTAACCCAAACTATAAAAGTCGCGGGGTTTCTTCATCTCGCGCTTTATTTATTTATTTATTTATTTATTTATAATTAATTATTATTATTATTATTATAACTGAAAGTGCTGTTTAATATTTTAAGTTAGCTTCTGAATTAAAAGTCTAATTTGAACAAATAGAAGATCATTATGAATTTCCGATTCATAAAAATGTTCCGGCTCCATCCCTTTCAGCAGGCTTGGGCCCAAAAAAAAGCATTCTCAGCAGGCCCATAACTCACAAGGCAGGCCCATAACTCACAAGGCAGTTCAAGCAAAATCTTAATCTAAAGCAGTTCTACTGTCAGGCTGTCAACTCTATCATGTAATGCTAATTGAGCATTTTGACCAGCCGGCATAGGGACAGGGGATATTGCGCTTCTACAAACCGGACAAGAAGGGTGACGGCGCAACCACAAATCCAGGCAGTCACGGTGGAAGAAGTGGCCGCAACCACCAAGCAACCTAACCATATCACTACTTATGTACTCACTCAAACAGATCGAACAACAAGTACACGTGTCTTCTTTGTCAGCACCATGTCTCGAGTACTCTTTGATCTTGTCATGTTCTACTGTTACTGATCCTTCTACGTCAATCACAATCTCAGCCATGGACGGTGGTTCTGCTTCCGACGGCGGACTTGAATTGCTATTCGTGCAGAAGTAAGAAGCTGCCAAGGTGATGAAGATCATGAAGATAAGAGATCCAGCTGAGATGCCGATGCCGTATAAAATAGACTCCGGTGCGATCACACCGTAGCCTTGATCGGTGGCTGTACCGGGTTTTAATCCACTGGATTCCATTGCGTCGATAATCTCTTTGAAGAATGATGGAAGCCATAGGATCAATGGGGAAGAAGAGATCATCAGTACTAGTAGTACTGGATTTTTCACTTCTCGTTCTTGAAAGAACATAAGTTTGATGAAGATATGTTATAGAGAACGTATATGTTCCAGAGGGTCCTATAAATTATGGGCATTTAGATCTTTCTGACTTATAATATTTATTTATTTATTTTCATACAAATAATATCCTCGGCGGAGATTCATTATTCATTTACCCTTTATGGCAAGTTTCATGTGAGGCCCAATCTGTGAGCAACATGTGTACTGTGATCTGGCATAAATATGGAATAAGTTGAGATAGATCGATTTATATATATATATATATATATATATATATATATATTTTTTTTTTTTTTTTTTTTAATCTTATCCATAACTATTTTTAAAAATATATAAACTCTTTCAAGAGAATTTAGAATGAAATACCTGATGATGTTAAGAGGTTAGACGACGTGGGAGGTTTTATTTAAAAAGGAAAAAAACGAACTTAAGACTAAATACATACTTAAAGATGGATCAAAGTTTTCAACTTGCTATATATATATAAATATATAATATATTTTTATGCCTTTTTTTCCTTATACGTATCAATAATTGACTAATTAATAATCGTACCACATCTTTTCAACAAATTTTCAAATCAGACGACCAATTTGATGATTTTGATTGGGATTTAGCAAAATTTCATTTTCGGTAAAATTCAAACGAAATTAAAATCACAATCAACTCGGATTTTCATCGATTTGCCCATAAAAATCAAACAAAACCGAACTAATATTAGACTGCGTGGTTCCGATCGAAACCAATTTATTTTTCAATTTTTCATGCTGATTTTTTTTCATTTATATTTAAATATATGTAATTGATGAATATATATTAGTATTATGATGTATATAAATTGTATATTATTTAATAATTTATTTTATAAGTTACCTTCATTTAATATTATTTTTTAAAAAAATTTGATATTATAATAATTAAAAATAGCATTTTAATTTAATATCATAATTAAAATAATATTTAAATATATCATAAATTCATAATATATCAACCTGATATCATCCAAATGAGCATAAAGCATGTCAAATTATTTTTGATACTATACATAGAAAACAATTCATTTATCACGTATTAATTTATAAATTATTTTACTTATACAAAAATTCTCAAACTTATACAAATACGATAAACACTAAGATATAAATTGAGACTTTGAGCTAATTTGAGATTAAAGTTAAAATTTTAATTTAAAAAAAAATCAGCATTTCAGTCGGTGTACCGAAACCGACCAAAATATGTATACCTGATTTAACTAAAATGAGAATTTAACTAAGTAAATCGATCTAAAATTACCCGCATCTTTTTTTTTTTTATTCACCCCTAATTTTGATTGCAACTTGAGGAAAATTTTAAATAAATACAAAAATAAAATAAAAAAAAATAATGTTTCTTATGTGTATTATTCTTACTCTTATCCACTTTATTCTATTGAATATTTGCTTTGATAATTATTATTTATACATTTATAGACCTTTTTTTTTAGGTCACGGTAACATCTTATAAAAGATGTAGATATTAAATTTTGAATATTAACGATAATTTAAGAGTTAGAATAAAATATTAATGGAAGGTTATAAGCATAATGTCACGGACTGCCTTTCTTATTAGAAAAGATGGAGGAGGCTTCATGGAAGAGTCTAGAAACTTCTAGACTTCTCTAGCTTTCTCTAGGGTTTCCTACACTTTTGTAGAATTCTCTAGAATCTTGTACATTCTTCTAGTCCCTTGTAGAATAGTATGGAAGTCTCTAGAAGATAGATTGTAGCCATTAGATCAAATTGATCTTGACCATCCATTTCAAGGTGGGGTCTATATAAGGAGGAGTCCTCCTCATTTGTAAATCATCCTCAAAAAGACTAGCATTCTAGCAATACAAAGAGTTCTTTATTCTCTAGCTTGAGTGTTCTTCTAAAGTCTTCAAACAAACCTCTTGGCAAGGTTCGGTTAGGCTGACTTGGTTACTCGGAGGAGTGTCAAGTGCCGCACGGAGCGTCTAAGTTCGGGGCGAAACTTTACGCACGTGACAGTTGGTATCAGAGCCAAGGTCGTACGGGAGGGTGCGAAGTGGTTCAATTCTTGCCAAAGCTTTGTGTAGGTGAAGATCTTGTGGAAGAAATGGCTAGTGGTGGTTCCAACATTATCGATCCAATTGAAGGAGAGACAAGGCGAGATAATGTGAAGGGTGGAGGAAGACAGAAGCAACGAGAGCCATCTCGAGACATGCTTGCATCATTAGAGAACCGTGTTCTCAAGTTGGAGAATACAGTGGTGAGGCAAGGCAATGTGATGGAGAAGACGGTGGAACAAGTAGCGGATTTGGCGATGGCTAACCAAGGAGGCGGACTTCAAGAGGGATTCCAAGCATCATTGGATAGGATTGTCGCCACAATTCAAGAGGAGATGAGGGCTCTCCAAGCCAACATGGATGCTTCTCTAGCAGAAGTGCATGAGAGGATGCAGATCATCGAGACGGATGTGTCACTCTATAAATACAGGGTGTCTATGGATATAATCGATGCTCCTCTCGCACCAAAGGTGGACGTGCCTCGACCCAAGACCTATGCAGGAGCTAGGAAGGGAAAGGAAGTAGAGAACTTTCTATGGAGCTTGGAACTCAACTTCAGGAAAATGAGGATCACGGATGATGAAGAGAAGATAGACACGGTACCTCTCTATCTTACCGACACCGCGGCACTATGGTGGAGGAGATTGAGCGGTGACATTGAGCGAGGACTCTTCGAAATGACAAGGTGGGACGAGTTCAAAGAGGCATTCATAGCACAATTTTGCCCAAGGAATCTCGAAGATGAAGCACGAGGTAAACTTCGTCACCTCACTCATAAATCTAGTATTTCTGATTATGTGAATGAGTTTTCAGAAATATTGTTGGAGATCCCGGACTTCCCGGAAAAAGAAGCCAAATTTGCCTTTATAGAAGGGTTACAGCCTTGGGCCAAGCAAGAGTTGAAGAGGAGAAACATTCAAACTCTCAAAGCCGCAATTGAGGAGGCGGAAAGCTTGACCGAGTATAGGCGGGAGGATAAACCCAAGAGTAGTCACTGGAGTGACAAAGGCAAAGGTGGGGGAGCCACCAAGAGTAGCTTCAACAACCGCAATGAGGGAGCGGGTAAGCCCTTTGGAGGGAAGGGTTTTGGCAAGGGTGTGGGGGAGACATCCAAGGCCAAGATGTTGAAGTGCTTCTTGTGCGAGGGACCGCACATGGTTCGGGATTGCCCGAAGAAGGCGAAGCTCGCCGCACTCGAAAGAGACGGGGAGTTGGAAGAAGAGTCGAGGATGGGGTCACTCCGACTCCTTAGTGCACTCAAGGCTAGGGTCGTCGAAGGACCTAAAGCGCCCAAGAAGGGATCCATGTATGTTGGGATAGACGTTGCGGGGAGGCAACTCAAAGCTCTAGTGGATTCAGGAGCAACCTACAATTTCATCAAGGCCGACGTTGCGGAAAAACTCGGTCTCAAGTTAGCCAAGTCGATTGGCTTCATCAAGGCAGTCAACTCAAAGGCATTGCCAATCACGGGGATAGCCGATGCAAAGACCAAGGTGGGACAATGGTCAGGAGTCGTAAAGTTCACGGCCATTCCGATAGATGACTACGACGTGGTGCTTGGGCTAGATTGGCAAGATCAGGTAAAGGCTTGTCTTATGCCCTATGCTAATTCAATTATGATTATGGATGCTGGTTCTCCTTGCACGGTCCCAGTCTCGAGGGAGACACGGCTGGGGACCAAGGTGTTGTCTGCATTACAGCTATGCAAGGGATTAAAGCGGGAGGAAGAGACCTACCTTGCAGCTTTAAAGGTGGACGAGGGCGAGCCATCTGAGGAAAGGGAGATTCCGAAAGAAGTGCAAGAGGTACTTAAGGAGTTCCTAGATGTTATGCCACCGGAACTCCCAAAGAAGCTTCCACCGAGGAGGGAGGTGGATCACAAATTGGAGTTGGTAGAAGGAGCAAAGCCGCCAGCCATGGCACCTTACCGCATGGCACCACCCGAGCTAGAAGAGTTGAGGAAGCAACTCAAAGAGATGCTCGAAGCGGGGTTCATTCGACCATCTAAAGCCCCATATGGGTGCACCTGTACTTTTCCAAAAGAAGGCGGATGGGTCTTTGAGATTATGCATTGACTACCGAGCACTCAACAAGCTCACGGTGAAGAACAAATATCCGATTCCTCTCATAGCGGATTTGTTCGATCAACTTGGGAGCGCAAGATACTTCTCTAAGCTAGACTTGCGATCGGGGTATTGGCAAGTTAGGATAGCGGAAGGGGATGAGGATAAGACCGCCTGTGTGACGCGGTATGGTTCTTATGAGTTCCTAGTGATGCCATTCGGCCTCACTAATGCACCGGCCACATTTTGTACACTAATGAACAAGGTACTTGCTCCATTCCTTGACAAGTTTGTGGTTGCTTATCTTGACGATATTGTTGTGTATAGCCACACCTTGGCGGACCATATT
The DNA here is from genome assembly GCA_027186245.1 of Coriaria nepalensis. Taxonomy (NCBI): domain Eukaryota; kingdom Viridiplantae; phylum Streptophyta; class Magnoliopsida; order Cucurbitales; family Coriariaceae; genus Coriaria; species Coriaria nepalensis. The sequence goes on from CP114483.1 coordinate 745,600, forward strand.
GGCCATTTGAGGAAGGTCTTCTAAGCCTTGAAGGAGAATGAGCTCTATGTCAAGAGGGAGAAGTGTTCATTTGCACAAGAGGAGGTGCATTTCCTTGGCCATAAGATCCGAGGAGGGCGGATCATGATGGATGTAGCCAAGATTCGAGCCATACAAGAGTGGGAACCTCCGACAAGGGTGACGGAGTTGCGGTCTTTCTTGGGCCTCACTAATTACTATAGACGGTTCATCAAGGGGTATTCCAACATCACTACTCCCTTGACGGACATGCTGAAGAAAATGAGGACATGGGAGTGGGGGCCCAAGTGCCAGAAGGCATTCGATCGATTAAAGAAGGCAATCGTGGAGGAACCCGTCCTAGCCCTTCCTGACTACACCAAGCCATATGAGGTGCAGACTGATGCCTCGGACTTTGCCATTGGGGGAGTCTTGATGCAGGAAGGACATCCAATTGCATACGAGAGTCGAAAGCTTAATGATACGGAGAGACGATATACGGTGCAAGAGAAAGAGATGACGGCGGTCATTCATTGCCTTCGGACGTGGCGACATTACTTGTTGGGGTCAAAGTTCGTAGTGAAGACGGACAATGTTGCCACGAGTTACTTTCAAACCCAAAAGAAGTTGTCACCTAAGCAAGCACGGTGGCAAGATTTTCTTGCGGAGTTTGACTATGTATTAGAGTATAAACCAGGGAAGGCCAACCTAGTCGCAGATGCTTTGAGCCGTAGAGCGGAGTTAGCGGCCATAAGTCGACCCGAGTGTCTGATGCTTGTTAGGATCAAGGAGGGCATAGAGCAAGATCCGATGGCAAAGAATCTTATGGAGTACACCAAGGAGGGCAAGACCAGGCGATTTTGGCTCAAAGATGGTTTATTATACACCAAGGGTGAGCGGGTGTTCGTGCCAAGATGGGGAAATCTTCGGCGGGAAATCATTAAGGAATGCCATGATTCAAAATGGGCAGGACATCCGGGCATGCATCGTACAATGGAACTCATCGATGATGGGTATTATTGGCCACATATGCGAAACGATATAGAAGCCTATGTGAAGACTTGTCTGGTGTGCCAACAGGACAAGGTTGATCTACACCAACCGGCAGGATTGCTAGAGCCACTTCCCATTCCGGAGCATGCTTGGGAGAGTGTCTCCATGGATTTCATTACGTGTCTCCCGAGATCGGAAGGATACGGGACGATCATTGTGGTGGTGGATCGATTCTCTAAGTATGCGGTGTTCGTGCCGGCTTCTCCTGATATCACTGCCGATGAGACGGCTCGGTTATTCCTAAAGCATGTGGTGAAGCTTTGGGGTGTACCCCAAACCATTGTGAGCGACCGAGACCCACGGTTTACTGGGAGATTTTGGACGGAGTTGTTCAAATTACTTGGGTCAGACTTGAACTTCTCCACGAGCTTTCATCCTCAAACCGATGGCCAAACAGAGAGGGTGAATGGGTTGTTGGAGCTCTACTTGAGTCACTACGTGAGTGCCAACCAAAAGGATTGGGCCAAGTTGTTAGACACAGCGCAATTCTCCTACAACCTACATCGGAGTGAGTCAACAGGGAAGAGTCCTTTTGAGCTTGCCATAGGCCACCAACCATTGACTCCAAATGCGGTAGCGTTGGGCTATACGGGAAAGAGTCCAGCGGCATACAAATTTGCCAAAGGACTACAAGAAGAAACAGATATGGCTCGTGCCCACTTGAGGAAGGCATCAAAGAAGATGAAGAAGTGGGCCGATCTTAAGCGAAGAGCAGTGGAATTCCAGGAAGGAGATCGTGTCATGGTTAAACTCTTGCCTCAACAATTCAAGTCGTTGAGGGCGGTGCATAAAGGTTTGATCCGGCGGTATGAGGGGCCGTTCAAGATCATTCAACGAGTTGGCAAGGTCTCCTACAAGCTCGAGTTACCTTCGAAGTTGCGGATTCATCCGGTATTTCATGTGAGTCTCTTGAAGCCTTATCATGAAGACAATGATGAACCTAGTCGAGGGGTGTCCAAGCAGGCACCAACAGCGGTGGTTACTTTTTATGACAAAGAAGTTGAGGAAATCCTCGCGGATAGAATCATGAGGAAGCGAGGCATGCCAAGCTACAAGGAATACCTCGTTCGATGGAAGGGCGTCCCGGAGAATGAGGCTAGTTGGGAGCACGAAGACTTGTTGTGGCAGTTCAAAGACCGCATTGAGCGATTCGAGCTTGAACGGACGACGGGGGCGTCGCCCGAATAGGTGGGGGAGCGTGTCACGGACTGCCTTTCTTATTAGAAAAGATGGAGGAGGCTTCATGGAAGAGTCTAGAAACTTCTAGACTTCTCTAGCTTTCTCTAGGGTTTCCTACACTTTTGTAGAATTCTCTAGAATCTTGTACATTCTTCTAGTCCCTTGTAGAATAGTATGGAAGTCTCTAGAAGATAGATTGTAGCCATTAGATCAAATTGATCTTGACCATCCATTTCAAGATGGGGGTCTATATAAGGAGGAGTCCTCCTCATTTGTAAATCATCCTCAAAAAGACTAGCATTCTAGCAATACAAAGAGTTCTTTATTCTCTAGCTTGAGTGTTCTTCTAAAGTCTTCAAACAAACCTCTTGGCAAGGTTCGGTTAGGCTGACTTGGTTACTCGGAGGAGTGTCAAGTGCCGCACGGAGCGTCTAAGTTCGGGGCGAAACTTTACGCACGTGACAATAAGCTCGAATTACTTTTAAAAAAAGGTATATATAAAAATAATTTGTACATTGTAAAAAAGACTTAAATGTACTTGGGCTGGTACGTTCCAGATTTCTAAATCCAGTGGATCACGTGAGCCCACACTTGACAGCTCAAAATGGGTCGGCCATTCACGTTGCACGATCCACGAAAAGGAGGAATAATCAGATGTGGACGAAAGTAGTTAGAACCTTAATCCAAATCACCGATCTTGAACGCCAAAGCTCAGTCCGAAGCAGCATATTAGATTACCGCGTCAACCAACTGTTTTTGCTCCTTCTCTCTGCGTCAAAGAGGATCCGATTTCCTCTACAAAAAGCTACCGGGAATGGAGTCCCGGGGACTGAAGGCGGCATCGTTTCTGTACACGGTTGCGATGATGATGATTGTGGTGGTGGAGTATATCGAAGCGAGCGACACTAACGGGGTTTACTCTCCGTGTGCAGATACGACGGTGAAGAAGTCGGACGGATTCACGTTCGGGATCGATTTCGCGGCGAAGGATTCGTTCAATTACAATCACTCCCAACAGCTCTCTCCCTGTGACAGCAGACTTTCTCTCTCCAATTCTCAGATCGCTGTGTTCAGGCCTAAGGTCGATGAGATTTCTCTCCTCACCATCAATACCTCCTCCTTCTCTCCGGTTAGTACTCTATCCATCTCTCGTCATGTTCAGGTTCAAATGGAATTTTGTTGGGATTTTTTCCCTTTTTCCGGTTCTCTAGGCTGTGAAATCAATCTGATTGATCAAACTGAAATTAGAAGTATTTAGGGATTTATTTAGGTGGATTTCGCTCCTCGTCAGTTTGCTTTACCGTTGCTCTTAAAGTTTCTTTTTTTTTTTTTTTCTTTCCCTGAAGATGTTATACTTAGTGAATGATGACTATGATAACACTTACATTCCTTCTAGATTTGAGCCATGGCTTTTACATTTCCCCTCTTGATTACATTCTGTGCTGCTACTACTTTAGGCCTGGCGATTTTTGTAATCGTTGTCATTTTTATTCTTACAAGCTGGTGGCCATGGAAATATCATATCATACATGCTATCTGGACTTACCCTGAAAACATAAGCTTTTGGATTAGAAGCCCTACCCGACGCCACGCTAATTAACTATGAGGATAGTGGAATATGCTTCGAATCGAAGTGGGGATATACTTGGTTAATCCACCTAGGTGCTACTTCACAATGAAAAATTGTTGCGGATACATTAATTTGTTTGCTACTTCTTCAAACGTAATTATCTTTTACATTATTATTCTCTCAAATGGGATGAATAGCTTCCCCTTCTTCAAAATTTGTTTGCTGGTAGTTTGGTTGAAGTCAGCGGTTTGTGTGATTACTTTCCATGTTCACCACTAAGAATTTTCTTGCAATCTTTTGCCCTTAGCAGGACAACTATGGATATATGGTTGCATTTGCTGGTAGAAAATACGCTGCAAGGTCTCTCCCAGCTTTTGTTGCAAACAGCACATACACCGTAACCAGCTTTACACTTGTAAGAAGAAGAAAAAACCCTATTGATCTTCTTGTAATTTGAACATATATACCTTTTCTACTTTCCATAAAACAAATTGTGACTATACATTATTGTAGGTACTTGAGTTCAAGAAGGGAAGGATCCAAAATTTGTATTGGAAAAGGGATGGGTGTGCTCGATGCTCAGGGAATAATGGATTCATTTGCCTCAACAATCAGGATTGTGCGATCAAAACTTCAAGTTGTAAAAATCATGGAGGCACTGTGGACTGCAGCCTTGGCATCCAATTGGCTTTCTCTGGCACGGATAAGCACCTCAAGGTCTTCAACTCTTGGTATGAAGTAGAAAACCTTCGTCAGTATTCTCTCTATACCCTCTATTCAAATCTCAAAGATTCTCTCACGAGCCAATATAACAAGTTCTTCTAGTTGAGCCCTAGATACTGTGTAGATTCTCTCTCTTTCTTTTTCCCAGCTTTACGCTTAACCATTTCTTTTCTCCTTTGATTGCAAACTGGGATATTTCCCTCTGAGTCCTTTGTTCTCCGTTGAAATTCTGTTAGTTGGTGTTGTGTAAATTACTTTGCATAGTTAAAAGGGCAATGTTTCATATGTACTTTGATTGTTTATGAAAGCTGAGCTTTGATTTTAATTGCGCCTTTCCTAGATGATGGAGTATCATTTATTATTTTCGTAGGTTGATTAATGAAATTGTATACACGTATATATTTAAAACGACTGTGGATCTCACATTGAAAATATCAACATGGAAATGGAACATCTTTCTATGCTAATTGGGAAGGGAAATAATAATAGCTCATTCTGACCAATATGATCATTTGTACTAGGCCCGCCAGTTCCATCAAAATCGCCACCCAAAGACAGCAGCTCAGACACCCAATTAACGTCACCGCCGCTGTCACCACCATCTGGCGACCCACCATTATCATTCCCATCAAAATATTTATATGTATATCTACTCATTGAGATGATCACCACTAACTTCATCGTTTAATATTATTGATTAGTTTATTTCAAAGATTAAACAATAAGAAGCAGTCTTCATGAACTGGTACCCACCTCCCTTCTTATAACCTCCTTTACTATGGAATCTCTCTCTATATATATATTATAATTGTATAGCTTTAACCAATATCTGGCTTACATGTAGGTGGTCTGAATAATGTTTTATGATTAAATAAAACGTAATGTGCAAGATCTAAGTTATCGCCACTACTTGCCGGAGGAGAAAGATGAATAAAAATAAAAAAGTAAAGATTCATTTTTAACTTTTTAACTTACGCATTGAACGGCATTAGTAGTGTTAGTTGGCAGCTGATGTAAGCAGCTTATCTTCCAATACAAAACCAGACGTACGCTTGATCATCTTCAATCATTTTTTCTGATCCTTTTTTCATTGAGTTAGGCAGTGTGATAGGATGTGGCAAGCACACGAACGTACTGAATCATTTCATCCTATCACTTACAAATTATTGAGTTAAATAAATTATAATAAGATTACTATAAATTATTATTAAATTATTGAAATTTTTTAATATATTAATATTAAATTAAGATTAAAAAAAATTATTATTATTTTATTAATTATTAATTTATTTATTTTTTAATAATTAATGAATCGATAATATATATACTCCGTTAACTCCTCCGGTTTGGTGGTGGAGAAATTTACTCTACTATTATACAACGTGTTTTACTACGTAATAAGATTCAGATTCGACATTTTTTTTTTATATATATACATTTACTTTTTTTGTGGTCCTTGCTTTATTATTATTATTTTATTATTATTATTATTTATTATTATTATTTTAATAATTATACTTTTGGCATTTATTTTAAAGTAATTTGGTTAGAAATGTCGAATTGGGGATGATGTCAGACATGACCTAATTGGCATTCGCACCCCTACTTTTTTTAGAGTATTATGTTTTATCGGAGCCGTAGCCGTAGGATCCTTAAATAAATTAATAAATATTTAATGTAAATTAATATTAATATTTATTTCTCTTTAATTTTGAATCGAGATAATAATTTTTTTTTCACTAACCCTCTTTAAAAATTCAACTAACAAAATAATTAAAACTTTAATTTTAAAAATAAAAAATAAAATATCTTTCTTATACTCTTATTTATTTATTTATAATTTTATAATTTTATATTTTTCTAAAAGGAAATACTTTCTGGACCTAATGGTATTGTATTAACTCGATAATATCGAAATGGCCGGCCTCATAAGAAGAAGAAGAAGAAGAAGAAGAAGGAGGAGCTTAAACTTGGTAAGTAGAGACATGCCTTATACATTGCATTGTATGATTAGTAGTGAATCCCAATGGCTAAGTGCCTAAACAAATCCACCTCTTTTATTTTATATAATCTTTGTGTTAATCCTGTTAATATCCCATCTTAACATGGATCCAAGCCGGCATTAAAATAAACCCCACTATGTATTATATCTATTATGTCAGGACAACATAATATAGATATTAGATAGTTACAATTTCTTTGTTTTTATTTATTTTTGGTGACCCATTGTAACGCTGTAATAACATTTTAACTCTAGTGGTAAAATATTTGAATTTGAAAACTCACTTCAATATCAATCTCATCCTTATTAAAATCACAGCTATGAGAAATCCTAAGAGCCATTCTCAAGTAATCACAACTTTATATTATATGATGTAACATGAGTATATATATATATATATATATATGTTATATATGATTAGGCCATGACAATAATTAGCTCGAAACCATATACCCGTTGAGTTAGGATCTAAAACCTTAAGGGTTTACCCTACTACTACTGCCCTACACTTATATCTTACTACATGCATTTAGATAGGCTACAAAGTGAACTTAGTTACTTAATTTGGATGATCTTTAACTTAGATGGGACTAGAAAATTAAATTAAGTAAAACTATTATCATTTAAAATATAATTTGGTTCATCAATTTTAAATTATATGATACATTTTTTTCATAATCAACAAAACTTAAACTTAGTATAAAACCACTTAAAACATATCTCCTCAATCGATATGGTTTTTTATTATATATATATGTTTATATGTTTATTAGAGTTATTAATATAATAATAATAAATTAAATTAAAAGAAATAGAAAGGAGTTGCATGAAAGCCAAAGGCAATTGGTTATACGAAATGGAGTTCTGTGTATTTATGGCAACTCTTCTTCTCATTCACTGTCTTTTTTCTCTTTCTTTCTTCTCTTTGGAATCTGGGAACTCTACTCCCCCGCCTCCTTCTTCCTACCTCCTTCATTCGCTGTACTGTAAGTTCTCTATCTCTCTCATTCTTTCTTGTTATGAGCTCCATCTTTATCGAATCTATAACTAGCTGGAATTAACATCTCTTCTTCCTTGTTTTCTGCACTTGTTGGATTTCCAGCTTGTTTTGTTTTTGTTTTTGTTTTTGTTTTTACAGTACGGATTTGATTCGGATGCTTAAAACTTATAGTTGACTATGAGCTACTTTCTTTTATATTCCACCTTTTTTTTTTTCTTTTTCTTTTTTAATTGTCACTTGAAATTGCAGGAGAAGACTTTTAGTTAAAAATAAAAAATAAATAGAAAATACAAAGCAAGCATTGAAGTGGGCATTTTTTGTTTTTGTTTTAGAAATTTTAGAAGAAGGAAGAAAAAAATGGCACTACAAACTGTGTATTTCAAGGAACATGAAGATCATAACCAATCGATTGGGCAATTGTCTGCTGCTGTCTCCACAGCGCCGTGGTGGAGCTCCTTGGTATCTCAGCCACTCTCCGGCGAAGCTTGTGGCCAATTGAAGACTCTCTCTTTTGAAAACCTGATCACCAATGCTGACGTCACTGCCACAAAACAGCTGTTCGAACAAGGTTTCTTAGTTTCTAGTCTTTCCCTCTCAGAAGTTTCCATATGCTTTATTTGTTTAAAAATTTGAAGATGTGATCGGATGAGTTCGATTTTGTCAAGTTCATTTTTAGTTGGCAAGTTCATTTTGTTTGCTGATTAAATTTAATTGAACTCCCTATGAAATACGTGTCCTGATGAGATTGATGCTGATTGGATTCTTTGAGTTTGACTTTCAGAACAATTATTTTTTATTTTTATAATTTTTATGTTGGTCAGATATTTGTAAGGATTACGGGGACGGGCAAAAAGCTCCGGCAATCTCTCTGCAATCTCCAGTTCCGGAATATCGGGCCGGCCGGTTTGAGATCGGATTCAGTCAGCCCATGGTACAAATCACATCATTCATTTCAGCTGAGAAGTTTGTTCCACAACTTTTTATCTATAAAACAATTTTTTAAAGAAGATTTTCCTTAGCTGGTTTGGTCTCTCTGTTTTGAACTAAATTGCAGATCTGTGCCAAGTATCCTTATGTGGATCAACGATACGGAATCTTCCAAACTTATGGGCCTCAAACTTCGGTTAGTTTTCTTTCATTATCGTACCTTATTACGTTCCCACTGCTAAACAAACATGTTCTTCTCATCTCATGATAACAGTTTTGAAGTAGAAGTAGTATGATATTGGTTCTATCACTTTTAAGGGAAAACTTTTCATAGTATTGTGTTAGAGCATTTGATATGCCTTTTTGGGACGGATTACTATATATGGCTAACTCATGATAATTACATCCTATCCACATCTTCAATTAAAAAGGGTCGGATAATGTTGCCGTTGAGCTTGTCGACTGATGATGGACCCATATACGTGAATCCGAAGCAGTACAATGGAATCCTTAGGCGTCGAAAGTCCCGCGCAAAGGCGGCCATGATAAATCGCTTGACAAGGGCTCGTAAGGTATGTATTATATATATATATATATACATGATGTCATGATATTTCTCTTTTATCTCATAATTTTACTAAATTAGAAACAATCATGCTTTTATTATTTGTTTCGTAGCCATATATGCATGAATCCCGACACCTCCATGCGATGCGTCGGCCACGAGGATGTGGTGGCAGGTTCTTGAACACGAAAGTCGATCCGAAAAAAGGAGCTGAATCTGAGAAGAAAGGTACTAAAGAAACAAAAGTATCATCTACTGGTTCTCAGGGTTCCGAAGTTCTTCAGTCAAATAGTGGATCAAAAGAAGCAGATGGGAGATGCAGTTCGAATTTTTTATCAGAAGTGACCAGTTTATACTCAAATAGGGGAGGGGATCTCAATCTGTTTCAAATCAATCATTTCAGGCCCTCATTGCACTCGTTTTCTGACATTATGGATTCTGGTCATGGTCTTCATGTTATGCCCAACAATTGGGTTGGAGTAACCGATAGTTGCGGCAACTTCCGCACTTGATAGCGAAGGGCAAGGTCGGGATTTTCATATGTTTGCCGTTTGGAATCCCGGCCTCGCTGCAACCAGATGGACCTGTTTCTGGATTATTTTTTTTTGGGGACAGGCATTGGTTCAAAGGGATTGACCCGCCACCGTCTGGTTGCTATCAGGGCAAGTCATTTTTGGCTCATGGTCGACTTGAATTAAGCGTTGTCTTTTACGGCAACACTTAATGGGAGATCATACTGTAAAATTCATGGAATACATATCTATGAACTAATTAGTTAAGACTAAATATATATATATATATATTTGGGGGGTTATGTAAGAAAGAAAATAAGATGCATGAACTTTACGTTCTCATGCAAGTGTGTGGGTTTTCGGGATCCTTATCAATCACCCATTGTGTGTTTTTTTTTTTTTTTTGTGTGTTACTTGTTATTTGTATAAACTTCTTAGATTCAAGCTTGAGCTCTACTTTCTTTAACCAGCAGACTGATGAATTAGAAACTCTTAATTATCATCATCTTGTTTGTTATTACGTAAACAATTAACAATCAAAAGCGACATTCCTCTTACCTAGGGCTAGCTACCTTAATTTAAGCAACTCTTATCCTCTTAATTGCTTGACTAATACGCCGCCTAAAAACACTTAGAAGAGTTCGTGGATCACATGCTAAAACGTGGCATCTGTAGCTATTTATGTTCTTTCTTTCTTTCTTCCTAAATGCAGGTGAATTGTGATCTAAATAGCAAGTACTTATAATCAAAGTTCGATGAGATCAAGAACCTTAATTTAATATCAAGTAAGTTTCGATCGCATGTTTAAAGACAAGTACTAATAATACTATAAAGAAACTTAGTCGTTGATAAGACTATTATTGTTGGTATTAGTTAACAGATCTAGAGCAGGAACGGAGTAAGTACGCTGCTAATTATGAAATCATCTGACTCGGACAATAATAATGTTCGTTTGCGGGTTACGAGGAAACATGACTAGACTCGTCTTCTCTTACAACTCTATCGGACAATCACAAGAGTTGTTCATTCATCACCCCTTGGACAACATCAATTGTTTTAGGCTTCTTCGCTTTCTAAACTTTCAGAGTAGACTGAATTATTGTGTGCTTTTCTTTCGCGCCTTATAATTCATCTTATGGTACTTCTAGATCAATATATAGAACCACGATCAATCATCAATTTGATTTCATCAAAACACGTGTTGTAATTGGAAGAATGTTTCATTTCTGTAAGTATACCAATCCAATCAATAAGTAATGTACAGATTAGAACCCGGAAAAAAGAAAAATCCCAACATATATCAAAGGGAAGTTGACCTAAACAAATTTCCCTTAAATCAAATCGGGTATGAAGAAAGCAAATTGGCCGGTATACATGGAGAACTCCTCCAAACCCTAGCATGCATCTTCAAAATCTCATTAGCCCTCTCCTTGGTCTTGTACCCACAATCTACTTGTAGCAACAAACATAGCTTCGCCGCTACACCTAGTTGCAACATATCTTGAACAACGCTTGAACTTCCCGAGAATCTCGAAACTGAATACAGGATCCTAACCGCTCGTTCGCTCCCGCTTTGCGATACCCTAAGAATCTTCTTCGACACAATGGCCAAGCCCGCCCCATGGCCCAACAACTCAGCCCGCCCCTCCGCACATCCACATAACAAGTCCAATGCGACTAGCGCCATTTCCAAGACTCTCTTCTCGGAACAATCTAGAAGAAGCTCGACTAATACTGAAACCCCGTTGGCTTCCACGGCTTTCACTCGGTTCCGTCCCCATGAACATAGCTGGATTAAGATTTGCAAAGCCGAGGTCGAAGCTTGGTGGGAGATTTGATCGTTGAGAACTTGGATTATTCCCGTGAAAAACTCTGGCTTTGAACTGATCAACTGGATTGGGTCGGCTACTTCAAACATGGCTTTTAATAACATTACGGCGTAAGCCCTAGACTCGTAGCTTCCTCGTTGGATTACTTTAGTCAATGAGTCGATGAATTCGCCGTTGTAATTAACTAGTAGAGATTTTAAGCTTGTTTCGGAGAGTTGGAGAGTGTAGAGGATGCTTAATGCTTCATGGGCGGATCTCGAAAAATCCGATCCAACATCACGAGATTGATCCTCGTGTTGGGACGAAGAGATTGAGCTCGTAACGATAGAAGCTAGAAATTGAGCTGCCCCGGCGGTTTCAATGCAACGTTTGTTGGTTTCGTTCTCCAACGCAATTAATCGAACAGTTTGTAGGCATTTGAGCTGAGTGAGAGGAGAAGAAGCCTCTTTGGCGTCGTTGAGGAGTTTAACGATTTGGGTTTTGCTGATTGGAGGTTTTGGAGTGGGGATTCGTTCGACGCCATGAGACGCGTTCATGGTGCACCATGATTGGATCAGACGGCGGAGAGTATGGTTCGGAATTAGATCGGAGTCAGAGATGACGAGGGACTGTTTTGTGACGGGGCAGGTGGTGTTCTTGTTGGAGAAGAGCCATTTCTCTATGCTTTCACGGTCGTAAGTGATGCCGGTGGAGATTGTGACGGGATCTTTCATGATCTCGAGTGATATGGGGCACAGAAAAAATGGCGGCACGTCGATTTCTTGATCCATTTGGAATGTACTCTTGATCTGTAGATTAAAAACCCAGTTGGAGAAAATAGCAGATCAGAAGAAGTTGTGAATTCTTTCTCTTGTTTTTGTTTTCGATTGTTTGAATGTTGGAAGTAGCAGAGCGTTAGGAGCTGTGGTTTTATAATCGCGAAACGAGTGAAGAAAGTCAGAGGTTTGCAAAAGTCAAAACACGGAAATTATGCGCTTGTTTTTTTTTTAGTAATTATTTTCTCTTTCCATTTGTCAAATAATTGAAAGGCTCAAGATTGAACAACTTTACTAAGTCCATAAAAATACAATTAAAAGGCCCATTTGCTATTACTATTAATGCATGCGGCTTGCTCGTTTCTTCCTTTTTTTTGATTTCGCTCATCTTTGACTTTCTCTATCTAGAAAAGTAATCTCTCTCTCTCTCATGCGATTTTTGTCTTTTTGTGGGGGCCGACAAAACAAGTTAATAGAAATAACGGTAAACAGTAAGCACATATTGATTGATTTCGTGGGCGGTGCTGCTTTCCTTACCTTACTTCACTACTACAACTTGGTATCTATCTTCTTGGCTTTTGTGTTCTTATCGTGTACATGTCGATATAAAGGAATATTCCTGTTTCTGTCTGTAATCTTTATATATATATATATATATATATATATATTTATGGTCAAACATGACTAATCGATTGAAGGTGAACAGGCTAAACATATTCTTAGTTAATTCGATTATTCTAATAATTTAAACTATTAAAAAAATAAATTTAATTATATTATCTGTTATTAATTCACTTTATCTTGGTTATGTATACACACTTTTTTTCACTCCAAGCACCATTAGATTATTGTAATGAATATTAGAGTACTAGAATGACAACAAAAAAAGTTTGACGATTAGTTTCCTACTAGTTCAACGAGGATGCTAATTTGAATATTTTAAGGAATGTTTATTTTAGTATTGGACTCATATATGGATATATATATATATATATATTAAATTAATAGTTTTTTTTTATTGAAAGATTTAATAAAGAAAAATATTAGTTTTTAATTTATAAATTAATTAGAATTTTTGTATTTTTTCATACTTGTGAGCTGATTATTTTTAAAATTTAATAAGTGATACAATTAATGAGAAATACTTATTAATGGAGTGTGTATATATCTGTATATCATGATAAATTGATAAGTCTAATAATTTATTCTCATATAATATCTTATAGAAAAAGACTGAATTTTTAATTTATAAACTAATTATAAATTTTATTCTTAAACGATGTGAGACGAATTTCAACATTCTCTTTATAATAAATTGATGAATTTAATAAATTTTTTTTTCCTAAAAGGTCTTGTAGAAGAAAATAATACTTTTTAGTTATAAATTAACTAAATATTTTTTTCATAAGCGGTGTGAAATGAATTTCAATATTCTCTTTTATTTATGAGCTAGTCATTCAAAAAACTGAATAAGTGATACAATAACTGATAAATATTTACTAATAGAATATTGATACATCTACTTAAGTTTTAGCTCTAATTCTGATATTATAATAAATTAATAAGTCTAATAATTATATCCCTTCAAAAAATTTATAAAAAAAATATAAAATTTATAATTATTAATTAACTAAATATATTATTCCTAAACTAAACTATTAAAGATAAATTTCACCAATATTTATTAAAAGTTTGGAAATATGAAACTCCTTGCATCTATCTAGATTCCAATTATGAAATACTAAAGAGAAGTCTTCGTTGACTTCCGAATTTGAGAATTAGAAAGCACGTGTACTAATACATTTCATGATGAGGGGAAATTTTGTAATTATATCTATATTCTACCAATTATTCTAGAAATACATGAAAGTCAATTTTTAATTATATTTATATTCTACCAATTATTCTAGAAATACATGAAAGTCAACTATATTTTATTTAGTCAATAAAATAAAAAATGGAAGTTGAACTTTTAATCTAGTCGTCGAAAATATGAAAGTCAACTATTTATTATTTGTATTTTTTATAAATAAATAAATAAATAAAAAAGGAAAAAAAAACATAAGACCGGCATGTTTCAAGTAAAATAAGAATGCAATCGTACAAATTTCACATTGGCCGCCAAAAAATATAATTAAAACTTATAAATAAAAAAAGTTCCACCTTTCCAAAAAAAAAAAATATAAAAAAAAAATATAAAAATTCGGACGACATCGTTTAATTAAATAGTAACATATAAAGCTTACATTTATTAACAATTAATATTTTTATTAAAATATATATACCGAAAATATTTGTTTCCAATCCATTATATCAGAGATAAAACTTTATTATATATATATATATATATATATTAAAGTATTTAATAAGAGGAAGAAAAAAAATATGAAGTCGGTTTGTATAGTTTATAAGTAGGTAGTACACCGTAAATGCGTTGTATCGTTTGACGTGTCAAAGTTTGTCGGCGTTGTGTTGTGTCACGTGTTGAAATGAATCCATGTAGACTGTATTTTGTCAAACTCACCAACCAGCTAGCCAGCTCAGCATCAGCTAAGCTTGGCTGGTTCTTATCCGGTATAATAGTCATTTGTAGCGTACGTACATCGTGACTCACGCGTAGGCCGCATTTATACACCTCGGCTTGGCTCCAGCTGTAATGATTATTATTTTTTTTATTTTTTGAAAGACACAGACAATTTTCAACACATAATAATCATTACCGACGAGCACGTGCAAATGTTGCTTCCTGTCCGACTCTTAGCTTAGTAGTCGTACCATGCATGTATCTCATCCATGACACTGAATCTGTGTTTAACATTTCTGAACTCTTTTTATCAACATCGACTTTAATTTCGACCGTTAGGTCCGTTATTTTAGATACATTTGGTTGAATTATGTAATAAAATTATAAAGATAATAAGAATGATAGTATTATTTATTTAATTATATAAATAAATAAATAATTAATTATTTTACATATATTTTTTTTATACTTTTTAAATCTATCATAAAACTTGAATTATTTTTATATTTTTTATTATTAAAAGATACTAAAATTTATATAAATTATCTCTCGAGTAACTAAATTTAATTTAAGATCATCTAAAAATATATAGATAGTAAAAGAAAACCCAAAAGCAAAAAAAAGATAAGTAGTTTTCCATATAAATGGTGGGAAGCCTAATCAGCTTCAAATTATAATTACAAGCTCTTAATCATGCAATATATACTATAATCAGTTAGGTATGGATATGTAATATCTATATGTTGTCCTCTTTAGTACTTATGATTTTGTACCTAATGATGTTAATTATCAATTAGCTTTATAATAAAAATTAATTATTTTTAACTTTAATTTGCATGACATCCACGTGATACAATTGAAAAAGACAAAAAAAAAAAAAAAGAAAAAGAAAAAAAAAGTAATAGTTGACATTCCAATTACTAAAAAAGTTTGTGGGGGAACCAACAAAGCTCCTAAAACTGTGTGTGTAGTGGGACTATCACTAATTGTGAATGTATATACTTTGAATCAAAGATTCCGTGTGAAAAATTATTAAATTAAATTAAATTTAGCGTGATTTATTTTAATTATATATATTATATTAATTTTATATATAATTTAAATTTATTATATATTATATATTATATAAATTTAAAATTAATAGCATGGGAGTAGTTACATTTTCTAACTTATCATTGGAACTAGGCCCATGAAGATTGGTGCTGTGACTTTGGACCCACCTTAACTTGTATATATTCAACTTCACTCTTGTTGGACCAACTGCCAGCCCAAACATACTCAGGCTGAAAGTATAAGAGATGGTCCATTCCACTTCCACTTACTCAAGCCCACTTAAACTTGGGCCAGAAAAAGAGCCCAAAAACTGGAAGAGAAATCGATGATCCCTTTCAGTCGAAGAAGTAGAGCGAGTGAAGAAAAATCAACAAAATATGCGCTTCTTTTTTGTGTTGTATTTCTAAATTTTTCTTACAATTTATGTCTACTCTTCAATTTGGTAAGCACACTATCATCTCCTTTTCATCTTTCTTCTCCATTAATCTTCACTCTGAGCTTCAAACTTCCAGTTCCACTTCCCTTTTCTGAAAACCAGAATCTTCTTTTCGAATCGAATATCCATCAAACCCATTTTTGTTTCGTTCCTCGTCTTCCTATATTCGAACCCTAATTCGTCGTCTTGTTGTTATTATTATCCCTACCTTTTTAATTTTGTTATCTTGGTATCATGAAGCTGCTTTTCAATTAGCTGGGTTTAACTTGATACAGTTCTAACACACAGACTCAGTATTGACTTCTCTTTTAATTTCCTGTTTTGTCTCTGTTTTTAGATTATGAACAGGAGTAAATGAAGAGAAACCCATAATTGATCAAGTTCTCTAGTAGTTCGATAATTCTCATTACTGTACTACTTGTTGTTTAAGTTGAATTAGTACTCCAGCATTGCTGATTGGAACTGTAGAGGGAATCTAATCAATCATCATCATTATTCACAAATCTGCACCATTTAGCTTGCATTAGTTCGACTACAATTACTTTATAGTTATTTCATTGCTAATTCTATAACCAAACTTCCAGCTTCCTGTTTACGTTCAACAGCCATGATGAACCAAAAAGGCCCTGCCCGTTGAATCATCAATCAGCTGATGGATAATTCCGTAAGTCTTTAAGCAAATGCATGATCCTTGTGTTAACTGAATTAGTGAATCTTATTCTTCTTCCTCTTCTTCCTCTTCTTCCAGGGTAATAAGACCAGGATTGGGGACAGATCCTCTAGCGATGTTGTTGTGAGGCTAAGAACGCAAACAGGCCGGGACGAGTGGTTTTACTGCCACTCCCAAATCCTAACCGAAAAGAGCAAGTATTTCTCCGATCGTCTTTCCGATAACTGGCCCACATGTCAAATCCTCGATTCTAGAAACTGCGTCGAGGTTTCCTGTCTTGACTCGGATTTTGACTACCATGTGCATCTTCTTCGCCTTCTCTATGATTTCATAGAAGGTTCCATAGATGCCAATTGGAGTGGGGTCCAAAATGCTCTTGGGATTCTCCAGGTGGCAGTTTTTCTTGGCTGCCCGGATATAATTACTCCTTGTGTGAACTACTTGGAAGCTGTTCCATGGGAAGAGGCGGAGGAGGAGGAGATTCTGAAGATAGTACCAGGTTTGGGATCTTCGCAAGTGGACCCCATTCTCGCCCGACTCCAACCCGTTCGTCCATCAGCTATTGTTGCGATATTCCTCTCCACTGTCCAATTCGCGACTTCATCTCCTCCATTACACATGAGTGATATTAAGTCTTCGGCTCAAGAACAGCTCGAGTACATGTTAACTGAAGATGATGATGCTCCTTTATTAGCAGCTGATAATGAGATTAAGCTTCAAGTAAATGCGTCTATAAAGAGATTGTTGGGTCGATTCAGTAATCTAGTAGAAGAACTGTTATGTGAACCCATAGAAGAATCGGGCTCGGACCATTCAGGGAAGATCCAAATACTTCAATCCTGTTTATCTGATATGTCATGGGCTTGTCAGATACTAAACAAGCTGGAAATCATGAAGGACTTTGTCTCCTATTGGGTAGATATATCGGATAAGATAGTCAAGGTTGTGGAACCAGCAGCAAGTTCAAATGAATCTGAAACTATTAATATTAGGTTGAAGATTGTTGAGGTAACAGCTAAGGTTGTAGAAGCAGTTGGATATGGAGCAGTGATCATCCCGACTTCGAAACGCATTCATCTGGTAAATATCTGGCTTCCTTTCGTGCAGATTTCGAAACCCATTATCGATTCTGTTACAAGTAACAGTGAGGATGAAGAAGAGATGACGATCAAGGTGGATGGTGAGCTCTGGCAATCCTTAGAGTCAACATTTGTTTCTATGATCCTTGCTTTGCCGTCTGAGGAGCAAGCGGACATTTTGATTGGTTGGTTACAAAACGAGCATGTTAGTTATCCAGACCTGACTGAGGCTTTTGAGGTGTGGTGTTATCGGACGAAGGTTGCCAAAAGAAGGCTGTCTTTGATAGGGAGGCACCATAGTATGGACGCAACACTTTGATTGAAAATGTTGTTTTCACTTTGTAAAGATTTAGAAATAGAAAAGGCCAAAGTGTTCACTACATTTTATTGAAGAGGGTCATTTCTTAATGAAACATTCATCTTAGTTGAAGATGCATTTATTGTATGTACTTAAAACATATCAACTTCCATTACATCATCAATCCATCTAGGCATTTTCCAGGAGTTGCAAAAATAGTACATAAATATCCTAAGCTAAGGACTTGAAATGGGTCTATATTATATGCAAGGTATGAAATCTACATAATACAGTAAAATACTGAGAGGGAACTATTTTTCTTTCTATACACTACCATGTTTTCTTAATCCCAATAATTCTCCAACATCTTAGGGACCCAATGTAACATCAAAAAGGGCTCGGGCCCCTGAAAAAGACCACGGCACGTCAGGACACATAGTCCGGGAACAATTGGGCCGCAAACCGCTTCCGGTTCTGAATGTTGAAATTGTCAAATGCAGTTGAAGATGAGTGTGGTACTGTTGTCGAACTGCTTATTGCACCAAACTCATTCTGTTCTTCCATTTCCTCCCTTCTCCCCAAATGAATGCTTTGATTCGGAGGAAGGAAAGTCTGATGAGCTGCTGATAAAGAAAGGTTTTCACCATGAGGAAGCCCTAGAGTGAGAGACACTCCATTTCCGGATGAAAACCTTGATGTAAACTGGTCCGCCTCAAACCGCACGATTTCCCCAATCGGGTATTGTCCGAACCCTCCCATAAAGGAGTAGCCGTCCCTACTCTGCTGATTTTCATTACTGTAATTCATAAAAACATGCTCATTACTATTGTTGTTGTGTTCTTGTCCGGAATCTCTCAGTTTTTTAGGACTTCCTTGTGTGATTCCGTCCAGTTCTGATGACCCAATGAGTGTAATAAAACCAGATTGGTTCCGAACATTTCCTCGTACTGGGGACAGAACAGCATTCGGGCTTGTCGGAGGTTGACTTTGACTTTCAGCAGCAGCACAAGATTTCTCTTGTAGAGTGGAGGCTGACTTAGAAATTGTTGAGTCTTCATTATTATTAGCATTGGTCTTGTTCATTCTTTTGTTGCCTCCCTCTGATCCATTCTGTTCTTGCTCCTTGATTTCCTCCAGGTACATCTCTTCTACCATTGGTTTCCAAAGCCGAACCCGTGCATTTATGAACCAATTCGAAACCTGCCAAAGTTTTTTAAGAGTTTGAACTCCAGTTTGGGTTTAAACTACAGTTTGAAGTGTAATAATTAAAGACTCACCTGGCTCCTGGTCAGCCCCGTCTGCTTCGCAAGCATGTGCTTGTCCGAATCCTTTGGATAACTGAAACCCGTAAAATTAAACCCCATTAGTAATTCTTCTTGAACTAAGGGGGCCAAAAAAAAAAATTGAGCAACAACAAAGGCTTCTTACGGGTGGAGGAAGTGCTCGAAGAGCCATGCGCGAAGAACGGAAACAGATCTTTCGGGCAACCCTCTCTGGGGTCTCCAAGCATTTTGCTGGATCATTCCCAACTTCTGAAGAGCACGTTGTTGCCGGAGATGATGGTCAACGTATTTGAGTCTAGAACCTTCCTTCTTTCCGAGGCTTTCTTCTTCCCCTAACCTCTTGTTAGCTGCTCGGATTTGGCTGGTGATCGTGTCTTTCAAGCACCGGAATTGTTTCGATATCGTTAGGAGTGCTAGCGAAGTGTATGTTCTTGCTGACCCGGTTCCAGCTACTTGCTCGAACGCTGATGTCACTATTTGCATTTGGTGGTGGTATTGTCTGTACCTCTGCTCCACCTTCAATCCATCCCGGCAAAATCGTAATTAACTTAGTACTTATTTCAGACAGAGCTCTAAATTATTTGTGTCAAGTACTAATTGAGTTCTTAGTGACCTAAATAATTGTTTATTTTTGGCTCGACTAAAGTTCAGTTTTGATTTCAAACTCAGTATCAGATAGCAAATATAATTAAGATTAACTAACAATAATTAGTACCTCATCAAGCATGCTAATAAGCTTAGCCTTCTTCATCTGAATTTCTTGCCGTTCAGCAGTTGAAAGCTCGCTGTTACCATGTTTTTCTGTGGTTGCTTCCGACCCAATGGAACCATCTCCGGAACCACCCACCGACGACTCTCCGGTCAGCTTCATTTGCTGCAGACTACTACCCCCCTTCTTCAATGATTCCATCGTGTGAACTCCGTTATTACCCACACTTACAACCTCTTCTAGAAGCTCTTGGGTCGCCCTCATGTATCTAGAACTGAGCAAAACTCTCTGCATATTATTCCGAGCTCCGATATTAACTGTAGTCCCGGAAGCAGACGAGTTAGGTGATCGGCCGGAAATTGCTTGCTGGGCCTGGGATTGAGAAGAGGGAAGTACTTCATGACGCTGATCAGTTTGGAAGGATCCGTATCCGGCATCTGGGTGTTCTGACGAGAGGCTTAGAGAGAGTCCCTGTTGAGCGCGTGGAGTTTCACGCGATGCCGTAGATGGGTCAACTCCGACTGGGTTCCAGAGATTGTACTGGACGTGGGGGATGAAACTGCCATGCAGGGCGGAGACTGAAACGTCGTATTGAGAGGAGGGGGAAGTGGTGGTGGTAGTTGTATTGGATGTGGTGGAGGGAAGTGGGAAGGTGACGAATTGTTGGGCGTGGGACGGTGGCGCGTGAGAAAAGTGGGCATGGGGAGGTAAGGAGTTAGTTAATGGAGGAGGTGGGTTGAGGAACACCAAATTGGTCGGAGGTTGTGCTGGTGGGGGAGGAGTGTCGGGGTATGGAACGTAGCCGTGGTTCATAAGTACTAGGGTCTGTAGGCCGCCGTGATCTGCGGCTTGGATTTGATCCGAGTTGCCATGAAAGTACGTAGCCATCATCGAACTTTCGGCGGCAAAACTCTGAATCAGACGAAGTCGTCTTTCTCCGGAGCGTAAAATTTACTTCCACATCATCTACAAACAAAAAAACAAGATATGAAATTCTCAGAAAAGCCTTACATCATATCTTGAAATCAACAGACACATGGACTTCTCTCCCCAAATCTCTGCTGACATATATTTCCATAAGCCCATGATTTCCAAATTCTTCTTTAGAGAAATTATGAAGAAACAAGAACGAGAGAGAGAGAAGAAGGAAAAGAGAAATATGTATATATACATATATGGTACCTGAGATGGGAAATCTGGAAGCACACGTGCTTGTGCGTGATCATCTGCAAATTGAAGGAAATGAATAATTATCATTAAAGAAATGATACGAACTGATCATTGTCATACACATCCACAAACTAAGAGGAGAGAGAGAAGAAGGGTTACATCAAAACAACATAATAAAAAAGGGAAGAATGAGGTGAGAGTGATGAGTGATATAAGTAGTAGATATCTTAATCTGGGATCTGACACAGTCTCTTCAGCTAAACGAGGAAAGGCTTCTCTCTCTCTCTCTGTCAGACTCAAATCTCTCTGCAACTCCCCCCATGAAAAGCAACATATCAATAAACTAATATGGAACCGGCTGGGCCTTTTAAAAGCCTTCGATAAAGATCTCTCTCTCTCTCTCTCTCTCTCTATATATATATATATATATATTTTTTTTTTTTTTTTTTTTTTTTGTTCTTTCAATAATTTATTCCAATTCTAATATTCACCTCATAATCCATTTATTCTCATGAACATCATAATATATTAAAATGCATAGATATAGTTTCATAATTATCATCTAAATCATAATATTTTAGAAAAAGGGTACCATTCTTTTTTCATTCTTCTTATATATAAAAAAAGGGGGGGGGGGTGCGCTTGAGGGCATGTACCTGCGAGAGGAATAAATGAAAACAAAGGCAGAATTTGATCCTCTGATTTGATCCAACCTTTTCTAATCACTTTGATCGATCGATCCAACCCCCTTTTTATAAAAAAAAATTATAAAAGTTGGCCGGAGCAGTAGTACTGTATCTAAGAAAGACATCAAGGTTTTTGTCGGTATATATATATATGTTTATATTTATATAGAATGTGTATGAATCGTCTTGTCTCCTTCCACCAAAACTTGTTTTTAAAAAAAGGTAAAATTATTGATTAATTAATAAAAATGAAAGGTTGAAGATGATGACGTAGAATAGTGATCTGGGTCCCCTTTTGTTCACTCTATTATTAAATATCTGCTTGTCTTTTTCATTAGCATTTTAGCTTTTTGAGAAAAAAAAAAAAAAAAAAAAACAATAATTATTATACAAACATCAGAATTTCAAGAAAATTAGGTTTTTTTTTTTCTGTGGTTGGATGCCAGAGTTTGAAGATAAAGCAATTAAGAAGTTGGCTAAGTAACAGAGGACCAACCACCAATCACACCTACTTTCGACGCTTAAGTACAAGTTAGAACAGAGCCGGCTCTTCGCCGTATAGGTAGGAGAGATACTGGATTAAGATCTATATATAATTATTAAAATTTATAAAATATTAAAAATATCTTCAAATATTACCTTTTATTTATATATTCACTAAAAAATAATAATAATTAAAAATGATGAAATAATTAATATACCTTTTTTTTATATATTTTATTATATATTTTTTTGTTTGTTTCTTATATTTAGAATGAATCATTCCATTTGTTATAAGAAATTGTATGGGAAATTATATTTATAATTGATTAGTATTTTTTTTTGTATTGGAAATATATGGTAAATGTGATGATTAGTGCGAGCTAAGAAGCTTCATTATGCAAACCATCATCATCATCATCATCATCATCACAAAAGCAAATAGAAGCTACTAACTACCCTTAGTACATGCCCGTACGAATATGTCTTCCTATTGGGTAACTTGGGTAGTTTTAGAGATATCACATCGAAATTGTACATACGATGCTATCGAATATGTATAAAATGTGGGTTTTATAGAACAAATTTCATTATAACCTCAATTTATACTGTTTTAAAGTATAATATAAATTTCATTATAATCTCTTAATTTCTTTTAAATTAATTTATATAATATCATTTTGTATTATTCATTCTATTTCTTTAATAATTTAATCCCGTATAAAATAATAAAATAAAAAAAATAAAAAAAATAAAAAAATAAAAAAATAAAAAAATAAAAGTGTTCGGTGAGCCGATGTTTTAGAAAAGAATAAACTATGTTCCTTGAATAACTTACTTACTTGTATCTCTCTCTATACAACAACTAAAACATATCTTAATTACTATTGAGTTTATCTTCAAGGCTAAGGAAAAAGCATATGGTATGATTGATTGATTACTCATGGACCCCATGCATGCATGCATGCATTCATTAATGAGGCCTAATTGTTAGCTAACTACACACACTCTAATGCTAATCATCCTAATTTTATTATTCTTAAATCCTATTAATTAAGTTAATCTATTAACTAATTTCTTGTAATAACAATTGCACTGTAATTTATTTATTTGATCATTTGTTTTAAAGACAGCTGTAAGGAAAAAAAAAAGAAAAAGAAAAGATCAATTGGGTAATTTTTTTTATTTTTCTTTTTTTTTTTGCCAATGGACCCCACATATCACTGTACACGCGTCTTCCACACAGTTCTCCTACCCTCTCTCTGTAATCAGCTTTTTAAAAAAGATTCGTCTCTTTAGTGGGTCCTACAATCCAATCAACGCTCTTTCCTTTCATTTTTAGGCGTGTAATTCCACGTATGGAGGGCCCCACGTGTAAAACCGCCAAGTCAAGAAAGTAACCAATCAGAAAGAGAGATGAGTGTGTAGGCAACTACCTTTTTTTTCTTTTTTTTTTCTTTTATAATTTCGAGGATATACCCTCCTCGAGCGAGCCGGGCCTTCCTGTCCCTGGTCGACCTCATTTTACAAGTGTCGGGTTCTCTCTATTCCACCGGATTGCCCCGGTCTAATTCTCTTTCTTACCACGTAGGCACATATCTCATTCCGGTCCGTATTTTTCCCTGAAATGACCCCTTCTGCCCCTGATTTGCAAGAGATCTAGATTAATGTAGAATTTAGTAAGTGTAAGCAAGTTTAGAAGATTTATAGTGTAAGAAAGTTTAGAAAGTTTCGACGAAGAAGAAGAAGAAGAAGGTAATTTCGTTCATTACATTCTAGATTGTCATCGTTGACACCAAACAAAGTATACACCACCGCACAAGTGGGCGGAACAAAAAAAGAGAAAAAATTTTGTAATAAATTCAATAAAATAAATAGATATTTTGGTCGTCATTACATGCACCCAAACAGTGAGTCGTTATCTCCTAACTGTATTGATTAGTAGATAATGTCGGATTAATTATTACACAAACCTATTCAGATAGCGAACGTGGCCTTCCTACCTCCATGTAAAACTAATAAAGTTGTAATCATTTAGATTTAGGTAGGCAAGGCATCACACAACCCTATATACCTCAACCTTTGTTATTACTCTTTATAAAACATAACATACATATATGATCATATATATACATATCAATTACATATTTTGTGATTAGTATGTCCAAAAATTGAAAAAACAAAATTAAAAAAAAAAGTTATTGTATTTAGAATATACAGAATTTTTATTTTTATTTTTATTTTTTGAAATAATATATTAACGGTAACTTTTTAATTGAATATAATAAATTAATCATATATTAATAATTATAATATTTTGAAAAAAAAAAAAAAAAACACATACTCATAAAATGATAATGTAGATATAATGTAACATCGATTAGTTGATGTGATTAATAATTGATGCGGTTTATTGCTGTTATAATCATGTTATGTGAAGTAAAATGAATATTATGTTCATCTTAGTACAATCGTGTGCTTCAGCCACGCACGATTGAACTTAGTTGCAATGAATATGATAAGAGGGACATGAGGCTCTTATGGTAAAACAGAGTCGATGAGATTCCCATTTTGCTTAGTGGGCCAGCGCTGTTCTTACTTAAGTGCTTTCACTTTTTTGCAAAGATCATCACTAGACATTTTCACCTTTTTTTTTATAAGAAAAATTCTCTTCCCTTTATTCTCGTCTCCACCTACATTTTTGCTTCGAATTGTGTCATGGATCAAGGCTGTTCTTTGCTTGCATAAAAAGCCCACTTAGCCCAATATGAAGGGGAAACGAGACTACGATTGGTCCAGCCCATAGAGCCATAGTTCAAATTTGAATACAATTGCAAAAGTATATATTTTTGTATGTTCTATCTATATATACATGTTTCGTAGAAAGTTAGGTAGGTATTTACATAGTATGTTTAGTATTATATTGACAATGACTACATATATATGAACAAGGGGTTAAGAAGGGAACAAAAATTCTATGTGAATAGTGTGCTTTTATGATCAATACAATAAATAAAGCAAAAGAAAGAAAGCTGTAGAACCCACGACTTCAATAGAAGGCACCTAATCAAAACTAGTTGCAACTATATATATCATACACAGAGGAATTACTTGTCCGCACGATTTCTTCTACCATCCGTAGATAGGATTTTCTACCTGTGAAGGCAGTAAATGCAGGTCCTTACAGTGCTGTTTGTCGTAATCCCGGGTCCCAGGAATCGCCCCCGTACAGAGTCTAAGGAACTCGTTTCCAGTTAAACAGTAATGAGCGAAAGCCAAACCTCCATCAACCACCTCTGGCAAACTAGGGACAGATGCTGATCTTTTTACAGTCCTGCCGTAAGATTTGCTCGGGTTTCGAATGAGACGGTTTTTGTCATTATTGTTATTCAGGACCTGGTCAAGCTCGGAATATTCCATGAATCTCTGAGTGGCGGCCTCCCATGAGAGGTTATATCTTTGCTCAGGAGTGAGAGGGAGAGGTTCACTTCCCAATGCTTCCTTCACTTTGGAGACAAAATCTTCTGCTGTCTTGTAAGTCAAACAGTTTGGAAATGATGTGAAGAACTCGTTGGATGGGTGATCTGCACATACTACGAATTTCCCCATGGCTAGTGCTTCAGCTGTAGCTGTACAGAGCACATCACTTACACTAGGGTTTATGAAGACTTTGTACCTACAGGGAAAGAAGACGAGGGTTTAAGACACAGAAGAGAGGGATTTGAAGTCATAGTGAAAGAGGGTTTACATTTCAAGAGAAAGCGTACCCATGAAGAGAATCATCTGCATGGTCTCTTCCTTTGAGAAAGTTGATGTTGAGCTCGAGCTTTTTAGCTGCACTCTGAACTTCATGAGCGTCCTCTCCATTACCAAACACGTCCAACTTGAAGCCTTCAAGGTCATGCTTCTGCTTTGATAACAAATCTATTAACTCTTTGTATCCTTTCGCCCAGACCATTTTGCCTAAGAAATATGCTCCTTTTGAAAAAGCTTGCTGGCCTAGTTCCCTTTCTTCAGCTACTCTTTCTCCGATTTTCAGAAACTTTGGATTTACACCATGAACATTGCAAACAACAGACCTTGGCAAGTCTTGTGTCGCTGCAGAAAGGCGAAGAACCTGGATGGAAGAATTTTAGTTATAACCATGTAAAGATTATAACTATCATATATAAATGGGAAAAAAAGTATTAAAAACCATTTTTCTTTTCAAAGAGATTTAGATACCACCTTGTGGCAGTATGCTCTTGCAACCCAGTTATTGATGTGTTTCACAAGGAAAGCTTGGAGAGCACCATTCTTTTCCCTCTTGATGTACTCCAAGTAATTTGTATGGACAATACCAACAACATGATTAAATTTATCTGTCCAGCGCTTTCCATGATGGTACCAGTTGAGATGTTCTGGTTCTTCAAGGATAGCAATGTCAGCATCCTTGGAGGGAATAAACTGAGATGTGTCTCCAGCAGGTATAATGCTTCGCCTTGCTTTTGAAAACTATGAAAGGAAGGGAACAAGAAAAGGGCATGTCAATAATAGGTCGACGTGTGTAATCAACACTAGATCGACTAAAATCCATGACAAGTGAGCTTTACCTTTCCAGGATAGAAGGAAATTTTAAAATCCGCCTTAAAGCCAATTCTTTCCTCGAGCCAGCTACGTATGTACATTTCCTGCTCTTCTGGGGAGCTAAAAGTGACATTGTTGGGATAAACCATCTCTTGGTCTGACTCTGAAAGCCAAGGAACTAATAGTGTGACATTCTGTTTTTGAGACTCTGCTAGATATGCGGCTCTGAAAAGAGGATTCACAGCTGTTCCGGTCATCCATGGAAGGCTAGCAGTTGTGACTATAGCAACATTTCTTTTCCCATCCACTGGATCATGCTTTCCATTGTCAGACCAAAATCCACCATCATAACAATGCCCTGTACTTTGGAGGACACTGGCCACCCTTAAGTCCAGCTCATCATTTATGTTGTCACCTTCTAGGTCGAAGGATTCTCCTGTGGAGAGAGAGCGAAGTAAAAATTGGTTCTTCCGCTTGCTACACAAATTTTCCACTATCTTGTCACAAATATCTGTAGACCACAATCAGGAAAAAGAAAATTAAAACATTAAAGACTATAAACAAATGAATGCTTAGAGAACTTCTCAATAAAGACAAAAGTCTAACTTCTGTACAAAGATTAATTACCTCTTCCAATGCCAAGTTGATCCAAAAACGGCCCAGATTGTCTCACCAGACACGCTAGAAGCTCAGGCACGTCGAGTGGTGGTACTTCCTATATCAAGATTAAAAGGGAAAATGAAATAGAATTCATCAATTTTATTTTCACCATGAAAAAAGAAGATGTTCACTTCATATGTAGGTTCATGTCAAATCCCAATTGCAGGCAAAGACCAAAAGTAAAGACACTAGTTAAATATTGTCTGTCCGAAAGCCAGAAGGCAAGTTGCAAACTTTTCAAATAAAACTTATCCGATTGGCATTAACGAACAAAGAAAAAAAAAAAAAAGGATACCTCTACATGAATTTAAACCTAATCTGAATTGAAAAGTTGCCAGTTAGAGATCAACCTGTGACTCCTGAGGTTCCTTGTATATAGCTTTCTGCAGAATAAAACAATTACACAAGTATCAATTAGTATTGAGATTGAAATCTCAAACGCCAAAATTTCTCCCAGAAAATAAAAAATGATAAGAGCAATGAAAGGGAAAAACAAGAGGGAGCTTCAGACCCAGCTCGACTTCACTTTCTCCACAAACTCGCCGTTCTTGAACCCCCCGAAAATCTCCCCCGACGAGCTTCGCTTC
Organism: Coriaria nepalensis; assembly: GCA_027186245.1. Taxonomy (NCBI): domain Eukaryota; kingdom Viridiplantae; phylum Streptophyta; class Magnoliopsida; order Cucurbitales; family Coriariaceae; genus Coriaria; species Coriaria nepalensis. The sequence goes on from CP114483.1 coordinate 773,913, forward strand.
TCAAACTCCTTCAGTCTTATCTTCAGAGCCCTAATTGGCTCCCAATCCCTACCAGATTGCCCTTCCTCAAGATCAACCTCGCTTTTCCACTCTCCCCAGAACTCCTTAAACTTGAGTCTATTTCCTCTCCTAATCCTATCAAAATCAATAATTCCGTGCGTCTCTTCCACCTCCGAAACAATCGCGTTTTTTATCGCAGACAAATCAATCTTAATCTTCGACCGAGGGCCCAACTTCTCCAACACCTTCTTGCTGAATTCCGGCGACGAGTAAGCACGGCGAATCTCCGACAACTTCGGCTGCAACCTCTTGACGAAATCAATCTCCGCCGGCGTGGATGACCGAATCGCCGGAACTGAGAACGTAGTGGCCGAATTGAAAAAGTTCTCCAGCTCACGGTCAAATGACGTCGCAAGATTCTTGAACGACTTCGCTCGGTCTTTCATCAGTTGAAGATCAGCGTCCGCCGAGTCGCGGACCTCCCTCCATCCTTTCGAAATGAAAGAAAACGCGTTAGGAGAAGACGTAGAAGCTTGGCTTTGGTTAAACATGGCGAAAAAATTATTCTCTCCCGCTATTACCAGATTAGGGGATAAGATTACAGAGGTCTCTGAGAGAATCTGAGATTGAGAGGAAAGGAGAGATAGAGGAAGAGGGGAATGGAAGAGAAGGGAGTGGGGCTAAACCGCTAAAGTTTTGACGGGTAAGAATCTCTGTCGCTGGATCGTTCGGTACTTGTTCGTTCTATAATTTTCTCGAACCGGGACCAACCGTATGACGTGTGCGTCCACGTAGGATAGAGAATCTTACGGTAGTAGATTTGGGATAGGATCTAGTTTTTTGGGGCCGAATATTCCTGGAGGGAACAATGCCCCTATTGGGAGGAATAGACTAGTAAAGAGTAAACAATGCAATCAGTAAGCAACCGTTAATTAATATAATTAAGTCTTATTATTTATTTTTAATTTGGACCCGAAAATAGTTTTTTGTGATTCGAACTCTTTTTATAATAATATTAAGTAATTTATTGAATTAAATTTTCTGCTTAAATCAATTAGTTTTCTTCAAAATTAGTTTTCATGATTTTAAATTTTGTCCCGTTCTATTTGTGGTGCTCAATGAATCTTCTAGTTGATTGGAATCTTGGCATCTCCTTCGTAAAGGCCAGTCACGAGTCATGAGCGGCTGCTAAAATGTGTGAATCCACCTTTCTTTGTCTGGAACCTTTTCTTGATTCACGGTTCGAGTCGCCTTCACTTTGCTTTTTCCTCGTCCACACTACTAGCGGACCAGACATGTTCATAATTCAAGCAAGACAAGCACACTTGCTTTGCTGTTTTGTGCTTCATTTTTGTTCTCTCCCACCTTCTGTAACGGACCGGGCCTAGCTACACCACCTAAGCCTACTGTACAATGTGGTTGGTGTTATGGACTCTTAACAGCCCACCAATTTAGATGAGCCCAAAATAATACTAGAGCCCGTTTTATTAGACAGCCCATCAGTCCATCAATCCCTATCCATTTGCTTTTAAAACAAGACGACCTCATTTTGTTGCCACGTGAAGGATGAACCACGAATGTCACTTCCACCACACCAAACTTTTTGGATTTCAAGCGGTTGCCGGAATCGTACAGTTTCGTGTCTCAGGTTCTTCCCAGTGAAGAGAGAAACAAATGGGACTTCTTTCAAACTGGTATGTTTCTTCCATCACCTTTCAGATCAAATTGATGTTTCTTCTTTTTGTGTGTAATGGTCTGTGACCGTGGGCATGTGTGTGTGGGTGCAGAGTTAGTAGGGAGACCCTGAAACCAGGTGATCGTGTTTACTCATGGCGACCAGCTTACATCTATGCTCACCACGGTGAATACTCACTCTTCCCCTCTTATTTCCTTTCTGTTTCTATATGATGATGACTTAATATTTCAATGAACAGGAATATATGTTGGAGATGATAAGGTCATTCATTTTACTAGATATGGCCGAGAAATAGCAACAGGGACAATCCTAGACTATCTCTCAATCAGTTCGAGAACTCCTCAAAACCGAACAAAATGCTCTACATGCACTCCATTCGAACAGGGTCGAGACCACGGGGTGATATCTTCATGCCTCGACTGCTTCGTCGCTGGCGGACCGTTATACCGTTTCGAGTACGGTGCGAGTCCCACGCTCTTTCTCGCCAAGCCGCATGGCGGTACGTGCACCCTTGCCGGATCAGACCCTGACAGCACCGTGGTCCACCGGGCAAAGCACCTGCTTGGGAACGGGTTCAGGTGTTACGACGCGTTCAAGAACAATTGCGAGGACTTGGCTATCTACTGCAAGACGGGGCTGCTTGTGGTGGACAATGGGACCATGGGGCGGAGCAGGCAGGCTGTTTCGATCGGTATACGCCGCTGCAGTTTCTTAGCTCCAGTGTTTATGGAATGGCGGTGGCAGCAGTTGGAGTCTATTGTGCTAGTCGATATGCAGCGGATATTGGGATGAGAAGGGATGTTGTGAAGGTGGCCGTGGAGGACTTGGTGGCTTGCTTGGCGGTCGGATCTTTCCGGGCATTTATTGAGCCAAGTGGGTCTGTCCCAGCTGCAGCCGGGCATTTTAGTTCTCGACTTTTTTGCCCCATCGTTCATCGAGGGGATTCAATGGTTTCTTCTTTCGTTTGATTGTTAATAATCTTGTTCGCGACTTTTTCTTTCTAAGGAGTTCGATAAGTTTTCAAAGTAATAGTTTTGAAACAGGTAGTAGTGTATTATGTGAGTCCAGACAGATGAATGCTCTGCAGAGTCTGCAAGATCTAGAAAGTAATGAAGCGATACTCATATTGATCATGTTGGAGCGTTGCTAGATGTTCACAAAATAAACAACATTCCAAAACTTACATCATTCCTAAAACAAAACTTATTTGTTAGGTTACAACTCTACTCCGCATTTCCCATCATTCCTCTTTCACATTTCTCAAGTAGAGCTGAACTCCCCACTCAGACCAGCAGAACAGCGTTTATGCAACCATCATTCTCCGGGTTATTTGTGACCTGGGCATATTTTCCTATACAACAAACAAAAAACGTAATTTGAGATACAGATCAAATGGTTTTTCCGAGTGCAAGGTCCAAAAGAAAGTGACCAAGTGAAAATGCAGTCTTACCCCAGACAACTTTTCCGGCAGGAGTGACCAGACCCAGTTCACTCACATTAACCTCAATAATGGTTCCCTTGGTAAGAACACCTAGAGAGGTATACATGGTACCGTTTGGATTTTTCTTCACTCCAATAATTTCGAGATTGAAAGTGCACTTGAGTTCAGGATGGGTCACATGGGCTTTGGTAAATCGCAGACCAGAGGGGCGGATAAAGCGTTCATACTTGGGAGGTTTTCTTGTAAAACTGGGTCCCACAAATGTAGCTTTTGTAATCATCCTCTTCCATTGCTTGGCTGCGAAAAGAAATTTGATAAGTCATGAGCTAGAGGGGACAAGTAAATGGAAAAGAGCTTCAAGTACTAATAACAGTCCAATCAAAGAAATGAGGGAGAGAAGAAAAAAATGGGGTGTTAAGAACTTACTTTTCCGTTTACCAGTTCGGATCACTTTAAACATCTCATCTTCAGCTACGGGTCTAACCTGATGACAAAAAGACATGAATAGGAGGAAACAAATGCTAACTACGGATTATGGAAAATATGCAGCGAAGTTTTGATGATTTTACCTTAGGAAGTGGTACTTCCCATTTTCCAGCTTTCTCTTTCCTCTTTTGCTTAATAGTGTTGCTAAGAACCTATTTATAACATATGTCAGATTCACTTACTAGAATTAGAAAAGCTACTAAAACTGAAAAAAGTTATCAAATTGCATGAAAAAATACATACTTTAGCCCTTGTTGTGTTTTCACGGTCCAGTAGATAGGCAGGAACAGCACCTTCATCAACATTATCATCAACCTTGCGTCTTGATGAAGACTCCTCATGCATAGCCAATCTGTTGAAATAGTAAGCAAAAGAAAATCAGTCACACTAATTCACCAAACCAAGTCTAAATAATGAACACCAAGAGAGTATACTTAACTGAGCTTAAATAGAATTAACAATGACCATATAGGAAAGGACTGAATTTTACCAAAGTATGTATACTCACGTTTTCTTCATCAGAGCCTTTTCGGCATAACGTTTCTTAGCAAACATCTTGCCCTTAATACCCAGAGCCTATTCCATCCAAATTTCACAAAAAATAGAGAGATTAAAATGAGAAAAAATTTCAAAAAAATCAAAATTCAAGCAAAAGAGAAAAACAGGAGCAGAAAATGAGATGACGAACCTTCTGAGCGATAGCAGAGCGCTTGTGAACTTCACGAGCTTCCTTCTTGCGCTTGCGCTCGAAGTGGTCGAGACGATAGCCATAGCGCTTCCTGTGAAGGTCGATGTAATCTCCTTGCGGCTATTCAAACCCAACAAAAACAATAATAGATCAAACACATGAAGAATTTTGGTAGGGAAAAAACTGAATTGAAAAATGAAAATCAAAGAAAAAGAGCGAGATTCTAAAAATCGAACCATATTATCGAGGAATTATTCAGCCTCCGATTAGAGTGAGAGAGAGAGAGAAAGAAAGGGTTTCTGATTCAAAGATAAACCCTAGAGATAGCTGGAACGAAAGAGTTAGCGGAACGGTGGGATGATGGGAACTATTACTATTTGGGCCGACTCTGTCATTATTGGGCTTTTTTTTTACTTTATTTAAGCCTGTGGGTACCCAATGGGCTTAGATGGTCCAACATTCCTATACCGAGAGACTTGAGTCTTTCGTTTCGTTTACCAGTAGAAATGTGTATATATATTTTAAATGATGACATACTTTACTGAACTGAGTCCCGGCACACCAGATTATGTCTGATAGTGCTGACTCGGGTTATTAGATAGATCTAACAAAATAGGATTTGGCAAAAAGTAGCCTTAATAAAAGGAAACTGATGGAAGACATTATTTCCGCAAATCAAGCAACAAAAATGAGAACGATATGAAGATAGAAAATTGAAACTTGAGCCTCTCCTAATTATTATGTTCCTAAACTCGCCAACAGTTGTCATCAATCTTCAACATATGTTCTAATGGATGATCAAAACATGTCTAAAAAATCCACCACACTCATGGTCGCTCTCATACACTACTTCAAATGTTCCACATGGGTCTTGTCAGAAACCGCCATTAACGACCATAACCAGCCTACACCGTTCTCCTCCCTCCTTTTTCTTCTAACATGAAACTCCAAATATCAAAACTCCCATTTCCAACCATTCTTACCCTCCTCCTCCTCTTCTCCACCCTCATTTTTCCAACTTTAAGTACAACAGACCCTACTGACCTTTTAATCCTTAACCAGTTCAAAAATGGCTTACTCAACCCAGAACTGTTAAACTGGCCGGAAAACGACGACGACCCATGTGGCCGTAACTGGGCGTTCATCTACTGCTCTAACTCTAGAGTTACTCAGATTCAAGTTCAGAACATGGGCTTGAAAGGCACTCTGCCACACAACCTCAACTACCTCTCAATGCTCTCGAATTTGGGCCTCCAGAAGAACTTCTTCACCGGTCCATTACCATCTTTCTCCGGCTTAACTAACCTCGGGTATGCTTATCTAGATCACAACAACTTCACTTCAATCCCACTTGATTTCTTTACTGGACTTCATAGCTTACAAGTCTTAGCATTGGATTATAACAATTTCAATTCAAGTAACGGTTGGGCTTTCCCACCCGATTTGAAAAACTCGATCCAGTTGACCAACCTTACTTGCCGGAAATGCAACTTGGCCGGCCCCTTGCCGGAGTTTATAGGCGAGATGCCTTCTCTAACCGTTTTGATGTTGTCTAACAATAGATTGACAGGTTCGATTCCGGCTAGTTTTATTGGTTCCTTGTTAGAGATGCTCTGGCTTAATAATCAAGAGGGTGATGGCTTGAATGGTAATATTGACTTTGTAACGACTATGGATTCGCTCGAAAGCTTGTGGCTTCATGGAAACCGATTTTCAGGTATGATTCCGCAAAGTATAGGGAATTTGATCCTTTTAAGAGATCTTGACTTAAATGGTAATGAACTTGTTGGTTTGATTCCTAAGAGCTTGGTTGATATGAGTTTGAGTCGTTTAGATTTGAGCAATAACCACTTTATGGGTCCAATTCCAGAATTTAAAGCTACCGAGGTAAGTTTTGCTTCTAACTCATTCTGTACTTCTTGTGGGGTAGAAGTAATGGCACTTATAGATTTTCTTGGTGGATTGAATTACCCTTTGAAACTTCTTTCTACTTGGTCCGGCGATGATCCGTGTCAAGGACTATGGTTCGGATTGAATTGCGATTTTAACAGTAAGGTTTCTGTTATCTATTTACCGCACTTCAATCTGACCGGTACGTTGAGTCCTTCTATCGGAAAATTGGAATCTCTTGTCGAAATTAGGCTCCAAGGAAACAATTTGTATGGTCATATTCCGAAAAACTGGACCGCCTTGAAATACTTGAAGTCATTGGATATAAGTGGTAATAATATCTCTTCTCCTCTGCCAAATTTCGGCGAATCTGTGAATGTTATCCTTAACGGGAATCCTTTTATAGACAGAACCGATTCATCCCCAGAAAATGTGGGTCCACAGTTGCCAACTAGAGGTTCGAGTTTGGCCCCCACGAATAAGCATTTGAAATCTTCGGGCTTAGCTTTCATTGTAACTCCTGTTATAAGTGTGGCATTTGTTGCTTTCCTGATCATTCCTATATCTATCCATTTCCTTGCAAGGAGAAAAAACACAGTGGTCCATAATCCCAGATCCCTTGTTGTTCATCCTCGAGATCCATGTGATCCAGAATCTATGATTAAGACCATTGTCCTGGATACCACAAGTTATAGCAGTTGGATTGGAGGAGAATCCGAGAATAGTCTAGTAATATCTGTTCAAGTTCTAAGAAATGTTACAAACAACTTCTCACCTGAAAATGAACTCGGTAGAGGTGGGTTTGGTGTGGTTTACAAAGGAGAACTAGAGGATGGAACAAAAATAGCCGTGAAAAGAATGGAAGCGGGCGTGATTAGCATCAAAGCATTAGACGAATTCCAATCTGAAATCAAAGTCCTTTCAAAGTTTAGGCACCGTAATTTAGTGTCCCTTCTGGGGTATTCAGTTTCAGGCAATGAGAGAATTATTGTTTACGAGTACATGCCCCAGGGCGCTCTTAGCAAGCATCTTTTCGAATGGAGAAGCCTGAAATTGGAGCCTCTTTCTTGGAAGAGGAGACTGAATATTGCATTGGATGTTGCTAGAGGGATGGAGTATCTTCACGGGCTGGCCCAACAGAGTTTCATCCACAGGGATCTTAAGTCGTCAAATATTCTTCTTGGTAATGATTTTAGAGCTAAAGTTTCGGATTTTGGGTTGGTCAAACTTGCTCCGGACGGTCAACATTCGGTTGCAACTAGACTTGCCGGAACTTTCGGTTACTTGGCACCAGAGTATGCTGGTAAGCTCTTTCTATAATCATCTTAATTGTTATAAATACGATTCAACTATTGAAGCTAATCAAATTGTCTTCATTTATATATTCCGATTCATCCAGTGACGGGGAAAATCACTACAAAAGCAGACGTGTTTAGTTTTGGGGTGGTGTTAATGGAGTTATTGACCGGATTGACTGCACTTGATGAAGACAGGTCTGAGGAAACCCGGTACTTGGCTGCATGGTTCTGGCGTATGATGTCAGACAAAGACAAGCTCATGTCAGCCGTTTATCGATCAATGGGAGCTAAAGAAGATATGTTGGAAGAAAGCATTTTGATTGTAGCTGAGTTAGCTGGACACTGTACTGCTAGGGAGTCTAGCCAACGGCCGGACATGGGTCATGCGGTGAATGTACTGGCCCCGCTTGTCGAGAAATGGGAACCGTTTGATGAAGACATGGAGGAATATTCCGGGATTGATAGCTTACCGCTTAATCAGATGGTGAAGGGGTGGCAAGAAATAGAAGCTAAGGGGTTGAACTGTGTGGGGTTGGGGGATAGTAGAGGGAGCATTCCGGCAAGGCCGATGGGGTTTGCAGAGTCTTTCACATCGGCTGATGGTCGGTAAGTTTAGCATTGAGTTGGATATTATATCAAGCGCTAAGGATTTTTGTGGTGTAGATGTGGAAAAATGGTGTGTCAAAGTTATTAGTTTGGATATTACTGGTTTGATGATGAGATATTTGTGTACATTTATTTGTTCGTGAAGGGACCAGCATTTTTGTTCTCCTGCCACAAGTATGAGGAGCTTTTTATAATGCTAGTAGTTTTATTTCTATTTTCTAGACTTAACTACTGCTATGATGCTAAATATAGTAGTGCAAGTCTAGAAATATTTTAATGTGGCGTTCTCTTGGAAATAAAGCAGATGGAAATCATTTGAAATCATAATAGGCACCAAATGTGGTAGGCACCGCACCACTGAGAACTATCCCTTGTTCTCAGTAGACCCCCTCCCACATGCAAAACTGATATTATGATGAATCATGGCAACTACCATTTGACAATGAATATGTTATCATAACAACTAACAAGAACCTACAACCGTATATCAATCACTAAAGGCTGTGGTCTACAAATTTTATGCACGAGAGCTTGCTTTTCCTTTTCTTTTCCCTACCCCGTGTCTAAGCTCTAGATCGACCAGTATACGAAGTTGCGCAGAAATTTAACATTCAATAGTGTCACCAATTCCAAGATAACAATCCATCTACAAGACCATAAGTTATATCAGTGGATGAGACTACACTTCATCGGACAAGCAACCAACATGGAAAGCCTGGGTTACATCTGAACTCTGGCCTTTCGCTGGGGAATCATGCTGTATAAATGAAATGCCTGAGGGCCCGAGATGCCGGAAAGGACGAAGAACAGGAGGTAGCAGTAAAGATGACTGCGTATCCATTGATAGCAACTGATCACACTTGCTGCATCAAACCCACAAAACATCAACAATTTTCTGGGGGAAGAAATAGATAAGTATAAACATACACCCACCTGCACACTTTTGAGAACAAAGTCTGATAGCTGCATATCCAGTGCTACAAAAATGAATTGGGAGGAAAGGAAAAGAAAAAGGATCAATTGTACAAACATAATAGACAATTTAGTTAAAAGAATTAGTTTACTAGATTACTCTATTCACTGATACAAAGAAGATCATACCAAAACAGAATACAGAGTTGTTTCTGATGGGATTCCAAGAAAATACTGGAGTGCCATAGCAGCATGCTCCTGCAATAGAACCCGATAAAATTAGTACCAACTTCAACCATCTAAGCTTAAACCAGCATAGAATGAGAAGCAACGAAGGATATTACCGTGATGCGTCTAAACACATGATAAATTGAAGAGCCTCTGGCATGTAAGTAGCTGCCTCCCTATTAAAGAATGTAAGAAGGTGAATACACATTACCTAACTTGTAACTGATATTGAAGAGGTAAAGAAGACTACCTCATCGGGAGAAAAGAAAGCAACAGCATCCGGGTCAACAGAACCAACTGGATGTAATGACACAACAGCTCTACAGACAGAAGGAAACAGAAACTCAATTACAGCAACCTTATCTTCATTAACAGCAGCAAGAGGCCCTGGACCTCCTGGCCTAAGTTTATTTGCACCATGAAAACTGTGTTCTTTCAATGATTCAACTGAATCCTCCTTTTCTGACGAGGGCAGTGTTGTTGCACGTTTGAACCAATCTAAACGTTCGTAAGTGAAAATTTTCAAATTAGGCACCTCTTTTTCCAAGCGTGTTAGAACCCCAGATAGTGTTTTACAATCACTAAGCACCTCTTCACTATTTGCTGTTACACTGTGAGAAGCACAATGCTTCTTGTAGGCTGGTTCAGTGCCCTGGCCATCTATTCCATAAGCAAGATGAGGAAAGAACCGCCTTTTCTGATCAGTGAAGGCCTTCAAAGCTAACCTAAAAACTCAAAAGCATCAGAACTGAGCTTTCCAGGTGCAATGCATTAATGAGGATTCTAAGCATAGATTACTTATAGCGAGATACCGATTAACATTTGAACTTTGAAATCACTAAAAGAAGTCCAAAAGTTTTACTAGTGATGAAAAGTTGCATATTGAAGATTTCTATACCGACCTGGTCCGATCAACAGCTGAAGCACCGGCCTGACCAGCAAGTTGACGTTTCCAAGCATATGCAACCACAGCACCATCTGGACAAACCAAAGGCATGTGTAGGCCCCACGAATTGCTCCGCGACCTAAGTGACTCGTTGAGAACCCCAGACTCTTCTAGCTGCCTTCCTAACAAAATTCAACAAACAGAATTCAAAATCAGTATAGCAGGAAGAAATTGAAAGAAGGGCGATGATGATAAATTATCTAATTACAACTGCACTTGAAATTAAACTAAGGATGAGCCTGAGGATATATCTACATCCTAGAATCAAGCAACTACTCTCACAAATGAATCCACAGATGTCGTTTATTATCCATCTAAGAGTGTAAGAACAAAAAGAATTTGTAAGCGCTAAGCGAAGATAATGAAGCAAAATGAACATACCAACAGAACGAAGTTCTTGGAGGTGCTGGCGCATAGAAGCATCTTCCTTCGAGAAGAGTTGCAGAGGCTTGGCACTTTGTTGAGGCTGAGCGGTGACCAACAGAGCTTCGAGAAGTCGATCAGCACCAAGCCTAATATCGGCGATGAGACGGCCTGCGTGTGACAGCCTGTCCATGGCCAGAGCCACCTGCTTGGGCGGCGCCTCTGCGGCGGATCCGCCTGACTGTGATCCAGCTGCGTTGGGGTTGACATTTGCCGGCGTCACCTGCGTTTGTATCTGTTGTTGCATTCCAGCAGCTCACACTTTTCCTCACCGATTTTTCTCCGATCGTATAAGACTATAGGAGTGTTTGGTTGCGGAGAATTGACCGGGTAAATAAAAAAGCTGGTCGCGGCGGTGTTCCTCGCGACTGAAATTTTTCTTTAAACCAAAATGACCCGAAACTCTAGCCATGTCAAACGGGCCCAGATACATTCGGAATTCGGCCCGAGCCTGCGTGATGGAAACGACATTTGAACCCAGTAGCCCAAAAGGCATTTCACGAAATATACACGACAAAGAAATTCAATTCAACACCTCAATTTCTTAGGTTGACCGTTGACCCAAACAATCATAAAAGAATTCACTTAATAAGATTATATAAGTTTTTGATTTTAAATAAAAATCAGAGAGGATTAAAATAATCAATAAATAAAACATAGTAATTGAAATAATACGCGTCACCCAAAGTCAAAGGTTTACTTGATATACTATAAGTTGAACGACCTTTGTTCCTCTTACTTGGTCGATCGATTTTCTAATAAAAAGTATTGATTCTTAGGTCTAATCAAATGAAATTGAACATTATGCTTTACAGAAGAGATAACACGAGTGACCTTCTTGTAAATTCTTCCACTTTCATATGGCAATTTCGACCAAAATTGTAATAAAAAGGGGAAGTTTGTGTAATTTCGGTTCTGCCCCATCAAATCAGTTAGCGTCATTTATATTGAGGTCGGCTGGGGTGTTGCGCGCCTGCATGCATAATTGTGGATCATCGAATAATATTAAATAATAATAAAATATATTTTATTTTTATTTTTTTATAATTAAAATACGATCAATTTACCATATACAATTAGATGTGCGGTGATTTGTGTCCGTAAAGTTTAGAAACGGTACGGATTATGTCATACTATATCTAATACGTATTGTACTCATACTTAAAAATAAAAATATGGTAATATATTTATACAGTAACGGCCTATGAACTTGTTGTGCTGGCCTATGGGATTGTGTCAATCCGTGGATTCATTTCTGCATATGTGTTTATTTTAACCTATGATCTGTTTCGATTCATAAGCTAGAAGACTTACTTTTACTTTTTAAAAATTAAATAAAAAAAAATTTTAAAATAATTAATAAAATATTAATATTATAATATAAATTTTGTATATGGTTAATTTTTATTAATAGATATTATTTAATAAATTAAAAATTAATATTATAAATAATTAAAATTATAAATAAATTATAATAAATATTATTATATTTAATAAAATTTTATATTAATCGAAAATTTTTTAATATATAAAATAATTCTCGAAAAAAATACTTCTAAAATTAAGAAGTACTTGGGTCATGCTCCAAACATATATAAGAAATCCATATCATACTGTATCAGCTCAAATCCTCGTATAAGTGGGCACCGTATGACCCGACACATTTACTGTACCGTAGCATGCATGCTCTTATAAGATAAACCCATTTTATTACATCTACGGTGTACCCACAATATTTTCACCAAACTTTTTTCAAAATGGCCATCCATAAGCTTCATAGTCATTCCAGAAAATTCAGTGAACTATTCTAGAAACAGCCCCACTACTTTCCTCAATTTACTATTTCGTACCTAATGGCTAAAACCCACACCTCTCTGCCTGGCTTATTAAAACCCTCCCCAGAAGACACCACTGTCTAGCTCTTCTCTCTGTACCATAAACTCTTATTTTCGTCTCTTTAATTTCATTACTTTTTCTCAAAGAAACGTTTTCTCTCTCCCTTTCCTTTCTTCATCTAAAAAACTGACGCCATCTCGCAGGAGATCTCATCCGAGATGGTGGAAGAAACCACCGAAGGAGCGTCCTTCCCGATTGTCTTCTTCGACGGCGTAAGGGAGACTAACATCGGCTATGTCGTCGTTTACGAGTCCATGGAGTTCAAGGCTTTCCAGTTGACTCTCGCCAGAAGGATCGGAATCTCTCCGAATCAGTTCTCCGTCTACCTCACCGATAACAAGAAGCCGCGATACTCTTCGTCGGAGACTCGAAGGAGAACTCCGATTACAAGTAAGGTCAACTTCGGCGTAATCATTTCCCAAACGGACTGTTTCTTTCTCGTTGTCTTGAAGCGATCGCGACGGGACAGGAGGCGAAAGAGCCAGAAAATCCAAGAGGAGAACTACTACACATCGACGAAGAAAACACAAGAAAAGAAGAACAAAAATCCGCTGGAGAATGTAATGATTTTGCGGCGGAATAATACGGGAATCGAGAAACTACCTTTATCCGGCTTCTTCTCTCCGAGTCTTGATCTGTCAGAGTACGTACAGAGGATCCATAATTTGCAGCTTCCTACTAGAGAGAGGTGCAGAGATCTGAACAGTAACGAGAAGATCGACGTTCTGGTTTGCAAGCATTGCGCGACGGCGAAGGAGACAGGTACAGAGGTCGGATTCCATTGGTGCGTGAACGATGCAGTGACAGTCGGGTTCAGGTCAGATGCAGGTCCGATTGCCCGACCCGTAAGAGCGTTCGATTAGAGATCGGACCCTGCGTTTTGTGTTTGAGTATAATCTAATGCGGTCGAGTATAGGATAATATAGGAGTCGTCTTTTATCTTAGATAATTACCGGCAATCATAGGATGGATGGATCGGTCTGTGAATTTTTACACGAGGGAAGGTAGTTTCGTTTCGTGGTGGGGCCCTCTCAAGGAGCTCGTTTGTTTCTTTCCTTTTCTACGTAGGAGAAAGACGCAGTGCAGTGTACATATTTGTCTACTAAACTGATGACTGAAGAGGTTTCAAACTTACAATTTTGAAAGTTTCAAAATATACCTACCGTTCATGTTTTGTGTAACTTCTTCTATAAGTTTCATATTCGTGCCTAATGGTGAAACCAAACGGAAACGGCAAACTCTGTTCTACTTTATACCGCTCAAGGATATGCCATATCTCCGGCTACAATGATTCTGAGAGTCACACGTGATCAGCTTTTTGTTTATAAGAAAAAATAAATAAAAAAGATATTGCATTTTACACGTGTCGACGAGCTGTGGAGAGTTGTGGTTACTGGGCCCTGCCATTTTGCAATTTTGCTTGCTACGCACCCACTAACCGCTGCTGCAAGGTAGAAAAAAGGGCGTGCGTGGTGTGTTTGGCGTCGTCCTTCTTCGCCAGTTTTTGTCTCTCTCCAACCAACCTTTTTCGCAAAAAAAAAAAAGAAAAAAAAAATTAATATTTAATAAGGGAAAAAAAGAGAGGATGTTCATCAAGTCTGATTGTCTGTACTTGTAAAGGGATTGGTTCGTTAAAAATTAGAATTTTGTGTCTGAAAGTAAGCACCAACCAAACGCGGCCTTACCTATTGTTATACTAATTCACCAATTTGGCTGACAGCGTCTGCTTACACTGAAACTCGTAACGTCAATTTCCTTGTAGTCTCTCCTCCCCAAAAAAATTGAAATCCCGCCGCCGACCTTTGATTTTCTTCTCTCTCTCTCTCTCTCTCTCTCTCTCTAAGCTTAGACCATCAAAAATGGCAAAATTTCCTCCGAACTTCGACGCTCGAGAACTATGGCTTCCATCTGATTCAACGGAACCACACGATTTCTCCATCATGGACGACCTCCTTGCTCGACGCTTAGCAGCCATGGCTTTTCTTAACCCAAGCAGAAGCCCAACGAAGCCTAGTGCTGCTTATAACACTCACACAAACATGGAGGTTGTTTATGTTTACTTGATCTCTCTTCCCCTTTCCCGTCTTTCTCGTTGCTTTTCTTGGCCAGCTTCCTCTAACATGGAGTACTTTTTTTCCCTTTGATGTTTTGCAGAGGATTAGGCCACCGCCGGTTCAGTGCGGTTCTCGTAACATTGCTCCTCAGTCACTTTGCCTGTACTTGGACCTCAACCGTTCCACTTGCAGTCAGACATGCTTCTCTGAGAACAGAAATGGACCTTATCGAGCCCGGAATGAGCTCTCCAAGCATATTAAACCGGCTCAGATCAAGAAACCGGAGGCATGATAATAAGATATCAAACGGTTTTGCTTATTATTTTTTTTTTTCCATCTTTTAGGTGATTTTTTTTAAATATTGAGGGTGCATCCACTGGATCTGGTAGGTCGAGAGATGTGTGGAGCTAAGGGCTAGGGTTTTGCAGAAGCAGCAGCATCTGCTAAACCGGCGTGTAAACCGGTTCATTCGATTTCAGGAAACCATAGAAGGGATTGTTGGGAGGAGAACCGGCGAAGGTACAGGAGTGTTTCATCCCCGTATTTCGAACTCAACCACCACTAGGTCCACCACCATTAATAATGACGTCATGGTCAGGAAGATGGAGCATGAGAGTGAGGCTTCATTTAACTCGTCTTTTCTCCTTATAAGGAATGTTTCTCTTTTTGTTTGTCAGCCTCCTAATTCTTCTTATACATGCATATACATCGGTACGGTACAGGAAATTAATGACATTAGTAAAGTGGTTTTTTTATGAGACATTAATCAGGTGTGAGAAACGTTGAGCAAGAAGTGAAGGTGATGATGAGCACAGGTGATGATCAGGGGAAGAAGAAGAACAACTCCATGAAAACAGGCAAAAGAGGAGTCGAGGAATGTAGTCATAATAACCTGCAGCTGTCTCCCGAATTATGCCTCCCTCGTGATTGGGTTTACTAATCATACATATGATGGGTCCCGCATTATAAATAGCTATATAAATCATCTTCTCTTTTGTGAAGCGGACCCACAACCCAGCTACTAATATCCTAGTAAAGTAGATGACCAGTAGTATATATATATTAAGATCAAGGATAAGCAGATATATATATATATATATATGGTTTAGATTGATGATGACGACGACGATAATATTAATTATCAGATGAATAGCATTCTAGTTTTGTGATCTTTGACTCTGAAATATATTAGAAATGTGGGTTTCAAGAAAAGTTTCTTCTTTTCCTTTCTTTGTAATGGTAGTAGACACTGTGCATGGTGTTATGAACAACAATGCAAGTCTTGGAAATTGAAGCGTTACATAATTTTCTTGGGTTTTATCTTTTACCTAATTAATGTATATATGTTTCTGTAATAATGTAAAAATGGGTCAAGTTTTTTTGGGTTTTTTGTTTTCAATCATGAAAGCGAGAGGAGTAGCAGTAGTATATTAGAGAAATTCTTGAGTCAGCGTGGTTACGTTTTACTGTTCCAAATAAATTTTCGATATATTAATGATGGGTGCTGGGCAGATCCGTAATTTTTCCCATTTCTGTTCGTCGTCTCTGCGTTTGGCAGAGAACAAATGGAGGAACAGTGAATTAATGTCCATGAATCATGACCAACTTGATACGGACTTGTTGTTCAAACGTCTTTTTAGGATTTTTGATAACCACGTTCTTAAAGGCTTGTTTGGATATGTGAATGTGAACCGAGTAATTACTCAAACTCACAACGGAAAACAATTTGCAAAATGAGTTTTCACTAAATTAAATCCGTAATTGAATGTCCATCCCATATGCTTATTTGTTGATGTGCGAATAAGTCTTCCCCGCAGCAACAGCATGTTCAGCATATAGCAACTCTTCCCCGCAGCAACAGCATGTTCAGCATATAGCAACTCTTCCCCGCAGCAACAGCATGTTCAGCATATAGCAACTCTTCCCGCACGCAAAAAGTAAGGGTAAATTATAATTGTGTTCGACACAAACTCTTCGATAATTAAGTTTGTTTTTATTTTAGAAAAAATTTTCTAACACAAAATTATAAGTATTTTTGTAAGTAAGAGATCTTAACATTCTACTCAATTAGCAATTAGAGATTTGATATTTATACTAGATAAGTGAGGATTCACATCAATAGACTTTTATATGTGATATGACTAGATTGGGATGAACTAATAATGACTTGGTGCTCCTTCTGTGATTCTGATTGTATTTTGATACATTCATATATTTGCTTCCCTATCAGGAATCTGTTATCCCTTGACCTCCTGCCATGTCGTACGTAGCACATCCGTCCGACCACGATGTCCGACCTGCTCACACTCACAACCTCAAATATCCCATTAGAATATTAGATGTTCGACTAGGTCTAAGTACTATAGTGCCGAGCAAAATTAGTAAACAACGAGGCCTTGATCTTATTTTACCTGGACATGGTTTGCACCACATGACCGACTTGATCTGGTCGGTTTGCTCAAACCTTGGCTCCCATTTGTGGACATGACTTGTCTCCTCCAAAATGGTCATCAGCTCGTCCTTCATAATTTTGGCCCTCTCTTGATTACTGCTCTAGACCTGAGAGAAAATTTCTCTCCAACAATTTGCACCTCAGTAGCTCGTCTGAATAGAGTTTGGGGAGGTGCTATATGTCTAATTCAACTGTCCATGTCTTGCTCCTTCAACTCGAGCAGTGTGTCAACCCCCTATTCCTATTCACATTTCCCATTAGAAGCCTATATTTCATCATTAATACCATATTTTTCCTTCTTTTTTTTTTTCATTCCCCTTTCTCCGAGTGGCTTCATCTGATTATGTATAAACCATTTTTGTTCCATTTTCTTCCTCACTTCTCTCATTCTCAAATTTCCTCTATAACTGTTGCAAGCAAACTCCGAACCACGACCTTCACTTCCACGACCTTATGAAAGCAAGCCACATCTCCTTCTGTCGATCTTGTTTTGGCTGTTTCGATTACTACTGCTCATCCTTCTCGTCTTGCACAACTTCTGTTTCATATATCAAAGTTTTGTGGAAAGCTTTTTCTCATTTTTTTTTCATTGTTCTTTGTGTTATTCTTTCTCCCTTCGTGCCCTTTCAATTTCCTTCAAAATTTTCACTTTTTCATATGAATTTTTTATTTGTATCCAAGTTTGAGTGTTTGTATCTTCTACTTGTAGGAAACTGTATGTATATATAATAAATATAATATGGTGAATAGTAAATATAAACAGTAAATAAAAAACAGTAATACTATAAAATAGAACAATATATTAAACAAAATGGAAAAAAATAAAATAGAATATATCTATAAAAATAGAATAAAATAATAAAATATAACATAACATAATCTATAAAAATAGAACATAATAAAAAACTAAAACATAATAGAATCTCGAAAAACTAGGACAAAACAGAAAAAATATAATAGAAATAGAGTATCAAACTGATGCCTGCATGTAACAGTTTCCTTAAAATAGATTCGCCCTCTCATGTCGGTGCAGAAAGTTGAACGACGTATGTCTCTCAGGATACAACGAAGACGAATAGAAGCAACGCACAGCCGAACTATTTCCAGCGAACTCAAACAGTGGCTCGAACTCTACCACATTAGAAACTTAGAACTCTAAAGAGAAATGAAAATAGAGAATTTTCAGTTTTTGTTGGTGTTTTCAAAGAGAAAGACGCTGTCAATTTATAGGCTCATGAGGAGAGATGTGATTAATGAGAATTAATTTGGAATTAAATTACAACATTTCATCTTCATACGGTTTTGAAGAAGAAGATGAAGAGAGAAAAGAAAAATAAATTTAAGAAGAAAACAAAAAATAGGCCAAGACAAACTGGGTCATTTTCGAGCCAACATTTAACGCGCTCAGGTGCGAGCGCACACGAGCCAAGCCCGATCCGGTTCGGATTTGCACCCCCCCTTGCGGGCGCGTGCAAGAAAGAGCATTCTAGCTTATCTTTTATTATCCATTAGCAAATGTTAAATTCTATATAAATACTCTCACACTTGTTCCCCTTTCCAATGTGAGATAAAATTTTTCCTCTATTATTTTTCTCTTTTCAAACCATTCCAATGATTGCACTTTGAGATTCAATTTCTCATTCACCCATTAATCATTTTAAGCATATCATATACCAATTCGAAGCTCTCACGGAGGAGAACTCGAATCAACTTTGACATTTCGTTTACACGAAGTGGACCTTACTCAAAATTGAGCATAAACATAACATGTTGGTCTGCTAATTTTTCCAACACTACTCGACTTATTTGCCTACAGGTGTTCACAACCCTCTGCTAGTAAGAATTTCTATAGGTTTCGTAGTAAGAATTTTAACAACCCTCTGCTAGTTATATAGTTTACCGAAATACTTTAGGGAAAATGATTATTTTTAAAATATAACTAATAAAAGTATTATAAATTTAACTTGAAATTATTTAGTAAAATACGAAATAATTTGAATTTTCTTAAAACTTCGTTTAACTATATTCCGACCATCTGATTCCAAAATATAATACGATATATATAATTTATGTACATAATATATAAACATGATAATATTCACAAACTTTATTGATAAAACAAAATGTTTCTTTTAGATATTTTTCAAATTATGTTTAAAGGCATTCTGAAAATATATTTTTAAATTTTCCTATCTTACTATAAGTTGGACTTATATATACTCCACACCAAGTTGATCATATTTCATTCACTAGATTATAAAGCTACATATTTTTCCTTCTACTTATTTATAACACAAATAATTATTATGATCTAAAAGCTCAGTAAATAAATTTGTTATCTAACATGCACAACATATATATTTGATATATTGAATAAATAACTCAAACGAATAACTTAAAACTTTTTCTCAAAACTTGCAATGCAAATGATATATTTTTTCTTATATTACTGTTTTGGGCCACAAGTATGCTGCTAGTATTATTGTGATCTATGACTATGTATGATTAATAATATATGAAATTAAAAATTTCGCTCAGTCAATTCTGATCAGATCACATATAGGATCATCTCTCTTGATCATGCCCGAAAATTTTCATAATCCGTTAGTGTTATACCAACACCAACAGTTGCTTCATTCTTTGTTGAAAATGTTAAATCCGTCGGTCTGGATTAGGTTTTCACTTCTTTCCACGATCTCTCAATATTAGATAAGGAGCTCATAATCATATGAATTATGTGCGTCTAACTAAACTTTTGTTAACATTTGCTTCCGTGGAAACTGGAAAGGAATCTAAAACCAGCTGGCTGTCCAATGTCCATGGAAATGGACAAATGAGAATCTTCTTCTTCTAGGAGTAAACGAAGGCGGTTGCTTCTATGATTGCCACGTGGCCTTAAACATTGTCCTCTCGACCAGACTTCTCATATTTTCCGTCCAGAATTTTCGTCAGAGCAGACTCTACATCCTTTATTTATTATTGGACTGCAATTTATCCAAATGGCTGCTACACCAAAAGAAGCCCAAGACAAAAGGGTAACGGGCTATCCAACCTGGCCCGGTCAAGTTACCGCCACCTGGATTGATGCATATCCATCTCAGCTACGACATGTCGCCTCTGGCTACCCCGACGGAGGTGTTCCAGCACCACTTTTATCCACTACATGATCCTTCCAGCCCATGGACCTTATCAAAACCAGCACCCACGTACCGGGCCCAATAGGCCCAACCTCCTCCCCCAGTTGGTCATCTCCTCCAAAATACTCCTGTCACTAATAGCCATCTTACATTTCGTCGCTTGGTTAGTACTAAGGCCCCGCCTAATAATCTTCCGAGTAGACTCGGCCTCGGTCTTTCCACTCAATATGACACAGTCCAAGTTAAACGCCACGTGGGACCTCAGCCTACTTGTCAGCAACCCAAACCACAGGGTCAAAATCAACTAGGCCCGATTAGAGGCGAGGATTTTCTACGGTGGTGATATTTTTCTGGCAACGGCACGGTTGCAAACATTTCTCCAGAAGAGGAGGAGCGAGACACGCGTCCGATTCTTACTGGGTGTGGTGAGTTTGGACGTCGGTGATGCGGCTGTGAATGAAATCTGAAACGAAAGGGCTCGTGGGCCGGTCAAATTTGAAGTTATTTTGCAGGCTTCAATTAGATTTTGGGCTGGACGGTCGGAGTTGAATGAGCATTCGATCCAGGTTTATTGCGTTTCGGTGAGATTTGGGTTCGGCCTAAATAATGTGACTGGAATACTCGTTGGTGAGTCCAAACCGTGCGAGGTTGATCTATAACTATACAAGTACTTTTGTTCATCAATTGATGACAGATTAAAGAATCTAAATTTTATTAAAGATATATTTTTTATTGAAGAGTAATAATTTTCAATGTTGATCTAAAGTGATGAAAAATATGATTCCGGTCCCAATTCCGATCCCGATCTAATATTAGATTATTTCGGTCTACACAAATTCTAATTTATTCAAACAAATTCAAGAAGATAAATATGGATAATATCTTCCTCCTAAGTAATGGTGACAACCAACGAATCCGAATACTATCTGTTGTTGGATGATCCAACTCACACGGACGAAGATGCCGGCAAGGGCTCTCCATCAACCGACTATTCAGTCACTTTATACAAATGGTTATTAGGGTGTGTTTTACTTAATTCTTTTTATATGTACACTCATCCTCGAACCGCCTTTCACTTTTCCAAGTGCCGGTTCGACTTGGCTTCCCTTTCCGCATTCACGTTGCCCGCTCCAAGCTAAGCGCCATGTGGCAATTCACCTTGACCATCGCCAAAATGCCTGAAAGTGAGAATCACAGATGATTCTTTCACCATTGCCTCGGTTCTTTACACTAGCACCCCACGTGGTCAACCGATGGATCGACCCGGTGTTAGAGAAAGAGAACGACAGTTACCGAGTTCAGTTTGGAGTTAAGGTTGTGGGTTGGGAGATAGTGGATGAGATTTCAAATGAACGGGCTAAGAATGTGTTTGTGGGATTTCAAGTCGAACTGCAAACGGGTGTAGTGATGACCAAGATGGACTTCAAAAGCTGTTTTAGGACACCTTTTTGGATAAAAGTGATCTGTGCGCCCGTGCAATTTGAGTTCGCTCCGAATAGTACTAGCGCTGCTAGTTTGGTTGGTGAGCCAGTGGTGTGCAAGCCACGTATTGCTATTTGTTATCTTATAAATTTTAAGCACAAGAATTAGGTAGTTAGTTTTAGTTAGGATTTTCAAAATAGAGTTTCCTTTGTCTCTTCTATTCATGCATATTTGTTTGGATTGCTAGATAACAATCTAAGGGTGTGCATTTTTATGATCGGGAAACTTATCAGGAGTTTCGGTATCAATATCAGGATTGATGATTTCAATCATGATGCTGATACTGGGAAGTCGGGATTGGGACCAACCTATCCGCATCCATACGGGCCTAGATATGCTATTTAATTGGAAGTATTACTGTTTATTTATCTGGGCCTACCTGGTCCAATGTCAACATTAGGTCTCTCTTAGAGAAAGAGAGACAAGTGCGTGTAGATCATGATCGATAATATGAGATTAGTGTTCGGTAAGGATTAGTCATCAACTTTATGACCACAAATAAGAAATTACCCAAGAGTTTTGATTCAATTCAAATTATATATATTTAAATTTATCAAAATTAATATTATATATTATATATTAAATTAAATTTTAATTTAATTTATAATATTTATCATCTTATTTATTACATAACATAAAATTACACGCGACATTATATCAATTATTAGATCAAATTTTAATTTCATTTATATTATAAATTTAAATAAATTCAGATATATACTTGGAGTAAATCCAATCCCTAATTTCAGTGCATTTACGCATGACATGAAATAACAACGACAATCATATAATAATAATAATAATAATAATAATAATAATTTATTATTATTACTAAACTCATTTTGGTACCCGTTTTCTAGCCTTCGTCATGAACGTGTTGATAATTCAACTCATTTTGGTACCCGTTTGGTAGCCATTTCTAATCTTCTTGTTTGCTAGTGAAAAATGCGTCAAGAAGCCAACTCATTTTCTCCCTTAAAAATATATATATATATATATATATATATATATATATATATTTCAATGGACTAAAATTATTGGTAAAACAAAAGTTCGATTTTCATTATGATGAAGAAAGTTTGCATATAATTAGAAATGTGCATGAAAAGCTTAGTTGGTAAATTTAACAATACTGACGGCCAAAATGAGAGTACTCCATTCGACAAATAACAGATATGACAAAATCAGTGAATGAAAATGAAAGAATTGATTTCATTAATGAGTCAAGTAAGCTCAGCTCCATCGTTAAAATTCAGTACTAGGCGTTTAAACAAAATTATTGTTAACAGTCATTACCAAACTAACTGACTTTGTAAACCAACTAAACTAACAGATGTATGCAAGGAACCTAACATCCTCATCAAGCTGATGTGTTAAAAAGATTTAAAAGATGGAGCTTGGATAATAAGAAGTTGTGTTGTTTGCTTCTCAAGGCTTTAGTGAATAGGTCAGCCAGTTGTTGAGTAGTGTTGAGGCAAGTTATCTTGATGATTCTTTCTTGGATTTTGTTGATGACAGTTAACTCAATCCCTAAATCTTTGAACAATTGGATAATTGAGATGACTTCACAAGTTATAGAAACCGTAGCTCTGTATTCAGATTCTGCTAAAGACCATGAGATAGTGCTTTGTCTCTTTGATTTCCATGAGATCAATGAATTTCTAAGCATGATACAAAATTCAGTATGTGATTTTCTTGAAATAAGACATGATGCTCAGTCAAAATCTGTATAAGAATTTAAGTTGAGGTCATGTTTAGAAGATAGAAGAATTCCTAAATCTGAACCATTCTTCAAGTAATGTAGAGCTCTGTAGACAGTTTTAAGGTGAGAGTATTTAGGGCTATGCATATGCTGACTTAGTAAGTTGATAGAGTATGTGATAATGTGAGAAGATCCAGTGCATACTTCCTCAGATAGATTCCATGTTTTGATCTTGCTATTTCAATTCCAAAATATAAAAAATACTTAAGCAAAGATCTTTTACGTGGAACCTATTGTTTAGAAACAAACTATTTGAGCTAATCTATTATCGCTTGGTTGTTTCCTATGATGATTATATCATCAACATACACCACTAGTATTGTAGATGTCCCCATTTGTGTGTTGAGAAAAAAGTGAATAATCTGACCGAGATTACTTGAAGCCTGCATCAATCATATAGCTGCCTAAATGGTAGTAACACCCCAAATATGTCTCATTAGCTATAGCTTATAGACATAGAGCATTACATACATAGCCAACTCTACTCTTTTACTACTATTATTCTTGTTTGGTAGAAGACTTCTTCCAAACACATCCTTATCTCTGCCCAAAAAGAAAGAAGAAGATATTTACAATTAATATTAATAAAGACTTGAGAAAGGAAAGATAGGAGAAGGAAGGTAAACAAAAACAAAAAATGCTGACTTTTTCTAGGCCTTGGCTGGTGCAGGGAGAATTCTGAGATGCCCCAGTCGACCTCACTCGGTGGAACCCGGGGGTATACGTGTTGCTATTTATTTCCTACGATAAAGTCAACATCGGACGGTGGTCAAGTGGCCATAACTAACGTTGATTTTTATATGACCGTATATACTTCAATCTAAGTATCCCATGCATCGTAGATGATCCTATAACTTAAGTGTATTAATTAACCATAATCAATATTGCTTATGATAGGCGATTTCCGTTCTAATAATAACTTACAATTTAACTAACGTGTAAGTAAAGCTAATCTTCTAATAAAACAGGTTGTATTAACATTAGTTATTGAGAAATGATAGAAAAATGCCATCATTAGTGCTTAATGCTTATAATAACCAATCCAAGACAGAGTCATAAAAACTAAACTAATCCAAAAAGGCCTGATTAATTAAATAACAATTACCATATGTTATTACCCTTTATGCCACTCGAGGAGTACAAATACACTTATAACCTCACATCACCATCATATTGCCACTATATACTCTTCCAATTCGTTAAATCGTTTTCCCACGAAAAAGAGTGGAGAGAGAGAGAGAGAGAGAAGAGCTAGCTAGGTAGTAGAGAATTCACCACCGCCACCACAAGGAATGGGAGGAAAGCAGTGTAGCCACCATGAAGGCAAGCAGCGGAAGTTCTTCCGCCGCCTTTTCTTGGGAATCGTCATCTTTCTCGCAATCGCCGGAATCACAGTTCTCATAGTATGGGCAATCCTCCAACCACACAAGCCCACTTTCATCCTCCAAGACGCAACCGTTTTCGCTTTCAACCTGACCACTCCGAACATCCTTAACGCCGTTTTCCAAGTCACTCTCTCGTCTCGTAATCCCAACGACAAGATCGGCGTCTACTACGACAAACTCGACGTCTACGCCGTCTATAGAAACCAACAGATAACTCTCCGAACCGTCATTCAGAAAACATACCAAGGCCACAAAGAGGTCGACGTGTGGTCCCCGTACCTATACGGAAACAGCATACCGATCGCGCCGTACACTGCCGTCGCATTAAATCAAGATCAAACGGTCGGCGTCATCCCTCTTATGATTAAGATTGACGGACGGGTCAGATGGAAAGTTGGGACGTTCGTTTCCGGGCGGTACCATCTGTACGCTAATTGCCCGGCGATTATAAATACTGGAAATCCCCCGGCTGGGACAGTCGTGGACAGGAACGCCATCAAGTACCAGCTGATTGAACGGTGCAGTGTTAGCGTGTGAGCTAAGCTTGGGTGGGGCCGTCAAGTATTCCTTATCTCCTCCGTGAAACTAAACGCCGTTAGTTGGTTAATTTCTCATATATATTATATAGTTTTCATTTCTTGTTTACCTTATCGTCGGTGTTCTTTATTTAATTATAGGGTAAGAATAGGTGGCGATTAAAGAACTGGAAATTGTACATTTTGCTACAAGCAAAAGCAAAAAAAAAAAAAAAAAAAAAAAAAGAAATAATAAAGATACTATTATATGATGTGAGACAACCGACAAAGCAAAGTTACTACATTAAGGCAGATCATAATCTTTATAAGTTTCAGTGGGTGATAATTGAGTGTTTAGTGCTGTTAGTTCATTGGTGGGTGTCGTGTCCTTTTCTTTCGGTTTCAATACGTATTAAAATAACATGCTCTTTAAACATATATTAATCAATATTTAATTTCATATTCTAATTTTAAATATTAATATATATTTAAAAATTAATTAAAATTTTAGTCGGACAAAAAAAAAAAAAAAAAAAACGACATGCACTCTCATTGTTTGTCTCTACTAATTATTATTATTATTATTAAAATTATTATATTTGTTTTTTTAATTTCACTTATTTTATTTAATGGTGGGTTATTTTTTTTATTATGACAATTGGGTTAGTACAGCTGTATGTATGTATCTTTAGCAATTGTTATTTTACCAAAACAAAGCTTAGCTTTGAAGAATTGAGAATGGTAGGGTGAATTTGTTCATGTTTTCACATGGTTTGGTTGATGTCATTTTCACTCTCTACATACATGCATGCACACATACATATATATATATATATATATATTATAATAATTTTATAATATTATAAAATAATTGCGCCGACTAACCGGACTCTCTTTATTTCCACGAGGGTGTTTTTATGTTTTTATTTAATAATTAAATTAATAATCTAAAATTAATATATTATTATTTAATTAAGATACAAAATTTTAATTTATTAATATTATATATATATATATATAATAACTTAATCGAAGTTCGGTCCACTATTCTAAGTTTGAATTGAAGTTGGTGGTGATTGGAAATATCATATCATAAGCTCTCATTAGTTTTTATATAAAATCGAATTTAATTGCCAGAGAGTACGGCATGTGTCTTAGATATCTAGACAAGAAAGGACAACAAATTAATTAATTAATTAACAATGACTTAATTTCCTTAAATTAATCTGTTAATTAACTAACGCTATCATTCGAAATAGTATGAAATAGTGGTATCCAACGAACTGGGCCTGTTCGTAGTTGTCGGAGGCCCAATAAATCCCTTGCGTAG
Organism: Coriaria nepalensis; assembly: GCA_027186245.1. Taxonomy (NCBI): domain Eukaryota; kingdom Viridiplantae; phylum Streptophyta; class Magnoliopsida; order Cucurbitales; family Coriariaceae; genus Coriaria; species Coriaria nepalensis. Next base: position 800,540 of record CP114483.1, read on the forward strand.
TAGCTAGCCCCAACCGCTGCCAGCTTCTAAGAACTTTCCAGGATTAACTGATCCAGAACACAAACTGTTGGTAAGCCACCGGTGTATAAGGCATCGTAATTGACTTAACGTCGGACACCGCGTGAAGGTCAACAACCAAAGAAGTTAACAGTCATCGCCAATTGCAAATATCATCCCCATTTGCCGCAAATCCTACGTATCACTGTTATTCACACGCGTTACTGTCAATGATGTAGTAATCCATTAGAAATTGGAGAGTATTACCAGATATCAACGATACATATTTATATGTACGTGTGATAATTACTTGTTATATATTGAATTATATTATATTTTTATATTTATAATTATAATCTATACCATAATTTCTCATTTTGATATGCTTTCATTGTGTGTCTGTGTGTACACACACCACATGTCATGTAAACTTTACGTGCTATAACACTATTCCCCAACAAATCACTTGTTCTAAGCAACCGCGTTGAAATTTTATCTCACAGCCCATAATTCCTTAACGTTTCAAACCCTAGAAATATTCTATCTTGTCGTACGTCCACACTCCACATGCATCTTCATCCTCTATATATATACCAACACCATTAACCTCTCCTTCCCATTAATCTCTTCCAAACACAATCATTAACTTCATTATATTTCCACCATGGCAGAGAAACAATCCCAGCTAAACGGGGCCTATTACGGTCCATCAATCCCACAACAAACCCAATCGTACAATCGCCCCGGCCACGGCCACGGCCACTCCGGCTGCTGCTGTATGTTAAGCATGTTTTTCAAAATCCTCGGCACCATCATAATCATCCTCGGACTCGCCGCACTCATTTTCTGGCTGATATTCCGACCGAACACTGTCAAGTTCCACGTCACCAGTGCTACCCTTACACAATTCAATTTCACAACAAACAACACGCTTAATTACAATCTTGCCCTCAACATCACCGTCCGGAACCCTAACCGGAAGATTGGCATTTACTACGATCGAATCGAAGCGACTGCTCTGTATGATGATACGAGATTCAGCACGGTTTGGTTGACTCCATTTTATCAAGGCCATAAGACTACTAGCATGCTTAGCCCTGTGTTCGACGGGCAGCAGCGACTGGTCGTGCTCGGGACTAGCGACGTTGCAGAATTCGATTCGGAGAAGAGTGCTGGGGTTTATGATATTGATTTGAAGCTTTATCTGAGAGTTAGGTTTAAGGTTGGAAAAATTAAGGTTGGGAAGTTTAAGCCTGAGGTTAAGTGTGGTCTGAAGGTTCCTTTGAGTTCTAGCGGAAATTCTGTGGCCGGGTTTCAGACCACCAAGTGCGATGTCGACTTCTAGACGATGATCACTTTTCTTTGTTCATGGTTGATTACTCGATTCGATTCAGCTTTTGTATTTTTTTAATTTATTGTTATATTCTTTTTGAATTATTATGTATACTGTATGATTTTGTAGGGATTTATCTTCTTTGGGATTATATGTGTTCGTGTTTGTTAATAAATTAATGATTATGAATAAGATTAGTATTACTACTTCCTAATTCAACTATCTTATTAAATTTTGAAATAAATCTATACTCAATGATATATAATATTTATATACCATATAATAGTATGATAATAAATATATACAACCGACGTTGATTAGTCAACCGTAAATATAAGTACCATCACGTTCACCCAAAAATGTATCCTTTGTCTCTATATTCCGTTGACGTAGGAAGAATAACAATATGTAACTGTCATTGTCGATCAAGCGTAAAGTGCAACGATGGGCCCATATTATATTTTCCGTCTGATAGACTTTGATCGGGCTACGTGCAAGTCTAGTAAGTACAACTACATAAGGCCAGGCCCCAATCATTGGGCCTGTTTCTATACGCTAAAATAGGCCCTTTTAATTTAGTAACCCACCCGCTCGGTGTTCACACATTTCCATGTCACAAGTCACAAACCCAGGCAACAATGTTAGATGCTCATTAATGACAAAGTAGGAAATTATAAAAACTCATTGTCAGAATCCAAGCACCAGATCTACCCTTGCCACATCACCTGGACCCACCATATTTAATATATTTGATGACGTGGCATGATCAAATTGGCATGGTGGTTCTGGAGAAGCAAAAATAGAAAAAGGAGAAGAAGAAATTTACGCAGAATACAAAGCTATCCATATTATCCATCGCCGGCTTGCGACGGCTACATTCCCGGCAAACGGCGACAAGCCTCCTGAATCTCCGGCGGTGATTTTGGCATGCTTTCTTGACTTTCCGGTGATCTTGTGGGCTCCACGTCACGAGGAGGCGAAGGGCAAGGAGTGTAAAACAGAGGAGAATCACACGGTGTCTCCAACGGCGTCGTGTAATCGTCTTCTACCACCTCAACAATGACAGCTGGCGCTATCTCCTGCTTTCTTCTTCCCTTGTCTAATTTTTCCTCACACTCCACAACCTCTCGCTCCACATCTTCCCTGATCGTGAACAACACCCCCGATATTGGCGCGTGGAGTCCAAGCTGCCATTTCAGAGCTTCGTCGAGCTGATCTCGAGCTTGCTCGTTAACCGGGTCGTGTGTGACCTGGTTCGGCTCGATACGTCCGGACAGGTGCTTCAAGCAGAAGAAGTGATAGATGAACTCTTTCGAAGGCATGAAAGAATGATGTACGGCGAGGTGATGGCCATGTCCGGCCCCGCCGTGTGAGAGGCTCGGACGCTGCAAGCGACGACGGCGCCAGAGAACGTAGAAGAGCTGGGAGATTAGGCCTAGAAAACATAGAGCGAACACTATTGAAAGTACGATCCCCAGCTTGGTAAGATTACTGTCCATATGATCACAAGGTGTTTGTCAAGATGCCTCAACAGCTCTCTATTCAGTTTTCAAGTCTCTCTTTCTTTTGCTGTGTGTGTTAACTGATAATAAGTGGTAAAGGAAAAAGGTTGATGGTTGAGAACCGAGAAGAAGAGAACACCACCTAGTGGTCCTGCAAACTGATGAGGTAATTATAGAAATGTAAAAAATAAAAAGAAAAAACGGAAGCTTGAATGTCGAAGGTAGATTATATCGCTTTTACCATTTTGTAGATAACAATAAATATTTGATTAAGGTGGTTGAGAATCAAGATTTTCTTTCTTTCTATATTTTTTCTTATCCCCTCGCACATTTGAATATTTATTTTACTTATTATCAACGAATTCATTCGAACTCACAAACCGGAAATCACACATTTATGCTCACGATTGAATGTAGTTGCAAAAAAACGAGACATTTGGAATTTTATGTGGTATGCTTTGAAGATTCTTGATCATCTGGATATTAAGTTGATTCCAAATATGTATATTTTGAAGAGATAGACATCTGAAGCAAGAGATAGGGTGGTTCAAGTTGACGGAAAAAAAATTCAAGAAGATGTTAACTTGAATATTTCATAATGTTATAGGCTTCTATAGTCGTTGTATATAAAGATCGCAACAAAGCCAAGACAAATACGATTTAACATATAAGATGATCATAAATAATTTGCTTAAGCAATTAGGATGTTTTAGAATTGAGTACAAAAACTTGCAACTACATTATCATTACAATCATTACAATCATTGTAATAACTTAGGAAGTGTTTTACGTAAATTATCATTACAATCATTTGATGTCATTGTTGCTAGTTCTATATATAGGGTTTGCCTTCATCAATCACAGTCCATCAATTTCTCATCTCATGATACTAGTACCATCATACATCATAGTAAGGTAAATTTAGACTTGATTTTTCATGATAAGTTGGAAAACGAAATGATTGGGCTATTAATGAACATGTCAATTTAAGTGATGAAAATTTACCCGCTTGAATATCGCTACTAGAAGGGGAGGTACCGGATGAAGTTCATGAAGTCTTAGGAATTATAATGGATATGTTCTTCTGATTTTTGTTGTTTTAAAATCCATGTTTATCAGTTTAATATTTATTGTTGGAATTATTGTTTTTAATTAATTGGTTATAATTTTATTATGCCACTTATTTTTCAATTTTAGCTTCATTTCTTCTATGAACATGTGAATTATATACTATAGAGAAATTGTGTTAAGCATGTAAAATAAAGAAGAAAAAAATGTGGAAAAAAAAAAAACATTGTCATACATTCGCCATTTTCATCAAAACAAAAAACCCGAATCAGCAAATCTTTATAGCTCTCTATGATACCATTTCTTAAACCCAGAAAACAATGTCGATCATTCCAAGCTTGTTTGGCAATAGGAGGAACAACATCTTCTACCCAGTTTCTCTGGACATATGGGATGGGATCCCTTCGAAGACTTCAGGGTAGCTAAGCTCCCTTCTTCTAAACCAGAAGCCTCTGCTTTCGTCAACGCTCGAATCATCTGGAAAGAGACTCTCGAGAAAATCATTAAATAAAATTCTAATTAATGGGCCAGTGGGCCTGGCCACTAGGCTTGCACTATCTTAGGGATTGACGTTAGCTGCAGTACACCTAAATCCAGTATTGGTTAGAAAATAAATGAAAGTGAATTTTTGATTCAGTTTCTGTTCATATTGGATTCGTATTATATCACATTTACTGCTTCACGACACCAGGAAAAACTAGTGGTGATTGGGATCTCCTTGCAGAAAAGAGTACAGATTTTTTAGACATTGGACTCGGGTCGAATGCAAGTGGGTGGGCCAGAAGGGCCCAAGAGCTGGAAACTGTCTCGATCATTCAGGTAAGCTGTGGCTGTCCATTATATGATCTTGTGACCAAGGTTCTATCACGTGAATACTTGACTATATTGTATTTTGATTATTTTCATGTGATACAGTAGTAGTCTTCTAGAGTGTTGACGATGTCTCGGCCCAATTATTTCATTAGGCCGGGCCCATATTCTGGGATGTAGCCCGGCCCAACACTTATGTATCGAGGTTAGGCAGTATGAGGCTATGAGCTGCTTTGTTAACATATCCTGAAATTTATAGGTAGATTATGATCGATCAAGACCGTATATGCCCGTTGGTAAATTCACATAACATGGAGTCAAAAGAGATCTAAACATGTCATGATCCTGTGGATCTTGTAACATGACTTGACTATGTATTTTAACTAGTTGAAGCATATAAGTGCACTGTGAAAAGGACCCAACGGTGACAAAAAAAAAAAGCATGCATGCATAATCCACATGCATAAATTCTCATTGTACGTTTCTTTCTATTATTCTCGATCTGGATCGATCCTTTTTTGACCAAGTCTTACAATCTCTCCTCGGATCCCTCAACCCATGATCCCATCATCTTTCAAATGATAAGTCCATATAAAAGACAGTCATGAGGAATTCTAAGCAGATGACTACTTTGTCGATCCGAGCTAGATTTCCCTTACTTTCATGCAATTACATATATATATATATTTATATATGTCTATATATGTACATACGAATGTATGTATGGTGTTAAAAGGGAAAAGAGGATTTGGGAAGGGGCAGTGACCTTATGGACAAAGAGCACAAAGAGCCTTAGTCCACATCTTTTCTTAAAGTCTGCAGGAGAGAAAGAGAGAAGCAAGGTGTGTAGAAATCTTGTCTCCATTCTAGCGTTTTCTTCTATACATTCCAATCAACGTATATGACTTTTTAGCGAGCTCAATTAAAGCAAATTTAGAGCTTAGATTTATGATTATAATTAGTGTTCAAATTAGAGGCAAGCTGCAAGTTTATTTTTTATTTTTATGGTGCTTAGCGAAAGCTTTCCAAAGGTAAAGGAGAAACCGGTCAATGGCTCAAAGGGAAAAAAAAGGAACAGACTAGAAAACTATAAATGATGTAAAGATGGGTAAATATGTAAGGTAAGAAGTAAGTGATTAACAACACATTGGCCCAACACAAAGATAACTGTGTTTTGTTGCCTTAATCACTTTGTCTCCAACATTCTTTCCTTTATAAAGACATGAAGTCAATTAGTTTCATCTCACTTTGTTTAGATATATTTGATATTAAATTAGTATATATTATGATGTACGTATATAATCTAATAATATTCCCTTTTAAGTTATTAAAGCTCCACCAGTTGATTTGTCGTTATTGCTCATTGATCAAGATACCTTGGCAACTTTAATTTATACTCACTAAAGTCCTAACTGAGATCACATATCGAGATATTGAATTCAAAAAAAAAAAAAAAAAAAAACTATGGGGGAAAGAAATAAAGAGAACCATCCAAGAGAAGATCTCTCTTAATCAAATCTAAGTGCCGGAGGGAGGATTAAGCACTAACCATGTATGAGGGATTAAAAACTATAATAGTTAAGAAGTTTTGGTTTAAAAGGGTAACCCACTTTCTGCTATTAAAAATCTAATATTTACAAATATGTTTATTATTTTGCTGTGGAATCAATGTCACTAGCTAGCTTATGATGTATAGTAGCCCTACTTTATATCTTCCTTCAACCTTTTGAGGAGAAAAATAGAACTCCACTCCTACCCATCACTCGTTTTTTTTTCCCCACCATTATTTGCCTATCTATCTATCTATCTTAAAGTAACTTCATTTGCATTTTAAGTTTTTCTTATTATTATTATTTATATATTTTTTGGGTTTTTAAAATATAAATCAAAGAATTAGCTGTCCATACTTTTATGATATGTAGAGGCTTCTTCCTTTTAGTAAATTGAAAAAAAAAAAAAAAAAAAGGTTATGAAAGAGCTAGACATGTACAAAGTAGAAGAGAATAGAATATAGCAAGCTGGATTTAGTTCTAATGAAAGATAGAGAAAGAGAAACTAATCAATCTAATCCAAACCATGATCTTTTGTAACGCCATAAGCGACAAATTCTCTTCTTACATATGCTTTTAGTGTTTTAAAAATTAAAGGGGTGAAGATAATGATTATTATGTGATTCTAAAGTAGCAGCATTTTTAAGGTTTAAAGGCTATATATATAGATGGTTTAATGGTTATATGTTTTTTTTTTTTTTTTTGAATTATTAATTATCTTGTTTTCTTTTTATAATAACTTTAATTTTGAATAATTTTGAAACAGGCCCTAACACCAAACTTTCCAATGCTTTTGAAAGATGAGAATGTTGGGGGGCTGTGAAAAATCAAAGGAAGGAAGAAAGGTTATTCTTTACAAAGAGCATCTTAAAGCATTAAAAGTAGTGCTCTTTTGATATTTCTTAGGGAAGATTTTACTTTTCCCTTCTAAAGTAGAGAATGCGAGAGAGAGAGCCATAAAAAATAAAATAAATAAAAAAATAAAAAAATAAAAAATAAAAAAATAAAAGTTTCTTCTTCCTCTTTGCACAATCCTTACGTTGTGAATCATATGTTAGTACCTTAATGGCTTAGTTCTACTTTTGTGCATTCCCAACGCTCATTTACATTACATATTTTGTTTTTTCATTTGATTAATATACTATTTCTTTTAAGAAAATTTTACAGAAGATTCAGTCTATTATATAGATCGATCGTTCATAATATTAAATCATATATAAAATTCAATATTAATATATAATGTAATATGTAAAGTAGCATTTAGGGTTATAAAATTATGAATTATCGGTGTAGAAAAGCTTTAGTATTTCTTTCATAAATGAGACATTGTTATATATCATTAATCAAATGACTCTTGTAAAATTACACTCACTCTGTTCTCCAAAAGTAAGCTTCTTTATTAATGCAAGACACGAGGAACAAAGAAAAATTCTCATAATGTTATCCTTTGAGAACCATCCCATTTGTTTTGTTTTGTTTTGTTTTGTTTTTTTCTCATGCAAATCATGAAATAAGAAATACACGGGCCCACGTGGAAAAGCACACTCGAGGATTCAAAACAAAAGATGGGTATTGTTGATACCATTCATGCATGTTGATATCACTATATATAATAAAAAGTAATTAGGATGATCGTGCAATAAGCATAATAAGATGCGACTAATGATCATGGTTTTGTTGTTTAATTAATTGATGTATATGATTATGCACTACTTCCTCGCTTCTACCTGCTCGACATTATGTATTGACTTCTAATGATGTCCATATTATAATTCTTCTTCTTGAACGCCTGGCTGACCGTTGGCATAAAAAAAAGGAGATAACTTTTCTCATATATTTTACTTCACACCCATAATTTCAAGCCTATCTCTATTCGATTACAGAAAACCTTCGCCATAACTCATTTGCACACTAAGTCACCAAGTGGTGGGAACTAATAATGTGCTAAAGGAAAAAAGCACATTGACACATGCCTTACAATATTATCATTTAAGAGTACGGTCGGTTCGATTCGTAATAAGAATAAGAATGAAAATAATAATATCAGTATAATGAAAATATGAATAATGAATTTTTGATATCTATTTATTTATATGAGGAATACATGTAAGAATGAGACTGATGATTTTTTTTTTATATCTGTTTAATTACATGAAGAATATATATAATAATGAAAATAATAATTTTTTAGTGTTCAATGAAGTATCTATTTTGATTAAAAAAAAACATAATGAAAATTGAAGAATAACTTTTTAAATTTAAGTGTGAATTAAAAATTATTTATACTTCATCATTTATTCAAACAAAATAATGAAATTGAATAATTTCTCATTTTATTTCTACCAAAAAATAAAAAATACAAGCTCTAAAAGTTTCATGAAAGTTTGTGTTCATGTTTATGGAAGAAGATTTCATCGTTCATCTCTACGACCCAGTTGAAAACAATTGATCCGACACGTGATAATATGCATATCTAGAGGCAAACCCTGAATTTGCCAGCCGGAAATGATGTTGGTGATTCTGAAGAAATGGTACACAAATTAATAGACTTTGAATACGAAATCAAACTACAAATTAAGGAAGAAAAAAAAAACCATCCCATAAGAGCGTTAAATTACTACTAATCTAAAAAACTCGGGCTAATAGAAAATGAAGAACAATTTATATTAAGCTTACCGGTAATAATAGCATACTATTATATTTTTTTTTTTTTCTGAATTTTTTCTACATTTCCTCAATTTAAAAAATAATCCTTCTATCGACAGATTCAAGAAGGCCAATATCATCAATCGACAGATCTTCATCCTCCTCATCAGTAATCGAGATGTTCAAATCAAGAGATACACAAGGGCTTGATTGATATTCAATCGCATAATCTTCTTCCTTTCGATCATCATCATCTTCTTCTTCTTCAAGCGATCCTTCAAACTTATCTTTGATAGAAGGAGAACAAACTCTTGATCTCGATCTAAAACTTTCACAACTCAAAATAATAATAGCATCACTAAACCCAACTTCTTCGCCACCACTTAAATTTCTTACCTTCCCTTTTTCCATTGCTCTTTTAAAACCCACTTGAGAGCAATAATCTGCTTGATCAACATCTTCAACAAAGAAAACCCGATGAGGATTGCTCGCCACGGCTCCCGCAAATCTTTCGATGTAGCTACAACTCTGTTCATCCCTCGACCTTTTATTATAGTTATTATTATGATGATCGGTTGAATCTTCCGATCTTGCTGTCGATGAAAAGCTGCTTAAAGAAATTGTCACGAAATTGTCATCTGATTCTGGGCCAAAAACAAGATCCGCTAATTCCTTTGAAATCTTCTCTTTTCCATCAATGTCACCACCTTGGAAAAGCAACCATGTTTCTTCCTTCAACTCATGAGCGTTATTGTTTCCAACTTTGATCCCTTTCCTTCTAACTATCCCAGACCTGCATTGTATATAGTTTGCATGAAATAATTTAGAATTATATATACATATATATGAAGATTGGATGAGCCAAGAATTAATGTATATATATATATCTTCATACCTGCATTGTAATATCGTGCTAGCGATTTCGGGAACTATGTGTTTCTGCCACGGAACTTTCTTCTCCAATGCATTACACATGATTTTGAGATTGTCCGAGTTTAGTTCTTTGAACTTTTGGACATATTCTGTCTCCATGACATCCCTGGAGGAAGCTGAAGTAGGGTTGGAATTAGGGTTTGGACAAAATAACCGTGTGGCCGGAGTCATGGCCGGTTGGTGGTCTACGTTATCCTTGTTTCCAAACATCCAGAAATGATGGTGGCCCCTCAAGGATTGTTTATCTAACTGCGGGTCGATTGAAAAACCCGAAGTGGAAGTTGAAGGAGAAATGGATGAAAACGGGAGGCCTTTGTCAGAAGAAAAAGAAGCGTATTGGTGGTGAGCTGATTTGCAAATGGAGTTCCACTTTTTGCAAAGGTCCGAGCCTGATATTTCTGAGACACAATCCTGCTTAATCATAACACGAAAACGGCATCGTTAGCAATCAAGAAAGTAGAAGGAGAGAGAAAGTGTATCATAAATGAAGTGAATAGTACGTGCTAACCTGGTGATAATTAGTTTCACAAATGCCTTTGATCTTCTCGGTTTTGTATTGTTGAAGCCATGCAGGAAGGGTGGTGGTGGTGGATGAGTAAGTAGTACTGTTACAAGTGCTCTTTTGTAAATTTCGAGCTTCTGTCTTGAATTTGGCTGAGCATTCAGAACAGCAGTTTAGCTGCTTTTCCACATCTCCACCGTCTACTCGTACCAAGTTAGTGACATATTCAGCTTTCTTGAAAATTTCATCGCTTTGTAGGTCACTGAAGAAAGGAGATCATAAAGGAAAGAATGCACTCAATCGATAAGAGCTACTATATTGTATGACAAAAAAGTGGTCGTACACATTAATTTATTTTCGTCTTAAGTTTGGTTTTAAAATAAAAAATAAAAAAAATTCAACTTTACTAACCTGCAGTGATTAGTGACAAGACTCAATCGCAAGCTGCATGCTGGAACTGTAAGTGGATGAAGACCCCATACACTTTCCAAAGATGGGCAGCCATTCTTACATTTCATGTAAGTGTTTAAAGTAGCAATTCCCATTAGCCAAACATTGCTCCCGTAATTCATCTCGCCGTTATAATTAACGGCACAAACCAACTGTCCGATCTCCGTAATCATATGCTCAACCGGACAATAGAACCCTTTTTTTCCTTCCTCAATCCTTCTAGCCCTATAATCTAAACCCCACTTAAGATCTCCCAAGTACAAAACAATTCCCTTGTCCAGACACCCCCTTACAATATTCTTCAGCTCAACAACTTTATCTTCGATTTCTACTCTAGAAAAATTCACAAATGAGGATAAGAAAAGGTTTATGCACTTTACCTCTTTCAATCCCTCAGGAACATCTCTTTTTAGGTTAACCTTCTCAATCACTACTTGGACTAAAGCTTCAACACTTTGAATACACTCTCCCACGACCACAAAACTCATCCTCCTCTTGTTCACTAAGTTTTCAATCACACTCCTAACATCTTCATCCCTCACTTGACTAAGTGGATTACTTTGATCATTAGGCTTTCTAGTACTTGAGGGAGTAGGGGCAGTTTGGGAATTATTACATATCTCTAATGATACAGCTTGTTCTACATTGCTTTTCACGTGTGTGCTTGAAAAGCCAGCTTCTCTCATCACTCTACTAACACTAGGATCATCTAGTATTGAAATTATGAGTTGCTCTAACTCGATCTTAACCGCCAAAACCGGTTGCTGCTGATTGTCTATAGAACCCCGCCTCTGGTGAGCCTGTGCACGTTTGAAGGCAGCAACCAAAGCGTTAGAGATGGAAGGCTGTTGAGAATTATGATGATGAGATAAAGCAGTAGTTGGGCCCAACATGTGGCTAGAGTTAACGGCCGGTAAGCGGTTAAGAGCTACGTTGAAGCAGAGCTCTAGGGCTCTACACTGGAGAGGATGAGAGTGAGATTGAAGGCAAGCTGTTCGTAAAAGGCCGGTAGGAGATGAAAGCATAGTACTTGCAACATGAAGAGGAGTGACTTGAGCATGGCCTCGCCGTTTAGCGAGTGTTACGGCTTGTTTTAGTATGGCTAGAGCTTCCGGGGTTAGAGCTTGTTGCACGGTGCAACCACCTGTTCTCATCTTTGAATCCGAGAAATAGCGAAACGAAGGAGTTTAATTAGAAGGTTAAGACGATGATGATATATAGTTTCATAAGCAAGGAAAGATGGTTTGGGGAGATCTAGCTAGCTAGCTTCATGGAACTATATATATATATATCTAGTTTGGATTGGGAGGGTGATTTGTTAAGTGGAGTGAGAGAAAGAGAAAGGAGAGGAAATGAAAATTTGGGATTGTGCTTTTCTTGCAAGGGAGGTTAAAAATTTGGGGTCCAAAGTTGATTTTGTAGTGAAAAGTGGAATGCATGTGGTGGCAAGGAGGGACTGAATATTGATCAACAGTATCAAACGCAATTCAGCTTTGTGAGTGGGTCTCACTCTTTAATACAAAATTGATGATCAACCATTAAAATAACATTAAGACCGTAACCTAAAAAAGGCTAAGAATCAATATTTGCCTCGGTAATCTAAGTACTACTCGGTATGCAACAAATCTTTGCTCTATCTTCTTTGTAATCATACAAATTTACACCCAACTATACTTTTTCCATTTCTATAATTGATTTCCCTCCATTTTTTCGGGGGATGGGGGCAGGTTGGAAATACGAGGCCAATATAATCAGTAAGTGGAAGGTACTACATGTTCCTCTATAAACTTAGTCTTAGGAGATCAACACAAATCAAATTTTAACTCTAGAGAATTTTGTTTAATAGATTGTCTTTACTGTGTATACACGGTTTAAGAATTTCTCCTAATTATATAGCTTATCAATATATTGTTGCACATAACATCATATCATGCTTCCTACCCATTTCATTTTAAGGTCTAGAAATGCATAAAAATCACGTTGTCAATCAATCAAACCATCCTAAAATCCTATACCCAGTACTTTCAGATGATTCGTTTTTCACTCCAAGTCTCTATCCCGTAATCTTATAAATGAAATCATATTATATATATTTAACTCTTTTAAATAATACGAATTTCGTTTATTAGTATATGAGAATAGTGCATGAATATGCAAGAAATTCTCCTTTGGACCCGAAAAATTGGTCATACAGATTTATCTCTATATACAAAAACCCAAGCCGTTTGATCTTTCTCGTTGAGCGTTGTAGGTAGCAAGCCAGCTAGATAATCAGTCTCAAGCTCAGTCAAAAAGTTTCTTCAATCTATGCTGGCCTTAAAAGACATACAAAGAGAAAGAAAGTACCAAATAATTTTGAACAGAAAGCATGACTGCAAAAAAAATGAGTGTTTGAATGAAAGAAAGTATATGGACTATATATGGATCTATGGAATAAAAACACTTGCTTCGATTACACCCTTAACTGCTAACTCCTCTCTTCTCCTTTTTCACTTTCTCTGTTCAGCATTAACTTAACTTTGTTTAAGAAAGACCTACTGGATATATACATACCTGTAACAAAAGGTGTCCATGACTGCTAGCTTTGCTAAAGACCTGAGAAAATTTTTGGTGCAAATTGACTCGGTGCAATTTATATGGTCAAGATCTAATTAGAAGAAAGATCTTAACTAAAAATACTAAGTGAAATTATACCGAATATTTACTCCTAAAACCTTTTCTATTACTATATATCAACTAAATATGACTAATGGGCCATGGGCACAAGATTTGCATTAATTGGACTAACCCAGTGATTATTTATGTATATTACATAAAATAATATCTGTTTATCTCTTTTTGCTTAAAGTAGAGCACTCTCGGAAAAGAAATATTAATAGTAAACTATGGCATTATCTACTTAAAAGAGCCGCTCATTTTTTATGCTTTTAGGCCCTTCAAATAAGCATCTTCCGTCTATACGTGGCCATGTGAATTAAAGCATATATATATACAAGAGAGGGGAAACAAAATGCTTACACAGAGAGACATAGAGAGAGAGAGAGAGAGAGGTTTGTTTGTGGTTAATGCAAGGTGGCCAATCTAATGAAAAAGTTGCTCTAATTTTGACATGGCAGCTTTGTTGATGTAAACTTCCTTTTTGCAAAAGTCATCCTTATTTTTTATGTTCAGAATCTACAGTACACGGAACAAATTAATATTCTGTTAAAACTTAAAAGAAGTCTCTCATTACATCATGCAACTACAGATCTTCGTTTGTTTAAAACATATCCTCTGTACTAAACTGCTTGTGAGGAATTCGTGCTTCACGTTCGTGATTGATTAGGACCTGTGACTTTATCCCAAAAGCTGAATGAAATAAATTATAGAACAACTCCTATATTACTCTTGAGAGTATGCCATAGCAGTAGCTAGCAACATCCTGTATTACTATAGGAGCTATTTCTGGGCAGGAAGCGGCCAGATCCATAGGAGTAAGGATATTATAATGCCTATGAAATTTCATGCAGACCATGCCTACCGAAAAATCATGAGTGTACATCGCGCATCGAATGGTTGAAAGGAATTCCCATAGGCAAAGCTCATTTTCAGTTCAAATGGGGGCCGACCACATGTAAAAATAATCAACTGCCTATTCGATGCGCGGTGGACAATCATGATTTCTCGATAGCCACGGTCAGCAAGGATCTCCGTAGGCACTCCATCCCAGCTTCCATATGAGAAAAATCATAAACATTCACAAATTTTGTCGTATTCGCAAAATTGCAATCATTCAAGAAACAGAACAGATAACCGCATCTAATTCCGTATTAATGATTACATTCAGTACTAAAAGAACAAGTAGTACACGAGAACAAACAACAGATTCGTTGATTGCTATTATATTTATATTATTGACTATAGATACCGATCACAACACATTATATGATGATATAAGCGGCTCTACGCTACACCAAAAAGAAGAAATGAAAAGAGAGACAGAAAGAGAGATGTATATAAATATATAATCAAGTAGTGAGCTAGTAACCTGACCTAAATTGCTGTTTTCGCATCGACATGTTTTTCACCTTGACCATTTTGATGAGTATTCCATAGAAGCAAAGGAGATAGTATGCTCAAAATAGAGGATCTCTGCTTAGAAATTTCACCTAATATGGAAAATCGCGCAGTCTCACAGGCCTTTGCATTTGGAAAACCAAGTGTCCATTTCCCATCTGCTGTCTGGTTTGACATCATTGAGTTGTTCCCTCCTCTGACTTTATTACCATTATTTGATGTTGGGTTGAACTCTCTTATCCTCAGGTGCAACCATGTTGGATGGTCCTCATTTATTGTCGGCTGTTTCAAGGGAGGTTGTTTGTTCTATTTTATTTTTCTATAAGAGTGCATTTATCATTTGACTGTTTAAATCAGTTAAGGACTTACACTCAACCCAGCCAATGGTGCAATAGCGATGACAATTCCTCGCTGACTACGGAAGGGAAGTTTCTCCACAAGAAGTAATTTTCCCGTGATTCCTCGTCACGGGGATTACATATACATCCCTCATTCCTGCATTAGAAAATGCAATTCTGCAGGCGATTCCAGAACCTGAACAAGTTTTCTGTATCAGATAAACATGACATAGATGTAGAAATAAATCAAACAAATGAATGATTTTTTTTTTCTTTTAATTACTAGAATGACAACCTAGAGAAACCTCTGAGCCAAAGCTAGCAGATGAAACATCTGAAGCATGGACTTTTCCCGAATCTATAGGTGAAGTGTTTAACATATTCTGCAAAATTTCTTCATGTGAATCATCCTCCAAGACAAGAGCCAGCAGATGAAGAACAAAAACCTGAAACATGCATTATCATTATGAAAATTCATGGTAAACATATACAGAAAATTCTAAGGTTCGTACCGATCAGGAAGGTCAAAATCCACAAGACTACTACAGTATTCAACAACATAGCAGAGCTAAGAAGATGAAGCTTAAGAGGATGAGTTGATAAAAACCTTCACAGAGTCAACCATCCTTTTCCAAGCAAAAGAAGTCAAGTCACCTACAGCATGAAACTACTCATTTCATCCATTAAGGAAAGGTCCAAAAACGACAAGCGCAATACTTCAATTGACAAGCACATACAAAAAGAATAAAGGAAGTACACAATATGGCAATACCATTACTGAGAGTGGTTTTCTGGTGACAAAGTGCAAGCTCTAATGAAAAGATGGGGTCTTTATTTCGAGATGATTCCTCAAGAACTGCTCACAAAATAAACTTGAGATTAGGTCTATCCCATAATTTTATCTGATGTGGTTTGTACTTTGTCCCACCAAAATACATTGAAAACTTTCCATTTCAGTGATCTTCTCCCTCTACCAAAGCATTTCAGTGATGAGCATAACGGTTGCTATCTATGAGAAGACTGCATATTTCTACTCCAATCAAAGCTAGAACTAGTAGTTACCTGCTTTGCAGCCTGTCCATTCATGTCTCAAAGTGTCTGGAATATAATAAACCCAACAACCATCAAGTTCTTTTTTAAAGCGTCCGCGGGACTGCTCATATGATATCTGTCAATGAAAACTAGAAAATATAAACCTTTAGAAAATTTGGGACACTAGACAAAATGTCAATATTAATATTATTAGAAGCTGGCATAACTTTCTTTGCTACAAGCAACACAAGATTATATTTTCACAGTAGTCTCAAAGATAAGTGTCTCCTGTCATTCTAACAGCTGATTATTTAGAAAATTAATTTGGGTGGCTTATTAAGCCATATAAGGAGCTACCGTTTACACGACACCAAGTGTTCAGTTTTAACATCAACTCTAATCTCCTATGGTGTTTACTATTTAGGTCTAGCATGGAGTTTGTAAATCAAATTTCTATAACAGACATATATGCACATCAGGTGAATCCTTACTTTTAATAGTTGGAGATTATCATCATCAAGCCTTTTTTCTTGTAGTATCAGTAGTTTCCACAAGAACCATCCTGTATGCCATTGAATTAGTACAGAGAATGGTGGTTGGCTTGCTAAAATCTTCAATAATGCATTTAATATCTGTAAGATAAAAGAGAGAATTTTCATCATGGTCCTGGAAGTTACATTGATACAAGTATGAAGACAGAGATGGATTATAGTATAGAACTATAGCTATGCTACAATTAAAGAGAGACTTTATTAGCATTTATGTTGTGTATATTTATATGTCAACATTGAATTTATACCTGAGGTAGAAAAATCTGAAGTATACTTCCGTCTTTGACCTCTGATGCTGCTCTATCATAATTCTGTAACTGAATATGATGGCCATTTAAGTTATGTTAGCACCACAAAAGGACCTACTGAATATGATGGGGACTTAAGTTATGTCAAGTAACATCAATAAAAAGGCTTGAAGAACTCTAGACAAGAATAGACAGAAATA
This sequence comes from Coriaria nepalensis, assembly GCA_027186245.1. Classification (NCBI taxonomy): domain Eukaryota; kingdom Viridiplantae; phylum Streptophyta; class Magnoliopsida; order Cucurbitales; family Coriariaceae; genus Coriaria; species Coriaria nepalensis. The sequence continues at coordinate 817,756 of CP114483.1, forward strand.
TGCACAAGAGTTTTATAAAATCCATCTGCACTTGCACATTAAAAAAAAGGTAATAAAAAGATTCTAATTGTTAATATCTAACTAATATACCCGATCTAAAATATTTTAACCTAAAACATCTAAAGTAAAAGGCTCAAAACCCCAATAACACACACACAAAAAAAAAATTGTTAAATACATCAAATGTGGGCCTTACTATTGTTGAAGTAATTGCCTGCTGAAACATAACATTTACCATGGTGGTTATCCTTCCATTTAGTCCTATCATTGGAGCCAGGAAAGAGTCAAGATCTGTGAGCATGATAACTAAAAAAGAATTAATACACTCAGTATTAAAATGGTTGGGACACGGGAGTTATTATTGATTCTATGGAAAATGAATGAAAAATTATTACCTTCACTATCTATAAAAATAGATATTCTTGCAATAAACTGTGATCGTCACCGATGATTGATGTAAAAACTCCTCCCCTGCAAGGGGTAAATATTCAGAGCAAGAATATCCATAAACACATGGGGCAAAATAAGAAGGTATCTAGTAAGGTACTTCTTTCAGGAGCCTAGAACATTTTGTATTCTTCCCTACCAAAAGACAAGTTTTATGACTTTAACTAAAGTTTAAACTCAAACTAGCTATAAAGGTAATTTTCATAAAAGTTCCTTGCCACCAATGGAAGTTAGATGAAGGGCGGCGTTCCATAAAACCCTATTTTAACTGTATAGCAAGCTTCCTACGAGACAACGGCCTCTAAAACTAGAAAACCTGCAAGATCAACTATGGTCACCATATGACCAGATTTCTTTCTATATCCAGATTTCTTTCTCTGTAGTCATCCATCCACCTCGTGGAATTCAGTTTAGAATCTAATTATGATCAAAGAATAGCAGGTGCTCAGCAGCTTCTTAGACATAAAGGGAGTGAATGTTCATATATCATATAGGGCTATAAAAATTGAAACAATATTAAGTACAATACAATAATATAGAAAACAACAAACCTTTCGACAATAATGATATTCTGATTGGAGATGACCAGATCAGAATTAGATGATGTGCACTCCTCCATATAGCCAGACCAGTAGTTCCCATTGGTCATTTCAGAGCCTTTGGATTCGGGACGAGAAACCAATGTTTCATTTATCTCACTCAAATGGTTAAAAAAAGAATTATAACTTACTCCTAGAGACGATTTCCCTTCTGAATGATCTTTGACAGAAGCATTCATAAATGAATATATAACAACTCCGGCAACAGAGTTAATCATGTCTTTCCCACCAACAACTTGAAGTAGGCGAGAAACGATGTAGAGAGAAGTGACTGCTGATAGATTTGAGGCCTGATTCAACAATGATAAATCAGACAGAAAATATACCAAGATACTTAACCAGAAAAAAGTCTTCCATGAAATTATACCAACAAAGTCAAACAGTGTTACAGGGATACTGACTTACACTATTCTGCCTTAACCGCAGTAATGGAAGCAATACAGGAAAGACAAGTATGCTGAGAAGTTTCTCTGTTACCACTCTACTCAAATGAGGGTCGCCAACACTAAGTATGTCCTTGATGTAGTAAAGATCATCAGTAAGTTGATCAGCTTCTAAAAGCAGTTCTTCTTTTGTTTGCCTAATATCTTTGTCACTGCATCAAATTTAAACAGTTTTGGCCATACATTATACTACACAGCAATAGTGTTCAACTTGCATAATTTCTTTCATAACTAGAACAATACATACCTGGTAGCATGTGCAAGATTATCTAAACGAAAGCATTGATCCCTTAAGCTATCAACCAAGTCTGAGAAGTACTTGGAAATCGGAGGAGTTGTTATGAATTGACACACCAGATCATCACTAACTGCATCATGAAAAGATAGTGTTGAAATATACCCATAAATTATAATCACTCTTTGAATTCTCTGACTGAAAAGAAAAAATGGGATATAGCACAGCAATACCATTGTAAATGCTGAGAGTTAAAGCATGAATAGCTGTCTGGATCATCTTTTCTCCATGACGAGCAAACTTAAGAGCTTCACTGTAAAGAGGAAATGAGAGTACAGAATCCTGCAATTGACAGCGATATCAAAACATGTGCCCCACACTGTATCTCAGCCACATGGCTTTATCGAGACTACAATGATGTGAATAAATGCAAGAATGACTAGTGAGAACCAAAATCCTATATTGTCTCCATATAATAAACAGTACATTTTCCCTAAGGGAAACACTATATATGACCTGAAAAGAGCACATTTTATGTAAATAAATAGTTCTCAGTATCTAGCCAGTATTATCACAAAAGTAAAAAAGACAACCACAATACAGGATGCTATTGAGTCATTAGGGGCCTCTAATCAACATGCAATAAGCCAGGTAATACCAAACATCAAATTCTGTGCAACCAAAACCCATTCCTAAATGTTTATTATAACACTTGTAGGACACCCTCCAACAAACTTGCCCGTACAAAAAGACTTGACAAACAATTCGACAGTACTCACTATTCCTGTTACAAATTTTGTGCAACCAAAAACCCTAAGACATGCTATCTTGTATTCCTTTGTCATTACAGTAACATCCACATAATATGCACAGCAAGAATTTGAGTCAAACATTCAACTAAAAGCTGCACATACCACAAACTTAAAGAGATATGGTGCATCAACATCTCGCATGCCCAGTCTTTAACTTACCCCATGAACCTTTACAAGAAGGCAGAGAGTGTCCCTGTTAATTTTGCTGCTCACTGCTCTGATACGTGAACAAAAGATACAGGCGAGAACAGAATACAAAATGGCATAAGTAGCAGAACTTCCACAAAGAATTAGAGAAACTAGTAGGCAAAGCATGGAAAAACAAATTCAACTAGCTCAAGTGTTTTCACAAAAGAAGTTAACATACTGTATCAGCAGAATATTATGAAGAGAGAGAGAGAGAGAGGTCACAACCTTAAGAAAGATACATAATACTGAGCTAGATCTCCCACATCAAATTCAAAGGGATGTGCAATGATGTTGTTAATATAATCATTGCTAAAGCAATAGTCTGCACCATAGAAACACAAAATGAACCACAAGAGGTTTTGTATCAATTTCCATAGAGCAACCTACTGAAGTATTTAATCAGATGATAAATGACAAGGTAAACCACTCATATTGTTCAAGATTTATTGATTCTGTAAGTCTCCCCAGAAAGACCATACAAGGAGGAAATAGAGGGGGGGGGGGGAGTGGGGATGGATCTTAACATCTTAAAGAGTTCAGAGTACATAGCAATGGTTCATTATATCTTACAAATGGCCTGTTCACTATCCATGTTTTGGATCATTATGCTCAAGTACTGGAGTAATGGCGCCTCAATTCTTGAATTTCTACTGTTCTTTAATACACGAACAAACTCTGCTAAAACTTGGTATTCCATAAAACATCTGCAAAGATTGGAAAAGAAAACAACTCTTAAACAATAAGACTAAGAACTAAGAACCACAACCACTCGGAAATAGAAGCGCAAGAAGAAACATTACTAAAAAATTAGTGGATCTTGTCTGTCTCCATATGTAACTATTTCTACAATAGACTGCAATAGATCTATGACAAATTCCTGGATAGAAAAAACCAAAAGCACGAGTGATAGTTGGTGCAAGATTAAAAGTTAACATCATACATTTTCAAAATTTAAAAGGCTGACTGATTTACCCTGTTATTTTTATCCACAACTTTGATCTCCCGCAATTCATTAACTGTATACCTATATCCATACCAAGGAGAATATTGTTAAATACGATGACACTCATTTGAAACCTCTTCTGCAATCTTGTTTTTGCATTTAGAAAAAAAGAAAAAAAAAATCATGGAAGCAAGATTAAGTTTCTGAAATAAATATTGAGCAAGTTACATTCACCCGCTCTCATGTTAATTAGCAACAAACACTACAGGAACCACTATCTCTCACCACTTATTCAAACAATGACAGTCCCCATTTATTGTTTACCATTTCGGATCAAGGATCTAAGCTCTACTCATCAAATGTGCAATAAGATCAGTATCGAATCTAAGGCCATTATGATCCAGTACTAGCACATCAACAATCAGCGAATCCAAATTAAAAAAAATTACTAGACGTGAACAAGACTCAGCCAGTAATTAACTCGAACAAAATGGAAACGTAACAAAGAAGATTCAAAATTTCAAAAGAGAAAAACTGGATTTCTTACTTGAAGTTCTGTAGAGAGAAGCGGTCCATGGAGCACAAGAAGGATTGCCATTGCCACATAGTTCTGACCGATCCAAAGGTCCGTTCCGACGATCTACGTTCGCCGCTAAACTAAATTACACAGAGAGAGAGACGAAGCATGAGCTTGTGGTCGAGTGTATGAGCGTTTGCCTTCTCTTCTTCGGCCGTCTGGTGGGCGATTACATGTTGAAATTGGGCAACGACCTTTCAAAATTGGACGGAATTTTCTTTTTACGTGTCTGTTAGGTAACCGTTTTGACAACTTAGCGATTAACCCGCCTTATTTATTCGTGGGTCAGTGCCGATGGTCAGCTTTCTCGCTCTTACAAGCCCAAAACGAATTTTCATGTAGCGCAATATTTTATTGGGCCATTAATAGATCTAAGCCCTCCAAGCCCAATAAATCCGTTGCTTTATTTTATTTTTGTAAGGGGGCCCAGCCCGCCGAAATAGTTTAATAAATTTTCAGCGATGAGAATTTCTAATATATTCGTATATATTTCAATTTCCAATGATTTTGATTAAATTATGTCATCACAAATCAGTCTCTCTTAAATATATATATTTAGAATATATTAAAAATCTTTATCATAAATTCGTTAATAACAATTAAACACTTGGCATCAAATTAGGGGTCATAATAATAATTCCTTATATCACTCATAATTGTTATGATTAATTTGAAGTCGGAAGTAATTTTTCATAATTTGAATCCTCAACATTTATTCTAGGAATAATATTTAATGCCCGATTAAGACAAGCTACCGGTAATAGTTTTATTTAAATTCGATCTGAATTATATATATTTTAATTTATTTAAATTCATGATATAAATTAAACTAAATACTAATCTAATTATTTATATAATATTATATTGTTTCAGTCTCTTTATTAAATGATATAAAGATCATTTATTTAATGACATGATATTATATAGATTATTAAATTAAGATTTTGTTTAATCTATATCATAATTTCGCGCAAGTTAGAATATGTAGGGTTCAAATCGAAACCAACCTCTCTTATGTTGTACATTATAAATACCATTTAAAATTATTAAACTCAAGTTTGATCCTTAACTTGATGAGTCTAACAATTAAGTAATTAACCATTACTTATACTCAAAAGATGTAAGGGAAACTTAACCAAAAAAATATGTTAATAGTTAATTCATTAGACGTTACAATGTATAACTTTGCTATATATAAAGATTTTAATCTCATGGATGCAACTAACAAAAGTATTAGGTTCCCAATTAACTCATAGGTTATGAGAATGAAGAAGTCAACAATTTCATATTTGATTTTTTTTTTCTTCATGTCATTTAACTTATCTTCTTCTTCCGTATCAAACCCTAATCTTCCGATTACGATTCCTATTTTTGGCGGCGATCTTCCTGGTCTGTATACGATCCCACTTAATTTTGGAACCAAACCACAAACTGTTCGTTTAGTTATAAACGTAGTCACTAGCTTTGTTTGGTTACCATGTGGTGGTAACGTTAACTCTTTATCCGAATGGGATCATAAAGATATTCCTAGAATTTTTTACCCGAAAAGATCATCAACTTGGAATCCCGTGAAATGTAATAACCCTAAGTGTTGGTGGGTTACTGCTAAAAGAGATCAACCTCAATGTCTAGATTGTAATAATCCATCGGATTTTCGTAACTGTTCTTATAGATGTCCACATTATGAATTTGAATATAGCAAAGCTTCAACTAAGGGAGCTCTATTATTAGAAACCTTACACTTCGATAATCATATTGTGCATGACTTTGTGTTTGGTTGCTCACGATGGTCTGACGCAACTCTACCTTTAGGCTCCGCCGGATTCGGTCGTGGTTTAGATTCGTTACCATCCCAGATGAACATCAAAAAGTTTTCTTTTTGTTTTTCAAGTGGTGCTTTCAGTTCCATACATAAAACTAGCAAGACCTATGAAGGAACACTTAGCTATACAAAATTTCATAAAATCACATCTACCTTACAACCTAAATATGAACATTTCTACTATGTACTTCTTTATGAAATTATTGTAGGCAATGTAGTTGTGAGAATTCCAAAGAGACTTCAACTTCCAGACCATAAGGGAAATGGTGGGACCATACTCGATGCAGGCAGTGTCGTAACATTCATGAACATAAAGATTTATCGTGTCGTGGCGAAGGAGTTTATAAAACAAATGGGTAGACAGACTTTTATCGGCAACATTGCTCATGATTCAGGGCCATGCTTCCAAGTTTCTAACACAACATCTTTTCCAAAGTTAGTATTTCGATTTAGAGGGGATGATCGTGATCAGGCAAGCTTAGAGTTGCCGGTTTGGAATTATTTTACAGGCACACCACTTGGAAGAAACATATTATGTTTGGCTATTCTTGCCTACAATCATGATCCGGAGAATCATAGGCCAGCCGTTATTTTCGGCACTTTTCAACAAAGAGACGTTTACTTTGAGTATGATTTGGATAATGAAAGGTTAGGATTTCAACGACGAAATTGTGCAGAAGAAAGTGAGATGGTTCTTAAAATGTGGAAGTAGATATATATTTTGACAATGTTGTATCATCCCCTTATCATAAGTTGAATCTTGTCTTTCTTTTCGTCACACTACTAAAGCAGGAGGAGGCAATTAGTAAAAAAGTGTACTTACATATATTGATTATTACTTGAGAGTTAATTACTGTAAAAATGTTGTTTATGTTCTATTATCTACGTCTTATCTTTCTTTAACAAAATACGTTTCTGGCCGTTCATATCATCTTAATAATAGTTTGTGCTTTAAAACATGTATATGATATTTTAAAGTCACAAAATATCAAGAAAATCAATACATTATATATGTACAAAATTCAAGTACATACAAAGAAAATAAAATATAGGACAAACTAGCTTTAAGCCCCTCTCTTTCCCACTCGGTTCAATCGGAATTCAAAGCCCCAGAGAGGGGTGGGGCGGTCACTGGTGATAGCGGAATTGGCCGGAGGTGGAGTGATAGATGGCGGTGTCGCTAATGATGGTTGAATGATTTTAAGACATAAATACTATTGGATACATTACTTACGTATCACGTATATTTGGAAACGTACAAAAACTTATGTGGCCTACCTTTTCACTGATATAAGAAATCATGAGCTAGTTGAATCTGGCTCCTTAACTATGTTTATTACACATAAGAGATAACTATGCATTCGAAATTACAAAAGGCGCTTTTCGTTAAACATAGAGAAGTCTAGGCCTATTACTGTAGAGTATAGTACAGGCGTGAGTTTCACTAACTTACTCTTTACTCTTTAATTGTATAAGATAAGCTTAATTATATAAATATTTGATATAGATCTGCCATTCATTATCTACAGAAGTCTAGGAGCGTTTAGTTTCAAGCTAATAGGAAAGATTAGTCCCTCTAAGTTCCAGTTATTATTTGAGATTAGTAAGTTTTTCACCACATTGTTATTTTATATGAAAATTTGAGTGAAGTTTATAAGTTTCTTTCCTATTTCATAATCTGAAATCATAAAAAGTGAAAGTAAATATTCTGACATAGAGAATCATATAAGTTGAAAGTTACTTATGATAAAAACTGTCTCTATTTTTGTGCTTGAAATCATTAGTTTTTTATGATAAATTGAAGATGAGAGTGGAATCGGTAAAATATAAGATATCAAGATGAAATCAAGATTTATATATTTTATTTAGTTAGCAAGGTTTTGAAAGCGTTGAGGTTTAAGTGCATGATCGAGATACTTAATGCCTTAAAAATATATGAAAGAGTCGACACTTCAACATACTCGATGCCTTGAAAATATGGAAATGAGTCGATGGGTCAATGCCTCGACATATTCAATGTCTTAAGAATATAAGAAGAGGTTGATGGGTAGAAAAGTCGATCGCTCGATACAGATTTAGAGTTATCGCGGGTGGAACTATTTTGCTTAGTATCACTCAAGCGCTGGCTTAGAGGAAGACGTATACTGCTTGACACTTATAAAGTGTTGATGCTGATCATGAGTGATCATGCGCCTAGGGCTGCTATTATTTTGGGTGCTTATCAGCAAAGAGACGTTTACTTTGAGTACGATTTGAAAAAGGAAAGATTAGGATTTCAACCAAAGAATTGTGTTCAACAAAGTGAAATGGTACTAAAAATGTGGAAGTAGATCATAAATTTCCGTAGCATGCAGTAAACTAGAGGAATAGATCTTAGTTGTGTTGTTACCATTTGGTAATAATAATGTACGTAAACATTATAGTTTGAGAATTTTAATGTTAGTCTAAGCAGCTCCAACATAAACATAATTAATTATCTTATCTGCTTAATGATCTTTTCATAGCATAAACATGTCCCCTTATGCCATCATATATTGTACCGAATTTCAGACACCTAAGCAATTCCTTTTTCGGAATCCTAATCTGCTATTCTCTAAGTCATACTCAACCTCAAAGTTTTGCTGCTGAAAGGCACCCAAAATAATGGCCGGCCCAGTAAAAGTTCCATTTCCGACAACCTTATTCGTCAGTATAGCCATACATAGGACACCGTTGTGGCCATCCCCGACGGTCCAAAAAAAATTCGTCCGCTGCAATTTCAATTCTGCGCCTCCTTTAAACTTGAAAATTAATTTCGGAAGTTCCTCTTCTTTGGCCTTTGAAATATCAAAACAGGGCCTTAAACCTGTCCGAACTTCCTCCTCAACTGCTCTGCGATAATTAGCCATCTGCTTCTCAAGCTCTTGTGTTACTGCTTCGTATACCGGCTTCTCCATGAATGTAAAGGTCGACCCGGAATCAATGATAGTACCGCCATGTCCTTGACCCGAACCAGGAACCAGATACTTGTACGGAATATTCTTGACCGTCTTATCGCCGACAACAATTTTTCGGATAGTTACGTAGTAGTATTCTTTAAAAGCCGGGTTGGAGAAAGACGGGTTTTTTCTAAACGGTGTGTAGTTGAATCCAAGTCGGTTCGTGGAGTTTGACACGGAACCGGACTTGAATGTCAAAACCAGTGGGCTACTCACCGGTTTGTCATCAAACCGGCGAGATAAAAGGCAGTGAGAGAATTTCTTTAGGCCCAGTTGAGAAGGCATAGACTGGGGCCCACGGCCGAACCCAACAATGCCAACGGGTAAATGGATCGACAAAATGGAGCAACCGATTAGAAAACCGGGTACGTTTTTACCCGGTACTAAGTTAACTCTTTCTGCGAGTAGAATCCCAGCTGTTGCACCGGATCCATACTGAACCAAATAAGCCGGGCAAGCGGCATTAACGGAGCAGTTTTTTAGTTTCGGGCTTGAACCAAATACCCATTTACATTTCGGGTCGCGGCAGAGGACAACGTGAGTAGAGGAAGAAAGGTTTGGGATAAAAGTGGGGATGTTTGTGGTGTCCACTTTGGGGAAGGAACATGCGAAGCAGAAAAAGCGAGAGGTACAAGGAGACCAGACAAGGCTACTTCCAGTGTCGAAGATGAAAGGTAGTGTCTGAGGGGGAGCTCCGAAACCGAGGGAGATTGAGTAGGCTCCGTAGCTGTGGGGGTAAAGTGGGGCTTTTATGGATAATTTAGGAGTCTGCTTGAGGTGGTGGGCTCTGGCAAGGGATTCCGTAGCAAGGAGATTTACTTGGGTGGAGTGGTGATCATGGCCGGGAGGAAAGGCGGCGAGTGGGAGAGTGATGGCGGTGGCAGCGGCGGCGGTGAGGGTTGGGAAAATTAGTATGGAAAGTAAGAGGAAAAAGAGAGAGAGAGAATAAGAAATTACCTCCATTGCTTGGTACATGATTGTTATTATTACTATTGTTTGTTATTAAAGAGAGAAAATAAAACGTTACAACGTATGAAACGATGATCACGTTCGATTCTAGCTTGCACTTAAAGAAATTAAAGCGGCAAAGCCCATGCATGCATGATGATGTCGTGTTAATTCATTTCATTTCCTTGTTTTGTTCTTCCTTTATTTTATTTTGCTACGAGGATTCCGGAAGCAAAGTAATGTTTTGATTTTCTAAATTATATTTAAAAATATAGAACAATAAAATTAACAAAATTATTTATCATTTATTATTATATTTATAGAAAGGAACTCAAATTATTACATTGAGTATGATTTGAAAAATGGGAGACTAAGAGCAAAAAGTGATAGTTTTACATTTACATATTCGAACAGATCTTTATATACTTATATTTGGAATTAAGCTCCTCTCAAATTAAAGATTGTATTAGTTTATACAAATAAAAGGAAAACAAAGCTTCTCGAGTCAATTTATTTCCTGCATCGGATTATTATCTAGTACTTGGACATTTTGAAAACCTTTTCATCGTTTTCTGCACAATTTTGTCGTCGAAACCCTAATCTCTCCTTTTCTAAATCATACTCAAAATAAACATCTCGTTGCTGAAAAGCACCCAAAACAACAGCCGGCCTACGAACATGAGGATCATCATGATTAATGTGGGCTGCAACTGCAAGACAATTATATATATTTCTTTCATGTGATCTAAGAGCAAAGTAATTCCAAGGTGACAACACTAAATTTGCATCGTCTTCGAATCGAAACACTAACTTTGGCAAACCCGTTAAACTAGAGACTTTGAAGCATGTCCCTAGATCGTTGACATGGACAACATAATTGTCCTTGCCGATCTGTTTCTCAAACTCTCGAACCACAGCGTTGTAAATTTGACGGTCTAGGATCGTTATAGTTGTGCCTGTATCAAGTATGGTTCCTCCACAACCGTCGGATCCCGGACCCCTCAAGCTCTTTGGAATTTCCACAATCACATTTCCGACAATAATCTCTTCCAGAGTCACGTAATAGTAATTCCGATACTTAGGAGGAAGGAAATATGGGATTTTGTGAAATTTTGTGTAGATAAGGCTTTCATTGGCCTTACTTCTTTCCAATCCAGCATCGATTGAACCGCTTGGCAAACAATAAGAGAACTTTTTTATGCCCATTTGAGACGGCAATGAATCCAATCCCCGACCTAATCCGATGACGCCGAGGGCTAGAGTATTAGAGAAATTTGAGCAACCAAAAACGAAATCGTACAAAACATAATTTGTAACGGTTAGGGTTTCTAATAGTAAAGTTCCCTTAGTTGATGATGTTCCATCGACGTATACAAATTCATAAGGTGGGCAAGCATGAGAACCATTATGAAATTTGAATGGATTTTTACATGTTGGACATCTAGTTTGAGGTCGTTTAGCAAGAACCCACCAACATTTAGGATTACTGCATTTCACAAAATTCCAAGAAGTAGATGTGAGTGGATGATATTTCGTTGGGATTTTTTCGTGGTCTTTTGCCACATGGGATAAGTTATAGGGCTTAAATTTCGAACCGCATGGAGCCCAAATAAAGCTAGTAGCTGTGCTTAATATCAAATGTATGGTTTGTGGTGGGGTTCCTAAACTAAGTGGGATCGTATAAAGGCCGGGAAGATCCTGAGCGAAAATTGGAACGGTAATGTCGAAGCTTACATACGACATCGAAGGAGAAGATAAGCTGAATAACAGGGAGAAAGACACAAATGAAATTGAGATTGTTGATTTCATTATTCTTCTTCTTAGATGATTAAGAAGCACATTTCCGTTTATAAGTATCATGTATCAAGCCAATCAAAGGATCCTCTCGGGTAATATATAAGGCTTTACCGTCATGGACTTCTGATGATTTTTGATGACTTATATTGCAAGGCATTAGCCAACTTTTAAATTTGGTGAAGTTTTCTTAGTTTATTTTTTATTTTTTATTTTTTAATTATGTAACGTATGTCTTTTGGTCGAATAAAGAGAGATTATTACAATGATGTCAAAGGTTATAAAAAAAAAAAACCGTAATGTTAAACTAACATTAGTTGCTAATTGCTGTAGTGATCTTTAAGAAGAACAAAGAGGCAGTCCCTAAAATGGGTCATAGGAATAAACAAAACAGCGCACTCTAAGGGCAAAACATATGCTAATTACATCATTGATGGGGGTTATAATTAAATTAAAGCTGATTGCCGTATTATTTTGATTCTAGAAAACTATCCAATCTTATGCCTCCACATAGTAATATAAATTGTGCTATTATTATGAATCTACGTCTTTGGCCGTAAACTAAATCATTCAAAACCGAACTTATAATTAAAAAATTAAAAAAAATATTTCATCAGCTTTTTTTCTTAAAAAATAATGATTAAAATAATTAGAAATTAGATTTCGACATGTCATTAAAAGAATTTGTCATAATTAAAATAAAAATAAATTCATAAAATTCGAATTACAAAAATGATTCACTATTATTTATTTTCACAGCAGAATTTAGGTAGCTACTTGGAGATTTTCAGAACCATCTCACTTTTGTCTACACAATCCTTGTTTTGAAACCCAAACCTCTTATTTTCGAAGTCATACTCAAAATACACATCTCGTTGCTGAAAAGCGCCAAACACAATGGCTGGCCTACGCGAAGAAGGATCATCTACGTATTCCAGAATTGCCAAACAGTTTACATTTCCTTCATATGATGCAAAGTCAAAGAAGTTCCAATAGGACAACTCTAGATTAGCTCCACCTCTAAATCGGAATATTAACTTTGGAAAAGTCCTTAGGTTATTATAAGAAACTTTGAAGCATGGTCCTAAACCATTCCTATTGCCTATGTAAATATCTTTGCCCATTTGTTTTATAAACTCCGAAGCCACAACTCTGCGAATCTGCGACTCTAGGACTGTAAAAGGTGTGGCGAGATCCACTATGGTCCCGCCGTGGCCATTGGGTTCTGGCACCTGAAGTTTCTTTGGAATTCTTATGACCACGTTGCCTACAATGATCTCTTCAAGAATAACATAATAGTAACTTTTGAACGAAGGCTGCAAGGAAGAAGTGGGATGATGAAATTTAGTGTAGCTAAGACCTACATTGGTAGTATTTTTTCTTTGTAGCTTCAAATCGGATACACCACTTGACAAACAATACGAGAACTTTTTGGCGCCTATTTGAGATGGCAATGAATCTAACCCCCGACCAAGCCCCGCAACACCCAGAGGTAGACCCTTGGAGAATTTCGAGCAACCGAACACGAAATTATCCACAGAATGATTATGTAAGTTTAGGGTGTCTGCAACTAAACCTCCCTTAGTTGACCATCCACCTTGTTGAAATTCATACAATGGACAACCCTTCATACAACTGAGAGAGCGGTGTGGATTACAATTCAGACAATGATGATGAGGTTGAGATCGTTTGGCCTCAACCCACCAGCATTCGGGATCGTTACATCGAAGGGGTTTCCATGTACTAGATGTGTTTATATAGAACTTTTGGATTCTTGCAGGGTCTATATTAAAAGAGAAGCAATTTGAGCAGCTATAGTTGTAACCGCATGGAGACCAAACAAAACTAGTAGCTGTGCTCAACAATAGTTCCAAATTTTGGGGTGGAGTTCCAAAACTAAGTGGGATCGTATAAAGTCCGGCGGCTAAATCATTGTGAGCAGAAATAGGGATTATGATGGTACGATTTTTCTTTGATGTAGAAGAAGATGCTAAGTCAAGTAGTAAGAAGATGATCAAGGACGTCATAAATACATACAAGATTGCTGATTTCTTCATTCTTAATTTAGTATGTGCTAACAGTGGAAAGCAAATAAAAGTTGCTATCTTGTATAAATAAGGAAAGACTTTAATAACTTATACTACAATCAACTGCATCATTTGAATTTTCGTTCTATCTTTCACCATATTAAGTTACTCAAGTAAGTAGGTAACCAATGGTATATGTTAAAGGTCGCTAGTTTAGGAATTCGAATTTATTGTTTCCACTATTCATAGAGCTTCATTTTGTATTTTATAATTGTTGTAGCGTAACAAGTAGTTAATACATAGAAGCTATTAAATATGAGTCAGCCATCCATGGCTACGCGTTGATCCAAGCCGTCCGCTGCATATCCAAGAGCTGAGAGCATGTCCACATAGGAAGCACCTTCATTCGACTAAAATTAGCCGTTTTTCCACCGGGTTGACTTCATTTAGCCGAAATAAAAGAGCTGCATACGTGGACATGCTCTCTACCTTTGGATGCTTGACGGACGGCCTGGATCGATGTGTTGGCATGGAAGGTGGTAGGTCCAAATTGCATTCCTACTAATAAAAGAACAACTACGTACAAGTCGACGTCACTTTGTTCCCCAATTAAGACAAAACTATTTCCACATCTTTAGAACCATTTCATCCCCTCTGATATAATTCATTTTACGAAATCCTAACCCCTCATTTTCTAAATCATGTACTATGTAAGTATCTCTTTGCTAAAAACCTCCCAAAACAACCGCTAGGGCAGGATGTGTAGGATCATCAATGAATTTTTAAATTGCAAGACAATATATTTTTTCTCGTAATAATTGATTAATCTTGAGATAGTTCCAGCTTGATACCTCCAAATCTACACCACCTTCAAATCGGAATACTAATTTCGGGAAGGAATTCGTATTGAAGCAATGCATATTTTCCATGACTCAGGCGTAATTTACTGCACCAATTTGTTTTTCAAATTTGTCAAAAATCATTGCACTGACTAGAAAATCGACGAGTGTGGAAATTGCACCCGGGTCTATTATAGTTCCACCACGACCATTAAGTCTTGGGACCTGAAGTTTCTGTGGAATTTTTACAACCACATTACCTACAACAATTTCTTCAAGAATTACATAGTTGTAATCTTTATATTTACTTCTAGCTTGGGATCTACTGTGCCACTGCACAACGCGTAAGAAAACATCTTTATGCCCATCTGCGATGGCAATGAACCCAACCCACGACCAAATCCGACAGTTCCTAAGGGTGAAGTGTTCTCAGAAGACTCAGAGCAACCGAAAACAAAATCATGCACCACATGGTCGTGTAATATTGAGGATTTCATATCGTAAATTTCCTTAGACAAACCCTTTATAATGCTCAAGTTCGTAAAGGGGACAAGGCTCCTAAACAAGTGTGCGAGTGGCCATGCTTGCAATTTCGGCACCGATCAGCCTGTCTGTCGATAATCCACCGACATTGCGGATCATCACATCTCAAAGATTTCCCAGAAGAAGATAATTCTGGATAGAACATAGGGACCTTTTTTTGGTCTATGCCATCCATAATAGGCAGAGTATGTATAGCTGAAGCCGCATGGAGATAAAACCAAACTAGTGAAAATGTTTATAATTTTCTATGATCAAGGCTTGAAATATGTAATAGATATGTTTTCTAAAAAATGATATTGTCACCTTTTTGGATTGTTTGTAGGTTACTGTAAAAATAATTTTCGGAATATGATAAACCCTTACAAAATTTCACAAGCAATAATAAAATTTTGTTCTGAAATATATTTGGTTTCTGGTTTCTGACAGTAAAGCAACGGGTAAAAGAAAATATATTTTTCTTTTCTACAGATTTCTCATATTTATGCATGAAATTGACACATATTCATAAAACAATGTACTATTTCACAAACAGTCACAGTTCTTACAAAAATAGTTAAACCGTTTTAACGTCACATATTTAAATTATCGGAATTCAAACTCGAATAGTAACTAACTATTTTAATTGTCAACCGTTTAAATAAAACGGTAAATTAAATCGGTCAACCACCGTGTGTGGCGGCCGGCCGCCACATCGTAAATTATAAGTGACAAGTGCACCTAATAAGCGCCAAAATTGTCATTTTACTTTTAAAATACTTAAATTTGCAATATCTAATAAATATTATAATAATTTTTTCTCTTTTCAATATGAGATATATTTAATTATATTTATAAATTATTTTTGAGCATGAACATTTAACTCATTTTACTTTAACCAATTGAAAAATCCAAGAGAAAATCATATGGATATCTTGTAGAGGAGTTCTTAAGGGTAGTGGGAGCATATGAAGAAGAGGAAAGTGTGTGGCAGAAATAGGAATGGTAATAGTAGTGTTCGGCAGCTTTGTCATACCCAACATGAACAATGAGAAGATCGAAAACATAAACAAATATGTTTTAAACTCCGTTCTCATTATACCTACTTTTTAGGAAATTGTTTGTATAGGGCAAGAAGACGAGATATATAAATATATATAATATAATTTTTGTATATATATAATATATGATTACGTGATTTATTAAATTAATAAGAATAATGAATCAAAATGAAAGCTTATTATTATTTAGTAACTTTGTACTTGGTTACCATTTCACTTTTGCTAATTACACTTAGCAATTAGGAGATGGGCATAACCGAACATGAATATTGGAGCTAGTCTCGTATAATTGCCAGATGATCATTATTATTATATTCCCTCTCTTTCTCCAAACCAGTGTGATTTTGTTTCTTTCAATACATTACTATTACAAAGTAAAGCGTTACCTGATTCGACACTTATAAGAGTCAGTTTAAGATAATAAAATCTCAATTTAATGTAGTGCAACCACATGGAAATCAGACTAAATTGTTTGGTTGTATCAATATCAAGAAAAGGAGCTGTGATGGGATCCCAAAGCTAAGTGGGATGAAATAATGACCGTAGTGTAGAACGAAAAGATGAAGTGATCGATGAAAACAATATTACAAGCACAAATGCTACACCCCACATCACATCAGCACATCACACCGCCACAAAACCTAGATTTAATTGGTAAAACACATATGGTATGATCATTTTACCTATACCCAAACGTTTATGATGAACATTTTGAATTTTATACGAAATTTTGAAAATTGCATTACTACTCATAAAAGACTAACTACAAGTCGACATCACTTTTTGTGGTACAATTACAAACAATCTACTTCCACATTGTTATCATTTCATCTCTACTCATACAATTCATTTTACGAAATCCCAACCTTTCATTTTCTAAACCATACATTATGTAAGTATCTCTTTGCTGAAAACCTCCCAAAACAACTGATGGGGGAAGAATATGTAGGATCATCAATGAATTTTTGAATCGCAAGATAATATATGTTTTCTCCTAGTGAATGATTATTAATCTTGAAATAGTTCCAGCTTGATAACTCCAAATTTATAGTGCCTTCAAATCAGAATACTAGTTTTGGGAAAGAAACTGAATCGAGAACTCTGAAGCAATGCACGTTTTGCATGACGTAATTTTCCTAGCCCATTTTTTTTTCGAAGTTGTGAAAAAGGATGAGATCAATTCGAAAATTGACAATTGTGAAAGTTGAGCCCGAGTCTATTATAGTTCCACATTGGCCTGTGGGTGTTTGGGACCTAAAGTTTTTTTAGAATTCTTACAACCACATTATCTACAGCAATTTCTTCAAGAATTACATAGTAGTAATCTTTGTATTTTGGAGGCAAGGTAGATGGAACATTATGAAAATTGATACAGCTAGGGCCTTTTCCATTGCCATTTCCTAGTAGCTTGGGATCTACTCTGCCACTACACAACTTGTAAGAAAACATTTTTATGCCCATCTGGGATGGCAATGAACCCGGCCCATGACCAAATCCGACACTTCCAAAGGGTGAAGTGTTCTCTGAAGATTCAGAATTTCAAAGGAACCAAATACAAAATTGTGCATCACATGGTTTGTAAAATTGAGTGTTTCATATCGTAAAGTTCCTTTTCAAAACCCCTTAGCATGCTCAAACTCATAAGGGGGACAAGGCTCTAAGCAAGTGCAAGAGTTTCCATGCTTGCAATTGGAGCACTGAGCCTATTTATTGATAACCGACCAACATTTCGGATCATAACATCCCAACAGTTTCCCAGAATAAGACATTCGTGGATAGAATGTTGGGACCCTTTTTCGGTCTATGCCATAAGAGGCAGAGTACGTATAATTGACGCCATACGGAGATAAAACCAAGCTAGAAGATGTGGTGAAAATCAGATTGACATCTTGTGGAGGAGTTCCTAAGGGTAGTGGGAGCGTATAAAGATGAGGCATTACATGTGTAGAAGATATAGGGATGGTAATAGTAACGTTAGGCAACTTTGTCATGAGAGGAGAACCGAACATGAACAATGAGAAGATCGAAACCATAAACATATATGTCTTAACCTCCATTCTCATTGTAAATTTTAGGGAATTGCTTGTATGAGGCCATGAAGAAGAGATCATATATTATAGGCAAATGAAGTCTTGATTAGTATTTGGTTATTCTTACATGTCAGTGATGATTCAAGGCCACTACTGCATTTAACTAATACATGTGGTTGTACTGCGATCTTACGATACATTAGTTAATTAGTCGATCGTTAGTCGTTATTATGACCCTTTAAAACATTTAGTCATTGGTCATGTAACCATTAATGAATCAGAATCATATGGATGCTTATAATTATTTAATAACACTAACTACATACATCTTGCAATTAGGTGTTCCGGTGGGAGTAACCGGACATGACTATTGGAGCTAGCCTTGTATCGTTGTCAGATTATTAATTTTCTTTTTCTTTTTGTTTTTAATTTAGTTTTGTTTCTTTCAATAATTATTTAAGAGTGAAATCAAAAGTGAAAATCAATTCAGTCGAAATTTAATTAATAATAAATATAAATAATATTATCTAAATAGAGTAAGATCATATTATAAACTTTTATATGAACATTTGTGTTGATTAAGATATTGAGACATAGATTTATATGAAATTTTGAAACTTGCATTACTACTTATAAAAGACAAACTACATGTCGACATCTATTTATTCCCCAATTAAGATAGAACTATGTTATGTTACAATTACAAACAATCTACTTCCACAATGTTAGAACCATTTCATCCCCACTCATACAATTCATTTTACGAAATCCCAACCTCTCATTTTCCAAATCATACTCTATGTAAGTATCTCTTTGCTGAAAACCTCCCAAAATAACCGCTGGAGAAGGATATGGAGGATCATCAATGAATCTTTGAATTGTAAGACAATATACGTTTTCTCCTAATAACTGATTAATCTTGAAATAGTTCCAACTTGACACCTCCAAATTTACACCACCTTCAAATCGGAATACTAATTTTGGGAAAGAATTTGTATCAAGAACTTTGAAGCAACGTAAATTTTCCATGACTCCAATGTAATTTTCTTCACCCATTTGTTTTTCGAACTCATAAAAAATGAAAATACCGATACGAAAATCGACGACCGTGAAAATTGCGCCCGGGTCTATTATAGTTCCACCGTGGCCATTGGGTCTTGGGACCTGAAGCTTCTTTGGAACTCTTACAACAACATTACCAACGACAATTTCTTCAAGAATTACATAGTAGTAATCTTTATATTTTGGAGGCAAGGTAGATGGGACTTTATAAAAGTTGATATAGCTAAGGCCTTTTCCATTACTATTTACTAGCAGCTTGGGATCTACTATGCCACTACACAACTTGTAAGAAAACATTTTTATGCCCATCTGGGATGGCAATGAACCCGGCCCACGACCGAATCCGACACTTCCAAAAGGTGAAGTGTTCCCAAAAGATTCAGAGCAACCAAAAACAAAGTCATGCATCACATGGTGTGTAAAATTGAGCGTTTCGTATCGTAAAGTTCCTTTGATAAACCCCTTATCATGCTCAAACTCATAAGGGGGACAAGGTTGTAAGCAAGTGCTAGAGTTTCCATGCTTGCAATTTGGGCAATGAGCCTGTCTGTCGATAATCCACCGACATTTCGGATCATAACATCTCAACGGTTTCCCGGAATAAGACATTTGTGGATAGAACGTCGGGATCCTTTTTTGGTCTATGCCAAAAGAGGTGGAGTATGTATAATTGAAGCCGCATGGAGATAAAACAAAACTAGAAGATGTGGTGAAAATCAGATGGATGTCTTGTGGAGGAGTTCCTAAAGGTAGTAGGAGCATATGAAGATGAAGCATTTCGTGTGTAGAAGAAACGGGGATGGTAATAGTAGCGTTAGGCAGTTTTGTCGTGAGAGGAGAACCTAACATGAACAATATTGAGAAGATCGAAACCAAAAGCAAATATGTTTTAAACTCCATTCTCATGGTAACTTTTAGGGAATTGATTGTATGGAGCCAAGAAGAAGAGATGGCATATATATATATATATATAATAGGCACATGCAGTCTCGATTAATGTTACTAAATTATTTTGTAAATACTCTGATTAGTATTTGATTTGTATTTTTACATATCAGTGTTGATTTATGGCCACTAGTACGAATTAAAGAATTACAAATATATCTATTCGTATATATTAACAAGTATTAGAAAAGGGTTTTACATTTAACTAATACATGTGGTTGTACTGCGATCTTAACATACAGTTGATGATTAAAAAAAGACTAATCATAATCATATGTGAAATTCTTGGGTGAACTTAATTTATCATATATTGATTAATCATAATTCTAAATATTAATTCTAAATATCACATATTTATATATAATTATAATCACTCAATCTTTGACAATGTATACAATTATAATCGCTCTGGCAAACTGAATGCCTCTTATAATTTTTCTTACTACATACATCTTGCAAATTAGGTGTTCAAGTGGGTGTAACCGGATATGACTATTGGAGGTAGCCCCGTATCATTGCCGTCATTAATATGGTTTTTTTTAATTTTTAATTTTATTTTTGCCAAACCAATTTGATTTTGTTTCTTTCAACAATCATTACTATTAGAAAGTAAAGCATACACACCTAATTCCACGCTAATAAGAGTCAGCTTGAGATTAAAAATACCAATTTATTAATATCAGAGAGATTAGGAAGTGCACGTTTTATACGAAGTGATTACGTTATGTATGAATGCTGAATAGCCAAGTGTCTTGTAAACATTGTTTGTTTATGGCGGTCTAGCATCTACTTTAAAAATAAAAATAAAAATAAAAAAGAAAAGAAAAAGAGAAGAAAGTAAAACCTGAATAGCTGAACAAATATTGTACATTAAAGCCTTCATTTTTTCGAATAAATAGATTTAGTAGTTTACAAGGAGGATTTGATTCCCGATCATCACACATTTATTCAACAAACTGCTGCTCAAAATTCACGACGACTAAAAAGAAGAAACAACTCACATCAAAATAGAATTGTTTTGCATCTCTTGAATCGAAATGGAATTACTACAACATGGTTTTGAATACTTACCCACCCTCACTCTATATAGCAGAGAAGTACTCCTTGCTAAGCTTTGGGTCTGGCTTCATGGATTTCTCCCCAGGCTTCCACCCAGCTGGGCAAACTTCATCGGGGTTCTCTTGCACATACTGCAAGGCCTGTAGGATCAAAGGCAACAATGGAGAATTAATAAGAAAAACTCGCAAGTATTAATGGGATGGTGGTTATTATTTTGTTAACTGTTCAAAGAAAAGTAAGTGACAGTAAGAAACTGTTTAATTTGTGTCTTATATGGTATCAGTACCTGGAGTGTTCTCTTTGTCTCATCCACACTCCGACCAATGGCAAGATTGTTAATGGTGGAGTGTTGGATAATTCCTTCCTTGTCGATGATGAAAAGTCCTCTTAATGCAATTCCCTGATTAAGCACATATATATTTCATAAGTCACAAGTTCTTCATGGGAAATAAGACAGCAACCACTCATTTTCCATCAATAACAGAGTGAATTTCAACCATTTAAATGAGTCGATCTATTTCAGATTAAAATCCTAGAGGGCTAGAAAAATATAAGGACCTGATCTGGGATCAATACACCATAAGATTTTGAAATTGATTTGGTGACATCGGATATCAGTGGATACTTCAAATCACCAAGGCCTCCTGACTTTCTGTCTGTTTGAACCCACGCAAGATGCGAGAACTACATAAAAGACAATGTAATCAGTAAGGTTTGCGAACTATAATACAACTGTAAAGTAGTGATTCATCTCAACTTAGACACAGAAATTTTAATCAACTTCTGTTAAAAAAAATACGGAATATAACATCTAGAAAACCAATAAAATTGACATTGAAGCCTTTATGATAAGCAGGAAGAAGAAAATAATGACCTACCACACTGTCAATTGAAACACCCAATATTTCCGTGTTTATCTTCTCAAATTCCTCATGTCGGTCGCTGAAAGCAGTAATTTCTACAAAATGGGCAAAAATGATAGAAAAGTAAGATGAGAAAGAAAGCTTTAAATTCCATTATGAAAACTTCATTGTATATGAGTTTAGTCAGAACAAACCTGTGGGACAAACAAATGTGAAGTCCAATGGGTAGAAAAAGAGGATCACATATTTCTTCCCAATATATTCAGACAGTTTAACCTGAAATGCAATGCTTAGACTAAATGCAACAAGATCAAATAGCATGAATTTGTTATCATCAGCGGCTGATGAACTTGTCCTTATAATAAAAAATTCACCTTGATGAATTCTTGATCAAAAACAGCCTCTGCGTCAAAATCAGGGGCTTTGTTTCCAACCAGTGGAAGTTCACTCTGCATAACCGAAAAAACAGAGGGGGGGAATTACCCATAAGGACATAAAATCCACACGATTATTATGTTAAGCTTGAATGCCACGTTAAAAAATCGAAATCCACTAGTGGAGCATTTGAGTGTTACTCCTTTTAAATCCTGTTTTGGTCTCAAATTCTGTCAACAATTTTGTATTTTACAACACCACTTTGCTTATAAATAGAACAATGCAGTCAACTACATGCTCTTCAAAGATAATTTTCTTAGACTCTAGTGCTTTATACATTACTAAACGGGAATTCTAATCTGCTTGAAAGCTCTGAATGTACTACAGTTCTAGCAATTGACCTCTAAAACAAAAAAAAAAAAAAAAAAAAGAGAGATTTTCGGGTTGATTGTTAAGAAAAGTCAGTAAAAATGAAAATTTTCAGCTTAATAACCATAAGCAACAACAGTAAACAGAAATGCGGAAAACCAAAAATCCAGAATACGGACGCACAATCAGCCATGAAGTCACTTACAGAAGCCCTAACAACGAAGCTCCGTCTCGCATGGGAGCCACGAGTGGAAGAAACCGACCTAGGAACCGAAGACTGGATAGGCTTTCTAAGACCTACGAAAGATTTGGGGATCGAAGCAACAGCAGGCATTGGAGCTGCAGATTGAAGGCAGAAAGCCCTAGATTTGGCTGAAATGACATTGGTAGAAGCAGCTGAGCAAGCCATTTTCGCAGAGAAATTCCGAACCTGGCTCTCACTTCACTCGCTTTCTCGATGGGGAAGAAGCAAAAGTCTACGGTTGAGAGAGTAGGTGGGAGGATAAGCAAGTCAATCAGAAAAAAGAGTGAGCCTTTCCAATTGGTTGGGACGAGTTCTCAGGGCTTATATACCTGATAATTGGTTAAAACGGCTTTTTTGACTTTTGAGGCACAGAAAGCGGGTCAATCCATTAGCGCCTTTTTTCTTTTTTTTTCCTTCACCTCATGGGCCCAAAATAGCCCGTGATTTTAAAGCCCATGTACTGTTTTTGGGTCGTTATACAAAATATACAATTTACGGGGGCGAAAGTAGAAATAAAGAAAAATATTGATTTTCTCTCCGCTATCGTTCCCTCCACATCTAGCCGAACTAAAATTCCCTCCTTCCCTCGTTTTCTGCTCTCCCACCTTACCCCCTCTCTAATCCCTCCTTCCTCGAGTACATTTCTCTCACACTCCTCTTCACTCTCTAAAAACTACCTTCCGCTTTCTCTTTATAACTTTCAGATCCCACTTCTCTACTCAAAACCCTAACCCTACCTCTCCGATCCCCCGATCATCTATGAGCTCCGAACCCTAGAACTCCCGCTTTTTTTCTTCTTTTCTCCGACGTTGTTTCGTGCGCATCGTTTTCACAATCTGTGTGCATTTACGATGACCGACGGTGCTCAAGCTCCAAGCCACCAGGAGCCACGGGCGCCAAGCGGTGGTCAGATCGCACTGCCATTAAAGCGGCATTTGTCATTTACGTCGATGAAGCCGCCATTCATTCCTCTTGACGATTATCATCATTTTAGCGGTGGTGTTCCAAGATCTGCCGATCAAGAAGCTGAAGCTATCGTTGTTAGATCCCCTGTTAGTGTTACAGTAGACGTGGTTTAATATATATTTTTATTTGCCGCTTTGAGTTGGTGCTTTCTGCTATTAGCTGTTGCTTTTTTTTTTTTTTTTGTATAATTCTTCTTCTGTTTATGGCAACCCCTTCTTTGTGAGATTTATCCCGATTTTTCTATGTGTTATGATTTTCTTGAACTTCGCAGTTTTGGTCCATCTTCTGTAGGGTTTTGGAAAGTTAGAATCGTAATACGTTTTATCT
The DNA here is from genome assembly GCA_027186245.1 of Coriaria nepalensis. Lineage (NCBI taxonomy): Eukaryota > Viridiplantae > Streptophyta > Magnoliopsida > Cucurbitales > Coriariaceae > Coriaria > Coriaria nepalensis. Next base: position 842,229 of record CP114483.1, read on the forward strand.
ATTTCTCCCTATGAAACTTCAGAAACAGATTATTTGAAGCTTAATTGCTGTCAAATCTTTATACGATGATCTCCATGCTCATATATGCATTAGACTTCGCTCGATCACTATTTGGAATATATACTCTCTGGTTTCTGTATTTCCACATGATACTGTTAATTCCTTGTGCTCAAGTGTAAAGGTTGGGTTGCAGAATTTTCGGGGAGTATCTATGGACTCCAAGGCACATTCACAGTTATTACTGCATTATCATTCTTCTACTACGTACTGTGCTATTGAATAGCGATACATTATTTTCAGTTGTTTCTTGTAAGTTGTAACTATGTATTATAGTTTACTCATTTTCTCTTGTTTACTTATAAATACTGCCAATTATGCTGGTTGTTGCAGCAATTAAAGCAGAAAAGTGCAACAGACAGCAATGAGGTTGAATCCAGTGAATGGACTAGCAGTCCTAGGTTTACTAAAGTTGTTAATAGCCCCCTCCACACGCCTGTATCTGCAAAAGGGGGAAGGACTTACTATAAGTCAAAGGCTTCAAAGGGCAATAGATCTGGACCTCAAACACCTGTCTCAAATGCGGGTGAGACATTGCTTACCTTTTGTCTAATAGGTTCATGATTGTGGGGAAAGTAGGTTTATATATTCACAGTTCGTCCCTGTAAGCTAAATTTAAACTTAAGTACTTGGAATCTAAAAAGTTGGTTTCTCTGAACTTGCAGGTTCCCCTCTTACTCCAGCTGGAAGCTGTCGATATGACAGTTCACTAGGTAATCTCAAGAGTCTTACCATATAAATGTAATCTCTGTATATAAGCTGTGTTGTTATCAACTTCATACACACTGTGAATGATGAAAACTTACCGGTGCTTTAGGCCTCTTGACTAAAAAGTTCATCAGTTTAATTAAGCATGCAGAGGATGGTATTCTTGATTTAAACAGGGCTGCAGAGACTTTGGAGGTAATAATTTTTCTGCAAAATGTTGTTTTTCTTATTCATTTGTGTACTTATTGAAGACTTTGTATGCTACAGGTACAAAAGAGGCGGATATATGACATAACAAATGTCTTGGAAGGCATAGATCTCATTGAAAAGACACTCAAGAACAGAATCCGATGGAAGTAATGTTTTCTAATGTTTCATGTTTTGATCGGTATTGCTTGTTTTATAGTTACATAAACTTGAGCTTTACCATAAAATTTAAACCAAGTTGGAGCTTATGTGAGGACCCATTGAATCATTGATCAGGGGAGTCAATGCTTCAGGGCAAGGGAATATGGATGCTGACATCTCTCTATTACAGGTATGTGATTCGAAGTCTGATTTGTGTATCAACTTAAACACTTGAGGATGTAAAATTTTAGGGATTACACAATTTAACACATGATGTGTTCTTTTTAAGGCTTTCTATATCTAAAAATTCATATAACACCCATCAATTGCTCAAGGCAGTATCTTCTGTCTCCAACATATCACTCATGTTGTGGGTTTATTTTGCAGGCTGAAATTGAAAACATTTCCTTCGAAGAGCGGGGATTAGATGATAGGATAAGGTTATATAATTGATTTGCTTCTGCTAATGGGTTAAAGTTGCTAAAATCGTTCGCCAAATGATGGCCAAGTTCGTTGTACCTTTTTACAGAGAATTACATGAAAGACTGAGGGGTATGAGTGAAGATGAAAACAACAAAAAGTAACATCTCTAGTCCATCCAGTTCCTATCTCTCCCTCTCCACCCCCCCACCCCCCTCCTCCTCTGCTCTTACTACTCCAAGTGCTATACATATACATATAAGCACGTGACTGTTGCATATATATATATTTTTTTCCCAATGATTGTAGATGGCTTTTTCTAACAGAAGAAGACATTAAAAGTGTACCCTACTTTCAGGTTGATTTGGTTTCTGTGCTTCGTCTACTTGGTACTTCAACCTCTGCTGTCATTATGATTAAGCATGTTATGTTTAATACTTGCAGAATGAAACCTTGATAGCAGTTAAAGCTCCTCATGGAACTACTCTAGAAGTCCCGGATCCTGACGATGTAGGTTTACTTAATTAGTATAAAAAATGTGAGGATATATCTAATAATATGATATTTTATAATACTGACTGAAAGTGCTCATTTGCATGGTAGGCTGCTGATTATCCTCAGAGGCGATATCGGATAATCCTCAGAAGCACGATGGGTCCAATCGATGTTTATCTTGTTAGGTATATTACCCTTTCGTAATGTTGGGACATGCACTTCTATATTTTTGACATGGTTTCTCTTTGCTATCGCTGAGATTTCCCATTTGCCAATCACTCTTCTTCAGTCTGTTCTTTTTGCTCTGTTATTATGTCCTTTCCGAAACTTGCCTTGTTAATTAGTCAATTTGAGGAGAAGTTTGAGGAGATGAATGTTGTTGAACTCCCAAAGGGGGTCCCACATGCTTCAAGTTCTGGATCAAATGAACACCCAGTGACAGAAGTGGTCCCCATGGAGAGTAGTATTAGGAAGGACTTCAGCTCACAGGCACATCATTTAGACCAAAGATCCTCTGATATCAATGATTCACAGGACTATCCTGGGGGAATGATGAAGATTGTTCCTTCAGAAGTGGATGTAAGTGTCTAATTCTAATTTGATCCATCTTATATCTTTGTTTCTGCATATAATCTTAATAATTTTTTTTTTTTGGGCCCAAAAACATAATAATTATTTGGAGAGTGAAATTCAATGACGGCAAAAGGGTGTCAAAAGGTTTTTAGTAAATAGGCTTATAAGTTTCACCTCCATTTCTTCTACCCTGTCTCCCTTCTCCTTATCAAGGAAACAATAAGAACCTGTTGAATTATCATATTATCCTAACTAGCGAATATTTTCTTTTTCTCCCTTGGGATTCCGCTGCAGAATGATGCAGATTACTGGCTTGTATCGGATGCTGGCGTTAGCATTACAGACATGTGGAGAACAGACTGTATCCTCTTTTAGAAAAAATAAAATATAATGAATGCAATTTTCGTAATATACCCCTTTTAGCTTTAGATTGTGTAGACATTCCTTAACACTCACTATAGCAGCTGTGTGGAATGAATCAGATATTCTCAATACAGACTTTGGGTTATCTGATCCAAGTTCTCCAAAGCCACAAACTCCACCCTCCGCAACTGTGGCAGTGCCATCATCTTCTTTTAACTTCATTAACAAAGGCTAAACTAGATAATTTTGTAATCTGATCCCATTAGTCTTGGCCCATCACCACCATTACTGCTCGAAATTGTCTCTTATGGGTTGCTGCATGGTTGGTATACCCGTGTTCAAAGATCAATCAATGACAAGGTGAATCAATCGAGTTCAGTCTTCATCTTAAGAGAACAAGTTTTATACTGTTTGGTGGTGGAGGATGAAGGTGACAGAGTCTGAACGTGCCCGCTAAACTTTGGTGCACAAATTTAAAGAGTAATACAGATGAATCATACCATTTTAATGCCTCTATTATTCGATGTAAAATGAACATCCAATTATTTTTCATAAAAAAAAAAACAAAACATAAATTAGGGGCAATGTTTGTAAATGCTGTTGTCTGTAAACCTGTTATGAAATTGGGTTTGCTGATATCATTAGGGCTGGGCAACAATATATAGTATGACCCCATATGATAAGGAAAATAGACATTTTTCCATTTCCACAATGATAATAGATCGTACGGTGTCGTTTTTTTATTAATATGTTCCTGATTTTACACGTTGTAAAATGGCTGAAAAGATATATTACAAAAGAGGAATGAAATATGAATGTTTCTCAGAACAAAGAGGAGAAAAAAAAAGAAAAAAAGTGTAGCTAAGGTCTGTAGACTGCATTGTAATGTGTTACAAAATGGTAAATACAAAAATGTTAGTAATGCTTTTATCGCCTATGGCGAGCTTGCCTGTGACTTCGATTCGAATGGTTATGTAGGCTAACAAATTCCTCCTCAACATCCAGGTATTCTGACGGGGCCTGGAGTGGTGGGGCACTAGGAGGTGGTGATGCCCACCAACTGCTCTGGTTGGTTTCCTCTGCCGTGGGTCTTCGGAAAAATGAGGGCCACCTATTCGGAGGTGGTGGAGGAACACTTGAGCCTTCCTGCTCGTTTCTCTACGATTAGATGGCATGAAATTCAGTAACTGCAACTCTGATACTACTAAAGTGGAAACACAGTAAAAAGTAAAACGAAAAAGTTGGATGGTTTTTAATTTACCTCAAAGCCCTGTTTTTTGGACTTTTTAGTAGCAGGAGATTGAGAAGTGAGATACTGAACAACCTGGAAAAACCCAGACTGGCCCAATTCGGTGCAGTTTTTCCAATAGAAAAGGGCTAAATCCCAAGCCCTTACTCTCCACTCTTGCATCTTACGCTCTATGTCTGTTTCATGACTTGCTACATACGGCTTCAATAACATATCAAACACATATCCCGTTCCCTGCGCTCAATGAAATAAATAAACATATGAAATCAGAAAGTACAGCATTTAACCAAGTTTTTTTTTTTTCTTACTCATTACTATTTTTACCTTGGTTTTTGGATACCACAAGTAGATAAAGAGTGCCAGCTTCATTTCTCCATACATGGGGACCCTTAAATTTGTAAAAATGTCAGCATTACATGAAAATTATATACATATATTTATAAAGTAATATGTAATATAGTACCATGAAATGAATGCATCCCCAATCCTCTCAAGAACTGTAAGGATTGCCACAATAATCCTGCATCCATAAATCGATAAACATTTGATTGAAAACAACACGTAATATATATTTGCTAAAATGAAAATAATAATAATAATAAATAATTACTTACCAATATTGACACCAGAAGCGAAGTTCTTCAACATAAATGGCGTTCTTCACCACGCTTTTGTAGCATTCAAATGCTGGATATGCATACCCAAAGAACATCCTATATACAAATATATAATCAATTTTCAAATCATTTTAAAATTATATTATCATAATAGAATATATACAAAATTAATCCCTTGGTTTTTTTATCCTTGACTTACAAGAGACATCTTGTGAGGAAATCGCCCAGCATTTTTCTTTTTTCCGATCCTTATCTGCAAAATCAATGCTAAAAAATTAACCAAATTCAAATCCCTGTAAGAGCACACAAACACAGAATTTCCACTATAATTTGATCCTTTCACTGCGAAAAGAAGGAGGAGAAGCAGAAGAAGAAGAAGATGAAGAAGATGAAGAAGATGAAGAAGACGAAGCAGAAGGAGAAGGAGGAGGGTACCTTAGTTTTGTCACCGCCCACAAATGAAGCAGATCACGAGATAAGCTGACTAGTAATCAATCTCTAGTATAAGAAGAGAAAACCAAAGTAGAAAGAAATTGAAGAGAATTAAATTGTACTGATGGATAATACTAAAAATTATATAAGGTTAGAAACTTAAGAAGAAAGATCAACTGGTTTCGTGTAAGAAATGTCAATAGAGAGAGAGAGAGAGAGAGAGAGAGAGATGAGCAGAGGAAGGAAGGCAGAAGAGAAAGAAAGAAGAGGTTGGAATAATTTATACGCGAGTGCATGATCATATTCATGTGTAATTAATATCAAGTTATGTTTCGGTTTATTTATGATTTGTATTGTCCGATATGACAAATTGACAACGTAATTACAGTCAGATTAATGACTAATTATGTCTTATATCATCTTCTGTCATGTTATACATTTAGCTTTTATCATATTTATATTACAATAATTAATTATTTAATTGACTTTACAACGACGACCCACCTCTTAATAATATTGGGTAAGAAAAATTAATTAGTAGTCTTAAATTATGTCCAAATTGTCTAATTGAACTCTTAGTAAGAGACAAATATTGACTTACATTATACATGTTCTAGAATCTACAGCTTTGACCATGTTCGGCTACTTGAATGGTCAAAGTCTTTCAGATGAAAAAAGAATCAGGACATGGTCAAATAGTTATTTTTCCACGACCAACAAGTTGTTTACAAATGGGCCAACGATACCTAATGTTTTTATGCGCTCTGTTTGTTTTATGTACGGCCCAACGGGCTGGCCTGCTTTGTGGCTCTAATGCGAGAATCAGAAATGGTGGGACCCCGCCAATATTAGGCCCAATAAAAGTGACACTAGGATGAAAGTCGTTAAGTTGTTATAGACTTGAAAGGCTGTATAGCCATGCTTTTCGTCACTCACAAATCTCCGATTTCGAAGCTCTCGTTCAGATTCAACACTCGTTCCAGGTATTTTTCTCCTCTCTAATCTAGAAATTCATAGCCTATGCTGCTGACCTCTTGGAAGCCGGAGGTGGAAGAGGAGATTTGAATTTTCATAATGTCATAGACGAGTTTCAGTTTGAGTTTTCTTCTTTTTCCTTTGATTCTGTAGTAATAGAGCGAGAGATGGGCTTGAATTTGTAGCTGGAAGATTAACTACTCGGTAAAAGAGAAGAGAAATAGAATTTGTAGCTGGAAGATTAACTACTCGGTAAAAGAGAAGAGAAATAGAAGAAGCTGGATCATCGTTTTTGGAACTGTAAATTAGCTCTCGGATTAGGAATGATTTAAGGAAATGGAGACCGTAAGTGATCTCTGCTGATAAACTGAGAGATAGGTCGTATTGATAGGTCTAGTAGGTTAGGTAGCAGTCTGAAACTCCGTTTTTGGTTGGATTTTGGTGTAGTTGATTGATTTAGACTTTAGTTCAAACTCTGGCTGAAATTTGAGCGATAGGTTCCTACTCTGGCTGTTAGGACCCAGGAGTTGGCGCAGCTGCTAATAATCTTAGTGTTGGCTTCCTATAGATCAGATTTCAGCGTGAAACCCAATTATTTTCTGTGCTTGATTGACTTAGCGGAAATCATTTTACTTTATGGAATCATGTTTCAGGATAAGGTACAGTCCAAGGTGTGCATGTAGAGAAATGACTCGAAGGCGTGCTGATTTTAGGTTACACAATATATCGGGGTAATTTGCACCTGTATAAAATTTGTTATTTTTGAGGAAATTACAGTTCAATTAATATTCCTTTTGTTTTGTTCTCCCGTTTCTGAATTTTGCTAGTTACAAAACTGATTTGCTGACAATCCAAGCCAATGATCCATCTTTGCATGTAATATTCATACCTGGAAATCCTGGTGAGTATTTCGTTGTTATTATTCTTAATTAGTTTTCAGTTTGTGTCTATGTGCGTCGTATTTTATTGATTGAATTGCGAGAATGAAAAACTTTAGGTGTTGGTTAACAGGTATTATAAGCTTTTACGCTGATTTTTTGGAATCACTACATGAGTCACTTGGAGGACATGTATCTGTAACAGGCAAGATATGTCATTCTGGTTCTCCATGTCTTTATCCTTTCTTCAAAATTTCTTAACCTTTCTCTGTTTAGCTATGATCTTACTAATTTGTGTGCTTTTATCTATATCTGTTGTCTTCTGCCTTTTCTTGCTCATTGTCAGCTATCGGGCACATATCTCATACGAGTAAGGTACTTGCAGGATTTATATAAGGTTATGAAGTGACAGTTTAATTCTTAGCTATGTGCTGTGTTTATAATTCATACAGTCTAGCAAGCTCAGCCGCACAGGCCTAAAGGAAGCAGAGTATAGGTTGTTTAGTCTTAGACTATTGATTTTTTTTTTAAACGTAATATAGCTTAGAGACTATGGATTTTCCTAGGATGGCATCTGATACAATGTAATTTGTTTATTTTATTATATTTGTCAGTAATTGGTATTTTGTGGTTCTTCTTATGGTTTTTCTCTTCTTTTAGAACTGGGAGAATGGAAGACTGTTTTCACTACAAGAACAAATTGACCATAAGGTAATCTGATGTTTCTTATATCAATATTTGAATTGCAGGAAGTGATCTGTAATTATGTGAAAAGACATCCACTAGTCAGTTCCATTTTTGCTTATTTTCAGGCTAACTCCTTTATATCTTTATTTGCAGATGGATTTCATTAGACAAGAACTACGAAATAGTGAAACCCCTTTAGTACTGGTTAGAACATTCTGTTTATCATTTATATTATGTTATCAATGATAACTTGTACTTTTGCTACTTTAGATAAGTGGTAGGATATACAACAGCTACCTTGAAGTTCTCAGTTAGTTCTCTTGATAGGTTGGGCACTCTATTGGTTCATATATAGCCATTGAACTGTTTCGGAGGTTTCAAGAGAAGGTACGGACTGAGACATTTTTGGTCTTATTAGGCGAACTCTTTATTTTTCCACCTTTGGATGGAATTTTTAATTATGAAGTTGTGGGTTATGTAGGTTGTGTATTGCGTGGGATTGTATCCGTTTTTGACATTAAACAGACAGTCACGGAAACAATCAATTATTGGAAAAATTGCTGCGTAAGGCTCTTTTAGCTTTAGTTGCATCACTTCCTGCTTCTATTAATCTAAAATTGGTAGCCTTGGATGGGATTTCATATTTTGATATATTCTCCTTGTTGTCTTTGACACGTGTCTTACTAGGCAACTGATAATATATTGGATACTTTGAACTGGCACTTCCGTGAGGATAATCATTAGTAATAGTTGGACTGATAAATATAGTTGACAATTCTTTAGTGTCAATGGCGTAAATTAGATTTTTTGAATACCTTTCTTCTTCTTCTTCTCCCGATGTCAAAGTTAATGGCGTAAATTTTCTGAGTAGCAGGTCCTCAAATTTGTCCGCTGTCATTAGTTTTCTTGTGGCACTTTTGGGTCTATTACCAAGCTGGGCTTCAAGGTTAATTGTGAGAAAATCACTTGGGAAGTCATGGTCAGTTACTGCTACTGAGGCTTGTTGCTCTCATTTGGTAAAGGTGAATTTGTAGCCTTTTCTAATGGATGAGTATACCTCTTTGCATCTTTGCATCTTGGCTTGCAGATGTACTTTGACTTCCTCGTAATCAGTCAAATTTTATTTATATGAGGCATACGCAACTAAGTTTCTTTTTCATATTTACAGTACCATACAGTACGAAATGTGTTATTCCTGGCAATGACAGAGTTCAAAAAGGTAGAGAAATCTTGCTCTCTTACATGGTAACTTTTTCCTTCTCCATTGTTCCTATTTTTGTCAAACCGATGCGAATATAAGCTTTCTCACATGTATACAATTCTCATTCATTGAAAAATAATAGATTTACATATTGCATTGCATTGGCGGTTCTGTTAGCTTACAGAATCGCCTGATTGGGCCTTTATGAGAAGAGAAAGTGGAAAATTTGCATTTTTATATGGCCTTGATGACCACTGGGGTCCACTGCAAATGTTTGAAGAGGTAAGATGCGAATAGTAATTTTATTTCCTTATCATTCCTTTTCTTTGGCGGGTTGGATCTATCTTTCGCTCTCTTTTCATCTCTCAGATTTCCGAGCGGGTCCCAGATATCACCATATCAATTGAAAGAGAAGGTTTTGATCATGCCTTTAGCTGCACTGTTGATGGCTCGATATGGGTAGCTCAACACGTAGCAAATTTAATCAAGAATAAGGTACTAGGTTCCGGCAATTTACTTCTATCCTTCAGACCTTCACTATTGCTTTATTATTGTTAAAAGGAGGATTAATTAGAAAATATTTTCATCTCGTTTTACTAGAATGAGTACAGTTAATATATACAAAGCAAAGCTAAAAAGGAAAACAAAAACTATTATTAGAAATATGCTAATCCGATGCTATACATAATAAGGAAATAAATGGAAACAAATGATGGATGGTTTTGTGGAGTGATGAGGGGATGTCTGTTAATAGAACCCCTCTAGTTGAAGCATGAAGGTTGGTAATGCCCAACTTAGCGGATAGTTGATGAAAAAGATTATGACCAAGAGCTTTGATGAAGATGCCGGCAAGCTGATGAGTGAAGGGGACACGAGATGTGGTGATAAAGCCAGACCGAAGTTTTTCACAAACAAGATGACAATCAATTTCAATATGCTTAGTGTGTTCGTGGAAGACCGCATTGTGAGCAATGTGAAGAGCAGATTTGTTGTTGCAAAGTAGAGCCGTAGGTGCGTAATGCGGAAGTCCGAGATCGAGGAGAAGTTGTTTGAGCCAAACGAGTTCGCATGTAATAACAACATCCATTGTGCGATATTCAACTTCAGCAGAAGAATATGCAATGGTAGTTTGTTTCTTGGTCCGCCAAGAGATGGGCTGGAACCAAGCATGATGAAGAAACCATAAGTCAAGAGATGGGCTGGAACCAAGTGTAGGTAGTGATGTGGAAATCAAAAGAGGAAGGAAAGTAAATGCCTTGTCCAGGTGTGCCTCTGATGTAGCGAAGAACACATAGCAACAAAGAGGTGAGGAGTGCGAGGTGCACGCATGAATTGACTAAGGATGTTGATGGAGAAAACGATGTCTGGACGGGTGATGGTGAGGTAAATGAGGTGACCAACAAGATGTCGATAGAGACTGGGACTTGGGAGTAAATCGCCATCAGTGTGGTTGAGGTTCAAGTTTTGTTCCATAAGAGAAGAGACCAGGTGAGTACCAAGATGACTGTTGTCGGTAAGGATGTTGAGAGCATACTTTCGTTGTGAAAGAAAGATGTTGAAGGGAGAGTGAGCGACTTCAAGGTCAAGAAAATACTTGAGAGGACCTAAGTCTTTGGTTTTGAAGTAACAAGCTAAGTGTGTCTTGAAGTGTTCAACATCGAAAAGAGAAGTACCTGCAACTAAGATGTCGTCAACATAAACAAGCACAACAGTGAATGATGATTTTGTGGTGAGAGTGAAGAGTGAATGATCCATGTGAGACTGAATAAAACCTGTAATAAGAAGAACAGATGTTAATTTAAAAAACCAATTTTTGGTAGATTGTTTGAGGCTATGAAGGGATTTGCGGGGACGGCAAACACGAGTATCTCTTTTGGTAGAATAACCAGGGGGTAGGAGCATATAAACTTCCTCATCTATATCACCATGAAGGAAGACATTATAGACATCCAATTGATGGATGATCCAATTGCGGGCATAAATAGGAGCCACACAATGGACTGTCACCATCTTAGCAACCGGAGCAAAAGTTTCCTGATAGTCAGACCTTCAACCTAATTATATCCTTTTGCAACTAAGAAAGCCTTATAATGTTCAAGGAAACCATCGACTCGAAGTTTTGTTTTGAAGACCCATTTGCAGCAAATGGGGTTTTTTTTTTCCCAATGGGAAGACTTTCTAGTGTCCAAGTAGAATTGTTCTCTAAAGTAGCGAGTTCAACTTTCATAACATCTCGCCAGTGGGAATGATGAGCGGCTTCTATGTAGCAAGAGAACTCGAAAATAGCATTAAGAGCATGTAAGAAGGATGAGTGAGTGAAAGAAAAATGAGAATAAGTGAGAAAAGAAGACAAAGGATAAGGCGTACCTAAGACAAATTGAGTGGTAGAGGACGTAGCGGAGTTGTTGTCTAATGTAGGGCAATCATACGCAGAAAGGTAAGAAGGAGGATGAAAGGGACGACGAGGATGAGGTGGATTTGGTGGTGGAGGTAATGGGGTGGTGGGGTTAGAATTGTCGAGTGAAGGTTCAAAGTGTATAAGAGCTTAAATCGGTTCGGGGACAGGAAGCAGAAAGCCTGGTGTAGGAGAAGTAGAAATATTTGAGAAAGGGAATTGAGATTAAAAAAAAGTAACATCACGAGAGTAAAAAATTGAGTTGGATTTGAGGTTGTAAAGTTTGTAAGCTTCTCGATTGCTTGGATATCCAAGGAAAATGCATTGAGAAGACTGAGCATAAAATTTGTTACGATAAACGCATAGAGTTTGAGCATAACAAAGACAACAAAAAATACGAAGATGGGAGTAGGAGGGAGTTTTGTTGAAAAGAAGTTGAAATGGAGATTTATTATCGAGAGTAAGAGAAGGAGTGCGATTAATAAGACACGTAGCAGTCAAGATGCATTTATCCTAAAAAAATGAGCAGTAAGTTGGCTTGAAAATGAAGACACCGAGCTACATTAAGAAAATGTCAACGTTTGCATTCGGCTACCATATTTTGATGGGGAGTCTCAACACAAGTATGTTCATGTAAAATTTCATTTTCAGAGAAAAATGTTTGGAGTTGATGGGAAAAGAATTCTTGGCCATGATCAATTCTAATGTATTTTATGGAGGAATTGAATTGAAGCTTAGGTTTTAGGAATGAGATTTTGCTCTGATATCATATTAAAAAGATAATTAATCAGAAAATATTTTCATATATTTTACTACAATGTGTACAGTTAATGTAATATAAAGGAAAGCTAAAAAGGAAAACAAAAATTATTGCTAGAAATATGCTAATCCGATGTACTTAATAAGGAAATAAATAGAAATAAATGAAATATTATTTTGTGGAGTGACGAGGGGATGCCTGTTAACAATTATCATTCCAAAAATATATATTGATCACGAGTACCTTCAAATCAGATCAAAGAAGCCCTGAAGTTGATCCTAATTGTCTTTTGCAGGTAACTTAATGACAAAATGATGCATTATACTTTATGCAAAGAGATATCTGTTTATCATTTTTGGATTCGCCTTTACTGGTAAGCATAATTTTTCTTATATACAGAATTGTGTGTCACGAGTTGAAGGTAATTTGAATTCACAAACATAGGCTATTAGGTTATTTTTTATGGGCCATAGACAATAATTATTGTCTTAGTAATTAAATATGTTATAAATATTACATTTAAGATCGAGCTGAATATAACCAAATTTCCAGAAGATCACAAGCTGACTAGTGGCCAGATTATGTCTGTCCAGCTCGTACTGTCCCGTGATTCTTGATCTCTTAATCAGGCAAAGTATTTGACAATTTCCTCATATTATATTATTATATTATTCTCTTAAATTATCGTCTGCGAATAAACTAACGTCATGGAATTTTTTGTTTTATTCGATCTAATTTTATTTCACTTCTTTCACATAATTGTGATTAGCTATGATTTGTCTATTTAGAGCATGTTTGACCGACTGGAACATACGGATTAGCCACCATCCTCATTCCTCAACTCACATGCAGAATTCTATATATATATATATAGCAAGATGATCCTCACCAGATTCATAAGCCAAAGTTTTAACTTCACTACACCTTAATCTCCACGACAATGTCGAGTACCAAAAAGAAGCTCCAAGTCATGAGCATGGTATCAGTTAACATTGGCTGCATGATCAGCTGCAGAAAGCCAAAAATTCCTCGGAAATTCCGTTCCATAACAAAACCCAAAGATCAGTCTTCCTCCTCGTCTTCATTATCATCATCATCTTCTTCTTCTTCTAGAGAAAGGCCGAGGGCAATCCATGGAGGGTCTGGCAAACTAGGGAGCGTGGCAATAGAGATAGAGTCAGAAGATCCCTACTTGGATTTTCTTGATTCAATGGCAGGAATGATATTGGAAAATGAGATTTACTCCAAACACGATCTTCTTCACCTTCTACACATTTTCTTGGAGCTGAATTCACCTTCTATCCATTCTCTTATTCTTAAAGCTTTTGCTGACATTTGGAACTCTCTCTTCTCTGTCGCCACTTGCAAATCAGTGCAGTTTTAACTTTTATGTCTTCTTCAAGTTATTATTTTGTGTTCTAATCACTCTCTTCTCTGTAACCATGCTTTCTCTTAAACCTTTTGTTTTGCACATTTCAACTAAATGGGCCTCAAAATCACAGTCATTAAGAACTGTTCATAAGAACATATGTACTAGTTTGAGTTCTGCCCTAGATCTCAGTTTCATTGGGCTTATGTCGGTGTCTTTTAGGCCCGATCTTTGTCCTTGTTTCTTTCCTTGTTTTGTTTGTTTTGGCAGGGCCGTTTTGGGCTTTGCTTTTGTGTTGTTGTTTCTGGTTGCTCCTGGGCTTGGGGCTTCTTTCCTGTTGCCCGTTTTTATACGCATCACTTTCTCCCCAAAAAAAAAAAAAAATTAAAGAAAACACCTCTTTTAACACGAATCTCCTCATGATCATTATTATAGTGATCGTCGATGTGATGAGAAAGGAGAAAGAAGCTGGATCACTACTATGCATGGATTACTACCAGAAGCAGAAGAAGTATTGCACAGAGATAAAAATGGAAGAATCATGAGAATTACAGGAACAAGTAGGACAAGAAGAAGAAGTAGAAGCAAGTGAATAGTGATGAGCAACCAAAAAATCCACAAAAGCTTGGATAATACACTCATGGTTACTTTTTCCATTTGTCTTCAAATACCAACACAAAAGCTCTTCAAGCCCTTTCCAATCCTTCAACCCATGAGCCTCCACCATCTCCTTCATCGACTTGCGAAAATCCAAGTAGGGTTCTTCAGAATCCACTGACAGAACCACACTTTCTTTGAATGGGTGAGTAGTAATTATCCCCGCCATATCCTCTCTTTCTTCCTTGGACTTTCTGTCTTGCTGCTGGACATTATGGTCAACCCATTCGGATAGCATCAAATCAGGCGAGACATGAACAGACCGAGCCACCGATGAACTTGCTTGTTCTAGAGGCTCGGAAAACAACATTTCTGACCTCACCCCTTGAATCATTGAGCTGTCTGTCGGGTCCCCTCCACCGCCACAACTACCACCCATGGTGATGGACAAGGTGGTAGGTCCTTCATTGAAACATTGTGGTTCTGGGTCCAAGAAAGCGGAGTTGATGATTCTGAAGATGTCAGGATCACAATGACTGTTGTCGATGGATCGTAATGAGAGAGTTTTCGTTTGGCTATAGCAAGAAAGCCGCCAAGACAGATGACATGATGGCTTTTTTGTGGGTAGTGCGCTAAATTTTCTGATCTTGAAGAAAAATGGGAGCTTCAATATTTTCTTCCGCATGACCTTAGCGTATGTTTTTTGGGTGAAATGAGGTTATGGATCTTGGAAAGTTTTTCAAGTTCTTTTAATGTGAGAGCATAAGGGGTTAGTGGGGAGAAACATGTTCACGAAAAGGTCAGAAAAAGAAACTATAAGACCATACATTTTAAAACCCAAAAGAAAAAAAAAGTCTACTTGTATAGAGAAAAAACATTATCTTCCACTTGAGGCTAACTGGATTTGAAGGTGCGTGAGCTGGTAAACTCTCAGTTCTTGAAGGAAATGAATGAGACAACAACAAATCGTAAAACGTGACCACAACTCCCTAAAATATAAGCATTTAACATTAAAGGGGAGAGAGAGAGGGTGAGAGAGAGAGATGGGGGTGGGAGGAGACCTCATAATTGTTCGAGAAGATGATAAAGAAATGCATTGATTGTAAAGAAAGTCTTTTTTTTTTTGGGGGGAGGGGGGGGGGGGTTCAAAATAAGTGAGAACCCACTACTGCTAACGTATGAAGAATCGTTAGATGACAAGCATATGACATTGTTCATTGCAATTTTTAAGTAGTTTTCCATGCTGCTCTTACTTTTTCTCAAGTCTACTACTCATTATAAGAGAATACAATAAGCTCATTTAGAATGGAAAATGTGCATTTCACAACATGTAGAATAATGTCACAAATCCTTTGCAAATCAATGTACAATTCAATGTACAATAACCTAATACCTATTTCTGAAGGTTTGTTTCTGCTGAAGAAGGCGGTTTGGGTTTATGATAGAAGCAGCATATAAGCGTTTTATACACCATTACACCCTGTTTGAGTGCAATAGTGGGACCCTTTTACAAGTTCGTTTTCTGGCTGGCTCACTCAAGTGGAACCGAGTGCAATCTTACCCCATTACATATACAGACTAGGTGAACTGGGTTGTTGTCAATCATTTCACATCTTTTTTTCCCACTTATCCTAATATCTACAATAAATGGATAGAATGAGCCTTCAAGCTAACAACAATCCATAAAGCATACAGCATCAAATCAATGCACCCCTCCCTCACAAATAATAAAACTAGGACTAATGTTTTAGAATTCTTATTCAACAGCCCATACAACAAGCTACTGTTGTCTAGGGCATCAACCATCAATCACACCAACAATTCATCACGTTATCGGTCAATAAATTAGAGTGATGAATCAGAATGGTTTGTTGCCAATATGCCGAAGACAAGCATGTGCTAAGTTGTGCTAACTAATTACCAGAGAGGGAGGAAAGAGCACAATATCATACTTGAAAACAATAATAAAAGCCTAAAATGGATATACTGATATTGATGTTATCTAAACGTCTGAGAAAAAAAATTCCTAGAAAGAAAATCTAAGGAACTTACTAATTCATTAACACTATCAAGAAAGTTGTAACTCTAAGCCATGCAAAACACCAGCATATTTATCAATCTCCCTGTTTTTGAAGAAAACCTCGCGAATCTTGAGGAAGACATGCAAAGTCAGGAGGCAATCTGAACCGGCCGTATGGCTCTTCCCAACTTTCCGGCCTACATTTAAAGTGCCGGCAACCCGGTCGAGACCTCCATACAAATTTGGACAGAATTTTGTCAGATGCTTCACATCGTAAACACTATCACCGAAAAACACCTTCACATACGTTAAGAAATCCTCCAACTCGTCCGGCAAAACTCGCTGAGTCAAGATCTTTACCAGGTAACCGAAATCGTAAGTGCTGTGAAACGCCACCCAACTCACCCATTCATTGCACACGAGTCCAGAAGACATCAGCAAATCAGCAAAACGACTCGACTCAATCCCCATTTCTCGATTCCGCTCGAAATCCATCCCTTGTTTCCTTAGCAGCTCGATGGAAGCATGCGCGTGCGCATCACGTGACATATCGAAGTCGTTAAAATTGAATTCCCAAATGTAAAGATTGTCCGAGCCAAGATCCGGAAGATTTCCCCCAGCATCAGCCAGAGTAATTCCAATCTGGATCAGATTCAGTCGATCGACGTTAGCTTTAAGTAAAAGATAGTTAGATTTAGATGGAAACTTTCGCAATTTCGGATCTACTGAGTCGATTCGGTGCACAACTCCTGGAAACTCAGTATCCATAGAAACCAGCGGGTAAGCGTCAATAAGTGATCGTATCAACACGAACTCTGAATCGACGTTGTCGGCCCAAACGGATCGGATCACGACTTTCCGAACCGGCGCCCATGGCTGGGCATCTGAGTTGAGCATGGATTTTAGGATTTCGGATGGCGCAGACTTTTCTGAACAAGAATATCATAAACGGAAAGCTTTTAAGCTGAAGCAATAGTGAGACGGATTAGAAGATGGCGTTAATGATTGGGGAGAGGAGATTTGGAAAGCGGAAGGATTAGGGTTTCGGAGGAAGATGATGATGACTAATAAATCGAGAAAGGTATAATCGTGGGGACGAGGGAGAGCGGAACGGCGAAGTCGTGGTAAACCAAAATTTAAAGCGTCCGTCACTCTTTTAAAGCGAATCCGACGTCGTTTCTATACAACCACAGCCAAATCAATCCCCCTTCCCATTAAATCGCCGTTTTTTTTTCCCCTAAATAAAATTTTGATTATAATCTATTTTAAAATTAATTAAGCTTCAGATAAATAAACTATTTATGCTAATCAGATCCAGTTACGCCTATTACCGATTATTGTTATTTTTTATATAATAATAATATAATACTGAAAATAAAAAGAAAAAAGAGAGGGAGAGAGAGATTAACATAGAATGGTAAATATGACTCGGAATATTTGACACAATATTATACCTGACAAAAAACAGCATCACATGTAAATGGCAGTTTTAACATAGAATTTAGATAGAAATCAATAAGAAGAGAGGATCTTTAACATAGAATTTCTGAGCTGTAAGCAATATTCCTGAATGTTCGTCCAGTTTCCAACAGAACGGTACAAACTATCCTATTGCACCATTTTTCAAATACTAGAAGTAAGTGCCTTCAGGAGGCTGGACCAGCTTCCTGTTATGTGCTGCCGCCATCTCCTTCTTCAATTGGGTCAATATGTCCTCCATCGTATAGTCTCTCTGCCAGTTTGCAAGAACTCCAAATTTCTTCGGGTCCACCTGTGAAAAGTAAATATTGTGACATAATCATTGACAGATTAACACACTACAGCGGGGTATTAGATCATAAGAATATCTTCTGTCAAAAAGTACGAAAGGAAATTACAGCTTACCACTCCAGTTTCGTGGTTAACGCATGTCATGTTCACCCGGGAATGGAAACGAACACTTGGTGGCTTCTCAGGGTAGTCTTTATCACAAAACAGCTTCAATTGATAAATTCTACCTTCATGTACAGTCTGCAAGGGCGGGAAAAAATATCTTCAACGATAAATTTAAGTAATTGA
This sequence comes from Coriaria nepalensis, assembly GCA_027186245.1. Classification (NCBI taxonomy): domain Eukaryota; kingdom Viridiplantae; phylum Streptophyta; class Magnoliopsida; order Cucurbitales; family Coriariaceae; genus Coriaria; species Coriaria nepalensis. Next base: position 860,431 of record CP114483.1, read on the forward strand.
CCAGCAAAAGCTTGATTAGGGGGTCCTGCAGGGTTGGGAGAAAGAAAACTTTACATTGTGCGGACCAATGATAGTGCCTGTCCAAGAGCGCATGTAAATGTCATCTCCATCATCCATTCCATAGCTCACAGTGCCATCTCCAATTCCCTTTTCTCCACGTTCAAGTTCCTCGAGCAATCTGAAATTCCGAGGAACTGCAAAGAAAGCTACATGCTTGAAAAGTCCCAATATGGTGACAAAGAGGAGACAGGATTCATAAAAAAATGTATCAACACAGCTATATTCCAAATGGTATATCATAATATGTGCTAGAATCGCAAAATCCAGTTGCAGGTCAATCACACAAATTAGTCGTGAAAAGTATGAATTTTATAAGATAAGGTTAGTAACTCTCAACTTCTTCACCAAAAGGTTTACTCTATTAATAAATCTGATTTAGCACCAGCTATCTTACCTTGAAAATCACACAGCTAGTTTACAGTCGTTGACAAGTACATGACATCTAAAACTGATGATGAGAGAAAACCAGTAGCTCAGGCCCATAAGGTATTAGACTATTAGTTGATCTTTTATTGAAGTACTCTGCAGCTTGAAGGACGAGAAGAAAACATTGCTCTAATCATAAAATTCAATACTAAACGCGTTATTTGAAAATTTAGGAGCTACCGGCTCCTTATTTATTTTCCTTTCATATAACAGAAACAACTCATTCTCGTACAGTTTGGATGTTTCTCTCTAATGGCAACAAATCACTCCTGCAGAATTTACAAATTTTGCAGACTAACACCAGTACATGAACTGTCATAGAGGCATAGAAATAGAGAATGATCAGAATGTCAAGAGAAAGATAGATTGAAAAACCCTAATTTAAATAACCGTACGAAGTGTATGAATGCACAGACCAGAGATGAAATTGAAACATGAACAAAGAACCAGATCAAATTGAGCAGATTACGGAAACGATTATAATAACTATTGAAGAAGTTGAAGAGAGAGACAGAGAGCTACGATCAAAGAGAAATTACTAATTAGGAGATTAGAGAGATACTCACCTACCACGCTCGATCCTCCGGAGCCAAGCGTCATGGATCAGCTGTCAGATCTCTGCAATCGGCCTGAAGGAATCTGATCGAGGAGTGGAGAAGATGATTAGAGGAGGGAGATGAGAATCTTAACAAAGGTGAAGAAGAAAAAGGTGGAGGAGAATAAAGTGGTACGTTTCTTAGGAGTCGATGGGTAATAATGAGAGGAGAGGGCTAAAAATGTTTGGATTTATTGGAATAATAATAAAGTGGAGGCTACTTCTATTTTTCAATATATATATATATCTTCTCTCTAGAATTTAATAAAGGAAGAGAAAACGAACTGCAAAAGAGAAAATGGAGAGAAAATGAAGAATAATCCGTCCGATACCGATCTAATGGGCTTCTTTTTCATCGTGACCCTGATCCATGGAGTTTCGAATATTGGGTTGAGATTCAGTGAGGGAAAATTTTTAAGATGGATCTGGACTATTTAAAAATTGTGACGTAGGCCCAATAGATATCCAGATATATATGGTACTGTAGTGGGCTCATCATGCAACTATGGTACTATTAAAAGGCAGCAGCACAATATGTGGGCCAATCACGATCCAATGGGCCCAAATTAAAGTGCCCAACCGCTCAACCACTTTACATACTACATTGTTTAGCTTAAACTAATTCTATAGAAAAGAGACACAACCATATCTAAAGCTTTGATATATACTTGAAAGAGAACATGAGATCCACAAACCAAACAACACAAGACACACACACCATATATATATTATTATAAGTTGATCAATAATTTAACATCGCTCAGGGTTTTTCATAAGTCACAACCCGTCTTCAATGAAGGATTAGTAATACTAAAGCCTCCATCAAGCATAAGGTTCATCCCACTCACAAACTTTCACTCATCGCTCGCCAAATATAATGCTGCCTCCGCCGCATCTTCCGCCTCCAACACGACCTCCTTCATGATAGCAGCCGGGCTAATCAACCCTTCAATCATCCTCTTATCTGTATCCCCATTGTTGACCTAAATAACGGTGTTGCAACCGCAAACGGCGAAATGCAGTTCACTCTGATCCCATGTTTCCCCAACTCCACACATAAATTCGTAACCATGCCAACAAGAGCACTCTTTGAAGCACTATAAGCATGAGGTATATCACCAAAAGTCACGGAAGCAAGACTCAAAGTAAACAAAACGCAACCTTTCTTCACCGGAATCATAACCTTAGCAGCATGTTTGGCTTCGAGGAAAACACCATTCACGTTAACATCAACAACCCGTTTGAAATCTTCAAGATCGGAGTCAACAATCGTGTCCACTAATTTTCCGAAAATGCCTGCATTGTTGTACATGATGTCAACAATCGACCGCATTTTGTACATCGGCTTCTACTGAGACATCGCAATGGACATTAGAAGATGTTGTTTTGGTACTCATTGTTTAGGTCGTTTCAGAGAGAAAGTCTGAGGTTGTCCTGGATATCTGCGACCATGACTTTAGCACCATGTTTGGCAAACAGTCTTACAATGGCTTCACAAATTCCGCTGGCTCCACCAGTAATCAATGCCACTTTATCCTCTAATCTGAAGGGAGTGATAATCAAAAGGAAATACAAATGAATTGGTCTACTAATGTACATGATAAATTGATAATAATCAAAAATCATGCAATGATGTATAACACCTAGTCCAATTCTAAGGAAATGTGGGATTAAGATAGAATCGTGTACCTTTTGGTGATAGGAGAAGTCGAAATCGTACCACTCATCTTGCAGAGAACAAGGAAAGAGGTAAGATAGTAATCACAACAAGCCAGCAAGCTTGCTAATTATCTGGAGATTTTGTTCTATTTCTGTGAACTTGTCCCAAAACTTTTGCTGATTGCTTCCTTAATTATAAGGTAGAAACCCAACTACTTTATATATTTATATTTATATATTTATATTTTTGCTCGGAAGCAAGTTTTATTGAAAATATTATATTTCATATATAGAAAGAGAATATTTAAAAATTAGTATATATTAAAAATGAGACAACTTTTTATATAATTAATTGATTTTGAGATAAAAATTTAGATTTTAATATGATCTCAGAAATAAACTCAACAAATGATTGGACTAATTATCTGTATTATTCATATAAAAATATGAGTAAAAAATAAAAAAAATACATAGATAGAAAGACTTAATTGAAAATAGTATATATAAAAGAAGAAATAACTGCTTACATAATAAATTAATTTTAAAATACAAATTTAGATTTCTATAAATTGGATGGCAACAGACAAAGACAAGTAAAAACGATTACTTATCTCTGGTGGCAAAAGCTGGCCTTTTGCACGTGTCACATGCTACCTTTGTTTTATGTGCTCATGCAATGTCTAATGATTATTTGAGTGAGAGCACTGAGACTCGGTTGACAAGCTCATTGGCAAGACCGGAGGTTGTATACAAGAAAGGAGGTTTCAAAGAGTATTGGTAAGATCGGAGGGATGAGGAATCGTTGTCATTTTTAATTAGGGAATAAAAGACTCCCCTAGAGGTCGGCAAAAAAAAATCATACACACGTAATACTAAACTAATAGGGCACAACAATCATATGATTTCATGCAAGACAAAGAGCATAAAACAAAGCACATCTTGAGATCATATAGGCTAATGCTTGTTGGTACTACTAGCTAGGGACAGAAATGGATTTCATGGCTATGGAGATTGAAGGATTAGAAGGCTATATCCTCCATCAACCACAAGATTCATTCCACTCACATACTTAGCCTCATCACTCGCCAAGTACAATGCTGCCTCCGCCACATCTTCCCCCTCCAAGACCACACCCTTCAAATTCGCAGTTGAGCAAACAAAATCTTCCGCGACGCTCTTCTCTACCGACCCCATAGCGGACCTCAACATGGGTGTAGCCACCCCGAACGGAGAAATGCAGTTCACTCTTATCCCATACTCCCCCAACTCCACACACATATTCTTTGTCATTCCCACCACAGCACATTTCGATGCAGTATAAGCATGTGCAACGTCGCCGGTATATGTCACGGTGGCGATACTTGCAGTGAATAGAATGCATCCTTTCTTTGCTGGAATCATGACCCTAGCGGCATGTTTTGCACCCAGATATGGACCGACCACATTGACATCTAAAACCCGCTTGAAGCTGTCGACATTTGAGTCGACGATTGAGGATGGTGGAATTGTGATCCCAGCATTGTTGTACATGATGTCAAGCTTTCCATATTCCGAAACGGCGAGGTCTACTGCGTGTTTTACGTCACTTTCACTCGTAACATCGCAATGGACGTATCTGACGTTGTTGTTGTTTTGGTCGGAGAACTCAATGCAGTTTAGCTCTTTGCAGAGCGATTCTCCAATGTTGTCTTGTATGTCCGCAATGATAACCTTAGCGCCGTGTTTGGCGAATAATCTTGCAGTGGATTCTCCAATTCCACTAGCTCCACCTGTAATCAATGCCACTTTTCCATCTAGCCTATAAAAGATCAGAGAGTTAAATTAATTGATTTAATGATTATGTGGTGAAAGAAAGACCTTGACCCAACAAATAATCTACAACAAATCTTGGAAACTTTTAACTATTAGAAAAAATGACCCAAAAGATATAAATATTTATAATCCTTTCCCTTGATTAGAGAAAGTGTAGAAGAGTGTACGTTTACCTTCTGGTGATAGGATTACAAGTGGTAGTCATCTTGCAGAGAAAAGAGGTGGAGAAAAATCAGTACAACGCCCTAAGATGGATTTTGGGTTATGATAGTGAACTAACTGTGTTTTGTTGTCTTCATTAATTGATTGCTCCCTTGATTATAGCGTCAAAAGTCAACTTCTTCCAATAAAAAGACAAAATGGCGACTAAACTTATGTCACCTGATCAAGGCCGTTTGGCATGTTATCTATAATTTTGATGGGGAAACCAATTTTCGACATTAAAAAATACTAATAATTTAATTAATGATGAAAGAGCTTATGAGCGAAACCGACCTGGTTTAGATGCATTGGACTGAGTTGGTAGCCGGTAGGTGTATAATTGCGTTAGAAGTCTTGGGATAAAATAATTGAGCCATATATTATAATTGAAAAACATAAACAGTAGTAAACAACATCTTATACTTGAAAGGTAACAAATTTTTATTAGCAATAAAGTGAGATCATGAGATCTACAAACCGAACTACAAATGACATACACACCGTACATATATTATTATAAATAGATCAAAATTTAACATCACTCAAGTAGGTTTTTCATTAGTCACAATCGTCTTCAATGAAGGATTAGTAAGACTAAAGCCTCCATCAAGCAAAAGGTTCATCCCACTCACGTACTTTGACTCATCGCTCGCCAAATTTAATGCTGCCTCCGCCACATCTTCCACCTCCAACACGACCTCCTTCAAGCTAGCAGCCGAGCTAATCAACCCTTCAATCGTCCTTTTATCCGACATCCCCATCGTTGACCTATATAACGGCGTTGCAACCGCAAACGGCGAAATGCAATTCACTCATGAATGCACAGACCAGAGATGAAATTGAAACATGAACAAAGAACCAGATCAAATTGAGCAGATTACGGAAACGATTATAATAATTATTGAAGAAATTGGAGAGAGAGACAGAGACAGTGAGCTACGATCAAAGAGAAATTACTAATTAGGAGATTAGAGATATACTCACATACCACGCTCGATCCTCCGGAGCCAAGCGTCATGGATGAGCTGGCAGATCTCTGTAATCGGTCTGAAGGAATCTGATCGAGGAGTGGAGAAGATGATTAGAGGAGGGAGATGAGAATCTTAGCGAAGTCATCTCAGCGAAGGGGAAGAAGAAAAAGGTGGAGGAGAATAAAGTGGAACGTCTCTTTGGAGTCGATGGGTGATGATATATATATATTTTTTTGGTTCAATTGGTTTGTAATCAATACAATAAATAATATAATTTCTAAAAAATAAGTAATATTTTTTTATTTAAAAAATTTGATACTAAGTACCAGTATTGTATAGTATTGAAAATATTAGTATCGAATCAGAATATAAATTTGTAGAGTTGATACCGGTATGGGTACCGGCTAAATGGGAACGGTACTGATACCCTTTAGTACCGGTACCAATGATACTTTTGGCCACCCTTATTAATAAAGAAACCAGTAGCAATAAGAATAATTATATTTGTCCAAAATTGAAATATAAACAAAATGTTGTCTAAACGATGGTATTACATAAGTCTTTATTAATTCAATAAAATGATAAGTATGATTATTTTATTTAAAGAAGAGGGGGTTGAGGCTCAATGGAGAAAAGATTATGTAAAACTCTTAAAGGAAGGTTCGAGGTTTAATGAAGATAAGATTATATAACTCTAGAAGAAAGGATCGAGACTTAATGAAAATGGATTATGTAAAACTCTTAAGGAAGGGCCGAGACCCAATGAAGATATGATTATGTAAAACTCTCGAAAGAAGGGTCAAAGCTCAATGAAGAGAGGATTATATAAAACTTTCGAAGGAAGGGTCAAGACTCAATGAAGAGATGATTAATTAAAGTTATGCTAAAACATCTCAAAAGAAATGTCGAGACCTAATGAAGAGGAGATGCATGTTAACTATAAGTCATGAAATGATTAATTTAATTCAATCATTATAAGATTAGTACTGTGAGCATGGCCATATCCTTACTGAGCTTCCAACTTACAGATGTTTACCATGTGTTGTAGGAAATTACAAATGTAAAGCTATAGATAAGGGATCAGGCGAATGAAGAAGATCAGTCTCGTGAGATTGTACGTATGGAACACAACTTATGAAATGATATAACTGAAGAATATTCTAGAAAACTTATCTTTATATACAAATATATATATATATTAGGAAAAAGAATGAAGTTTGTTTAAAAAAATTTTGGGATTAATTCTCTATGATAAAGACTTCCGCAAATTAATAAGGAATGAGGTAAAAGAGTAATCACAACAAGCTAACAAGCTAACAGGCTAACAAGCTAGCTAATTGTTTGGAGATTTTGTGCTATTTTTGTGAACTTGTCTCAAAACTCGTGTTGATTTATTCTTAAGGAGAAAGTTAATTATTTAAACTTTTATTTTACTAAATTTAAATTTTTATAATTTTTAAAATTAAATTTAAGTAATTCTAAATTTTATAAATTTAATTTAGATCTTTAATTTAATTTTATTAAAAACTTGACCATTTTAACAGTCCTATTAAATTTTTAATCAACTCAACTTATTTTATGCTAAAATTCGACACACCTAATCTTAATTTTATTTTATTTTATTTTTTTCTTTAATCATAAAAGGAAAAAATATATATAATAAAACAACTATTTTTTTTCCTAAATAAAACAAGAACTATACACGTAAACTTTTGGCAAAAATATAAGTTAGGTCAGATAGAACATTCTTTGTCATATGTGCTCTTGCAGTGACAACAACGTCTACTATGATTATTGCAGAGGTTGACAAAAAAGAAAACACACACCAAACAAGTAAAAATATTAAACTAATAATATATTAAGGAACAGACAGGGCCAAGGGCTAGCCTAGCCCATCCATTAGGCAGCTAAGCCTTTGTCTAGTAGGACCCCAAGGAAAAGAAAAGGCAAGGCAAGGCAACGTCCACGGCTCTACGGCAGAGCCTCTACTCATACAAAGCAGGCACAAATCGCTATTAAAGGAAGGTGCCAACAGCGGGATCCCCCAAGAGAAAGCCTGAACTAAATTAAACTAATTTCATGGTAAGTTTATTTTTATGAATTCAGGGTAAGTTTATTTTCATAGTTTTTATTTATGAATATTATTATTGATGTTATTAACTTATTATAATTTATAATAATTTTTTTGTACTTGGGTAAGTTTATTATAGTTTATAGTATGTGTCACGTTCACTAGTAACATCACAATAGACATAAGTGATTTTTGTTGTTGTTTTGATCCGAGAACTCAATATTTAGCTCTTTGCAAGTTGTCTTGTGCATTTGCGATGATAATAACTCTAGCGATGTGTTTGGCGAATGATCTTGCAGGGGATTCTCCAATTCCACTAGCTCCACCACCTGTAATCAGAGCCACTTTTCCTTCTATCCTATAGGGGGGGTGATAAATAGATTAACAATAGAGAGTTAAATCAATTGATTTAATGATTATGTAGTGAAACAAAGATCTTGAAAACTTTTTTAACTATTTGAAGAAATAACCCACAAAATATAAATATTTATAATCCCCTCTCTTGATTAGAGAAAATGTAGAAGAGTGTACGTTTACATTTTCACGATAGGATTAGGCGCAGCAGTCATCTTGCAGATAAAAGAGACGGAGAAAAATCAGTACAATCTAAGATGGAGATTTGGGTTATGATTGTGATCTAATTGTGTTTTGTTGTCTTTGTTAATATATTGCTTTCTTATGTCACGTTCCGGATGGCGAAGAACCTTATGTCACGTAATCAGAGCATCTCTTTCTGCAGCATGTGGTGAATTATATTTATTCACCCAATAATTTCTTATAGAATTGTAACACGTTAATCCCATATCTTAAGGTACACAACTTCACCTAATGTGTTAAGTTGGTCTAAAGTAAGATTTTCACAAATAATTAGGGCAGATTTTCACTCTAATCCCATACTTCCCTAACTCTACACACATGTTCTTAGTCATTCCCACCACAGCACATTTTGATGCACTATAAGCGTGAGAAACAGTGCCATACGTCACCGATGCAACACTTGAAGTGAACAATATGCATCCTTTCATTTTCGGAATCATAACCCTAGCAGCATGTTTGGCACCTAAATATGGACTGACCAGGTTGACGTCTAGAATCCGCTTGAAGTGTTGGGTGTCGGAGTCGACAATTGCTGTTTTTTGGCATTTCAGAGACTCCAGCATTGTTGTACATGATGTCGAGCTTTCCGTACTTTGTAATGGCGAGATCTACCACGTTTTGTGTACGTCGCTTTCGCTAGTAACATCGCAATGGACATAAGTAATGTTGTTACTGTTTTGGTTCGGGAACACAATGTTTAACTCTTTGCAAAGGGAGACTCCGAGATTGTCTTGGACATCTGCGATGACAACTTTAGCGCCATGTTTGGCGAATAATCTTGCGGTGGAGGCCCCAATTCCACTTACCCCGCCTGTAATTATTGCCACTTTTCCTTCTAATCTGTAGTGGACGACAAAGAAATTATTAATAAAGGAGAGTGAAACCCATCAATTTGACTATTTATGTAAATTGATAAATGATGGGTAGTATTTAGTTAATTGATTATTTCGTTTATATACACCTAGCTCCTAACATTATATATATCAATCACACTTCTTCTTGCTGATAAATCATTGTCAGAAAATTTTGTTTCAGAAAAGACTCACGCCGGAATATAAACGTGCCGTCACCGTCGAAAGTTGATCTTTGCCGACAACTTGAGGGTGCCGGCAAAGTTCATATACCTTGTGATTTGAGTGAAATAAAGATCTTACGGTATGATCAAAATACTAAATCAGGTAATCAACATACAAATAATCTTAATTTAAACCTTAAACCACTCAAAAAATACCGAACGCCATACATCCGACCACCCTTGATTAGAGAAAGTAATAACTGTGTAGTGATAGAAGAAGTAGAAGCAGCACTCATCTTGTAGAGAAAAAAAAAGGAGAAAAATCACCACAGCCTAAGATGGAGATACAATCTTGAATTGTGTTTGTGAACTTGTTTATCTTTCCTTATTGCTTCCTTAATTGTAGGGTCAAGATCTTACAATAAAGAAACAAATCACGTACAGAGTGCCAGAATGGCATAGAAACCAGCCACCTTTCTCACGTGACCAGAGTCTATTTTTTAATCCAATCATTGGTCTAAGTTTCACAAACCAAAATTTGCTGTTAATGTATTGAAATCATTAGTCTGTAAGTAGGTGATTAAGTTGATAGTAAATTTAGATTTTAACCATATCAGTAAAACATGAACACTATTACAGTAATATAACTTGTGCCTGCGTAGCCAAAAATCACAGCCAATTTGGCTTGACTGATCAGAGTAGAGTCTTAATTGCAGTAGAGGCTATAGAAGATAGGAGGCCCATTCGAAAACGATTAATGGGATTCACATCACCACCGAAAGACACCGACACTCTTATCTCTTCACCATCTTTTAATGCCTGCACTCACTGAGGAGCTGCTGAGCTTCGTACGTGTCTCAGTCATAAACCAGCCCCGTTTGAAAAGTATGACAATTTATAGAAGAAAAGTTGGTCCACATGATCTAACTACAACGCATCTAATAATAGCTAATAATTCACGTTTGCTTGTCAATTTCAAATCCTACAACATTTGAGTCATTGTGTTGAACAGGTTTAAGTCTTGGAAGTGATAATATTTCAATATAATGTAGAAGAGAAATACAACATAATATAGGATTAGACATGGGTCATGATATTAAGTTTAAGACAAAGGCTAATACACAAAATTCCAACATGTCTAATTTCACCCTATAAACGTTCTAGAAAGAAGCTTATTAATCTAGGGAGATCATGCCAGTAAATTTTTCAACACTCTAGTGAAAGATTGATTGGTGGTGCTATAACCCCCATCAACAACAAGATTCAACCCACTAACACACTTCGATTCATTGCTTCCCAAGAACACGGCCGCTGCCGCGACATCTTCCGCCTCAGCCACCACACCTTTCAGAACTGCCGCCTCAGAAACCAACTCCTCTACCGTTCCCTTGTCCATTCCCATAGCATTTCTTAACAAAGGAGTCGCAATAGCACATGGTGAAATACAATTGACCCTAATCCCATATTGTCCCAATTCCACACACAGATTCTTCATTAGCCCTACCACAGCATGCTTTGACATTGTGTAAGCATGTGGCGATTCACCACAAGTGACTGAAGAAACACTTGATGTGAAAAGTATCACACCCTCTTTGTTAGGAATCATAACCCTGGCAGCATGTTTGGCTCCCAAGAAAGCTCCATAGACGTTGACATCGAAAACCCTTTTGAAGTTTTCATTGTCAGAGCCTAATATGGTCGGATCAAGATTACCGGTAATTCCAGCGTTGTTGTACATGATGTCAAGCTTTCCGAATTTGGTAATGGCAGTGTCTACGAGATTTTTCACGTCAAGATTGTTCGTCACGTCGCAGTGAACATATGAGATAGTTTTCTCTGAGCCTAGCTCCTTGCAAAGTGATAGGCCGATGTTGTCTTGTACATCTGCGACAATGACTCTTGCGCCGTTTTGGACAAAGAGTCTCGTCGTGCTCTCTCCGATACCGCTTGCACCGCCGGTAATTATCGCCACTTTTCCTTCTAATCTAAAAGAGAAGTTGTAATAAGATATGTGCCATAAAAACATTATCTAACATAAAAATAATGAGACATAATTAACTTTAAAAATAAACCTTTTGGAATAAGGAGCTACTGAGGATGATGACCCATTCATCTTCGACCAGATGTAAGAATTGGAGATCACTTCTACGTATCCTTTCCCTAATTCATGCAACGGGGTCTATTTAAACAGTGAGAAGTAGAGAGTATGTAAGAAATCGACAGGCTGGTCACTCTAGCAGTTCTCACAATTAACCAATCAGAAAAATGGATACGGTGATATATGGACATTCATGATGAATTAAAGGTGACAGCGGTGTAACTTTGGCAGGAGTAGTACGTACTTGGGTTGAAAATTGCCCCAACCACTACAAAAAGTTATTAATTTTTCTGTGCAACAACGTTGCAATTACATAAGCAAGTTGTTGCCCATAACGTTTCTAGAGAAAGTTACAACTTCGAACGACAGCTATATAATTGGAGTTCGGATTAACGCAGATTAAGTCTAGAGCAAATAGATCAAGAGTAGGAAATTTGACCATCAACATCTTTCTCGATCAGAACGAACGATTGTGATTTATTTTTTTGCCACTTAATGCTAATAGTCGAATTTTCTAGATTTCCAATGAATAAATCTAAGCTATTAATCTATTTAGTCTGCCTATATCAGGAATCCAAATCTCTAATAATTGACATGTGCAATAAAAGTTTTTCTTCCTTTCTGATCTCATTATGGACCCCACAAGCTGGACCCTACATCCGAATTAACGGTAGGTGACTAAATTGAAGTTAAGTTAAATTTAAATAAAGTGGAGCTTATCACTTAAATAATTAATATAAACCGGGTATCAGAATCCCCAGAAACTTTCGTCGAGTCAAATCCGTACAAAGCAGGAATTTTTAACTCACATGCTCTTAGTAAAGAAATATGAATTACAATTTTCGGACAACAAGTAAGAAAGAAACCTAAATTTTAACTTGAAAACTCAATTCCTAAATTTCAGATCCGAATTGGTGAGATCGGAGGAGTAAATCAGTCAATCAATCATTAAGGAGTTTTCTGAGCCGGTCTTTGATATAATCCTTACGAGCTTGGGTTCGGGCTTGCTGAGGAGCGATGTTCTTCAGGGAAAGATGAGCTCCGACGGCGAAGAGCGACATGCCGGCGGCAAACAGGCACGCCGTCATCACTAGCTGCGCCCGCGTTGGTGGGTACGACCACAGCACCATTTCTTTCGTTTGGTCCAATTTGGGAATTGGGGCAGTTGAGGTGGGTTGGTGTGTTTGATGGCTAAATAAGCCCATCTGTAAATTTGGGCTCAGACGTTGGGTTTCATGTTGGGCTTTTCTTTTTTAAATAAAATTTTTGGTAAAGCTCGAGTTAGTTAAGTCTTCCTCGGCAAATGAAAACAGCTACGAAATAAACCACCACCATGCGAGCAGAGCCCGCCACATGCCACGTCATCTCCGTCGTTTCTCCTCTTTCACCGCCACCACAACTTCTATTTCCTTTTCTTCTTCTCCTTCTATCTCCACCCTTCTTAAAAGGTGCAAAACGCTTCACCACCTCAACCAACTCCACGGTCGGATCATCTACAAAGGCCTCGAACAAGACCACTGCCTCATAAGCCAATTCATTTCAATCGCCACTGCCGTCTTCAACCTCTCCTTCTCCTACTCCACCTCTGTCTTCAACCGCGTTCTCTCCCCCAACACATTTCTCTGGAACGTGCTAATCAGAACACAGTGCGATGACTCGCGATTTCTCGACACTATTATGATTTTCATCCGCATGAAGAGAGAAGAGGGCGTTCCTGATGCATATACTTACCCGTCGGTTATCAAGGCCTGTGCGAATGAGCTGAAGGTGAGGGAAGGAAGGTCTTTTCATGGAATGTCAGTGCGGTCTGGTGTTGACGGTGATTTGTTTGTGGGGACAAGCTTGATTGATATGTACGGGAAATACAAACAGATTGAGTGGGCACGCAAGGTGTTTGATGAAATGCGTGAGAGAAGTGTGGTTTCTTGGACAGCCATGGTTGTTGCTTATACTAGTGTTTGGGATTTAATAGAAGCAAAGAAGGTATTTGAGAAAATGCCTTACAGAAATGTAGCGTCATGGAACGCGATCATATCTGGCTACGTTAAATTGAGTGATTTAAGGAGTGCTCGGACGCTGTTTGATGAAATGCCCGTTAAGAATGTAGTTTCTTTCACTACTATGATCAATGGGTATGCCAAAGCAGGCGAGATGGAGTCGGCTAGAGTGTTGTTTAATCAAGCACCAGAAAAAGATAAATTTGCCTGGTCAGCATTGATTTCAGGCTATGCACAAAACGGTCAACCTAACGAGGCTATAAAAGTCTTTCTTGAGATGAATTCAAAGAATGTGAAACCTGATGAGTTTGTTCTAGTAAGCTTAATGTCAGCTTGTTCTCGGGTTGGAAACTTAGATCTGGTTGAGTGGGTTGATTCATATATAAACCAAAGCTCAATTAATATTAATAATGCCCATGTATTAGCAGCTCTTATTGACATGAATGCGAAATGTGGGAACATGGAAAGAGCAACAAATTTGTTCGAAAAAATGGAAAGACGAGACTTGATATCGTATTGTTCTATGATACAAGGGTTGTCCATTCATGGTCAGGGAACTCAAGCCGTTAATCTCTTCAAGAGGATGTTAAATGAAGGGCTGACTCCAGATGAGGTGGCATTCACTGTAATATTAACCGCTTGTAGCCATGCAGGGCTTGTAGATGATGGTTGGAATTTCTTTGAGATTATGATGAAAAGGTACTCAATAGTGCCCTCCTGTGATCATTATGCTTGTATTGTAGATCTTCTGAGTCGATCTGGGAGACTAACTATGGCTTATGAGCTAATAAAATCGATGCCTATGGAGCCTAATGCTTGTTCTTGGGGTGCATTACTTGGGGCTTGTAAGCTATATTCCAATATTGAGCTAGGAGAGATGGTAGCTAATCGGCTTCTGGAGATAGAGCCCGGAAATGCTGGAAATTATGTGCTTTTGTCTAACATTTATGCAGCCTCGGAAAGATGGTTGGATGTTTCTCTAGTGAGGAGTAGAATGAAGGAGAGAGGGGTTCGCAAAATACCTGGTTGCAGTTGGGTTTAGTTAATAATTTCTTCTTTTGTTGGGGAGGGGGAGGGGGGTATTTATACTCTTATGCAAACTCCATTTTGTGCGAAGTAGGATGTTTAATTTGCATCTAATTGAAATACAATGTTTCTTGTATAAGTAATCAATATTTTAATATCAAGCGGAAACAAGTGGAATCTCTATCCTATGTCCTTTTGATATATTTCTGTTTTCTTGATGGAAAGCAGAAATTTTTTTATCTAACTAGCGAAAGCAGGACACCTATTAGAGTCCAAATATGAAATTGCAACAGCAGCATAGAGAGCAGCTCCTATTGGAAGAACCTCCTCATCAAGAAAAAAATACGGTGAGTGCAGTTCCTTATCTGATTTCAGAGTCTCATTCTTTATCCCGACCCCAAATATTGCAATTGAAGTCTTTTGTGAGAAGAAGCTAAAATCCTCCGATCCCATTATCTGAGGAAGAAGCTGCACGTTTTGTTCTCCTAATAAGGCACTTCCCACCCTCTTTGCATGTTCAAACAATGCTTCATTATTAACTAGTACTGGCGTATCCAACATAAGTTCCACTGTTGCAAAACATTGATGCACAGTTGCTTGTGTCTCTATGAGCTGTAAGATGATTATTATTAGTAATATCTACTTTCTTGTCCTGTTGTCCTAAATAGAAATAGAAAATATGAAATTCGTAGATAATTGTTTTTTTTTTTTTTACCTCTTTTATCCTTTCTCTTAGGTGGGAGAGACCTTCTAGTGATAAGCTACGGAAAGTTCCTCCAAGTTTCACCGTCTCTGGAATTACATTTTCCGTTTGGCCTCCTTCTATGTATGCAACTGTGACCACCTACTCGATCAATCATATGGATGTTATAATAATTGGGACATGAGCTTCTATCAACTAGAAAAAGATGCGTCTGCTAAACAAATTTGAAAACTGTTTTAACTGTTTAGGAAGAAGATTATTACTCTGCCCTCAAGAGGATCACTCTCTCTTGATACAATCTGTTGAAGAGCAAGGATTATGAAAGCTGCCGCAACAACTGGGTCCCGCGTCTTATGTGGGGATGCAGCTTGTCCACCTTTACCTGTAATGGTCACTGCAAAATGCCCAGCTCCGGCACATAACGGGCCGGGCCTCGAGGCAATAGAACCGGTTCGTATTGATGGTAAAACATGGAGGGCAAAGATGCCATCCATGTCATCAAGGGCTTTATCTCGTAACATCTGATAAGCACCTCCATTCACCTCTTCAGCTGGCTGGAAAACAAGCTTCACAGTACCCTTTCATACAACATGTTCAAAACAATTCAATTCAGAAGGTAAATGTCACTTCAAATTTTGTTTGAATATATTTTATTTTTTGTAATTTAATCGATGAGAAATATTCACAACCTTGAATTTCCTTGTTTCCTGTAGTAACTTGGCTGCTCCTAGTAGCATTGCAACGTGAGAATCATGACCACAAGCATGCATTTTCCCATCAACCTTGCTTTTTGACTCCCACTCTACTAATTCCTTTCACATTACGAGTCACTTTTTAGGCATAAAAAATATAAATTATATCTTCTATTTCTTAATGACATTTAGAACATGAGTAGTGGAACAACCTGCAAAGGGAGGGCATCCATGTCAGCTCTGAGAGCGAAAATGGGCTTGGACATGGACTCATCTGGCCCTTCCGATCCGTACCCACTAACAGAAGCTACTATCCCGGTCTTGGCAACAGGCCATTTATACCCGATTCCAAGTGAGTCAAGCTCGGACCTAACGAGTTGACTGGTTTTGTGTTCCTCAAATCCCAGCTCTGGGTTCTCATGGATTCTCCTCCTTATTGCTCTCATCCATTCCATAAACTCATTTTCCCTGGCTAATTTCAACAGCTGACGTGTCAGAGTCCGGAGCTCGGGCAAGCCGTCACAATCCGGTGCCGCCAATGACTGGCTCCTTAACCCAGAGATAAGTAGGTAGAAGATGAAAACGAACCTACTCATGGCTACTCTCTCTATAACCACCTTGCGATATGTTATTTATGTCAGATATTTTTGTTAGCAAGATATTTTGTTGAGTTAGGGAAGGTTGTCTGTGGCACGTCGTGGCGTTATCTCTTCTTTACAAATCTGTTCCTCTCCTTTTCGTTGAGATGATGATGATAATGATCATTAGCTTTATGTCCTTTTCTGGGTTGAATATTGAATATCCTCACGTGTTTTGTAAGTGTATATATTAAAGCAACTGATGTTTTTCTAGACGGCTACAACGTTTCTTGTCTAATCTTTGTCATGCCTTCTTATTATTTTTAAATTTTAATGGCTGACGGGTCAAATTTAGTCACCTTTCTCTTGCCTACATGTGACTTGCAATAAAGCAAAGGGTGTTTAGTGCTGACGTACAGAGAACCTATGTTACAAATGTAAATGATGAACTATACAACTTGGCTACGTCAAGTGCATTTTTCCCTCCTTCCCCTTTTCAAAAACCTATATTCATTCTTTCATGTTACGATAGGATCAAGGAAGAATATAATCCAACAATATATAAGGGATGTTTAATTAATTGATTTTATGTTAATTTTTTTTTGTCAAATAATCTCATTTTCATTTTTTTGTTAGATTAATCTTATCTTTATTTTTTATTTTGATAAATAAATAATAAAATTTTATTTATTCCTTTTTCTCTTCCTCTTCCACTTCCTTGCCTTCATTTTCTTTATAAATAAAAAACACTGTAAAAAAAATAAATGACCTACAACTATCGCAACAAAAAATAATGGCCGTCATTGCTCCCTTTGTTCGATCATTCGACAGAGAAAAATAACCTATAATTCAATAGAAACGTCGAAGAAAATGAATTTTCAAATCAATATTTTGGTATGTATTCTCTTTTTTTTATTTATCTATTTTCAATTTTTCTTTAATGGCTATACATTTATTCTTTAAATTTTGGTTATTTGATCTCAAAACATGGTGGCTCATATTCTTATATTCGACGGATTCAACAACAAAGATATATACCGAACTGAAAACATTTTCGATTTTTTTTTTTTATATATCAAAATTATAATTGATCTCAAATTATTTATTTTTCATGAATGTTATCATCTATATTCATAACTATATGCTTCGATGGAGAATTGAATGATAATAATAACACCTCAAATTTATCAAAATCTTGAGTTTCAAAAGGCTCACAATGATAGAAGAATATTGCAGTTGAAATAAGTATAAGTTTTACTGAGTTGTTAGAGGTTGTGTATAATAATATTCGTATTGATCTTAATGAATTTGATATGACAATAGCGTACAAGCTATTATTATCATCGATCACTTATCTAATATTCATAAAAAATGACGTAAATATTAAGCCATTTTTAGTCCATACTTTTTCGAAAACAAATCCATTTGCACTGCATATGATGTTGATTCCGAAAAGGAGAAGTAGTATTCATATTATAGACCGACGTCAAGTACCCAATATTAATAATGATCAAAATGAGAATTATTTCAATGATCATGGATTGTGATTAGAAAAACCGTCATAATAAAACCAACCAAAAAACTAACTACCTTAATCTCCCTCAATCATCATATATAACACATTTCTATTGCATGAAAACTTCTCCGTCATCTACTTCTTACCAGCACGAGCTGGAGATCTTTGAATCCTTCCCATAGTTAATTGGTTTTAAATTACTTTGATTCGATGCACTTTGCTTTTGGATGGAAGTAAGAAGATGAAAAAGTCAGGTTACCCATTTATTTATTTTTAATTCATAAATCAAAAAAGGAAGACATAATTTCATTAACTTTTAAATTGTACTTAAATAAATGTCTCAAATATTATTCAACTTTCAACATCTATCATAATTTGATCAATAAATAAACTTGTTTGCCACGCTCACAAGGCATTAGGGCCAACGCCTTTGATCATAACTTATGATCACTATCGATTGAGTACTTGTCGGCATATCTCGAAAACTTTAGCACTATCATCGGGCAAGAAAACTTGAATCCTTTTTCTTATGATTCGTGTACCCTTTTGTCTAAAAATATAATGTTTTTGAAAAAATAATGAGACAAGACTTTTTTATTTATTTATTTAACTTTTTTTTAATAAAGTAGCTTATTTACTAACTGGCCAAAACGACATGTCGATATGGCATTAAAAACAACTGCGTATTTGACCGAATTGGGCTTAAAATTGAGGAGAGAGCTAGTCGGCCACGGGCCCACCAATCGTTGTCTTTTGTTGATTCACTCCCACTTCCGGCTCTTCCTCATAAGTCCTACTCAATCTTATCCTCATCTAGCTAACGGACCAACCTAACCGTATATCGCTCGCTCTCTCTCCCCTTCTCCCTCTCTTTTTCTGTGTAAAAATGTTGTACACAGAGCTCGCAACAATGGCGGCAGATCAGCCAATTCGTCTCACACTTCTAATTGTCTCTCTATTTTCTACACCCTTTTCTGCTTCCTCGTTTACAATAAGCTTCCCTGCATCGATCGTTAGGCCTCAACAGCAACAACAACAGCAGCAGATCTCATCTGTTTCTACGCAAAGTCAGCTCTATGAAACGAAAGACTTCGCTCAGAATTTAGATCACTTCAATTACAATCCACGGAGCTACCATACATTTCAGCAGAGGTATCTCGTGAACAACACGTTTTGGGGTGGAGCGAAGAAGAATGCTCCGATCTTCGTTTACACTGGAAACGAAGGCGATATCGAGTGGTTTGCTCAAAACACAGGATTCCTGTTCGAAAACGCACCGCATTTCAAAGCGCTTCTTGTTTTTATCGAGGTGATATATTTAAAATGACTCTTTGTCAGCAGCCAAACAGGATGAATAGAGTGAAAAAATTTATGTATAATTTTTTTGTTTTTAATGATGTGAAAATTGCAGCACAGGTTTTATGGAAAATCGAAACCGTTTGGTGGAGAAAAAGACGTCGCTTACAGCAATTCGAGCACGCTTGGATTTCTCACCTCGACGCAAGCATTGGCAGATTACGCGACCTTGATCATCGACCTGAAGAAAAATTTAACCGCCACAGAGGCTCCGGTTGTCGTGTTCGGCGGTTCCTACGGCGGAAGTAAGCCGTTACTGTTTTATTCCCCCCCTTCGCTCACAACATTTTTCTTTTCGATAATAGCTACAAGTTCTGCCTCCGCCATAACCGACAAATCCAGCTTTGCAGTCTGTGATATCATATCGAAACGAGAGATTCTTAAACAACGTTGGGCTTTTCTGTCAAGTTGTTCTCGATATTTTATATTAGCATACAGTATATATGTAGTCAAACCTAGTAATTAAGGAAATTAATATAAAAGCTATACATAATATTTGACGTTGCATGATTTTAGGAGAGAGAATATGGAAGAGTTGGTGTATCTGTTATATGCTCCCGCCCGCCATGCCATCCGCAATGAAGATTTGTCGCGTAAGAAATGAAAATGCGACTGCAAGTTGATCAACGGTCAAGACATAAATAGTGAGGAAGCCT
This sequence comes from Coriaria nepalensis, assembly GCA_027186245.1. NCBI lineage: Eukaryota > Viridiplantae > Streptophyta > Magnoliopsida > Cucurbitales > Coriariaceae > Coriaria > Coriaria nepalensis. The sequence continues at coordinate 880,460 of CP114483.1, forward strand.
TTGGTGACAAGATCCCGGACAAAGTGACCGTCGATAAAAATATGTTTAATGTAAGAGTGTATTAGAGTGGAGGAGAGAAGGACATTTTAGTATAACGAGAAGCTCGAAGAAGAGGTTTTGTATCCAATGAATTTCGGAGATAGTGCAAGCAAGAGCCCGATATTTAGCTTCAGTGGAAGAGCGGACAGCAACACATTGTTTATGAAAGCTCCACGCAATTGGATTAGGACCGAGGAAAATGATAAATGCCGAAGTGGAGGTGCGGTTAGTGGCATTCCCAACCCAATCAGCATCGGAGTAGGTAGTGCGATCAAAATCGGTAGAACGGTAGATGAGTAGCCCATGACTGAGTGTTCCCTTGAGATAACAAAGAAGGTGTTTAACGGTAGACTAATGTGTGAGTGTGGGAGCAGCCATAAATTGAGCAGGACGATTTACCCAAAATGAAATATTCAGCCATGTAAGAGTAAGATATTAGAGAACACCTATATCTTGATGATAAGCCGTAGCACTAACTGGTTGGGAGGAGTCAATCTTTGAAAGAGGAACATATGGTTCTATTAGCGTGTAAAGATGACTAGCACCATCCATCTTATGATGAGCTAACACCTCTGGGATGTACTTTTGTTGAGTGAGAAAAATCCCCTCTCAGCAAGATAATACCTCAACACCTAGAAAATAGGACAAGGGTTCGAGATTTTTAATGGAGAACTAAGAGGATAGTTGGCGAATAATCTGAGAGATGAGGGTCGAATCATTTTCGGTGATTAGGAGGTCATCTACATAAACGAGAAAGTAGATGCAAGTTAGTCCGTGTGCATGACAAAGAGAGACATATTTAACTGAGACTGAGTGAAACCAAAAGAGAGAAGGGCAGAGTTGAAAGCGTGGTACCAAGCACGATGAGCTTGCTTGAGATCATATAGAGATTTGCGGAGCTTACAGACATGTGTAGGATGAGAGTGATCGAGGAATCCCACCGATTGAAACATGCAAATCATTACGGTCAAGATGTCGTAGAGAAAGGCGTTGTTAACATCAAGTTGATGAACTAACCAACCACGCATGATAGCGATTAAGAGAACTATTCGGATAGTAACAAGTTTGACGACCGAACTAAACATTTCGACATAATCTAAACTGGAACGTTGATGAATGTTGGAAAACGAGTTCAAAACTGGCAGCGAAGATGATTAATTGGTCCCAATATATAACAAAATTTTTAAGAAAAACTTATAGCGATCCTTTATATATATATAAATTAATTCTACATCTATACGAAGAGGTCATACCTTAGCCTATGCGAATCGATCATCGAGACTCACATCACGTAAAGATGACAAGGTTTTCTTTTTCTTTTCTCTTATAAAAATCTCTTTAAAAAAAATCTCTTTAAAAAAAATCTCTCTTAAATTATTAGAATGAGATATATTTATAGGACTCCATTAAGATTTCCATTTAATATTATTTGTAATTTAAGTTTTTTAAATTAATTGAATTGATAATTCAATCATAATATTAAATGATAAGAAATTCATTAGATGATATATTTAATATCATCAAATCTTTTCAAATATAATTTAAAATAAAGTTTTAACTATTTTAAATCATATCATATCTTTAATAATATATTTGATTTGATCAAATCTTACTTAAAATAGAATCTCATCTATTTTAAATTAAATCATATCTTATTTGAATTTTAAATTAGTTTATCAAATTAATTTAAATTTGATTTACATAATCTTAATATTAAATCAATATCTCATATCAATTTAATATTATGTATAACATATCTAATTCAAAATCAAATATAATATTATTTAATAAATGAATTTCGAAATTCATTATTTAAATAATTTTTTTAATTAATTAATTAACACTAATAATCTCATAATTATAAATTTACCCCAAAAAACTATTTTTTTTGCAAATAAATTTTTTTTTCAACTTTTGTCATTCTTACCCTATACAGTGTTTTATAGAGGTAATCTGGAGATCACAGACCTATAATTCCAAGCTCCAACAAATTAAATTATTAATTATACTCTTTAATCTAATAAATCTAAATTATTAATCTCAATATTATTCTACTAAATATATGAGATTGCACTATTGCAATTATAGAACATATTACTGAGCAATCTCTAGTAGTTTATTGATATTATCATTACATATATTCAATCCTCCAAAAATTGATTCATAATTAAAGTTGGTCAAAATTACCGTTTTACCATTCTAATTATCTATTTATCCTTAAGTACCATTAATTCACTAGTGAACGTTCAATTTATAACTTGATTATAAATTTGAGCTAAAAATCATTCAGTTCTAGAATTAACCCTTAAGGGAACCAATATACAATCTTTTATGAAGAAGGTTTGCATATTTGTAAATCATGTTCTCAACCACTTATCCCAATGAACCTCCTAAACAAAAGTCTTTGGCTTGTCTTACAAATAAACCGTGACGAGTGAATCAAAAGATCTAGTTGACATAAAAAGGAGTTCATGAATACTCGGGAATCATATTGATCTGCATATGATCATTTATTGATATGAATAAAATTTTGTATGACAAACAATATTTTAATAAAGAATTAATTCATATCGAGTTTTGTCATATATAATTCAATTATATAAAATACTTCCACAAAGATGTCTATCTACATCAGTAATTCAGATTTAGATAAATCATATTCATAATGCTAGTGGATCGTACTAGCAACCATTAATTAAAAATTTCATATTTTAATATGTTGCGAATAATTTAATTCATTATCTATAATCTTAATTGTCTTGTACCAATACAAGATTATAGTTACATAAATGAATATGAAATTTTCTGATATTTATACATATTATTCAATAATATTACATTCAAAACATATAGAAAAATGTCACTTCTATTAATTTCATTAAAACAATACTCATCACATGCTTTCAGGACACCATGCCCAATAGTGAAACTCTTTTGCGACAGGGCATGTTTTATAGCAAGCTATATAACCATCTGGATGTCGCTTCATGCGGAAAATCCACTTGCATTCTATAAGATTACGAGCATGTTCTGCGGGTATAAGATCCCAAGTGTCGTGGCATTGGAGAACCATGAACTCCTCGGACATGGTGAGACGCCATTTAGGGTCCTTTATAGTTTTGGTAACACATGTGGGTTCAGTCGCAAGAGATAAAGGATGTTTTGTGGCTGCATGGAGAGCTTTAGGTTTGAAGATATTATTCATGGCCGTAGTAGTCATGAAATGTTGCCAAGATGGAGGAGGGTGGACTCATATTGCCAAGTTGGTTGTGCAGAGATAGTATCCTAAGAGAACATGAGATGGGGCAATAGAGTTGGATGAATGTAGAGAAGATGCAAATGTTACATTTTGCAAGAGAGTTGAAGGTGTGGGCTATAATGGACCAGGTGAGGGCGATATGTGGATGGGTTGCAACAACGTTTCGATTTGGGTTGTTGGAAGAGACGACAAAACTGAAGGCATTTCATAATTGTTTAGACCAAAATATAAAGGTGGACCGAAATGTGAGGAAGAACCGCATACAGGAGGTGGTGTAGCAATATATCCACTAAGAGAAGTTTTGGGAAATTTTTCTAGCAACATGGAGTGGGAAGAAACAGTGCTGAATCGATCGGGATAAAGAGATGGGAACATCGTTTCATTAAATTTTACGTGCCAGGAAAGAAAAACCAATTGAGAGTGAAGAGCCATGCATTTGTATGCAGATTGAGAAGGCGAGTATCCAACAAACACACATGGCATGGATTTAAACTCAAGTTTATGAGTGCTGTATAGTTTCAACCAAGGGAAACATAGACATCTAAAAACTTGAAGATTGTGATAATTTTGCAATTTGTCGAAGAGACAACTGTATGGGCTCTTGCCGTTAAGTAGAGGTGTAGGAACCCGATTAAGTAGATAGGTTTCCATTTTGAAAGCGAAAGCCCAATAAAGAGTGGAAGGTGAGCTTAAGTGAGGAGTGTGAGGCCGGAGGTGACAACTTGACTGTGATGACGTTCAACAGTATCATTTTGTTAAGGAATGTGAGGAGCTATGGTAAACCAATTAATACCATAGTGATTGAGAAAGTGCTGAAGACCGAGAAACTGACCTCCACTGCTATTGTAAAAAATTTAATTTTACGAGCAGAGTGTTTTTCCACTAAAGTCTTGTATCGGGGAAAGATGATAACAACACGTGATTTAGTTTGAAGCGGAAAGAACCAAGAGTATTTAGTAAAGTGATCAACGAGTAGTAAATAAAAGTGATGATCATTAAGAGATGGAACCCGGCTAAGAGAAGTATCCCGAAACAGCAAATTTTGATTTTTATTTGAATCACAAGTAATACAAAAATCTAAAATAAATGAATTATCCTTAGCAATAGATTGACAAAATTAATTAATGAGAGAAGAGCTAATTTTGAATGGCAGATGACCAAGCTATCGATGCCAACTGAAAAGTGGAACACGGCTACCAAGGAATGTCGTTGGGTGTGAAGTCGAAGCCGGTGGTCTGAGCCAATAAATCTCATCCCTACAAGGTCTGTGAAATAGCGGCACCCCTGTTGTGCAATCGCAACCACCATTTGCTGAGCAATGTCTAGAATCCCAAGAGAAGCCATGAGAAGCAATGTTGGCAGTGGCAACGAGAGAGGCAGTCGCGGTGCTAAGGCGCTTAAGGTAGGCCTCATGAGTGACGAGTAAGGTATGGAGTTCCTTGAAACACTATGGAGTCCCATGAGCTCGGAAGGGGCCAGTAAGTAGCCCCTAGACCATTGAGGACATAAAATGGTGATATCATCATCGGATAATTGTTGATCGATAGTGGCTAACTCGTCCATTTTGGCTTTAATAATTTGAAGAAAAGTCGAGATAGAGAAGTCACCAAGAGTGAGCAAAGAGAGGTCATCCTTAATCTGCATGACACGGGACTGAGAACTGTTTGCGTAGAGCTGAAAAAGAGACATCCATGCAGCTGCAGCAATGGGTGCCGTTGCGATTGAGGGCATAACTTCCGCTGAGACAGACCCGAATATGGCAGAGTGGATGAGATTATCCTGACGTAGCCAATGCACAAAGGCGGGACAGGGTGCTGCGTCGGTGCCTTGTGGTGGAGGGACGATCGAACAATCTAGATAGTCGAGTAGATTCGTATCCAGTGAAAAGAGCATGAAGCTGAGCCCGCCATGACGGGAAATTGAGTGACGACAACTGAAGAGGTAGTTGCTAATGCGCGTTAATGGCAATGAGAGAGAGGCCATTGGTAGTGGCGAGAGGAGCTCCTTGAACAGCCATCGTAGCAGGAGGAGCAATAGGAAGAGCAGGCGGAATGATGATCAGTAGATTGCCGGCAGCAGCAGCAACATGAAGGGCGGCTGCATCCATTAATCTACTGCATGAAGATCTGAGGAAACAAAAAGAACGGAAAAGGATACAAAGTCTCGTTATAGAAGATAGGTGCTCTGATACCAAAAACAATATTGGGCTTTTCTGTTAAGTTGTTCTCCATATTTTATTTTAGCATACAGCAGTATATATATCTTTACAAGAGTCAAACCTAATCTAGCAAATAAGGAAATTAATATAAAAGTTGTACATAATATTTGACAGCGAAAGACTGGATGATTTTAGGGGAGAGAATCATGGAAGAGTTGGCATATCTGTTGTAATTCTCACGTGCATATATATATATATATATATATAAGAATTTTATTATGATACATGAACTAATTAGGTATTTAAAAATGCAGTGCTTGCAGCTTGGTTCAGGTTGAAGTATCCGCACGTGACAATCGGAGCATTAGCATCGTCTTCTCCAATTCTCAATTTTGAGAGCATTACTTCTCCTTATAGCTTCAACAACATAATCACTCAAGATTTCAAGGTGTTTTTTCATTTCCCTTTCTGGAAGCCATTAAAACTGAATTTTAAAACAATCCCCCACTCAAAACTCTACACGCTCTGTCATGCATGTCATTATAGATTCATGTCTTCAATTCTATAAATGTGATGGCCCTCAAGAAATTGGTGGGTAGAGGGCTGTTTTTCCATACCCCATTTGTGTAACTAGTAAATTTATGCACCCGTGAGTGAGCACAGAGTCAGAGTCAGAACTGTTATAAAGTGATAAAAGGAGCGTGGGATCAGATTGATGAAGTATCACAAACACCAGCTGGACTAGAGCTACTCCGTAAATCATTTAAAATTTGCAAGTAAGATCATTTTTCTTATGTTACATCATCAGTTGATTACACTATAGTTTGTTTCTGATCATATTTTGCATCTTCTTTCTTTTTCCAGGAACTTTATTAGTGGAAATGCTGTCTATGACTGGCTTTACACCGCATTTGTTTACACCTCCATGACAGATTATCCTACTCCCTCTAATTTTCTCAATCCTCTGCCCGGTTTTCCCATCAAGCAGGTCACGTTTTTTTTTTTTTTTTCAAATTTTATTTTATATACTGTCGTAGGAAAATATTTGGATAAAAAGTTAACACTGCCAACTCACTAAAAGAAGTTTTGTGGTTGTGTGGATGCATGGACGGTGTAGATGTGTAAGGCCATTGATGATCCGACGACCGGAAACGACACCTTTGCAAAGCTGTATGGTGCGGCTAACATCTATTATAACTACAGTGGGATGCCACGTGTTTCGATCTGGACGATAATTCTGATCCTCACGGTCTTAGAGGATGGCATTGGCAGGTAGATTTAAACTACTCATAAGTTTGCATAGTGGACTTGAGTAAAAGAAATTAAAAGGGTGATTTTTTCTTCTTTTTTTTTATCCTTTTAACTTAAAATATAAATATCAATCATTTGTTCACGTGCATGCACGTGGGTTCATTGGTACAAAGAGTTCAAAGACAACATTAAAGAATACATGTCTGCCCCCCCTGTTATGAAACACAGTTCATTAGTGTAGTCTTGATTTGCTAGTTGCTACTCTCTTTGTCCGTACAACTCTATGATTTGGATTCTCTATTATTGGGCCTCATAAATAAGGGCCGAGGCCCACCAAGAAATTACAACCCATGGACCAGACAGACTCTGGGCCTAATTAATGTTTAACTAAATGGTGTGGGAATGATATAATGGTGATTGGTGCAGGCATGTACAGAGATGATAATGCCAACAAGCGGTAACACGGCAGAGAGCATATTCCCAGCTTCTCAATGGGACTACAACGCTGAAGCCAGCTTCTGCAAACGGGTGTTTAAAGTGAAGCCGAGGCGGCACTGGATCATAACGGAGTTTGGAGGTCAAGATATTAAGAGAGTCTTGAAGAGATTTGGAAGTAACATTATCTTCTTCAATGGCCTTAGAGATCCTTGGAGTGGTGGAGGGTAAATTCTAGACCCTTTTTAAAATTCTTCGCAAGAAAACGACATCGTTTTCATTTTCATCATTATATGTTATATGTAAACCTCACTTTAATTATTTCTTGATTCTTATTATTGCAGGGTGTTGAAGAGCATATCAGATAGTATAGTAGCAATTGTTGCCAAACAAGGTAAATTCTATACATATCGATTATATATATATATATATATATATATATATATATATGGATAATTTTAGAGAATTTTAAAGAATTAAATATATATATATATATATATGTGTGTGTGTGATCAGGTGCTCATCACGTGGATCTTAGATTCTCAACGAATGAAGATCCGAAATGGCTTAAAGGGGTGAGGGAAGAGGAAGTGAAGATCATTACCAAGTGGATTTCACAATACTACCAGGATTCGGCCCATTAAAAAAAAAAATCCCGATAAAAAAGGAGGAAAAAATAGAAGAAACGACAAAACAAGTAAACATCTCATTTTTGTTAACTTGATTGTCTCTTTGCTCTCTCTTAAAAATGACTATGATGGCTGATGGGTAATAGTTTATGCTAACTGAACTCTGATCAAGAGTTAGTGTTTGACAAAATCAAAATAATTATTGTTGGACAATTCATTGTAAGTTTAAAAATAAAAATTTTAAAATAAGCAGATAGGATAGGATAGGATATGATTAAAAAATAAATAAATTAAATAATTAGATTTGGAAAAAATTTTAATATATTTTAAGAAGATAAATAAATAAATGATTTATTACATGATCATGATACATAACATAAAGGCCGGCCAACTTTCCCTCCAATAGGGTTGTGCACGTTGGTGTAAGTAACGTTGCTGATGAAGTGGAGGAGACGTGTTAAAAAACAAAACAAGAATCTTTATTGTTGTTAAAAAATAATAATAATAATAAGAAAAAGTCATTATTGCTCTATCTAATATTAGCATACAAATCTAAGATTCATCACATTTCCCCAATCCCAAGAAAATAGCCTGAATATTCGCTTGATCCAGTTCCAAGAAAAACAGCCACAACTTTCTCCCTCCGTTCTCCAATCCCTCTTCTAAAGGGTCTCTAAATGAAAAAACAATCCCCATCTATGGAATCCTTCTTCCAAAATAGACATCAAATTAAAAAACAGCTTTTCTACGCACTATCTTGTTTCTTTCTCATATCCTCAACCCTTCTTCTTTTCTATATCGGAATCTCTTTCGACCCTCGCTCTCTCTTTCATTTTGATCTTCTCCCCCTAACAAAAACATCATCATCCTCATCAAGAACTAGTACTACTTGTGATTACTCTGATGGCAAATGGGTTTGGGATGAAAGCTATCAAAACCGATATTATAACGAGACATGTCGGTTTCTTGATCCGGGATTTCGGTGCAGTCAAAATGGAAGAAACGACGAAGATTATCGGAAATGGAGATGGCAGCCTAAAGGCTGTGATCTACCAAGGTGGAACCTGATTTCGTGTTTTTTTTTTTTTATCTACTAATTGTGTCACAACGTGCATTTAATTGGTTTCTTAATCAACATATCACCTTAGGAGTAATATCTGTATGCATTAAATTGGTTTCTGAATATCATGTTAAGATATCTATCTGCATGCATGCATGTATTATTTTGATATTAAACAATCAAGTGTTGGATCAGGTTCAATGCGAAGGATTTCTTAGAGAGGAACCGGAACGGGCGAATAGTATTTGCCGGTGATTCGATTGGAAGAAATCAATGGGAGTCAATACTTTGCATGCTTGGCCAAGGGGTCTCTAATGAATCAACAATTTATGAAGTAAATGGGAACCCCATTACTAAACATAAGGGATTTCTCTCCATGAGATTCTATGAATATAATCTCACTGTTGAATATTACAGGGTGCCTTTCTTGGTTGTCATTGGTCGACCTCCTTCGAATTCAGCCAATCAGACCCGTTCGACAATTAAAGTTGACCAGTTGCACTGGTACTCGCAGCACTGGATTGGTGCCAGCATTCTGGTTTTTAATGGTGGTCATTGGTGGAATGAAGATAAAACTGTTAAAATGTACATATTTCCTCTTCTCCTTCGAAAAGACTCGCTTAATATTTATAAACCGGGCCCACCAGTAATATTTATAAACTACCGGGGTCCACTCGTAATTTATAATAAAACAGATGCCAGATTCGCTATTTGTGTCTTTTCAGGGGTTGCCATTTTGAGGAAGGAGGGAAAGTGAACACGAGTATGGATGTAATGGAAGGTTTTAGGAGATCGCTTCAAACGTGGAAATCTTGGGCAGAAGACAATTTGGATCCTGACAAGACTCGTATTTTCTTCCGCAGCTACTCCCCAGTTCATTTCAGGCAAGATCACTTGTTAAATTTGCATCAATTAGGGACTCAGAAAACTTCTAGACGAGCATGAAAATCAACTGGACGATAACCTCTAAGAAAAATTTTGAGATACACTTTATCTATTACATACTGAATGATCACAACCGCACACAAACTCGATACAGTCAGACTTGATACAGTGAGTAATATAATATATGAAACTGACATCTATAATTATAATTAGTCAGACCACCGATAATTCCTCTACATAAAACAGAGGATGATGGGAGCCATCATTTATGTGGCGTACCCATAATATAAAATTAATACACAGTGAATCATTTATGTCACTTTTACGAACAATGATCTGCCCTAATTTAATTAACAGCAAATAAGATAATAAGATTCGTCTAGCTAATAACTCTATGTGGAAAAAAAAAATGTTACAGCGGAGGAACATGGAAAGATGGGGGTACTTGTGATATGGACAAGGAACCGGAAATAAACTACGAAACAAAGATGGGACCGGAACCTGAGAATAATGTATTCATTTCCGATGTAGTAAAACAGATGGGTAATGGAGAAAGGAAGGTGCAGTTTCTGAACATCACTTATCTAACAGAGTTTAGGAGCGACGGTCATCCTTCAAAGTACAGAGAGCCAGGCACACCAGTTCCTACTCCACAGGATTGTAGCCATTGGTGCCTACCTGGAGTTCCAGACACATGGAATGAACTTCTCCATGCATATATTTTGTCTAATGGGTTCAAAAGAAAGTAAGATCATATTTCTTAAAAGTGGGAAAGAGAAAATGAGGTATACCTTATGATCCAAAAGCATTTTTTTGAAACTGAACAAAATGTATAGACTGATTATTATACAACTCAGGTTAGTTCTTCTTGGGTGTTTTCTTCGTCGACATTGCCATCTTCAACAGTTTGCATTTCCTTTACTTTTTCAAGCTGCCTCAAGAGACTTAACCTTTCTTGTCCGTATGTAGAGGGTATCTGCAAAGAACATTTAGTTGGTGGAAGGGGTTAAATTGGATTTAAGAAATAAAAATATAAAAGTTGAAATTTGTATGAAGATGGAAGGTTTGAGGGTTTGGCAAATAACCCACCAAAGATGGTACATATCTCTGGATAGCAGCAAGCATTGCCGCATGTCCAACAGCCGTAACCTGAGAAACAGGTCAAAATTAGTCTATCCATGATATATATAAAGGAGGTTTGAAGTACAAATTGTCTAGACTAAAGAGACAAATTGTCTAGACTAAAGAGTTTCTAACCACTGTATACTGATAAATGGTTTTCATGACTGCTTTTATATCACTTTTTTTCCTTTTTCGATTTTTTTTTTTTTCCTTTCCAATTATAGGAGAGCTTTAGAAATTCTACAATGGCTGACTCAGGAGAGACTTGTCTGAAATTAAAGGATAAACAAATTGAAGCCATGATGAAGAGATAGAAACCAGAGTTGATGGCATATAAAGTTGTGTAAACTACTTACAGGAAGAAGCATTAATATGCCAATAGGAACAACTGAAGCTAGGTCAGTTAGAGTTCGCTTTAGAACTCTCTTTTCTTTCTCTGTCAATTCATCGCCTATCAGGGATCTCCTAAGCAATCCCGTACAAGAACCAACATCAATAGCTAGGAGTTGAGTGCCTTGCCAGACATCCTTTTCAAATTGATTAGACAAAAAAAGGATTACAAAAAGTAATTTGATTGGGGAAAGTAACAGAATGAGTCCATGAAAGGGATAGGAGGAACAGATAATGCAATAATAAAACAATTATATAAACAAAAAAGAGGTAACAGATTTGCCTCACTGTTTTGGCATGCAATATAATTTCAGAGGGATATTTGAATATAGAAAAGGTATAAGGGATTCATACTGTACTAGCTTCTTTTAGCTTGTCAATTGATTTTTCGATGACATTTTCTTTCTTTTGAATTGGAGCCAATTGAGAACGTCCAGCATCATCAAGATCATTGGCACCATCATTGGTATCATTTGTATCCTGATGAAAAAGACCAGATAAGAACAATACTTAAGGACAAGTTTCTTGAACAAGTCATGATATATACCTCCTCTAAATCCGATTGATCAGCACTTCTTTGAACCCGTTTCTCAAGTTTCATTAGCTCTTTCCTTAGAAGTTCAAAACGCTGGATTTCATTCGATTCTGAGTCTGTAACACCTGTATCTTCAGTAGGATCCTCAGTGCTCACTCTCGCCTGCATTAAGAATCAGAATTAACTCGTGCAAAGTGATAGGATCCGGTCTAGATAATTACGACTAGGGCAAAACTTTATTCTTCGATAATCGAATAATCAAACTAACATAGGATGACCTACTATTCGAGAGGTAGGCCGTCTCTCCCTAAGAGTCCTTACTCCCCAAACTTTCTGAATACCTAAACCCTAACCCTTCAACTGCTTATTATCCTACTACAAACAATTACCAAAATACCCCTCATAACAATAATCCTTATAATAATACTAGTAGTAAGACTAATACTAATAATAACTATGTTATGCTAGGCTTTATTTCTCCTAACATAAGTATGAATAATTGATGGTCTAACATTACTCCCCTCCCAACGAGACACCTTGTCCTCAAGGTGGAAATCCGGAAATTGTTGTGCGATGAACTCGTATGATTCCCATGTTGCATCGTGGACCGGCAGATTCCTCCACTTAATCAAGACTTCCCATGTATCCTTCCTCCCCGACGTCCCTTGTCGAACGCCACATAGCTCAATCGGTTCCAACAACACTTCCAAATCGGCCGTCAAGTTAGGTGGTATTGTCGGAGAAGCCCCATGAGAACCAATGGCTTTTCGGAGTTGAGATACGTGAAATACCGGGTGAATCGCCGCCGTAGCCGGTAGATCAAGTCGGTAAGCGACTGTCCCAATCCGCGCAACCACTTTGTACGGGCCAAAATAACGAGCTGATAATTTCTCATTCCTCCTCCTAGCTAGGGATTTCTGTCTATATGGCCGAAGCTTCAAGAAAACCCAATCGCCTATCTCGAAGTGCACCTCCCGCCGATGCCTATCGGCTTCCCGTTTCATCCTTTGTTGAGCCTTTGCTAAGTGCCCTTTCAGTTCCTCTAACGTGTCATCCCGCGCCTCTAAGTATTGTTCCACCTGTGAGACCGGGGTGGTGCGATGACCATAACGGACCAGCGGGGGCGGGTCGCGGCCGTAGAGAATGCGAAAAGGGGTGGTCTGCGAAGCTGTGTGAAATGACGTGTTGTACCAATACTCGGCCCAAGACAACCATTGCACCCAACGTCGAGGGGTGTCCGACACAAAACACCGCAAGTACGTTTCCAGGCAGCGGTTAACCACTTCCGTTTGGCCATCCGTTTGCGGGTGGTAAGCAGAACTCCTTTTCAACGCCGTCCCTTGTAATCGAAATAATTCCTTCCAAAATTGGCTCAAAAAAATCTTGTCGCGGTCCGAGACAATAGCTTCCGGCACTCCGTGTAAACGGACAACTTCCCTCATGAACACTGAGGCTACGGTCACAGCTGTGTAAGGGTGCCGAAGAGGCACAAAATGGGCATACTTGCTCAGACGGTCAACCACCACCAAAATGACCCTATACCCTTCCGATCGCGGTAACCCCTCGATAAAATCCATACTCACCTCAGCCCAAACTTTTTCCGGCAACGGTAAGGGTTGGAGCAGCCCCGCCGGTGACATGGCCGCATACTTGTGTCGTTGGCAAACATCGCAACTTGCCACGAATCGCTCCACATCAGTCTTCATCCCCACCCAATACAATTCGGCCGCCAAGCGTTTGTAAGTTTTCAACACTCCTGAATGGCCTCCAATTGCGCTACCATGGAACTCCTGTAACAACCGTGGTATATGCACCGACGATTTCGGAATCACTATACGCCCTTGATAAAGTAACCGACCCCCCACTACCGAGTACTCGGGGTACCCGTCATTGCCCTCCTCAATAGCCTTTCTGATTTTTCTCAACTCCGAGTCTGCCGCCGCCTCCGACTCGAGCCCCTCTATATCAAATAGCTGCGGGAGCGATATTGCCGCTAACTGGGGCCCATCTACGCGCCTGGACAGCGCATCCGCAGCTCGATTTTCCAACCCCGGCCGGTACTGTATTTCAAAATCGTAGCCCAACAGTTTGGACAGCCAACGTTGATGATCTTCCGCCACCATACGTTGTTCCAACATATATTTCAAGCTCCGCTGATCCGTGCGGACGATAAACCGCCGACCCAACAAATACGGCCTCCATTTTTGCACCGCAAACACAATGGCCATGAGCTCGCGTTCATAGACAGACTTAAGACGAGCTCGCGGCGTCAAAACCTGACTGAAATATGCAATCGGTCGCTGATTCTGCATGAGGACAGCCCCTAACCCATAGCCCGATGCATCGGTTTCTACTACAAAAGTCGCCGTGAAGTCCGGCAAAGCGAGTACCGGAACACTAGCCATTGCTTGCTTTAATTTGTCGAAAGCTTTTGCCGCCAATTCGCCCCAACGGAAGTTATCTTTCTTGAGTAGATCCGTTAAAGGCCCCGCGATTGTACCATAACCCTTGACGAATTTGCGGTAATAACCGGTTAACCCCAAGAAGCCCCGCAATTCCTTCAACGTCTTCGGTACTGGCCAATCCAGCATTGCCGCCACCTTTGCCCGATCGGCCGAAACCCCCTCAACCGAAACAATGTGGCCCAAATATTCCACACTAGGCTGCCCGAAGGTGCACTTCTTCTCATTCGCATACAATTGATGACCTTGTAATTCCGTTAAAACGACCTTCAAGTGGTCCAAATGCTCCTCAGTCGAGCGGCTATAGATCAAGATGTCGTCAAAGAAGACGAGCACGAACTTCCTCAAGTACGGCTGAAACACCTTGTTCATGAGTGACTGAAATGTTGCCGGGGCGTTGGTGAGCCCAAAAGGCATCACTAGGAACTCATAATGCCCCGCATGGGTCCGAAAAGCTGTCTTAGCCGCATCCTCTCTCCGCATTCTAATTTGGTGATATCCTGACTTCAAATCTAATTTGGTGAACACGCAAGCTCCGTGTAACTCATCCAATAGTTCGTCGATGACCGGAATAGGAAATTTATCTGGTACGGTCCCTTTGTTCAAAGCCCGATAATCCACACAAAACCGCCAACTTCCGTCTTTCTTCTTGACCAACAAAATTGGACTAGAGAAAGGACTCATACTAGGCTGTATAATGCCGGCTTCTAACATTTCTTGCACTAGTCTCTCAATCTCATCTTTCTGTGCCTGCGGATATCGGTAAGGTCGCACGCTAATTGGCGACATCCCCTCTTTCAATACTATAGCATGCTCGTGATCTCTTTGTGGGGGCAGCCCTACGGGCATACAGAATACATCGCTAAAGCGGTCCACTACTACCCGCACCGCCTCTTCCACCGCGCGGCACCCCTTCGTATCCTTACCCATTTGCGGATTTACTTCGATCAGGAACCCTTGTCCTTCGCGCTCGATAGTTTGCAGTATAGTTTTCAAGCCCACTAGAGTCTTACACAAACTCGGATCTCCTTCTAGTCTCACGGTTTGCCCTTTACTACGAAACCGCATCCTCAACAATTTCCAGTTCACTGTCATTTCACCCATCGAGCTCAACCATTTCATTCCCAAGATCACATCTGAACTGCCCAAATCCAAAGGCAAGAAGTCGTCAATTACCTCCAACCCTTGCATCGTCAACCGCAGGTTTTTGCAGGAACCCGCACTTCGTACCGTAGTACCCGTTCCCAAGGTTACCCCGTGGCTGCCTGTATTCGCCAATTCTAGTCCCAGTTCCGTAATCACGCGGTTAGAGATGAAATTGTGGGTAGCCCCACTGTCGATAAGAACCGCTACACTCTGCCCTTGAATTTCCCCTTTCAACTTCATGGTGTGGTAGGGTGTAAATCCGACCACCGAATTAAGCGACACTTCGGCTAAATCTAGGTGGTGATGCATCGGATTCTCCTCTCCCTCATCATCCGTTTCTACCATCTCTTCCTCCTCATCATCAACCATTAGCACTTGGAGTCTCCTCTCCTTACAACGATGCCCCGGCGAAAATTTCTCGTCACAACGAAAACACAACCCTTTTGCTCGTTTGTTCGCAATCTCTGTCTCCGTTAGTCTTTTGAAATTCCCATCCGGACGGTACCCGGCTCTCCTCTCTCCCGGAGCTTCCCTACCGACGGTGACAGTTTGCGTCCGAGGGCTATGAGTCCCGGAATAACCTTTGTGAACAAAACTGCCATGGCTGCTCCTTTGCTGTTTTTTTGCATTTTTCTTCTCCACTTGTACAGCCAAGTCCATATACTCCTCTAGTCCCTTGGGCCGTAATAACCTCAATGCTGTCCGAATTTCCGGTTTCAACCCTTTTAAAAAATTTCCCTCTAAGATTTCCGGAGGGACGCTCATTAATGGCCCGGAAAGCAACTCGAACTTCTCTCGGTATTCCCACACTGTCCCCTCTTGGCGGAGTGCCAAGAACTGTTCATATAAGTCGCCATCGTGAGAAGTCCGAAACCTTACCATCACCCTTTCTTTAAAATCCGTCCATGACCCCATGGGTCGGCGGTGCCCACACCATTGAAACCATGACAACGCCGGCCCCTCCAAACATAGACCGGCTGCCTGCAGTTTTTCCCCTTCCAATAATCCATTAACCTCAAAGTACCTTTCCACCCTATAAACCCATGCCGCCACATCCTCGCCTTCGAAGATAGGCATCTTCAATTTGCGAATCTGTGGATCCACACCCATTCTGCCTGGTGTGCCCGCGTACTGCCCTTGGCCCGCCCATGGGGGTTCCGCCGGAACCCTAAAATCAGCCCACGGCGCCCTTACCTCACCACTCGCGGCAGTTCCTGCCACATAACCGCCTGCTGGCCCTTGTTCCGCACCTTTTTCCCCATGTCCGAATTGAAACCTTCCCGCTGTCCCCCACGGCTGTGCTGCCGTTCCGGAACCTTCCCCCAATTCGCCGCCGAACTCTTCCCTAAGTTGGCCGTCGACGCCCGCACCCTCTACTGCGCCGTCCACCGCTCGTTTCCCCCTTGCAGCCCGCTCACCGCCACTGCGGCTGCCTTGGCTGCCTTCTCCGGCGGTGTCCCCTGCTGACCGACCATGACCACCCACAAGTTGGTCAGGGTTCGATGGTGACCTAAACTGCAGCTCCGTCAGTTTTCCCAATATGGCTTCCAACGATGAATTCTGCTGCGCAAACTGCTGTTGTACTGTTGCGAAGCGTTCTTCGATTGATGTTTTGATCGCCATCACTTCGCTCTCCAATTTCTCCTCGAGTGCCTCTACCTTCTTCGCAGCCATTGATGATCGAGTGCTCTGATACCAATTTGATAGGATCCGGTCTAGATAATTACGACTAGGGCAAAACTTTATTCTTCGATAATCGAATAATCAAACTAACATAGGATGACCTACTATTCGAGAGGTAGGCCGTCTCTCCCTAAGAGTCCTTACTCCCCAAACTTTCTGAATACCTAAACCCTAACCCTTCAACTGCTTATTATCCTACTACAAACAATTACCAAAATACCCCTCATAACAATAATCCTTATAATAATACTAGTAGTAAGACTAATACTAATAATAACTATGTTATGCTAGGCTTTATTTCTCCTAACATAAGTATGAATAATTGATGGTCTAACACAAAGCACCTTTAAAAATAACATTTTTATTATTTATTTTTTTAGTAAACCAACTGACTAAACAATTGAAGAGAGCAATACCTCTGTCTCTCTCTATTTTATTTTATTTTTGGCCAAAATGTCTCTCTATTATGTAACCACAAAATGTGAACTAAACAAATGCACAGGCAAATATTATCTGACCGAGTTTAAAAAGAAGACATACAGATGCATCCATGCGTTGCTCTGGATTAGGTTTCCATTTAGGAGTTCGCATCAAGGAGCTCCACAATCCGCGGGATCTACCAGGAAGTCTGGAATCAGAAAACATGTAACAAACATAGATCAATTCAAGAAATGAGTATCTTGTGGGCACTCCAAAATTAATCAAGAATTTGGTGTCAAAACTGAAGCTCAGTGCTTATAGTCAAGATTGGAAACCTATGATTGAAGCTCCATACCTGTTACTCCTTTTGAGTACTACATCAGCATTCTTTTTGTTTTTTCCTTTTCTGTACTCACTTTGTTCAGTAATGGATGACTGGGGAGTAGACAGAATTTACAGAAAAAGAAATGAAAAAATATGTTAGATGGTACAAATATAAAACTAAATAACCACTAGAAAAAGGAAGGAAAACTAAACAGAAGGTGCAGAGCAATCAATAATTTAAAGCCAATATTGCATGATGAAAGGGCTCTTTTCGTTTCATTCTTAAATTTTCTGTGAAAGGACTTCTAAGATGCTCAAGTGTTAATGAATACCATTTGTATCACATCACGTTGTCAGTACCATCTGTATCACTTTATAATATCAATCACATTGATATTATAACATAGAACAGAGACTTCACATCTTAAAATAAAAAATTTCTATAGCAATCTGCAACTACTATAAGTTTGCTAATGCATCAAGCCAGAGCTAGGGCTACTTAAAGCTGTAATGTAGTACATAATACATTATACACAATATTCCAAGACAATGAAATACCTGCTGAAGAGAAGCTGCTTTTGCTCTAAAAGATGCCTCCAGAAATTCAGTTTCTTTCTTCAGTTTCCTTATTTTCTCAAGGTCAGAACAAGCAGCCTTTAGTTGTTCTTTTCCACAATTAGAATTGGAGACATGCAGTTCCTGAAGCAACTGCTCCAGTCTCACCAAGGCTTCTTCAACGCTTTCCAGTGCCTGACATAATGTCACTGCATTATAAGAGAGAGCTCAAAATGCTCCTAACTAGCAGAAATGGCAATAAAGACTGGCAGATACCATAATAATTAGATTGAGAAGAGTTTCCATGAAAAAATAAGGATTTTGGTCAATGAAGACCATAGCATCAGAGGATATCTTATATAGCTAGTAAGATGTGGCTAAGGTGCACAAAAGTAATTGACCATTAACTTACCACGTTCTCTTTACAGTAAAATGTTGAGGGCAGTTGTGATAATATGGTCACCATGACTCAAAAAAATAATGCTCTGAAAAGCGAGACATGTAAAGGCAAACCTTGTCAAAGGAATCTAAATCATTCTTGATAGTACTTCCAACATTAACTCCTGTTTTCCTGTCAATTGTTTGATTCCTGCATCACCATAATCTTCATAAGTTGAAATCACAGCACAAAGATTTCAACCATAGGTAAACAAAATATAAAAATTTAAATGTTAGGAGGAAAGATGGGGAATCATGCATGTGAGAAGGGAAAAAAAGAGAGGAGCCTAATGTCACGTGCGTAAAGTTTCGCCCCGAACTTAGACGCTCCGTGCGGCACTTGACACTCCTCCGAGTAACCAAGTCAGCCTAACCGAACCTTGCCAAGAGGTTTGTTTGAAGACTTTTAGAAGAACACTCGAGCTAAAGAATAAAGAACTCTTTGTATTGCTAGAAGGCTAGTATTTTTGAGGATGATTTACAAATGAGGAGGACTCCTCCTTATATAGACCCCCACCTTGGAATGGATGGTCAAGATCAATTTGATCTAATGGCTACAATCTATCTTCTAGAGATTTCCATACTATTCTACAAGGGACTAGAAGAATGTACAAGATTCTAGAGAATTCTACAAAAGTGTAGGAAACCCTAGAGAATGCTAGAGAAGTCTAGAAGTTTCTAGACTCTTCCATGAAGCCTCCTCCATCTTTTCTAATAAGGAAGGCAGTCCGTGACACGCTCCCCCACCTATTCGGGCGACGCCCCCGTCGTCCGTTCAAGCTCGAATCGCTCGATGCGGTCTTTGAACTGCCACAACAAATCTTCGTGTTCCCAACTAGCCTCATTCTCCGGGATGCCCTTCCATCGAACGAGGTATTCCTTGTAGCTCGGCACGCCTCGCTTCCTCATGATTCTATCCGCGAGGATTTCCTCAACTTCTTTGTCATAAGAAGTAACCACCGCTGTTGGTGCCCGCTTGGACACCCCTCGACTAGGTTCATCCTTGTCTTCATGATAAGGCTTCAAGAGACTCACATGAAACACCGGATGAATCCGCAACTTCGAAGGTAACTCTAGCTTGTAGGAGACCTTGCCAACTCGTTGAATGATCTTGAACGGTCCCTCATACCGCCGGATCAAACCTTTATGCACCGCCCTCAACGACTTGAATTGTTGAGGCAAGAGCTTCACCATGACACGATCTCCTTCCTGGAATTCCACTGCTCTTCGCTTAAGATCGGCCCACTTCTTCATCTTCTTCGATGCCTTCCTCAAGTGGGCACGAGCCATATCTGTTTCTTCTTGTAGTCCTTTGGCAAATTTGTATGCCGCTGGACTCTTTCCCGTATAGCCCAACGCTACCGCATTTGGAGTCAACGGTTGGTGGCCTATGGCAAGCTCAAAAGGACTCTTCCCTGTTGACTCACTCCGATGTAGGTTGTAGGAGAATTGCGCTGTGTCTAACAACTTGGCCCAATCCTTTTGGTTGGCACTCACGTAGTGTCTCAAGTAGAGCTCCAACAATCCATTCACCCTCTCTGTTTGGCCATCGGTTTGAGGATGAAAACTCGTGGAGAAGTTCAAGTCTGACCCAAGTAATTTGAACAACTCCGTCCAAAATCTCCCAGTAAACCGTGGGTCTCGGTCGCTCACAATGGTTTGGGGTACACCCCAAAGCTTCACCACATGCTTGAGGAATAACCGAGCCGTCTCATCGGCAGTGACATCAGGAGAAGCTGGCACGAACACCGCATACTTGGAGAATCGATCCACCACCACAATGATCGTCCCGTATCCTTCCGATCTCGGGAGACACGTAATGAAATCCATGGAGACACTCTCCCAGGCATGCTCCGGAATGGGAAGTGGCTCTAGCAATCCTGCTGGTTGGTGTAGATCAACCTTGTCCTGTTGGCACACCAGACAAGTCTTCACATAGGCTTCTATATCGTTTCGCATATGTGGCCAATAATACCCATCATCGATGAGTGCCATTGTACGATGCATGCCCGGATGTCCTGCCCATTTTGAATCATGGCATTCCTTAATGATTTCCCGCCGAAGATTTCCCCATCTTGGCACGAACACCCGCTCACCCTTGGTGTATAATAAACCATCTTTGAGCCAAAATCGCCTGGTCTTGCCCTCCTTGGCGTACTCCATAAGATTCTTTGCCATCGGATCTTGCTCTATGCCCTCCTTGATCCTAGCAAGCATCGGACACTCGGGTCGACTTATGGCCGCTAACTCCGCTCTACGGCTCAAAGCATCTGCGACTAGGTTGGCCTTCCCTGGTTTATACTCTAATACATAGTCAAACTCCGCAAGAAAATCTTGCCACCGTGCTTGCTTAGGTGACAACTTCTTTTGGGTTTGAAAGTAACTCGTGGCAACATTGTCTGTCTTTACTACGAACTTTGACCCCAACAAGTAATGTCGCCACGTCCGAAGGCAATGAATGACCGCCGTCATCTCTTTCTCTTGCACCGTATATCGTCTTTCCGTATCATTAAGCTTTCGACTCTCGTATGCAATCGGATGTCCTTCTTGCATCAAGACTCCCCCAATGGCAAAGTCCGAGGCATCGGTCTGCACCTCATATGGCTTGGTGTAGTCAGGAAGGGCTAGGACGGGTTCCTCCACGATTGCCTTCTTTAATCGATCGAATGCCTTCTGGCACTTGGGCCCCCACTCCCATGTCCTCATTTTCTTCAGCATGTCCGTCAAGGGAGTAGTGATGTTGGAATACCCCTTGATGAACCGTCTATAGTAATTAGTGAGGCCCAAGAAAGACCGCAACTCCGTCACCCTTGTCGGAGGTTCCCACTCTTGTATGGCTCGAATCTTGGCTACATCCATCATGATCCGCCCTCCTCGGATCTTATGGCCAAGGAAATGCACCTCCTCTTGTGCAAATGAACACTTCTCCCTCTTGACATAGAGCTCATTCTCCTTCAAGGTTTGGAAGACCTTCCTCAAATGGCCAATATGGTCCGCCAAGGTGTGGCTATACACAACAATATCGTCAAGATAAACAACCACAAACTTGTCAAGGAATGGAGCAAGTACCTTGTTCATTAGTGTACAAAATGTGGCCGGTGCATTAGTGAGGCCGAAAGGCATCACTAAGAACTCATAAGAACCATACCGCGTCACACAAGCGGTCTTATCCTCATCCCCTTCCGCTATCCTAACTTGCCAATACCCCGATCGCAAGTCTAGCTTAGAGAAGTATCTTGCGCTCCCAAGTTGATCGAACAAATCCGCTATGAGAGGAATCGGGTATTTGTTCTTCACCGTGAGCTTGTTGAGTGCTCGGTAGTCAATGCATAATCTCAAAGACCCATCCGCCTTCTTTTGGAAAAGTACAGGTGCACCATATGGGGCTTTAGATGGTCGAATGAACCCCGCTTCGAGCATCTCTTTGAGTTGCTTCCTCAACTCTTCTAACTCGGGTGGTGCCATGCGATAAGGTGCCATGGCTGGCGGCTTTGCTCCTTCCACCAACTCCAGTTTGTGATCCACCTCCCTCCTTGGTGGAAGCTTCTTTGGGAGTTCCGGTGGCATAACATCTAGGAACTCCTTAAGTACCTCTTGCACTTCTTTCGGAATCTCCCTTTCCTTAGATGGCTCGCCTTCGTCCACCTTTAAAGCTGCAAGGTAGGTCTCTTCCTCCCGCTTTAATCCCTTGCATAGCTGCAATGCAGACAACACTTTGGTCCCTAGCCGTGTCTCTCTCGAGACCGGGACCGTGCAAGGAGAACCCGCATCCATAATCATAATAGAATTAGCATAAGGCATAAGACAAGCCTTTACCTGATCTTGCCAATCTAGTCCGAGCACCACGTCGTAGTCATCCATTGGAATGGCCGTGAACTTTACGACTCCTGACCATTGTCCCACCTTGGTCTTTGCATCGGCTATCCCCCTGATTGGCAATGCCTTTGAGTTGACTGCCTTGATGAAGCCAATCGACTTGGCTAACTTGAGACCGAGTTTTTCCGCGACGTCGGCCTTGATGAAATTGTCGGTCGCTCCTGAATCCACTAGAGCTTTGAGTTGCCTCCCCGCAACGTCTATCCCGACATACATTGATCCCTTCTTGGGCGCTTTAGGTCCTTCGACGACCTTAGCCTTGAGGGCACTAAGGAGTCGGAGTGACCCCATCCTCGACTCTTCTTCCAACTCCCCGTCTCTTTCGAGTGCGGCGAGCTTCGCCTTCTTCGGGCAATCCCGAACCATGTGCGGTCCCTCGCACAAGAAGCACTTCAACATCTTGGCCTTGGATGTCTCCCCCACACCCTTGCCAAAACCCTTCCCTCCAAAGGGCTTACCCGCTCCCTCATTGCGGTTGTTGAAGCTACTCTTGGTGGCTCCCCCACCTTTGCCTTTGTCACTCCAGTGACTACTCTTGGGTTTATCCTCCCGCCTATACTCGGTCAAGCTTTCCGCCTCCTCAATTGCGGCTTTGAGAGTTTGAATGTTTCTCCTCTTCAACTCTTGCTTGGCCCAAGGCTGTAACCCTTCTATGAAGGCAAATTTGGCTTCCTTTTCCGGGAAGTCCGGGATCTCCAACAATATTTCTGAAAACTCGTTCACATAATCAGAAATACTAGATTTATGAGTGAGGTGACGAAGTTTACCTCGTGCTTCATCTTCGAGATTCCTTGGGCAAAATTGTGCTCTGAATGCCTCTTTGAACTCGTCCCACCTTGTCATCTCGAAGAGTCCTCGCTCAATGTCACCGCTCAATCTCCTCCACCATAGTGCCGCGGTGTCGGTAAGATAGAGAGGTACCGTGTCTATCTTCTCTTCATCATCCGTGATCCTCATTTTCCTGAAGTAGAGTTCCAAGCTCCATAGAAAGTTCTCTACTTCCTTTCCCTTCCTAGCTCCTGCATAGGTCTTGGGTCGAGGCACGTCCACCTTTGGTGCGAGAGGAGCATCGATTATATCCCTAGACACCCTGTATTTACAGAGTGACACATCCGTCTCGATGATCTGCATCCTCTCATGCACTTCTGCTAGAGAAGCATCCATGTTGGCTTGGAGAGCCCTCATCTCCTCTTGAATTGTGGCGACAATCCTATCCAATGATGCTTGGAATCCCTCTTGAAGTCCACCTCCTTGGTTAGCCATCGCCAAATCCGCTACTTGTTCCACCGTCTTCTCCATCACATTGCCTTGCCTCACCACTGTATTCTCCAACTTGAGAACACGGTTCTCTAATGATGCAAGCATGTCTCGAGATGGCTCTCGTTGCTTCTGCCTTCCTCCACCCTTAACATTTTCTCGCCTTGTCTCTCCTTCAATTGGATCGACAACGTTGGAACCACCGCTAGCCATTTCTTCCACAAGATCTTCACCTACACAAAGCTTTGGCAAGAATTGAACCACTTCGCACCCTCCCGTACGACCTTGGCTCTGATACCAACTGTCACGTGCGTAAAGTTTCGCCCCGAACTTAGACGCTCCGTGCGGCACTTGACACTCCTCCGAGTAACCAAGTCAGCCTAACCGAACCTTGCCAAGAGGTTTGTTTGAAGACTTTTAGAAGAACACTCGAGCTAAAGAATAAAGAACTCTTTGTATTGCTAGAAGGCTAGTATTTTTGAGGATGATTTACAAATGAGGAGGACTCCTCCTTATATAGACCCCCACCTTGGAATGGATGGTCAAGATCAATTTGATCTAATGGCTACAATCTATCTTCTAGAGATTTCCATACTATTCTACAAGGGACTAGAAGAATGTACAAGATTCTAGAGAATTCTACAAAAGTGTAGGAAACCCTAGAGAATGCTAGAGAAGTCTAGAAGTTTCTAGACTCTTCCATGAAGCCTCCTCCATCTTTTCTAATAAGGAAGGCAGTCCGTGACACTAAGCTTACTTTGAAATCCCCAGTTCTTCCTTGCATTCTGTCAACTTCTTGTGTCTGACATTGAAAACATTAAATTTTAAGTAAGGTAATTTAAAGTTTAATATGCAGCTCTTGCTGTTCAAATGTCAAATGGATTCCCTTATTGAGCAAAATATGACCCCCTTAAGAAAAAGAGAGTCCCATTACCCTATGGAGAGGAATTTCGCTGCTTTAACATTTGAAGGATTCTCCAGCCATTTACTATACTTGATAAAGCAGTGGATCCAATGAGAGCAGACCTCTAATGCTTGGGGTAAAGCTTCGGCATTTGGAGGACCTTCTCTTTTGCTTCCATGGCTATGAGATGGCTTTGTATAACCAGTATGGCCTGGGTAAAATGGAAGCCATTCAAGCTCTTCACAGACAACCTAAAGGGTTGAAACTCATGAATATCGTAATGAACCACTAAACTTTTTTTGATTAGAGGTATTAAGCACACATGCTGACCTCCACATACAATTGATAAGAGCTTATTGATGAAAGCTGAGGATAATATAAAACACTGCCCCCTATAAGATACCTGCAATGAGAAGAAACCTATATAAACTAAGCCATTAAAAGCACTATTAAACTTGAAAGAACCAAAACCAGTCATATATCAGAAGCTATACCTGATGAAACCTCCAAGAGGATCATCTAAGACTTCAAAACCATTGGCAGATAGAAACGATTGTGTACTTCTGCCTAGGGCAATAAAGAATCCAAATATAGCCAAATCCCTTTCCAATACCTACAGAAACATAACAGACTTTCATTAACAGCTTCCAAGTCCATATTAAATCTGCATGTTAAATTAATAAACTTTCTTTAGGGCGATGAAAGTGTGTAAGTTGTCTCTAAATTAAAGTCCCATAACCAAAAGAGCTTGACATTAACAAAGTTTGCAATCTAGTGAACCTAAAAGCTTACCTCGATACTTTCAGAAGTTGTTAATCTCGACCATATTCTCTCCCTATCTATAGCTTGCTGCAGCTGTTTCTGTGCAAGACCCACCCAGAAGATAATTTCTTCTGCACCCCCATCATTTTTCACTCGACAAGCAGCCGCCCAGGGACCAAAATGAGCAAGAAATTCTCTGCGTAGACCAATATCCTTTATAGAATGATAAGCTTGGCTTACAGGAATAAAATCAACAAGCATCTCCATCAATCTACCAGTTACATCTGAAATGCAAGAAAAGAATTGAGAGCAAGAAACTTTTGCTGGACCAAGTTTCAAGATAGCGGCAATGCAAGCTAGAGCAAGCATGAGAAATGATACATCACTCCCATTTCCAGAGTCCAAGGATGTGCCCCTTCCAGACCTGAAGCAATCAAATTTACATACAAGGGCATTATAAGAACAGGCGGTATAGAAAGCACTATGATGTAAGGTTAAGGAAAACATACACAGCAGTTGCAGCAGAAAAGCGTGAGTCCCCTTCAAAATAATTGACAATGGATGTCACCACTGCTGGAATTTGCACAGACCATAACCATTCACAGGCTTCAGGTTGCTTGGCAGATAGTTTATCTCTGATCAAACTCTCCAATGGTGCGGAGAGACGCAGTAAACTGCCCCGATGATGTAATGGTTATTCAGTTTTAAGTTTAAAATGAAGCAAAAAGAGTGATCTAACAATGTAGAGAGCAAGTAGCATTGATGTTTGATAACATAGGGTAGTACCTCCTCTGGACAAAAACGATTACATCCCTGTCTCTGGTATTACCTCGAGAAGAAATCTCAGTCGCAGCTTGCAATAAAGAGAACACAGCAGCCTGTAAAATAATTATAAATCATCATATGCTATTAATTTTTTAGATTAGGCAAAGGAGTGTCTACTAAAGGTCAGGCTAGGATGGTTATCAAATCAAAGACGTAAATATCCTAGATTTCGTAAGTTGTGCATGAACAACTCAACACAGATCCATAGGAAGAGTAGACTATAATGTACCTAGGCATAAAAGAAATTCGTGTATAACAGGCTTGGAAGTTAGGTAACTTGACAGGTAAGATAATGAAGCCTCAATTTCTGTCTACACAAGCCAATTTTTAAGCCGGAAAGACATTTATGGGGTACCTGATAAGATAGTGCCTTAACAAACGCATTTCTGTCTACACCAAGCCATGCTGTTGAAAACCAAGATAGTTTTGAGAATGAGCTATGTTCTTTAATAGCCAACTCAAAAACCCTGGCTGAATCATGAAGAGTTTGGACAAGCCCATCATTAAAATCTTCCCCTTGTAGTGTTTGATTCAGCTTGACCCTCATTTGCCCAACATCGGAACTAGTACCAGCTTGAGGGCTCCCATTGACAGTCACACCATCATCCATAGATGAAAGAGGTAAGAGGTTTCTCTGTTTAGATGAGTGTAAATAATTTCTCATGAATCTGTTATTGTTCCCAATATAAGCAGCTCTTATAAGGCATCGCTTCCTTGTATTACCCCAGTTAGTCAGTAGTTGATCCAAGTCATCACCCTTTTTTCCGGAAAAATAAATCCTAGTCTGCTTACATGAAAGCCCTGGAGTTAAGGAGCTGCAGATATAGAAATTAAAGTACTTTTTCGGGTTAGTAGGAGTAAGATGATGAGCTCAAGCAAATACATCATAACAAGTCACTCATTCTAAAATGTAGTATCTCATCATTTCCACAGTAATCGAGTTAGAGTCAATGAAAGGAAGTAAAGAAAGCTGTTTAATCTGATAAAAAACAAGAGTAAATCATAAGTGATAAGGTGATTAAATTGAATCAATTAGTTTAATCAAATAGACAACGGCGAAAAATGGCGGCCTTCCTTTTTTTTTTTCTTCTTTTCCTCGAGCTTCTAATTAACCAAAATTAAGAAGACGAAATCACAAGCAATCGAAATACGGCCAGGAACCCTAGCTCGGAAGGAATTCTGAACCGAAGATAGTAACGCTTGAACAATCAGTCATAGAGCAACATCAAAAAGGCAAAGCAGAAGTAGGAAAGAACAAGCAAAATTACCTCAAGGATATGAAGCTAGCACTGTGAAGCTCGATTGCCATGTACGAGACAGAAAATCCGGCGGGGAGAAGCTTTTGCTGTTTGGTTCGCGGGAAAAAACGGAAAGTCAGTGGGAAATTGGTGCGAGGAAAAGCTTGGACGCCGTTTTATTTGCAGAGAGAAACCGATGCTGACGTGGCGGAGTAGCGGGTTTATCCGTTTACGTGGCGGAGCGAATGAACACAAAACAGCGGAATTTTCTATGCCACCGTGATATGATATCCTTTATCAGACTCTTATCTGCAAGTTTGCTTCCCATCACGCCCAACTCACGTCAGTCCTAACCCAAAGTACCCAGCCCGCCAGCTAATAGAATTGGTTAAAACCGATCCTTCGGCAGGCCCAGTTTTCATGGCCCAACTCGCCAGCGCCTTCTGAGTTCTACTATAAAGGAAGATTTTCTGACTTCTTTTTTTCTTTTTAATTATGGTGCGTGGATTTATCATATTATTATATACAAAATTTAAAATTAAAATGAACCTCTCAAAATTTTATACCCCAGTTTGTGTCAAAATGATGTCTATATCTTTCTCAAACGATTGAGTAAAAGAGTTTTAATTTAAGCTTTTAAAAGAGGGAAAAAAAATATTGTAAGCTCTCAATAAGATGGATATAAAAGGTAAGGTAATCAATCAATCCTTATATAGTCTTGCATTATTGTCAACTACAACAACTTAAAATTAAAAAAAAAAAAAAAATTAACAAATAACATATCCATTGCAGTATGCTAATCATGTAACTTCATCTATGAACCTAAATTTTTCTCACAGTCCAAGAAGATGCAGAGATAGATCCAAGCTTCCAATGTAGTATGCACAAACCTCTTTGTTCCACCCCTTTTTTCAATTGTTCTGGTAAGAAGTTTCCATGCTATAGGATTCCGATATATCAAGTATCAACTGGTTGTTCAGGAGGTCCTCTTGCTATAGGCATTTCATCACTAAAATTGGATTTGGGCTTAGCAAAATCCACAAATATAACTCGTCCATTAAGTGCCTGCAAACTCTTTAAACTGTTAATTCTGAATTCCTAATCCAAAAAGAAAAAAAGAGAGCAACTGAGCAAGAGGAGGGCATTTTACTTTGCCATTCATCTCTGTTAGGGCATCATGAGCTTCATCTACAGAAGCAAAAGTGATGAACCCAAACCCCTTCGATCTATCAGAAACTCGGTCTGTTACAATTTTAGCTGCCAAATTTAAACAAAAATGGTTAATTAACTGAAAATTGCTTTTAAAAAGAAATTTCCGAACCGAATGATCACCTTCAATAACTTGACCATACTGAGAAAAAGCTTCAGACAATCCCTTGTCTGTGGTGTGAAATGATAGTCCTGCACTTGCAGCTCTGCTGATTAATTGAATTTATCCCGATCATATACTAATTTGAATACTCTGATCTTCAACAAAGATCGTTAGCTCAATCAAGTATTAAATTAAACTAAACTAAACACAGAAACGACGAGATTTCAATTGAATTAAGCTTAAGCCTATGTAGAAGAGTCGGATAAAGTATGAAGATAGAATTAGAAGAAGTAGAAAGCACGAGAGGATTCCAGATTGAGATTTCCTCGAAAATTTTGGAAGATAGATTAGTTATGGAGCTATGTAGAAAGTTGACATTAATCCTGAATCAGAAAAATACCGCGAACCAGAGAGAGAAGAGAAGAGCGAGAACAGAAAGAGAGAGAGTACCTCCAACGAAAAGCTTAGAAACTATGCCTCTGCAACAGACGAAGAGAGTCGGAGGAACGAGGGAGAAGTTTGATACACGAATCTTGAAGTTTCCCCCTGCTAGTCTTCTGATCGCCGCCATGTCAGAGCGAAGAAGCACGGGGAGAGAGGGAGAGGGAAATAACATATTTCGGCGACGTTCGGTTCAGGCCCGTCTCTAACTAACTTCAAGTCTAGATCTGGATCAAGATTTGTACTAAACGCCTTATGGGCCGGCCCAAATGAGATACAGCCAACTGTCGTATAAGATGAACTTAAAGAAGTTCCGACATAAATCTCTTCTTCTATACTTCTTGACCAATCTTTATTTTAGCGTATTGTCTTAAAAACTACTAAAAATAAGAAGCTATTTTATTTATGTTGAAAAAAATTCAGAACAAAAACACAGTCCAACTTATTTATCTTGTTCACAATGTATTAATAATACAAATTCCAGTACCACTCTTCCACAAGTCGATCAAAAAATGCATTATACACCTATTCCAACTCCCAAAGAACATCCGACATTTCGTAAGCAAACTCGAATGAAGCTCCTACATCCCAAAAACTGCGAAAAACTTTACTCCATTATTGATTTCACACGGCATAATTTTAGGTCAGAATCCAAGCTGGATCTTTGAAGGATCACTCATGAATTATGTTGAACCTTCAACAATGCTTGATGAAACTTGTCGATAAATTGATCATCCTAAAACATAGTAGGCAACATCTTTTTCAGTAACAAGCAAATTAAAAATTGAACACCAAATGACCAGACCATTATTTATTTACCTGAACAAGCATGAGAAGAGCTTCACAAACTTTATCTCTACTTATATAAGTGTGCGCATCATTAGCTGGGGAAGTGGACCCCGGAGTAAGTGATGGGGGAGGGGTAGGAGGTGGGAAGGGTTGGAGAAGTGGGGTCCCATATGGACGTTGAAGAGTAAGGGGAGGTTGAAGAGTAGCAGCAGGTGGTACAGATGAAGGAATAGAAGAGGGCATTGATAGAGCAGGAGAGGAAGAAGAGGGTGGGATGAAGAAAGAAGAGGGTTTTACAAGATTAGTGATGTGATTGCTTGTGGGGTCTGATGGGCCAAAAAGTGGGGCCAGAATGGGTAAAGAAGAAGGGAGAGAGAGGGATGATATTTGCTGAATTGGGGGTGCAGGAGAGGAGATGATGCTGGGTGCAGGGGAAGTGTGGAGGATATTTGATGAAGGATGATGATGATGGGGCTGTCTTGAATTTGCCGTATTTAGAGTATTACTTCCGATATTCATGGCTGCCTGAAGTTAATCACATTAATGAAACGGTCAGACCAAGGAATCACTTTAAAACAGAGATAGATAAAAAGAGGTCTTGAGCACATACACTGAAGAAATTTACAAAGGATGGATCTTCAGGGGCATCAGTGGAAGAGGCAGTGGGTGATGGCTCCAGTGGACCTTCAATCACCGACATGGTTGGGACTGCTTCAAGCTCCTCAAAATCACTACAGAGATATACGATTTTGAGAAGAAAAAAAAAATATGCTGGAAGGATTATCCATTATTAATCAACGTAATAGATATAAGGATGTGATCAGCAGCGAGTACCGTTGTGTTGAGATAAAAGTTTGTGACCAAACTGGAATAGATATACATATATGCTTTCATATAAGAAAATATCTGTATTTAAGTTACTAATGCAAACAGCTAGTCACTATCATGATTTTATTTCCATATAAAAACCTCAGTCCATGGAAAATAAGAAACAAAATCTCATCTTACAATAGTGAAAAATATGTTCAACTTCTTTAGGCACCAAAAATATTCTGAATGACAAAATCATTAGGTTTTATAAGTCCATTATCAAGATCATAGGAGAAATTTTACCCAAATGTGATTGAGAAAATAAAATAAATAAATAGCGAGCAATTATTTAAAACGAAAATTGATTCCAACTCTTTGACAATCAAATTGTCCTTACCCTTTGCTCAAAGATACTTTGGACTTTGTAGGAACCTTTGAGTATGCACCAAGTATCCTGTAAAGGAAAAACACAAAAACATTAGAGCTGATGCACCCAATCACACGTACTAATAATGAAATTAACCTCGCAAGATCCTTGATTTTACATCACATAGAACTATAAGCATTGAATAGAAGTGACACAGTCCAAGGCAACCTTAACAAAGTATCAGGCACTTGAAGTAACAGAATGGATAAGAACGATACTGTACCTACTAAAGAGATTGGCAACATCCTCACATTCACGCGGATTGTAAAACCAAATTCCATTAACTTCTTGAGAAGCATTCCTATATAACAAATAAGGAAGTTGAACTTCATATTCATAATCTCCCAATAGATTCTCCACTAGGTTATCTGTTTCAAAAGATAAATGATATCAAATTCAACCCACTAGTTAAAAAGCAAAAGCAGAGAAAGAAAAAAAAAAATTTCTTAAAGTACATAGATTAGAAGTAAAGATCCAAACCTGCGTTCCGGCGATTCATCACAATGAATTGGAACCGTGGTTGAGTATTCCTAAACCAAAAAAGGAAAAAAAAATTAACATCAGAAAAGGCAGATGCCCGACATAGCAATAAGAACCAAATGAAAAAGGGGACTCATTTACCTCTTAACTACGAAAAGGGACCCTTCAACATCCTTACGACTCTGAAAGAAATCAAAATTATATAGGCAATGCAAAAATCAAATACATCAATCAGAGATTCAATCGTTCCTTCCTATTGAGTTGAAATCATAAACAAATTATTTTAGGACCAAAGTACTAATCCTATGTATACTAAATTTATCTAATTAGATCAGGAAAAAACGAAAATTCTCGGATCCTGAAATCAGTAACTCTTTATTTCATACATTTTCTAGGAAAACAAGCAAATTTAGAGAAAAAAAACGAACCCATTGATTGCTCTTGATATTGAACTCGTAGAACGTGACATGTGCAGCGGTCATCAGAATCTCTTCTATGAAAGGATCGATCCGCTGCAGCACAGTGAGATTGAGCATTTTGGTGCTCTGCTGATCCAGATTCGGCATCAATTTTCCGGTCTGAGACATCTCCGATCGAAAGAAGGGAAAATTCCTAAACCCTAAATTGTAAGATTTTCACCTTTCCGAAATTCCGTATTGTTTTCCCGGGAAAGTTAACGTGGGTTGTAGAGAGAGAGGGAGAGAGAGCAGCGTACGCGCGTGAGACTGTGACTAATAGCTGTGTTCCCCTCAATTTACAATTATAACCTTGAGTATTTTCTTTTTCTTTTTTCTGTAAAATAAAAATAATTTAAATAAACTCGTAAGGTTACAATCATATTAACAAATTTGCATAGATCTGTATTTTAAATTACGATTTTACCTCAAATTCATTCACGCATATAGAGAAATATACAAAACGATTCCAACAATTAAACATTTTTCTTTTCCCAAATAAAACATCACGTGAAGGAAAAAAAAAAAACATCATAATGAGCCTTCCTCTTCCTCTTGTTGCTGTTCTTCATTAATTCCTTCGAAGAGGTCAGAAAAGAGGATGAGAAACATGAACATAACTACAGCAATGAAGGCACCCACCACCGCCCCCCACTGACTTTCTGGCAGAAATGACCGAACTGATTGCAAATCGCCAGCCAATTCGTGTTGGAATTGCCGTTGTGAGCTAACTACACAATGGCAGCCGCCGCCGCGGCTGAAGTAGCTAGAGTAAGCGCCACCTGAAACATTCAAAATTACAAAAAAAGCACACACATCAATTACAGTACAATATAAAAATATTAATTTACCAAAAAGTACACGAACTGTTGGATTAATTACGGTGTCTAATATGAGTGAGAGAAGTCTCGGTCCAACTGCCTGTGGACGAACAATGCAAACAATGGAGAATGGAAGGGAGAGTACAATGTAGCCTCCTACTATGCCTATTGCAATCACAAAGAACCTGAAAACAAAGTTCAAACTGTAAAACATAATAACTATAGAACAGTAACATATAATTTCTCCGTATATAACAGTACTTACAGAAAAGTGGGTAGATCGTCATAACTGGCTTGGAATGGAAGAACTGGGTGAAGAAAGGGAGAGTTTCTTGACTAGTTCCCATGGCGGAAGCAGCGGCAAGAGCCGCCACTATCGCACCCAATCTCAGAACAAAGTCGAAAATCGCGAGTCCTCGCTTCAATCCACCCTTTTGCTCCGGGTGCTCAGTACCACGCGGCGGTGCAGGTGGTGGTGGAATTTTGCGGGACGCTCCATTAATCGGTACTGTATCACTGGTCTCAGCGACCTCGATCTTGATCGAATCACTGTTCTTCATCATTCTCGACACTTGTATTAACACGAAAAAGATTAATGAACTTGATTAAGATCTAGAACTTGTAGAAGGTTATAAGTATATGCATTAGTTTGTTTGATAATGAGATGAAAATGGCTATTTGGATTAGCCTATTTATAGAACTAATTGAAGGAATTATTATCATTAGAGCTTAACTTCTTAGTTTAGTTAGTTGGGAAGGGTCAGCTTCAAGGTTGTAAAGGTTACTACGTATACGTACGTAGACTACTATGCATGGGAGTTGTTTGTCGACCTTATCCATTAATCTCGTATGAGATTCATTCCTCTAAGTTCTTATGGTATATTATTTTTTAAGATGAGTTATCAGTTATTAAAAAAAAAAAAAAAATTTAATTTTCTAATATTAACAGAAATATAAAAATTAAATTATAATTAATTAATTCTTAATAATTATAATATTTGAGATTAATCTAATAATTATATATCTCTCCGAAAATGAAGAGAAAAAAAAACTCATTTAACCAAGCAGTTAAAGAGTTATTGAATAATTAATCTGTTCTTAATAATTTAATGCGAAGTTATTGTATTGGTTTCATCAAATTGATTTAATTGAGCCTATAATAGCTGTATCATATGCCTTTAGGGAAAAGGTCAACCTGCTTTTGACTAAGAAATTAAATTCAATGACTTTGCTATCAAACAGTCAACAAAAACCATTGCTAGTCTCTCTCGCCAGCTAATCCAACAGTGCAGGGGAAGGATCCATGTCATTTCCACATCATACTCTCTTGTTCTTTTCTAGACAAAATGGATCGTGTAATTAAGATTCTCAACGTTTGGGTTTAGAGGCCTTTTGGGTCGATTTCGGCCTTTTTCCTGAAAAGGTCCATTTAGTTGAGTCCGTTAGAATTAAAGCCCAACTAGAATTGGAATATGGAGCCCTCATTCTGTCACTCAGATGAGAGTAGTATAGGGTTCCAGCATCATTCCTCTCTCTCTCTCTCCCTCCCCCTCTCTCTCCCTCCCCCTCCTTCACTCTCTCTGCTACTGAAGAGATGTGGGCAAATGCAGAAGGAGGCCCTCCCGAGGTGACTCTAGAAACTTCTATGGGAGCTTTCACAGTTGAGGTACTCTTCTTCTTCAATCTCTGACTCCGCCATGACCATTTTTTTGTTTCCGTTCCCTTCGAAAATTGGAGCTTCTTTAGTGTTCGATTGAGCTTCTTTTGCTCTAATACCTTATTCATTAGGCCAGAAGATATTGAAGTGTGTAAGTTTCAATTTTTCTTGTGCTTTGTTGGTTGTAAATGGTAGCTGTACTTCAAACACGCACCGAGAACTTGCAGGAACTTCATCGAACTCTCTCGCAGAGGCTATTACGACAATGTTAAGTTCCACAGAATCATCAAGGTCTCTCTCTCTCTCTCTCAGTATATGTAAAGAAATCGAAAGGCGGTTTTGAAATTAAGTTTGTGGTTGATTTGGTACAGGATTTTATTGTGCAAGGTGGAGATCCTACAGGGACAGGAAGAGGTGGAGAATCCATTTACGGGTATAGCTTCTAATATATATACACATATAGATATCTTTTGGCTTTTTTGAATGAATCTACAGTTTTTGTTCTTGTCCAAGTTGTGATATGAGATAGAGTGATTTAATTGTAAAAGTACGAGTGTTTAGAAGTTGTTGAAATGGTATCTCGTTTGCTGCTTTTTTTCAGGAAGAAGTTTGAGGATGAAATAAAGCCGGAGTTGAAGCACACAGGGGCTGGGATTTTATCAATGGCAAATGCCGGTCCGAATACGAACGGAAGCCAGTTCTTTATCACCCTTGCACCTTGTCCGTCTCTGGATGGTAATTGGTCTTGCTTTCTATTCTAACTTTTGTTTTGATCAGTGTGATATGCTCTATGTTCTTTGATCTATATAATCTTGAATCTCTATTTGAGTCAAGTATGGAGATTCTCTTAATATAGTTTGATTGGTTATGGTTTTCGTTTCGTTGTTGACTATAATCTGTTTTTCATCCATGTTGATCATGTGTTTAAATAGTTTCTTGATCTAATCTGTTTTTCTAGTTGAATCAGAAAAAAAAAAATTTTAAACAGCAATTAAAGTCGAATCCAGATTGCCCTTGACATAATCATGTTTACAATAGACTAAGAAGCTTTGTTCTGTGATTCTGTCCTCTTCTATACCTTTCCCCATTTAGGTCTTCATGTTGTTTTTGCTAATACTTCTTTAATTGGGAAACCTGCATCGTCCAGGAAAACACACTGTTTTCGGAAGAGTTTGCTGGGGAATGGAGATTATCAAAAGGCTTGGCAGTGTCCAAACCGATAACAATGATAGGTATGTATATATATCTATAGAATACGAGTTAAACCATCTTAAAACGCGTGTTAATTACTTATCCCCTTCATCTGATGCAGGCCCATACATGATGTTAAGATACTGCGAACATCAGTGAAAGACTAAAAGGACATTGTTGTGTAGTTGATGTTTATGTAATTTCTTGAGGATAATGATCCATGTCAAAAACGCTTCTATTGGACAAAACTATACTATAACAAGTTAAAGCTTCAAAATATCGAGAGCCATGTTATATATATATATTACGTATATATGTATATGCGCCTCTGCATATTTTGACTGCAAAAAAAGGTTTTGATTGCCAATACACTTGATAACATAACTATAGCTCCAAATTCAACATTGTGCTCTATAATTCAGAAGCTCAATACCATCTTTTATAAACTTCTAAATTCATGGGGGCGTTCTACCTACGTCACTAACAAAAGAAGAAAAAAACGAAACCCCCCCTTTACAATTTACAAATAGCAGCTAATTTTCTATAATTCAAGCAAAAATGTAATTGTATTACAGTTATCTAGCACTAAGAAAATCTAATACCACAACCCCTTCTTTTCAATCCTCTATATCTCCCCTCGCAAAGTATGAACAGGTACTAGCCAACTCTTTTTTCTTCCCCAAAATCGAGATCCGATAAATATACAAATTCACCCCCTGGTCACTTTGAAATCAGTAAACACACCCGCAAGAACATAAATACTGGTCTTCTCAATTGGATAATGACTTGCCCGAGTACAAACCCCGGTTTCCCCGACCTTCACTTTCTTCACAAGGGGGCAGGTTTACCACAGAAGAAGATGAGACAGGACTAAGTCCATTGGCCTTGATAGATCCACTTTCCCGTGAGAAAGTAATGCTTGTTGATGATTCGGAAATAGTAAAGACCGGCTCTTTAGTGACAGCCTGTCGTTGTGGCATTTCCATACGCCTTAAAGAAGGAATGTCTCCTTTACAGTATCTCCTCCACATTTGCCGGTATGTGGATTCAAGGCCACGCGCAAAGTTTGGTCCATCACAGACGGGTGACATGGACATAAGGTCCCGGAGAGATGACCTCAGATTAGATAGAGCGGTTACATCCGATGCCAGCTGGAGTGCCAGTTGGACATATTCGTCCTCATTTTTGGCAATCAGGTGCCTTAAACCTGTGATGAAACAATCAGAACAAGTCCCGCATTGGTTAATGGAATGAGTTCAAGTACAATTTGAGAAAAAAATACGAAAATGCTTCACTGGGGTCATGTTAATAGTTTATTTGGTTTAGCATTTGAAACTGTAATCTAGAAAAATTGGAAATTCTACAAACCATGTTTGAGTTTGATTATGGGCTGGATTAGATTTTAGGTTTGGATCAATGTAAACGATGATAGATTGGAGTTTGTGAGCCCAATCTAGGTTTTCAAATACAGAACCATATACACTAATGATCAGCAAAAGGACCTTTTTCCTTACCAATTTTGCTAAGAAGACTAACGCCAACATTGTGAGCATGGACCGTGCCAGCCATTGTAACACATGGAACCCCCATGTACAAAGATTCACATGTCGTGGTTGTTCCAGCATAGGGAAAAGTATCCAAACTACAGAAGAGAGAAAATAAGTTTAACACTTTGGTCATAGACTGAAATTATAGAAAAATTGTCAGAACTGAAAATAGCTATATATTCAACCAAGATATATACCTAATATCCATCAGAGAGTAGGCCTGCATATGATCATGGTTGAGAAGAATTAAGGGAAGAAGATCCACCCGCATTGGTTCCAACCCCAGCTGCTCCAAAGTAGAAAGAAATCTCTGTCTCACGCTATCACAACAAAAAGGCTTGCATTTTACCACTAGACGAGAGTTTGGAATAGAGCATAGAATTCTTGCCCACACTTGCAAAACTTTATGCGTTATCTGAAAAGAAAGGAGGGAAGAAAAGAAAAGACAAAATGAAAAAAAAAAAACAGAAAAGAGAAAGGCAAAGATCAAAATCATATATAAATATAGGCAGAAATTTACAACAGTTGTTTTCATATATCCTGCCTATACCTTTGCCAGATTGTTAAAGCTGCCAAAAGTGATAAAGCCATTGGTAAGAGCAGGAGTAGGGGCAACAGGACCGGCCTCTGGAGAAGGTGTATAACAAAGGAAGCATTCTGGTAACCGAACCAACTCTTCGACATGCCTACCATTCCATATACCATATATCAGAGATATTTGTTGAAAATATAGAAAGATGTTGTGAAAATTATGTTAGGAGAAATCTTAGGATACTTACCTAAAATATGGATTGTAAATAGATTGTTAAGAGTTACCATAACTAATTTAGGGTTCCTTATGTATAAATAGTCTAGTGTTGTAACATGAAACTAATAGAAAATTACCATTTTCATCGTATCAGAGCAAGGGCTCTTCTAATGTCACTCACGATTGACTTAATCAGCTAGTGATCTCTACACGTTTCTAGGTTCGGAAAACCATACCCTATTTGAAGACTTATTCTTCAAACTTCCAACAACATGGATGATGATTCTTCAAGGATCGTTGGGAAGAAACAATCGGCTCTAAGCCTCAATGAGAAGTCTACCATCCAGATTACAGCCCATCTTCTGAATGGATAGAACTTCATACGATGGTCTCAGTAGGTGAGATTGTTTCTCCGAGGCAGAGGGAAGATGGGATAAATAACCGGAACAACAACGGCACCGAGTATGAAGGATCCGAGTTATGGTACATGGGAAGAGGACTAGACCATTATCTTTTGGCTCTTGAACTGCATGGTTGAGGATATTGGTCAAAACTATATGTATCTTCCTACTGCAAAGGAAGTTTGGGATGCAATATCCTCTACTTTCTCAGACTTGGGAAACTCAGCTCAAGTATCTGAGATCAAGACAAAAATTCGAGAGATGAAATAAGGAGAGATGACTGTCACCAATTAATATAATAAGATGCTAGTACTATGGCAAGAACTAGACCTGCTTTATGATCTTGACTGAGCATGTGGAATAGATACTGCACAGTTCAAGAAAACAATAGAGAAAAATAAGGTGTTTGAGTTCTTGGTTGGTCTAATCCTAACCTAGATGAAGTAAGGGGATGGATTATAGGAAAAAAACCATTGCCCCCTACAGGGGGAGTTTTTTTTAAGATTAGAAGGGAAGAGAGCCGTAAGACCGTGACGATGGTAAAGAAGGGTTCTATAAAAACTCTTGAAAATTCTGCCCTTAACACCATGGTATCAACAGAAACCATGGTAACTGCAGCAGCAGCTTTTAAACCAAGAGGGTCTAATTCCTCCTATGGCCAACTCTCGAGGTTTGATGAGAAGGTGAAAGCCTGGTGTGATTACTATAACAAGCCTAGACACACTAGGGCTACTTGCTGGAAAATTCATGGAAAGCCTCAAAACTAGAAGGGCAACCTAAGTGGGGACAAAAACAATCATGGGATGCATGCTTCTATTGAAACCGAGACACCATCTCCATACCTTGGCAAAGAACAACTAGATCAAATATACAAAATAATCAGTCAAATTCCTACTTCTAGTTTAGGTTCAGGTTTTCTTGCTCAAAAAGATAGTTTTCCCATAGCTTCAGCTGTCTGTTCTAATCTATTCTAATCTAGAACCATGGATCATTGATTCTGGTGTTTCTGATCACATGACTCATTCCTCTCATGTTTTCTTCTCATATACTACTTGTCCTGGTAATCTTAAAATTCGTATAGCAAACGAGAGTTTATCTCCAATTGCAGGAAAAGGTTCAGTCGCTATTTCAAAGATTTTCACCCTAAAATTTGTCATACATGTTCCTAAGTTATCATGTAATCTCTTATCTGTTAGCAAACTCACCAAAGATTCTAATTGCCCAGTAAAATTCTATGATTCTCACTATGAATTTCAGGACCAACATTCGAAAAAAATGATTGGCAGTGCTAAAATGGTTGATGGACTCTATTATTTTGATGACTCGACTACCAAACGCGGACAAGCTCAAGCTGCTAGCAGTAGTATTTTTATTCTTGTTAAAGATAAAATAATGTTATGGCACTATAGGTTAGGCCATCCTAGTTTTCCTTTTCTTAAGCATTTGTTTTCATCTTTCTTTAAAGACAATAATGTTAACTCAATGTGTCTTCAATGTGAACCTTGTCAATTGTCAAAGCATCATAAAGTTTCCCATAAATCTCATTCTTATCAAGCTTATGGACCATTTTACTTAATTCACAATGACATTTGGGTACCCTCTAGAGTAACAATTGTTTCTAATACTAGATGGTTTATCCCATTTATTGATGACCATATTAGTATATGTTGGGTGTTTCTACTAAAAGAAGAAGCCAAAGCTGCTAAAAAATTCAAAGAGTTCTATTATATGATTGAAAATCTATTCCAAACACGAATCCAAATTCTTAGAACTGATAATGGCAAGGAATACTTCAATTCAATTCTACATGATTTTTTGACAGAAAAGGGCATGCTTTATCAATCTACCTATTTTGATACCCCTCAACAAAATGGGATAACTGAAACGAAAAATAGACACCTATTGGAAGTTACTAGATCAATTATGTTTATTATGGGGTCCCTAAGTATCTATGAGGGGAAACAATTTTTACAACCACATATATTATAAATAGAGTTCCCTCTAAGGTGCTAGAATATCAAACTACTCTAAACAAACTATTAGAAACCTTTCCTCACATTCGGACTTTCAACTCCTTGTCCCTAGACTTTTTGGTTGCACAGTTTTTGTTCATATACACAAACATAATTGGTCAAAAGTTGATCCTAGAGCTGAAAAGCGTCTTTGTGGGGTATTCTCAAAATCAAAAAAGGTATAAATGCTATAATCTTACCTCAAAAAAATTCTTCGAGTATCAATGTCACTCTCTTCGAAAACATATCTTACTTTACCAAAAATTCTCTTCAGGGGGAGAGTCATTCTATGAAAGATCATTTTTGGGAAACTTCAAATTCCTTACCTTTACCAATTCTAGATCTGCCACTTCTTCTAAATGTTCCTTCATCGAGTACTCCACTTGACCCTTCCTTACCTATAGAATCAAACATTATAAACTTTTTTCAAGGGGAGAGATATTACAAACTATGTAGCAACCTGAGTTGCTAGTTTACTCTCGGAGGAAGCAGATTCAGAATAAGGAACCACAACATTCTACCTACCAAGACTCCTCTTTGGATGATGGTCTTGTAAATGAAATAGGTATGATAGTTCCAAATGTCTTGAATCATCATCAAACTGTTTCTACAAAATCTGATCTTGATATTCCTATTGCCCTCAAGAAACAAACCCGCATTTATACTATGCATTCTATTGCTAAATGTCTCCTATCATAGGTTATTCCTAGCTATAGAACTTTTACTGCTAATTTGTCCAATGTTTCAATTCCAAAAGATATCCAGGAAGCGATGAGTCAACTTGAATGGAAAATGGCAGTATTAGAAGAGAATGATACTTTGGCGATTATCAGTTTACCTAATGGAGGAAGAACAATAGGCTGCAAGCGGATGTTTACTATGAAATGGGAAGATTAAAAGATATAAGGAAAGGCTTGTGACTAAAGATTTCACACTATTAGCACAAGAAATTTAATGAAGCATGTCATTCTGAGCCATATAAGATTGACATAAAACGGACGTATATTCTTTGGCGTTATCACTTCACAAAGTACGGATGGAAATATTAAATTGAATTTTAATCTCAGCACAAAATGCACAAAACAAAGAGAACTCATAACGATTTTTCATTAAATATAACCAAGTTACACAAGAATAATCATCCATAAAAGTAACAAAATACCTAAATCCAAGTTTATACAAAATCGGACAAGGACCTCAAAAATCATATTGGACTAATTTAAAAGGAACACTAACACGTTTATTGACTCTAGGACTCGAACTAAGACGATAATGTTTTGCAAACTAACACGACTCACAATCAAATGAAGACACCTTACTACAATCTGACACTTTCTCTCCTGTTGCAAAATTGACATTTGTTCGATTGTTTATTTCAATGGCAGCTACTCATCATTGGCTTTTACATGAACTTGATATCAAGAATGTTTTTCTTCATGGTGAGCTTCAGGAGGAAGTGTATATGGAGCAACCTCCTGGTTTTGTTGCTCAAGGGGAGTCAGGGTGAGTTTGTCATCTTCGAAAATCTCTGTATGGTTTGAAACAGAGTCCTCGTGTTTGGTTTAAAAAATTTAGTCAGGCTATTAAAAAATTTGATATGAAGAAAAGCAAGCATGACCATTTTGTGATACTACAGGAATCTCATCTCTTAAGTCTTTCATTCATACTCAGTTTCACATGAAGGACTTAGGGGTGCTAAAGTATTTCTTGGGTGTTGAAGTTACAAGGAGTAAAAAAAGTATCTTTCTATCTTAGAGAAAATATATCCTTAACTAAGACAAGAAAATTATGAGCAAATCCTTGTAGTGCTCCTATGATTCCGAACATGCACCTAACAGGAGATGGGGAACTATTTAAAGATCCTGAGAGATATCGGAGGTTAGTTAGGAAGTTGAATTACCTTACCATGACTCGTCCAAATATTGCATATTCGATTAGTGTTGTCAGTCAGTGTATGTCATCCCCAACAATTCATCATTGGGCAGCGTTAGAGCAAATTTTGTGTTACTTGAAAGGAGCACCCGGACAGGGTATCGTGATTGCAAATCATGGGAACACTCATATTGAATGTTTTTCAGATGCAGATTGGGCAGGTTCCAAAATGGATAGAAGATCCACTTCAGGTTATTGTATCTTAATTGGAGGAAATTTGGCCTCATGGAAGAGTAAGAAGCTAAATGTTGTGTCATGATCCAATGCAGAGTCGGGATATAGGGCTATGGCACATTCAATGTGTGAGTTAATGTGGATATATCAACTCTTGATTGAAGTAGGACTTAAAACTTCAGTAACAGCAAAATAATGGTATGATAACCAAGCTGCTTTTCATATTGCATCAAATCCTGTGTTTCATGAGCGAACTAAGCACATTGAAATTAATTGTCATTTTGTTTGTGAGAAAATTCAACAAGGCTTGATTTCTACAGGATATGTGAAAACTGGAGAACAACTAGGGGATATTTCCACGAAAGCTTTAAATGAGGTTCGGATTGATTATATTTGTAACAAGTTGGGCATGATTAATAATATCTATGCTCCAACTTAAGGGTGAATATTAGCTGTATATTATATGTATATAGCTGTCAATTAGCTTAATTCTACTTTCCTAGTTGTATTCACTTTTCAATATAGTATGAGAAAGTATTCTCTTTCCATCTAAGATAACACACACAAGCCTATAGAATAGATTACCAAGAAACATTTGCCCAGTTGCTAAGGTAAACTCTATTAGAGTATTACTTTCTCTTGTTGCTAACCTTGAGTGGCCTTTACAACAGCTAGATGTGAAGAATGTGCTCCTTAATGGGGAATTAGAAGAGGAAGTGCTTATGGATTTACCTCCCGGTTTTGAAGCACATTAT
Organism: Coriaria nepalensis; assembly: GCA_027186245.1. Lineage (NCBI taxonomy): Eukaryota > Viridiplantae > Streptophyta > Magnoliopsida > Cucurbitales > Coriariaceae > Coriaria > Coriaria nepalensis. The sequence goes on from CP114483.1 coordinate 924,065, forward strand.
AGGGCATAGAAGATTTGCAAGCTAAGGAAGTCACTATACGGTCTAAAGCAATCACCTAGAGCATGGTTTGATCGGCTTACTAAGTCTCTATAGGGTCGTGGATATCACCAAACTCGAGCAGACCATACGTTATTTGTCAAGCATTTTATGGATGGTAAGATCGCTATTCTCATTGTGTATGCAGATGATATGATCTTAACTGGAAATGATGTTGATGCACTAGAAAAATTGAAGAAATTTTTTGCCATGGAATTTGAGATAAAAGATCTTAGATCTTTTTGCCATGGAATTTGAAGCATTTTTTGGGAATGGAATTTGCAAGATCTAAAGAGGGAATTTTTGTTTCTCAAAGGAAGTATATTTTTGACCTGCTCAAGGATACAGGGTACCTAGGATGCAAACAAGCTGAAACTCCTATGAAAGCAACCTTAAAGATAGAGGTAGCCAGTTCATAAAGGATGGTAATAGAGAACAATTTCAAAGACTAGTGGGAAGACTCATCTATCTATCTCATACTAGACCAGATATAACATTCGCAATTAGTGTTGTGAGTCAATTCATGCACTCACCTGGAGAAGAACATTTTGCCGCTGTGTACATAATTCTAAAATACCTAAAAGGAAAATCGGTAAGGGGGTTACTATTCCAAAATCAAGGTCACATCCAAATTGAAGCATTTACAGATGCTGACTGGGCTAATAGTGTGACTGATAGAAGATCTACTTTCGGCTATTGTACTTATGTTGGCGGGAATTTAGTGACTTGAAGTAAAAAACATAATGTAGTAGCTAGAAGTAGTGCAAAAGCTGAGTTTAGAGTGGTTGCTCAAGGGATTTGTTAAATATTATGGCTAAAGAGACTACTTGAGGACCTATAAATCTCAAGTACTACTATGACACTTCCCGTGACAACAAAACAGCTATCAACATTGCTCATAATTCGGTTCAACACGACAAGATTAAACATGTGGAAATTGATAGACATTTCATTAAAGAGAAGTTGGAAGAAGGCATTGTGTGTATATGCCCTACATTCCCAAAAAGCAATAAGTAGCAAATATCTTTACCAAAGGACTACACAATATTCAATTCGACAAGCTTGTATGCAAGCTGGGTTTATTGGACAGCTTTGAACCAGCTTGAGGAGTGTTGAAAATATGGAAAAATGTTGTGAAAAATCTGTTAGGAAAAATCTTAGAATACTTTCCTAAAATATGGGATTGTAAATAGATTGTTAAGAGTTACCATAACTAATCTAGGGTTCCTTATGTATAAATAGTCTAGTGTTGTAACATGAAAATAATAGAAAATTATCAAAGTTTTTCAATGTTTATGTTAGAAGTCAAAGAAAAAAGAAAAAGACCACCAAATTATCATAAGAGAATGCCTACTTCTGCTTTGTATCAGGAGGATCTGCCAGTGAATCTGAGATTCTATAGTCAATAGAGGGCAAACCAGTTGTGTTGGGGTAGCCAATCCAAGTCACCTAAAAATCGCGCACCATGCATGGATTTAAATCACGAGAACAAAATTAAAGGGATTAGCTACTACAAAGCTTTAGAAATATATAGAGAAAACATAAAGAAAACAAAATAAATGTCAAAGTAGTACCCTTCAGCATACCTGAAGAGGCGCAGGTCTGCATGCCATCATTCCCAGCTTATTGTTTGCTGTATGACCAGTGAGCTCCACCAAGATATCCACTTTATCTTCCCTAACTAAGCTTGCAACCTTCTTTTCATCAATCCCATAAATCTCTCTCCAAATACCACCCTTTTTTATCACTCTATCTCGAAACCTTGTAGTTTTTCCATCTGCCTACAAATATATCAAAATGATTTCTAGATTGTCATTGAGTCCGAAAAAGTGAAAGAAATCTAAACAATTTAATTGTGAAAATCATAACAAGATCATTAAATGTAATGTAAAGAGAAATCAGAAGAAATACAATCTCAACTAGAAATATCTATGAATTTCCATCCACTAATAAAAAAAGAAAAGGCATGTAACTAGTATATTAGTGTACCTTCACAACTGCTGAGTAAACAACCACCTTGAAATTTGCATAATCATGATGGGCAAGAGGGGCTTCTATAAAATATGACACGGAATGAGTGAAATAATCAGGGGATATGTATCCAATCACCAGAGGCCGCTCTGGATCTTTTGGGTTGTCCCATGATGTGTATTGTGGAAACAACCTCATAAATCGCCTCCCCCAGTCCCTGCATGTTAACCAACAAAGCTTAATCAACTCTTGTACTTAAGATTTTTCCAGTGGCAAAATCATCATAATACTACAGGCAATTGAAAATTGTCACTGAGAATAAAGAATAACAATCAAATGCACGCAATTTTAAGTTAGTTTGGTGAAACCTGTGAGCCTCGAAAAGTTTATCATCACGACCTTCATCTATATAGTTCATTGCAAGTAACCGGTTCTGGAAAAATAGATAAACAAGCATAATTAAGAATAGCGTTCCTAAGGAAGAAAGTTGATTAGCACACAAGCGATGGGAAAACTTTAGAACTCTATGAGGCAAAAATGTATATATTGCACCAGTCCAACCTCCTGAGAGCTCTTTTCTTTACAAATAAGATTATAAAGAAACAACACAAGCCAGAAAATAATAGCAACCAGCATTTAATGAGAAAACCAACATGAGTAGAGAGGTACCTGGCCAGCATTTCTCGAGTCAGGGTCAATCTTCAGACATTGCTCATATGCATCAATAGCCATAGATATATTTCCAGCATCCCTGTAGAGGACCCCTACAGAAAAGGGAAAAAAATTCCACAACTCAAATAAAGACACCATATAGAACATTAGAATAAATGATATAAAATCAGAGTGGTAATTAGCTGACACTGGTATCAAAGAAATCTGAAAAAACAACACCACATAGACCTTAGGCTGAATCCAACAATTCGCATAGAATCTTGCATTAAATTCTCACTACTCTATCTTGAGATTCCACACTACAAATTTTATATTCTAATTTGGAGAATCGACAATTCAATTTACCTCCCTTTTAACTGAAAAACCACAACCCGAGCTAAACTAATTGCCCAAATATAACTTAATCAGAGAGAAATATTAAGAGACAAAAATGAAAAATAGAGAGAGAACCGTCCAGAAAGAAGGGATCACAGACCCAAGTTATTGTACGCTTCAGAATATGTAGGGTTTGCAACAATAGCTTTTTCGATCATGCTGGCTGCAGCATCCATTTTGCCCTGCTAGTATAATGTTAGTCATTTACTTTCCAAACATTAGCTCATCATTTCAGGAAAATTCAGTACAAAACCTGGACAGTGTATACAACACCAAGATTGTTCAAGGACTGTGAAAAGTTTGGTTTGATTGACAAAGCCATCTGTAAAATCATAATAAAATTGTCATGATGGTTACAAAGAAGGCCATAATGCTGAACACTCTGAAAGTTAAGATGGATAGGATGGAGCATATAAACCACAGAACCATTCATATTACCTGATAACACTCCACAGCTTTATCCAGGTTGTCCTTATCCTTATATATCACTCCTAAATTGTTGCACGCCTCCGCACAATGGGGATTGAAATGGAATGCCAGTTCATAGAACACAATAGCCTGCAAAGTAAAAATCCTTTACGTAATTCCCAAATATTTTCAACCAACAAAACTAGCCCACTTTAGTGTCAATGGAAGAGGGGGGAGAGAGAGGGACTGACTGACGTGGTTATTTTCAATTAGTAACTAACCATCTCAAACTTAAGCATTTCGCCATAAGCAACACCAAGATTATACATAGCATCAGCATAGTGCCAATTATAATACAACGCCTTCTTGTAATATGCCACACCTTGCTCAATATCACCCTCTAATTTAACCTGAAGAGACAGTTGATCCAAAATCAGGTAAAAGAGTCAGGAAATCATTAGACAGTAAGTCACTAGATGAAACACTGTAAAACAAAACCACCTTTGTTCCTAAATCTGTCAAGGCTATCGCCATATTGTTCTTCGCAATTTCAAAATTTGGTGAAACAGATAGACACCTAGCACATCATAGAATCAAGAAAACAAAGCAGTCAGGAGACTAAAAAACACAGATTGCATATGATAGTGGGAAGATCAGATACCTATAAACTACCTCTCATAACAGGCAATAGCTGACTCCAAGTCACCACGATTTTTAAAAATTACACCCATGTTGCAATACGCTTCAGCATACATGGGCCTTTCAAATGCAGCCTTCTCATAGCAACTAAGAGCCATGTCATATTGCATCATCTCAGAATACACAACTCCAAGGTTATAATATGCAGGCTGCAGACAAAGAATGGACAAATATATGAATGAATTGCAGCAAACAAGTTACAAAGCAGGTGGCATCAAGAAGTGAACTAGAAGAATCTTGATTACAGCATATCGTGGCTCTATTTTGAGAGCTTCATAATACTTCTGAATTCCCTCCTGAGTGTTGCCAGAGAGCTTTAAGCTGGTTCCTAGGTCTGTTAAAACAATGGCTAGGCATTCTGCGGCTGGTTTGTAGGAAGGGTCTGCTCTCAGAGCCTTCTGATATGACTGCATGGGTATCAACTCTTGGAATAAAATTTTGGGAACAAAGGTAATATTGATTAAGAAAAAAAAAAGTGGGTTATGTCCATAAAATCCTGGAATAAATAAGAGATTGGTAAATCTCCCACTGATATTAGTAGTGATAATGTTACAACTACCATTGTATGCTATGAAGAATGTTTTGACAACTTAACGAATAAGAAGGTAAGGCTGTCAGTAAAAGCAACAATAATGCTCACTATCATGCCCAATAATCATAAACAAATGACATCCTTGTTTGATATTTCCATGACCAAAAAAAAGTCTCTCGTCCCAGTCATGTGCATACCTCAGCAGCCTCCACAAGGCGACCCTCGTCTTTGCACAAAATACCGCAATGTGTCAGGGCACATGCATTCTGCGGATCCAACCGGACAGCTTCGGCAAAACTTTCAAATGCAAGCCTTCCCATATGCTGCATTTGGAGGCATATCCCTTTCCCAATGTGAGCTTCCACATTTCCACAATCCTTCTCCAAGACACTCTCATAAAGACTAAGCGCATCAACAAATTTGTTCCTTGATCGGAGAATGCTAGCATAAGAAAGGGCATCCTTTCCTTCGAACTTCTTCTCAACTGAATCAACAACAGTCGAAGAACTACTGGTACTGGCTGAAGCGTGTGATTCATTCAGAAAGCCATTCTCTTTCGCTGGGTCCCTCGTTCTCCCAGTAGTGATATCTTTGTCAATCCACGCCATTTATGCTTCACTGCAAGCTCAGTTTCCTGAACGAACATATCATACAAAAATTCATATGCCAGGGTCTATATACATAGGGAAATATAATTTTGCATAAAATCATCAACTCTAAACAAAATGAAAATATCCATCCCTAATCTAGCACGGTCATTACCTCTTTAATATAAAAAAGAAAAACAAGAAAATGCACAGAAATAACTAAAACCCTAATGTATAGACAAAACTAATAAACCCTCACTAAGAGCAGAAACCCACTTCACGAATCAAGGATTTAACTAAAAATAAAAAATAAATCCCAAGTCAAAACCGCAAGGAAACCACTATCTCTGAATAAACAAAACAAAAAACTTGCAACTCGACCAAGGAAAAAAGTAGCAGAGAGTGCAAGATTAGGGGTTTTGTAAAAGAAAAATGAAAAAGCTTACACTAATTTTATGCGAGCTCCTTCTCCAAAGATTTGCGCATGGCGTGGCCTATGTTCGAAAATGACTGCCCGTAGCTAAGGTTAGGAACAGTCAAAGCAACACAGAGTCTTCTTCTTCATCCAAGAACAAATATTCTTCGATAAAGAGAGAGAGAGAGCTTGAAGGTTGAGATGTTTTTTTCAATGGAGGCGGAAATGGCGGAGGCTCTCTCTCCCCGACACAGCGGTTCGGTGTGTCCCCCACGCCCAAAGAGACCCTCTAGAGAAAAAGGCGACCCTTCACGTCCGTCCGTTAATTATAACGATGTTTAGCGAAGAAGAGAACCCTATTTATAATTTTGGCCACCGGTTTTCAGTTTAATTATGAAAATGCCACCACTGCGATTACGCCACGTCAGGATCGTGGTGTTAATTTTTATGAAGGGTTAATTGTCGGTAGCGTACTTATCAGCCGTTAAACTGCTTCACGGTTTTTTTTTTTTTTTTTTTTTTTTTTTCAAATACGCTGCGATTTTTATATACGGCGCCGTCCCCAATAAGTGTTTCGTTTCTATTTGGTAAATAAGCAAAATCTGACATTTTACAGAAATCCATCCCAAATTGTGGCCTTAATGAATAGAAAAATGGTATCTAATTTAATTTCAATAATTTTTTTTTTAATAATAAAAATCATTTTTTAATATTTTCCAATTCTATTATTGTAACGTATGCATTTATATATATGGACTTTTCTATCCTTTCAAAATTATTTAAATTAATTTAAAATATATATAAATATAATTAAAAAATGTTTTTTAAGTAATAACTTTCAAATTATATTATTTTATAATTATCTTATCATACTAGCTTTAATTTAGTCTCATTATATCAAGATCTTGATTCTACCCCTATAATTAAACAAGTCGCAAAGGAATGGCATTGTCAAGCAAAATCAGGCGATTGTCCGAGGCAATGAGCAAACCGATCTCGTACAATTATATGCCTGCTCGATTGGTAGACATGACACGACTTTACATGAACTATGAACATAAGGCTCCGGGACAAATTATCCTTCCATTAGAATCCGGATTCTAACCATACAATTTGTATAGAAACGTAGCAAATCCGGATTAACATCCTCACGAGAAGGCTTCGAGTGATTCATAAGTTAACTTAATCATGGTTCTCTATTTTAGACAGGAGAAGAGAAGGGCTAGACACTGTTTATCGTCTAAAATGGAGATTTAAGCTTATTTGAAATTATTTTATGTTCATAAGAGATTTTGTTGCCTTTTAAGCTATTTTTAGTGACAAACTTGAATCTTAATTTCAATTACTTACTTAAATGCATTATTAATTTAACTTAATATGCCACCCTAATGTTTCTTTGTAAAGTTAAAAGGAAAAAAGATAAAAGGAAGAAAGAGTCCTATAGAAGTAAGATATTGTGAGCGGGTTGTAGAAGTAACATTGACCAGCTAGCGAAGAAGCATCAGGACTGGAATTTTCCGATCGTCTTCTCCGGCGTGCAATCGGAAGCCTTCTACACCTTGCAGGCACCGAAGCTTTTTCCTTTCCCAAACAATGATGATGTCTGTGGAAGGTACGGATTTTAATTCAATACTTCACAATTCATTGGCCAAAAACACACAGAAACTCCCTCTACAGATTGTTTCTCGTGTCTATACTCTATACCTGTATGTATTGGTGATCAGAGGCTGATAGTTAATGTATTGAGGTTGATTAGCCTTAATAAAAACAGATGAGTATCGAATTAGGGTTTCGTATATTGGGCCTTTTTTTTTTCTTTCACGAAAGCTTGCTAGGGGATCGAATTATAGCGATTCAATCATTATGAGTACAGGAAATTTCCTGGAAGAAAAATCTTCATCTAATTGATTAACAAGGGAGCCACTTTCTGGTTTCCCCCCCCCCCCCCCCCTCCTTGTTCTGCTTGAGGATTGGGATTATTCTTCATTCTCCATTCATATTGTTTCACATATAATTCTATCTGTTTATTATTATTTTTTGGTATCTTGATGATTTACTAATTATCTCTATTAATTTGTCATGCTGCATTACTTTTCCTGAATCGTCGTATGGCCCCTCTTCTCTGCAGTGTAAGTTCAAAATCATTAAAACCTTGCTAAATTTAAAGCTCATGCTGTATGAGGCTTTGCCTAGGTAAAAGTCTAATGTGACACTTTGTTATGCAGGTTGGCTGGGCTTGCTTTTATGTTTTCAGCTAGCATCTTGCTACAGATTCTGGTATATTTTTTATTGGTGTCTGTGTAATAGAGGCTAATTACAATACAATTGATACAGCTCCATTTTTCGTTTCTTTTCCTCTACGATCTATGTATGGAAGTTTATAGAATTGGTTGAGTGTTAGCATCTTGAGATTTTACTTAACAATCACTTCAATACAGACGTTTTGGAGATATATGCCACCAAACTGCGTTATTCTCTTACAGAATGTTTGTTAAAATAGCCTTTTTTTTGTTTTGAATGACTAAATCTGATACGATGCTAGAAAAATGAGAGACGTTGATTTTTTATCCATGAATAGAGATACAGTTAATCGATGTTATCTGCTTGCGTATTATTTATTTATCCTCTGTACTTCCATTTTTGGTCGCAGGCTTGTGTGCTATACAATAATTGGTGGCCGATGTTATCAGGTGAGTTAGGACATTTCAAAACAACAATTACACATATATCTGTAAGAATCAGAAAAAGAAAGTACGTGCTTACATGTAAGTGTCTGATCGTTTTTTTTCTCCAGCTCTCATGTATGTGGTGGTGCCTATGCCTTGCCTATTTTTTGGAGGTGGATCCACACAGTTTTTATTAAGCCGGGATGGTGGGGGGTGAGTATAGTAAACCCTTAAAATGTCAAGTTTTCAGAATTGCAAAGTGACGATGTCTACTTGTTATAATTATAACTCACAGCCAGTTTCTACAGTCTTCTATTTGCTAATTCAATTTTTTTCTGCAGGTGGATAGATGCTGCTAAATTCATGACAGGAGCTTCGTCCGTGGGGAGCATAGCCATCCCTATCATTCTCAGGCATGCTCATATGATTGAGACTGGAGCCATGTTCATCGAGTTCGTATCATTCCTCATCTTTGTTCTGACTGTCTTATGTTTCCATCGGGTTAGCCTTGAAGATGATTGGTGAAATGGGTAACAATAGAGAAGTTATAGGCGAATGAGCGAATGAACTTGAGTTCTCTCTCTTTTCTTCCTTTTTTTTGAAAAATTTTTGTATCTTTGTATGTCTTATAAATAACGAAAGGCAGTTTGATCAACTTGTATTTTGTGGATCTGATAATCAATGCCCTTGTGCTTTACTTCTATGAATATATACTGCATTCTTCAGTTTTAAGAGGCCTGTCGTGAATTTGTCGCTAGAATTTGTGATTTTCTTCGAACAGAAAAGTTCCTAGTAAAACAAGCTTGTTTCAATTTTGTCAGTTCATTTGCAGAAAATATTATTGACGTAACTAAGAAGTCTGATTTTAAAGACAGAGGGTGACTAATAGGAAATATATATATATTTTTCCTCATAGATTAATAGTTAGCGACTGCTAGCCGAGCCGTGTGCTATGTGGCTTCCTGTCAAGGCTTCAGAAATGCAGCCCAGATACTCGAACCGGGCCTGACTGTCCACAAAGGCCCTAACAGAAAACTGATCGCCTTGACGGATATATAAGCCGTCTCCCTATCATTATATCATCTGGAACGGGTAGGGTTTTTGGAACTAGGTTACCTCCCTTCTCTCTGAAATCTCTCTCACTGAGCTGTTTTTTATTTACCCCCTTCCCCTTTTGTCTCAAGTGTAAGATACGTTTTCTTAGCGCGGCCCTTAAGATCGCCTTCCAGAACAACAATGGAAGCGTGTCGAGTCATAGCTGCGCTACAGCAATCTCTTTAATCGAGAGCTCTTTAGGGTTTTCCTTCTGAGCTCTCTTTTGTTTTCCCCCTTAAATCTTCCTTCTTTAACGAGGCTACGTCGCCTTGCCTTTATCCGGATCTGTTATAAATCGCTCTATTATTTACGAAATCTTCTACGAAATCGCTTAATCGCCATTTCCTAGTTCTCGGTTTCAGCTTAATGGAAGGTTGTTTTAGATCTGTAGGCTCCTTGTCGACGCCTCGATTAAGGTGGATAACAATCACAAATATCTGTTAATTTTTTTGTTCGAAATGATTTTATCGGATGTGATTTGATTCGTTCTTTGATGATTTCGTTGGTCTCTTTTTCTCTGTTCTTAATTCTGATCCTGAAGTAATTGGTGGTTCTGAAATGCAAGGATGATGAATCAATTAGATGTGTGAAAAGGGATTAAATCCTTTTTTATGAACATAACTTTTTGAGGCATAAACAATTGTCTGACTTGCTTTCTACTCTTTGAAACCATTTATGATCTGTCAATCAAATTATTACTTGCTCTTTCAAAATGATTAACGTTTGTTTCAGTTTTACCTGCACCGGATCAGTTCCGTCGGATAATCTAATTGGAGTTGAAGCATATGGAACTTTCTGGGAAAAATAGACGATCAACGTATCCGAGATTATAATAAACTAGTAATACAACTGAGGCATGGAATAATCAACCACAAAAATAAGTAAACCCAATTGGAAATTTAGGAGAATATTTCATGGTATTTGATTTGATACAAATTGCGATAAAGACGGTAAATTATTCTACACCGAACCAAATTGTATGTTCGAAATGATTTTCTCGAATTTGGTTTGAATTTTTTTTATGAAGAAGTGGGATGTTCTGGAATGCAAGGATGATGAATCAATTAGATGTGTGAAAAAATCCTTTTTCATGAACATAATTTTTGAGGCATAAACAATTGTCTGACTTGCTTTCTACTCCTTAGAAATAGTATTTATGATTACTTCTACTTGCTTTCTGAGCTCTTTCAAAATGATTCAAACGTCAGTTTCTGTTTTTTACCTACACAGGCCTTATTCCATCTGAAAATGAGTAAATCCGATGAGCAAAAAGCCCACGGCATGTACTATATAGAACTATGAAGCAAGTGCAGCTATTCAACTCACCTAAAAGAACAATTAAATGATAACTTTAGACCAAAAACCAAACGCCCAACTTCAGGACGACATGTTCCTTTGCTAATTGCCTAAAAAATTGGCACTGAAAAGACAAAAAAAAGAGAGACGCCTAACTGCAGGACGACGTGACGAAATTTGGTTTCCTCGGTTAGAAACGACAAGTCGCTCACCTGCCCATCCCCGCTTCTATTTCGCGGTCGTTGCGGACCTGCGTTGGCCGCGCGCTACTAAAAAGAGCGCGTATTGGGCGCATAGGCGCAGGCTAGCGAAATCCTTTACACGTCCGCAGTTCTGCTCTTCGCTTTGGTTTGACTATTACTGTCTGAAGAAAGTCTGCTGCGAACTCTGTGCACTCTCTCTTCTTCCCCTCAGCCATGATTTCCCCGGTAATTACCATTCTGCCACCTACTCATCGTCTTACATGATCTCTTTTTATATTTCCGACCTTATTTTTCTTTTTGATTCCATCTTTTTGGTTAATCGGAATCGCATGGAGCAGCAGAGGAGTCTATCAGGGTCGTCGCAGCAGAGCCCTAGATCTCCGTCTTCCCAACCTCATCTCTCAGTCTCTGTGACTGATCCTGTTAAATTAGGCAATGGCGTCCAAGCCTACATCTCCTATCGAGTTATCACCAAGGTAACTGAAATCTCCTTTTCCGAATTTCATTCAATTGTCATTTTTCATGCATGGTTTGCGTACCAGGTTTGAGTTCATGATTAGTTGTTTCTTAGCTGGTTGAATTACAATGCGTAAGTGTTGATTTATGAGCTTAAGGTATCGGCCTAATTCTTAGTTTGTGGATTTTTGGTTCAAGATGTATTAGACCTAGAGAAGGTAAGGAATTATTGACATAATGTTAGAAAACATTAATTTGGCAGTTAATTATCATTAAGCTATTCATTCATGTCTTGAATTATTGCTTTGAATCCCATTCGTGAATAACTCTCGTTTAAACCAGGGATTTAATAGCTTTAAGCCTTAAATTTTTCTACAATTATTTATGTTATGGCAGACAAATTTACCTGAGTACCAAGGACCAGAGAAGATTGTCATTCGACGATACAGCGACTTTGTTTGGTTACATGATCGCCTTTTTGAAAAGTACAAAGGAATTTTCATTCCTCCTCTTCCAGAGAAGAGTGCTGTAGGTAAGATGTTAATTTGCTCCCACTGTCTTGGAATGTTTCATGGTTTTAAGACTACAAATTTTATGCCCAACTCGCCAAATGATTGCTTTGCAAGACCTTTTGTTACTCAGCAGGTTATACCAATTCCTGGTTATTGTTAATGTTAGGTGACTCATTTGTCAATAAGACATCATATCAGGTGTGTTGCGGTGCAGGATGCTACTTTTTGAAGCACTCTAACAATCTCATGTATTCTAACTCTCTCTCTTATTGCAGAGAAGTTCCGTTTCAGTGCTGAATTTATTGAGATGAGGCGTCAAGGACTTGATATATTTGTGAACCGGATAGCTTCACATCATGAGCTTCAACAAAGTGAGGATTTAAGAACTTTCTTGCAGGCGGATGAAGAGGTGGGTGCTGGTTATGACTTTGCTGTTTAGTTGTGTGTGTCCATGCTTTTTGCCTAACTAAGATGAAACAAAAGGCCCATTTGAAATTGATAATCAAGCAAACAAAATCATTATCCTATAATGGCAGTTAACAGTAATTCCTTATCTGTTTATGTCCACTACAAGTCTACAATAATGAAAATCAATTTATCAGACTCCATGCGATGCAGTGATTAAGGACACAATTCAACTCTATGTATCCCTCTATCCGTTGAGTACATTGAATCTATAGAAATGGCTATAAGAGAACTTAGACAAAAAGGATGTTTGACTTTTCAACAATGGTTAAAGTGAAATGAGTTAAAAGCTCAAGCTCAAAAAATGTTTCATAAATTTAATTTAAATGCATCTTACATTGGAAAGTAGGAAAGTTCTCAAAACATTTATAAGTGATTGCAAATAATGAGTATTTGTAATAATAAATAAATTTGGAGTATGACTGGGACTCGCATATGCGTGGTGTGGGCTTGAGGCGTTTTTGACGCTTATTAGGCGCATTTGGCACTACTGATTTAATTTTACCATTTTAATTAAATAGTTAACAATTGAAACGGTTAGTTACTGGTTGAAGTTTGAATTTTGGGAATTCAAATATGTGACCGTTAAAATAATTTAACTGTTTTTCTACAGAGTGTGACTATTTTACGAACATGTGCCAATTTTATCCATAAATATGAGAAATCTGTAGAGAAAAAGAGATACCTTTTCTTCTACCCTATTTTCTTATTGTTAGAAAACATAAACCGAATATATTCCAGAACAAAGTTTTACTATTGCTTGTGAAATTTTGTAAATGTTTGTCATATCTCGAAAACTATTTTCACAGTAACCTACAAGCAATTCGGGAGGGTGAAAATATTATTTTTTGGAAAACTGATTTATTATTTGTTTCAAATCTCGATCAGAAAATTACCAACAAAGGAGACTTTAGAGGATGACATTCTTTGCTATTGTATTCTATTTATCTCCATTACAATAAGGAAATTTGATCTATATATATTACATCCTGCTGTTCAGACCATGGAGAGATTAAGGACGCAAGAGTCTGGTATTTTTAAGAAGAAACCTGCAGATTTGATGCAGATCTTTAAGGTATGAAATTCTGTATAGGATGATTGCCTCAGCTTCTAATGAAGGATGATCTATCTCACAGTAGTATTCTAAATCTCTAATAGGACGTACAATCTAAAGTAAGTGACATTGTTCTGGGAAAAGAAAAGCCAGTGGAAGAGTCGAACCCCGAATATGAAAAGCTAAAACACTACTTCTTTGAGCTTGAAAACCATTTAGCTGAAGCCCAAAAGCATGCGTATCGTCTTGTAAAACGGCACAGAGGTAATTGAATTTCTCATGTGCTTTGTGCACTTTTTAGAGTGAATTCAACTGTGTGATGTATGATTTTTATGTCTTTGGGTACAGAGTTGGGACAATCTTTGTCAGATTTTGGGAAGGCTGCTAAACTCCTTGGTGCTTGTGAAGGCAATGCTGTTGGGAAGGCCTTTTTTGAGCTTGGAGCTAAATCTGAATCATTATCACCTAAACTTGAAAAGGAGGTGAGGTTTGGTTAGATTCAACATTTCTTGAATTTTCAAATGTGTATATTAGTGTGTTTTATTTAGAAGCTCAAGCAATGGAAGTAATTAATATCTTTATGAACATGCAGGCCCATCAACTCCTGATGAATTTTGAAGAACCCTTGAAAGATTATGTTCGTGCTGTGCAGTCCATAAAGGTAAGGTTTGTTTACTGTAGCTTAAATGTGGTATGTTCACCATCAACCCAGTTAGGATGTATTCTTGTCTTTTCTGATCAAAGAAAATACTCTACTTAATGGCTTGAAAGTTGATGGTATAAATTATAAGCTGTTGTCCCTACTTGTCTATTTGATGCAGAGCATAATTATAACCTGCTTGCTACTGCTTTGAAAAACAGGCCACAATTGCAGAGAGAGGTAATGCCTTCAGGCAACAGTGTGAACTTGCTGAAACAGTGAAGTTGAAAGAGATAAACCTGTAAGGATCCTATTAACCGTTCTCCTTTTACATTCTCATATGCTATTACCATAACGTAAACCAATCCAGTAGCTTGGTCTTATTTCATATGTGGAGTTTCTGTACTATATTAGTTATATATTCATATGTTTCAGCAATCCTTTGCAGGGATAAACTCATGCTTACAAGATCTGATAAAGTCGGAGAGGCTGAGATGGAGTGCAGAGAGGTAATTCAGCTTATTGTACAATTCATAGAGGTCTCATACACAGGTGACAACATGAAATCAGTTTTCTTATGCAGTTGAAGGCCGAGAGTGAGGCAGCAACAAGAAGATTTGAGGCGATCATTAAACTAATGAATGAAGAAATCGTGCGATTTCAAGAACAGAAAACATTAGAAATGGGTATTGCTTTCCATGAATTTGCTCAAGGGCAAGCACATTTAGCAAATACAATTGCTGATTCTTGGCGTAGTCTTCTTCCAAAGCTCGAGGCTTGTTCCCTCCCACAGTAAACAAAATACTTGAAACAAGAAAACCCGATAAGCCACCATACTTGCTTTATTCGTGTGTGCTTTTTTATAGGAATGGTAGAAAAAAGCTCGGGCGTTTCATGAGTTTCTTCTACTCTCTCAATGTTGTAGATTACATGTACAAACCCAAAGCTAAATATCAAAAGCAGAGTTCATATTCTTAGGACGTCATAGGAGCTATATATATACATATATAGTCTCTTTACTTTTCATCTGATTCACACTTTTTGGCCTTTTTCCTTCTCTTAATTGTTGACACTACTGTTTCCTTCTATGAATTGTGAATTCTATTCAAGTTGTTTTCTTGTACTTTTGTAAAGTTGTAAAAAAAAGAAAAAAACTTGTTTTGGTTTGTTTCCTTTTAAAAATCATTTTTATTTATTAAAAAAAAAAAAAAACGATGGAGATAATTTGAAACCGAGGACCCCGCTCGCTTTCGACCTCAGAAAAACCATCTCGTCCTTTCTTCTTTTAATCTTTTACGTTTCTTCATCTCATGAACACTAATTTCTAATCCTTGTTCGCCATGGCATGCGTTACGAAGCAATTAATAAATTCCACTGCTGTGGATTCCAAAGTAGGATTCTATTCTCCTCTACTAGCTCACCGCCCATTGGTATTCCTCCATCGAGACTCTAACCGGTTTTCTAGGTTTTCCAGAGTTTTAGGTTCCGGCCATCGGAATCTAGTAGCAGTGGCTAAGTCATCGTCGTCGGAAAGTAAAGGAACCGTTACCCGATAACGATCCTAAAAATGAAGTCTCCCTCGGAACTACGAAAATGCCGTCCGACATTGACGTTGCAAGATTCGAGACTCTGCTTTTCCAGGTACCTGCTCTTCTTCTCCTTCTTTAAGGCTGAATCCAACTCGATGAAGCTGTTCTACCTTTTTACTGTTGCAAGAAGCCAGAATGTATTGTTTTAAACTTGGTTTTATCACAATCGAAGATGGTAAAACTGAGGTCCCTGTGTACATAGACTGCTTTGTTTCCCCAGCCGGTGTTGATGGGCCAGGCCCAATTTTTCGGGCTATCATAAATGGACCATTGAAAGACCAGTCTCCTCCTGGTGAGCCCAGAATCATGAGTAGTCTTCAAGAAGTCCGTTGTAATTTCTAAACTGTAACAAATTCCGTCTTCGTTGTTTTTGACTTGTAATAATAATTAATTAGACTACTTTTCTTTTTTTCTTTTACTTCTTTTCATACTTTTAATGAAAAAATTAACTTTCTATTTTAAATTTTTGATAAAATAAAGAAATAACAAAAGGTCAAAGGGGTAAGAAAAAATTGTCATGGAAGAGATATAAAGGCTACAGCCAGATGAGATGCAAAATTGGACAAATGGTATGTTCTATTTTTTATTAATCCAAACTAAAACGTCGCCGTATTAATTAGTAGCTTATACTAACATAGATGCCGGCTTTTTTAATAATTAGTGGAATCAAGAGAGGAAGAAGAAACAGCATTTTCTGTTCTGGATGAGAACAGCTCCACCTAACAATGGCTACTTGCTCTCTCAACTGCCATTTTTCACCTCCAATTTCAGCTTCACAGCCTTCTTCTTCCTGCAAATCACTACTTTTCTTCAGTATCTCCAATGGAATCTCTAGATCCTTCAAGGCTTTGTCTAGTAGCACAGTCCGACGATCTCTATCTGTCCGTTCTTCGTCCAAGGAGGCCTACGGTGATAACCTTCCAAGGTCAATTCTTAAATCTCTCTCTCTCTCTCTCTCTCTCTCTCTCTTGAATTTCTCTAACTTGTTTTTCTATGTTCTGTTTGGTTTCCGAGAAAATAATTTGGCGCGGAAACTCTTGGGGTTTTCCATTTTCTAAGCTTGTCTCGTTAAATTTCGTATACTATTTTGAATTTTCCAGTAACTTTTGCATCATCGAAGGACCAGAGACTGTTCAGGATTTTGTAGAGATGCAGCTGCAAGAAATTCAAGATAACATCAGAAGCAGGAGAAACAAGATATTTCTCCTAATGGAAGAGGTCAGGGACCTTTATTATAATTATTTTTTTCCTAAAAAATCTATTTCAATTCTTATTTTATCTCTATCTTAAATCATGTGTGCAGGTAAGGAGATTGAGGATACAACAACGAATAAAGGGAGTGAAAGTCACTGATACGTATGGTGAGGAAGAGATGGATGAAATGCCTGATATTCCATCAACCATTCCTTTCCTCCCTCATGTGGTGAGTAACAAAGCAGCTCAGAAATCGAAAGCTTTTGTATTCGATTGAAATCAAATTTACTTATGGATTTCCATCTGATTGGTGTGTGAAATCAAAATAAACATATTTTGTGTTGTTCGCTTGACTCTTTTTTCCATTGCTGGCTCTCTTCTCTCTCTTTGACTCTCTCTGTAAACAGACGCCAAAGACATTGAAGCAGCTTTATTTCACAAGTTTGTCATTTATAGGTGGGATAATTGTGTTTGGAGGACTGATTGCACCAACTGTAAGCCAGTAATTCTTTGTTTGTTTTTTTTCATTTGATTTATGCTCTGTATTTTTCAAAACTGTTTATTCAATTCTAAATTGGTATCTGTTTTATATATATATATATTACTGTCTTTCATGGCAGCTGGAGCTAAAATTAGGTCTCGGTGGTACCTCGTATAAAGATTTCATTGGCAGCATGCATTTGCCTTTACAGTTGAGGTATATATTTCATCTTTGGTTCATTTACAAGAAGTCCTTGCGGCCTTCTATAGGGACTCAAATGAAATACTTAAATTTGAGGCAGATCTCTTTGAAATCTGTCTATGAAAAGCTGTTGATAGCAAACCACTGATGCTTTGATGCTAACAAATTACTACTCTTGCCTGCTCTCTTTGTTCAGTCAGGTGGATCCGATTGTGGCATCATTTTCAGGTGGAGCAGTGGGCGTCATTTCTGCCTTGATGTTAATTGAAGCTAACAATGTCGAGCAACAAGAGAAAAAAAGGTGCAAATACTGCAATGGCACAGGTTAGTACCGGTTTGAAGCTTCAGGTGTTCTTTGTTGTCATTTAAACTTGAATGTCCCACCATCTCAATTCTCATAGACAAAATGGAAAACTTGTTTATCTAAGTTGTGCAAGTAATATGCTTCTTTGATGGTTCTATGAGCAGGATACTTAGCATGTGCTAGATGTACTGCCAGCGGGGTGTGCTTGAGTATCAATCCGCTCTCAGTATCAAGTTCTTCTAACGGACCTTTGCGAGTCCCCACAACTCAAAGATGTCCAAATTGCTCTGGTGCTGGAAAGGTATCAAATCCATCCTTTAATTATGCAATAATTAATACATCCAATAGAATTCAGATTTTATTTTTCTAGCAAGGTAGTTATGCATATATATTTATATATAATAAGCTTGGATCCATCAGTGTTGTTTTATAGTTTTCTTCTCATCTCTAGCTTGTTTTTCACGCTCTATATGCTCCTCTGATCTGTCTTATCGTATTTCCATGTTTCTACATTCTTTTCTTCTTTTTCAGGTGATGTGCCCGACTTGCCTGTGCACTGGTATGGTGATGGCAAGTGAGCATGACCCGCGAATAGATCCATTTGACTGAATCTAGACGTAAGGCCTTTTTCGAATTTCTTTCTGTCACTTTGTCCTTAATTAGTGTAAGCAATGAATCCGGGGTAGAGTGTAATTGCATCTCCCCTCCGATTTCCTATAAGAAAAAAAAAATGAAGAAAGAAATAAATATTGTAATTTCATCTCCCTCATCCCATTTTTACGTGATATGTTCAACGATTGAAAGTGAATAGCTATGAAATATATTGACCATTTCAGAACCAGGTTGGTGATATCTTGCCACAGTGAAAGTTATGAAATACCATCTCCTCGGATAACATCAGCAACCTAAGATAGATGATATATAATTATCCTGTTTTCTTTAATTCCTTTCCTAAAACTAAAAGAAGAGCATGGCTTTGGATTGTGTCTATCTCTTCGATTGATAGTATCTTACAACACCCAATATCGAAAAATAAAAACTTTCTTCTGTTGAAAAAAAAAAATGTGTATTTTCAGTCACAAGAGACAAAAATGAAGGACAAATGGGAACCATTAACTATTGACTGTTAATTCATGAACGATTCTTGGATTAAAATTGAAAATTTATAAAATTTAGTAATTATATATCGATATGGCCTTAAAGAAGCAAGAATATCAATAGTCATATTCTACAAGTTAAGCAAAATGGAAGGAAGATGATACATTTGGACCCCTTCCTGAGTTGTTTTCTGATGACAAACGGCCTCATCGAAGTTTCACCGGGCAAGAATTCTTCGACAATTTCTACGGCAAGGGTATTGATACCAAGTCTCTCATTCACAAAATCAAGATACAAAGTTAGTTTGCTTTCCTTTTTTTAGTCGAAATAAAGTCGAGTGTTAATTATGTTATTATGGAAAAAAAATTATTTTATTAATATAATTTATATATTATTTTTATAATCTACAAATAAATATATAATACAATTTTATTTATTATACTATAAAAATAATATTTTTGCAATAACTATTTCATATAATATGCTCTCTTTTTGTGTAATATGTACAATCGCATGTTGCTTAGTTTATCTTATGTAATTGTAATGAATAAAAAGTTGTACTTGCCTTAAAAAAAAAAATGTTTCTAAAGAAACGATCGAGTACTCTCATTAGAGGTTTTCTTTGGCTATAATTGAGATTTCTACTCCCGCCATTTTATATTAAGCCATGCTGCATTTTTCTGCCGGCGAAGAAACCAAAACCCAGCATTGGCAAATAACCTATTTCTTCTCGTTCTTTGATTCTTTGGTTAAATTAGGTTTTCTTATTTGAATTCGTTTTTCTTTTTTTGAGAAAAATTTTCACACAAATTGAATTTTTGGATCTTAAAATAATAAAATTCCTTCTATGTACAAATTTCTGTTTTAGGTTTTCTGTTCTATGTACACGCTAGGGACTTCTCGGCCTTCTTCAATGAGGGAAGTGAGTGAGGGAGAAAGAGAAGGAGAGAAGGAGAAGGGAGAAGAAGAGAAGGTGAAGCTAGTACCATAAAAGAGAGAAGGAGAGGGGTAGAGTAATCAGGTTTTTTTGAAAAGAAAAAAGAAAAAGAAGAAGAAATTGATTTGATGATAATTCAGTCAGAGGCCGTTGAGAACATGGGTCCCCGGGTCAGAATCGGACATCGGATTGCCGACACTAGTAAGAGAATCGGTCAGTTTCTTTACAGAATACAGATAATCTGAGATTGGAGAGGTACCTTGATTTATCGTTTGCAGTTCAAACTTAAAGTTGCGATTTTTTTTTGCCATACATTAATTCATGTATTTATCTACCAAAGTGAGCCAAAGGATACGAGCGGTTGCACACCCTAAAGCAAAGGGAACAATTTTGACAGACAAGGTTGCGTTGATAACATAACACACAGTAATTTACTTTTCGCCATGTGATAAATTTTGTAGTAGGTGCACTTGGGTCCGTGACTATAGGTGGTGTAAGGGAGCCGTCAATATATTGAATGAGATCAATTGAGATGAAGATTGACTCAATCTGATTCTTCCATTAGTTGGTGTCATCGAGATGAATTGAGATGAAACTCGTTATTTGGTGAATTGGTAGGAGACTCATAGGAGGGGTTGCAACATGGGTCATGATAGAAGTAGACAGAGATGTAACGTTAATATGCAGGTTGCTTAATTCAAGGGTTGTTTCATATTTATCGTTTGACATAATACGTTGGGCGTCAATCTAGAGTTTTGATACTATAAAAGAAAGCAAAATAGGGTTTCTTATGCGTATTGTTATGCGTATTGTTATTTGAATTAGGTTAGAAGATCATATATATATATATAAGTTACTAGGGTTTAAATTGTAGGATAATTACTATTGTATCCTTTCAATAATAGGTGGCAGAAACTGCATACATGACTTAAAAGAAAACCTCATTTCTTTAGTGAGTTCTGTAGATTGACTTGCCTTGAGCACTGTAAAATTTGGACCCAACTGTCAATTATTAAACGCAGACTAACATTCCATCAGTAATCAAGGGTGTTTAAGTAATCTCGTCTCTCTTGCCATGCATCCCTTCCAATAATGTATATAACTAATTTGCAATATATGTTTTGTTTCTTGCTTTTATTGATACGTGGACAAGTAGTAGATTGAAGAGCTGCCACCCAAGTAGTAAATAGAAGAAAACGTGTTAACCTCTCGGATTTTTGTTTGTTTTTTAATTTCTTATATTTTTTATAAAATCGAAGTAGAATATTTTCGCAGCAAAGCAATGGAAGAAGAAATCAGAGAGACCCCGCCGCCGCCACCGCCACAGGAAGAACAGTCGACCGCTAGCGCTGAAGCAGCCAGAGTAGCTGACGGCGGCAGTCAATCGGCATGGAGTCGCATAAAGAAGGGATGCGTGGCTTTCACTATCACGTGCCAGGAAACATTTCGGTACGTGAAAGCGTTCGTGGTGGGGCAGGGGAAGAAAATGATGGCGAAGAACGAGAGGGAAGCGACGGAAGCCGAACTGACGACGGAGAAGATGCAAGTTGAAGCGACGGACGAGGCTGAGAGGGTTAAGAACACAATTAATTAATTAATTAACAACAACTCTATGCATGCATGTAGTTATATTCTTTGTTATTTTAATCATTACGTAATGTTTACTTTATTTAAGTAAAGGTGTTTAACGTTTGATAATTTGTGAATACATAAATTACTGTAATTATAACGTTGCATTATAATAATTAATTAATCAAACCACTTTATGATATAGTTCTAAAGTATATCCAAACAAAGAGAATTTCTCATTCCCCATATTTCATACTACGCAACAAATCACAAAAATAAAATTAAAATAAAAAGGTCGAATCGCGATCAGAGGATCAGCAACCCAACCTCTATCCGGCATAATTCCATGGGATTCGAAGCACTGTATAATCCGATCCGACATAGGGGTTGTTGTCGGGCTTGACCCATTTGCGGAGATAGGGGTCGGATACATTGGCTGGAATGGCATAGTTTTTGTACCTGTCTCTGATAGGAATCAATGCCGGTTTAGAGAATGACGGGCTTGTTACCCGGAAGTATAGTGGCCGAACCAGACCAACGCCCATTTATATCCCATGGTTTATTAGTAGGATATATATTGCCAGCTCAAGAGCTTCCCAATTGATCAAATCTTTGGATACGGAAGGGGTCCAAACTGTATTGCCCCACAGTGCTCCTTTGGGATTGTACTGGTAGAATAGATGGTAGATTCCATTGAAATACATTGGTCCTGTTTATTTTTCAATCAGAACAACAAAGGAATCAAAATCAGTACCAAACTAACTCTTTTTGAACACATGGACAGGAGAAACAAAAGCCAGTTGCTTATGAGACAGTGAATGAAAAGACTGACGTAAAGAGTAAAAGGATAAGATAAATCTTATGAAAGAACAACATTCACAGCGAAGTGATGAAAAGCAACACTGGACATATGTCCCCAGTAATCCACGTTGCCCCGTGATCTTTGTCGCTTTAATTATGAACATGCAGGAAAAATGATACACGCGAGGTCTCTGGTCCAGACGTAATAGGATAAGGATTCAATGGATGTCAGAGAGTCGGATCAATCAGTATGGCATGAAACTATTCAAGCAAATACAGACACACGAAGATGGAGCACTATCCTTGCTACCATGAGTCGATTTCAAAGTGCATTTATATTTTAAATTTGAACCCAAATGCATGAAAACTCCATGCAGATAGAAAAAAACGATGCAGAGATCGAGAGAGAGAGAGAGATTAGATACCGTTGATCCAGTGTCGAGGAGGTTGAAAGTGGAAGCCAGTCCGATGGAGAGGATCGACTTTGACGGCACTAAGTGACTGCAGCTCAAGGAAGACCTTGTGTGAAGCTTGACCGCCATTAAAGCTTGCTTATCACACAAACACAACAGATCGATATAATGATTGATACATATATTATGGCGATCCGGATCCTTACAAGAGAATAAGATATGATCCAGAAGAAATTAAATGGATAAGGGAAAAAAGAATAGAAGGAAGATAGAGAGAGAAATAGTAGAAGACCGGAGAGTTGGCATGAAAAATTGAATACCAGCCTTGTAGTTGTTATTAATTAGTTCATAAGATCTGATTTTTTGGGAATCTTTTGTTATTTTTTTGTTTCTCTTTCTCTCATTTATCCTGAAATTTCTTATATTCGGTTATAAATAAATAAGAAGAAAAAAAATCACCAAATTTTTGAAAATTACATTAAAAATAATTCTTTTAAGCCTATTTTTTGATTAACTACTATCCTCTAAACAACGCATTTTTATTAATACATGCCAGTAAATTTTGACGACGGAAGAGAAAAAGATCTACTAGTCTTTATTTATTTAACTACTCCTCTTTATGAAAAAGATGAAATCCAACTAGCAATTCCTGCTTCATAGCAAAGTTACAATGCTCCACCAAACCACTACCAGAAGTAAACTCCGAAAGTAGACAAGAATGTGAAAGTGGATCCATAGTATCATTTTGGCAAGGCAAGTCATGATGCAATCTTTGCAATTTGAAAAAGAAGCTAAAACATGAAGTGGGTACAACATGGATCAGAATGAAGTAGGTAAAGTGACATCTACGTCGACCACTATCAAGTGGTATTGAATCCAAAGAGTACTAAGAATCTAAGATCATGAACAGGGACATGCTGATTAAACATTAAAAAAAAGTCAATAATCATGGTGGACGTATAATGATCACTGACAATACTAGGTCAGACCCGACATGTCATAAGTCCCCGGCCCCCAACAAAGAATCCTATCTTTATACCTCACGATGATAAAGATTACACTAAAAACAATATTTACCCACCCTTCATTTTGTCATCCCAAAACCTCCCTTTCAGCTGCGTTTGCTCTTTTTGTATCAAGTTAGTAACAGCGTTTTGTATGTGTCCTCATTGGGCTGAAGAAGAGAGAATCCACCATAAACTGAAAATTGGGCCCAGATGGACCCATACAACTGTTGAAGGATACAGTTCATAATAAGAAGAATCCCGTATCAATGATATGATAACATGATGTAGCTTAATGATTATCTAAGAAACAAAAAATAAAAATAAAAGAAGTTTTAATCTTGAATGGTAACAAAAGGCACCTACACTTCAATGTCAATTTACGTAAAAATACTAATGTATACTAATCTTCAATATACATAATCTACTACTGATCTTGATCTTGAACTACATAATCTACTGCTGATCTTGATCTACATAGTCTACTGCAGGATGTGCAATAAATCTACCAAACTAAATAAACTCCTCAACAAGCCGTCCGAAATCAAATCTAGCATTACTACGTTCAATGGCATTAACAACTTCCCGAAACGCAGAAACGCTGCAAGGAACGACTAATCCATTCTTCTGCTCGAACCCAAACTCTTTATACGATTTTTCCAGCATTATTTTGAAGAGAGGATGCGATAAAAACCCCGTCGGGACCACAAACCTCTGCCGCTCCTCTCCCACGTAAACTGCAAAAAAACCCGTCGGCGTTTTACCGCTAGTTTTACCTTTTGCAGAAGGAGAAAATGAAGAGGAGGAGGAGGAGGATTGTTGTCCATCAATCAATTCTCCAAGTAAGCTTTCGCGATGATCCGGCACTGTTCCGGATTTGACCTTCACTTTCTTTGCAAGCTTTTTTAATGAAACCATGTTGTTGTGATGATCAGACTGTTAATAACTCTGTGTATTGAGAGTTAGAATTGAGAGAATTTTCGTATTATTGAACAGTGACTTATTGGCTTATAAATAGCCTTACAAACAGAATTGAAATCAACCCACGTGCAACAACCTACAAACGTGGTCAAAGCCTAGAAAATAGATAAACTTAAAGCACAATATCCTTTAGAATATCCCTTATTAATAGGAAATACAAAGAAATCAATAACAAACAACTTAACACAGGCTTGTGATTGAAGGGTAGAAGAAAAGAGTTGATAATGGAATGTTGAATAGCGTTAGAACGAGGAGGAAGAGGAGGAAGTATATATAAATGGTTATATTTGGTGATGGCTTTTGGAAGGTAAACATGTTGACTTTGTCAGCTAATGGGAATCCATGATTACAAGGAAAATTTTTGGGTCCTCCTTTTAATTTTTATTGATTATATATATATATATTTGGTGGATTCAAATCGAAAGAATATTATATGGAATAGTGGGGAGCATGTTGGTTGGTTTGTCGCATTTCAATTATTTTGTTGTAAAGTAAGTATATATTTAAATTCGGAAGTTCATGTTTTGTAGTATATACAAATATATATAATGAAGAGACGTGAAATAAAATAAGAATTATATATGTATATTACTTTATATTATACAACATAAATAATGAGTGTCGATTGACTTGTATATAGTCCATAATCGCTCTTTTCTTTCATTTGTTTGGGTTTTATTTTAAGCCGGCATGGCATATGTGTATGGAGAGAGAGAGAGAGAGAGAGAGGAATAGTTGATACGTAGGAAGCTAACAGGAAAAAACAAGGGCATAAAAGAAGAAAGAGGAGGAATAGTTGACAATGGAGTTTCAGCCAGCAACAAGAAGACGAGAGCAAAGACTGCATACATGAGGGAAGGTGGGCCCCGGACCTAAAGCTAAGGGATCCATATTTTTTTTAATTCGGTCGTTGACTCAAATCATAGCCGTTTGGTGGCTGTTAATTATATTCTTCAATCCCAACGGTCCATTTGTGCAAAAAAGACCACACCCTTTCGTTCGCACAACGGCGCCCTTTTTTGAAACATTTAAAATGCTATTTAACGTTACTTGGGCCAAAAACAGGCCCAACTTAGCTGGGTTTTCGGTCTATACCTTGGCACTCTAAAACGGGCTCAACATAGAGGTAGACTGATACCACAAAGAGAGGGATAATCCGCTTCGCTCTGTTGAGTCAAGTTTTAGGGTTTTTGCGGGATCGTCTTCTTCCAAAAACTCTCTCTTTATCTCTCCCGGGGTATCGAAATGAGCAGGTCGGGGCAGCCTCCGGATCTGAAGAAGTAAGTTCATCTTTCTCTGAACTGTTATTTTAGAGTTTCTTGTAATCGTCATTTGTTGTAGACTTGAAAATCAGTTGTTCACTCCATTTGAGCTTAATTTTCTTCTCGTTTCCACCTTTTCTCTACAGATACATGGACAAGAAGCTTCAGAGTAAGCCTTTTTAACCTCTCCACCTACGTTGCTCAGATTAATATGTATATATTTTATCGCGATTGTTTGCTCTGTTTGGTTATCTGCAGATTGTGTGAAGATAAACTAACTTGATTTCTGAATTCATATCAAACATGAAACTATAATGAACAGTCACTTGAGATTAGCTGCTGCTGCATAGTTCAGTGTCTCCGTATCTTTTTCTTTTCTACCGTTCAGAACTATTTGACTTATCGTTAATTCTATTCTGTAGAATGAATCCGAACATCTCAATTATAAGTCTGGATTGCTTTTTGGACCTTCTGGTTCTACTCTTTTTTTATCTACTTTTATGATCTAAGAAGTGTATTTGAAGAAAAATGGGCGAGAGAAAGAAAGGAGTGAGAGAGGACATCTTGAATTTATAGCCGTGCCTGTATAATTTTCATACAATATAATTTGTTGCACTAATTCCTCAATAATGATAGTTATGTTTGACGGAACTGAGATTTCATTATTTCTGTAATGCAGTCAAGCTCAATGCGAACCGGATGGTTGTTGGAACGCTCAGAGGTTTTGACCAGTTTATGAATCTGGTGGTTGACAACACTGTGGAAGTCAATGGCAATGAAAGGAACGATATCGGCATGGTGGTGAGTCCTCTCCCTTTTATCCCTTACAAATATGCCTTTGCTTTGCATAAATTTGTGATTTATGCTTAGATTAGATTATAAACAAACAATGTTGTACTTGATTTATAGAATTGATTATTATTTTATCATATTTTTGCAGGTGATTAGAGGAAATAGTGTGGTCACAGTTGAAGCTCTTGAACCTGTAAACCGGGGCTAGAATTTCTGGGTTTTGTTGGTAATTCAAAAACAGTCATTTAAAAAGTAGTTTGTATTATGGATATATGTAGTTAACTACTGTTTGCAGGAAACATGCTTTTGTAATCTTGGTTTAGTGTATGAAAATCTTTCTATTGATGTGAAATTTACCTCGTTTTATCTAGTAAAGTCTTGGTTTAGAATCTGAAAAATTTTATGGGCAATTGATGTTGTAAGTCCAATGAAAAATTCTTGTATGCACGTCTGTAAATAATCAATACCAAAAAGTAAGGCCGAAGTTTACGGAGTCTTATGGCGATCGTTCTCGCTCATCAAATGCTTAAGAGTAGTCCAAATAGGTAAGGTTATGATTGGTCTTACACGCGGTTGGCTTATTTTAGTCGAAAATGAGCCTTGTTTAC
Source organism: Coriaria nepalensis (assembly GCA_027186245.1). Taxonomy (NCBI): domain Eukaryota; kingdom Viridiplantae; phylum Streptophyta; class Magnoliopsida; order Cucurbitales; family Coriariaceae; genus Coriaria; species Coriaria nepalensis. Next base: position 951,381 of record CP114483.1, read on the forward strand.
GCTACGATTGTTCTTATACTTGGTTGGCTCGTTTTATCTGAAAATGAGTCTTGCATACGCAAACTTCTCTCCATCATTAGATGCATGGACGATCAGAATTTCTTGACAACCTATGACTGTTCTTACACGTGGCTGGCTTATTTTAATTGAAAATGAGTCATGCTTAAGCTTCTCTCAACCATTAGATGCATGATAGACGGTCAAGATTTCTTGATAAGGATAGTTAGTATGGGACTTCATAACTGCTGAATTCTCTCCATAAGCACGATTCGTATGAGACCCCATCCAGTGAATTGAGAGAAAATTTCCAGTGCAATCTGAATTTATGTAAGTCGATATTACCCGTCGAAATCTAATTTAAAAAAAAAAAAAAGAACTACCGTTAGCAAGATGTAAGCTCATTGGTTTTTTCATAGTACTTTCTGCCTTTCTTTTTTCATCCCATTTGTACTTTTCTTATTGAATATATGGGTAAACATATAAAGCTCAAAATGTTACCAAATTCAATCCAAATATGTTTTTATTAACTGTTTGTTGTAGACTACCTGAATCTGAAAGCAATACCTTTTCTTTCTAGATCAGACAAATTACAAAGGTGATCCTAAAGTTTAGAAAGAACATATATGGGAAGCCTGAGGTTTGTCCATTTTTCTTACTTCTAGACTCCTTTACCTTTTTGTATAGTATTTTCGGACAGGTAGAGTGGCAAAATGAAAACGAACTGTCTCAACAGCCATTGCATTTCAACATCCTGCACGTTTCTTCTTTGATAGCATGTGGTGTGAGTGTCCATTCTATATTGAAGCTCTCTGCAACTAATTATTCTAATTGTTCTGAATGATTAAAGATCGGTATTGATGTGGAAGAGAAGGCTTGGAAATTAAAGAACAACATATTAGCCTTTGCTAGGAGGTATTTTTCTCCCAATAAGTCGAAGTTCTAAGTGCTATTTCTGATCATGAAATTCAGCGTCAGGAGTTTATAAAGCTATGGACTCTTAAGGTGAGAGAGAGGTGTACTAGTACTGTAAAAAGTGCGTCAATTTCTCCTCTGAGCTTTTGTTGTTGTTGGTATGGAAATTACACGCTCTGGAAAAAGACGTCTCAATTTTTTATCCTTTCCCTTTTAAGTTTTTGATTATTATGGACAAATTTGAGTTCAATGGTTAAATTTTGACAGGAGTCCTATGTGAAAGCTTTGGGAAGGGGCTTTTCAGCTTCACCTTTTAAAACTTATACGATTCGGTTCAATGCTGGCACAACCGAGTTAAGAAATCCCGAGGTATTTCTTTTGTAAGATGGTACTTTGAATAATTTCTGAGTCATAATCATAGATTCATAATAGATGCTCAGAATGCGTCAGTCTTAATCTGTGTTTTCTAGGCCACAGAAATCATTGTTGCATCTTCTGGCTATACTTGAGAATTATTCAAGCAATTGGAGCTTTGCATTAATGGATTTGGCCGGTTCTCATTATGCTGCAGTTTGTATGGAGAACAATTCCATTTGTTGAAGATGAATGTCTTTCCAGAACTGATGCGGTTTTAACAGTAGGCGGCTCGGTTCAGCAGCTGTAGTATTCACCAAATATCGCAATTGCTTTTTTATTTTTATTTTTTTTGGCTTTTTCACTTTTCATAGATATCTTTTGTTAGTTTCTCATGACAATGAACAAAATCAATCTCTTTGAACAAGAGTTTGAGAACATCTATCTTACCAATAATCTTTACAAGAACAGCTTCCATTCGAAAAATGGTGGAACCTTGTTGCATCTCGTACAACAAAACGTCGATCTACAATCTTACTAACTAACTTAAGAAACACATGACAATCTTCACATACCCTCAAGTTTTTAATCACTACAATCTCTGTCCCTACCCTAGTGTTCAATAACCCAAATGCAATGGCCAACTTTTCACTATGCACTCCTATATAACAGTTTATCAATTCTCTCCTATCTCCTTCATCTCCCATTTTGAGACCTTCTCTTTTCTTCAGTAACCTTTCCAACTTATCCAACATCTGATATATCTCTTCCGCTTGAGGATGAGTACTATCTCCGGCCACAAACAGGTGGACCCTACCGTTAAATTCAATGTAACTACAACCTGGTTCCTTCCTTAGCTTCCGGTCCCGCATCATAACTCGAACTCTTAATGCCCCCTCCAAATTTCCCGCTTCCAAATAAATATTAGACAACAATACAAAGTACCCTATATTTTCTGGTTCAAGCTCTATAACCCGTTCAAAAGCTAACTCAGCCAGTTCTACATTCTTGTGGATCTTACAAGCACCCAAGAGGGCTCCCCAGACTGCACCATCTGGGCCTACTTCCATGGACTCAATAAGCTTCTGGCCTTCAGTAAGTCGACCTGCCCGGCCCAAAAGATCCACCACACAAGAATAATGTTCTGGACCCGGTTGCAAACCATACTTTCCCTTCATGGTGTTGAAATACTCTAGACCCTTATCAGTAAGACCTGCATGGCTACAAGCAGACAAAACGCTAACAAATGCAGTTCTATCAGGCCTAACTCCGGTTCTAATCATTTCATCAAAGAGCTCCACAGCAATTTCTCCATGTCCATGTGTTCCATATCCACCAATAATAGCCGTCCATGTCACTACAGTTTTCTCAGACATGTCATCGAAAATTGCTCGAGCCTTTACTAGATTACCACACCTAGCATACATGTTAATCAAGGCATTATTCAAGAATGGATTGAAACAAAACCCATTGATCTTTATTCTTCTTTCGACTTCATGGCCAATGCTTTGGGCTCCTAGGTTTGCGCAAGATGATAAAACCCCCACAAGCGTAACTGGGTCAGGTTGAATCTGGGCCATATCCATTTTCTTATAAAGGTCCAAAACTTGGCTTGCCAATCCATTCTGTGCATAACCAGAAATCATTGCATTCCAAGTAATCAAACCTTTTTCAGGTATTTCATCAAACAGATTTCGCGCATAATTGATTGAACCGCATTTCAAATACATTGTAAGAAAACAATTAGTAACAGATGAATCAGAGTCGAATCCAAGTTTGATACAACAACCATGGAGACATAGTCCAAGATTCAGGTGCATTGGACAAACACATACGGGAATTAGACCCAGCATTGTAACGGAATTGACTGAGATGCCATCCTCAGTCATTTTCCGGAACAATGTGATCGCATTGGAAATTCTAGAATTCAAAGTATATCCAGAGATCAAAGCATTGCAACATACAGTAAGTTTTCTACAATGAGGATTTTCATCGAACACTTTATTTGCATCGTTAACTAGCGAACACTTACAGTACATCGAAATCAAAGCGGTTTGCACAAACGGTTCGGACTCGCACCCTGATTTGATCACGTGAGCATGGAGCAGTTTTCCGGAGATGGGAAGCGAGAGGGCGGAGCAAGATTTCAGCGCAAACGGAAAAGTGAAAGCAGTTGGCGAACCGCCGTCGCAAAGAATTTGGCGATAGAGAGTAAGAGCTTCTTTGAATTGGAATCGTTTTGATAATTCTCTGAGCCGATTGTTCCATATCGAAGTTGACAAAGCGGTCATCGATTTTCTGGCGCGAAAAGCTTAGACGACGGTGGCTGTGGCATTTCCAAGGCGGAGCGCGCGCATTCTGGCTTATTCGACTGATTAAAACGCTGCGTTTCCATACTTTAAATATTTAATTGATAAAACGGTGCGTTGGGTAAATAAATGCTGAATGGACGTAATGAAAATGGCTGTGGCATTTCCAAGAGGATAGTACGGTATGGTGCGAAGCATCCAATCACTAACGAAGATATAAAATTTTGGCGGATTTTCAAGATTTTCTCTCTCTGCCTTATCGGAAGCTGAAAAAAGATAATTCGTCTTTTGGCGCGATGGAAGCCATACAGTTTCCGACCGTTGCTGCCCGCCATCGCGCCGCAACTTCCGTCGCCACAAACGGAAGCTCAAACTGCGAGAGAAGATCTTTAAAGTTGATTTCCTCTTGGATTGGTTCTGCTAATGCGACTTCGCTCTCTTCCAGGAATTTGTTCGCGGTAAGTATGTAAGGAGTAGTAGCGTATGAATGAGTTCGATTAATGATTTCCCTCGTTTTCTGTTTGGTTGCTGATAAATGTAGCGACGATTAGGGATGTATTTAGTACAACTTCAATTTATCTGATTGGTTTTAAATCTTTAGTTATTATAATTTGTTTAACTGTGAATTCATTTTGCTTCCAATTTTGTTAACAGAGAGAGATATGGGGATGGGTTAATTCCAAGATGGTGCCGATTAGGAGAGAAAGGCACGGAATAGTAAGATCCGAGATGTTCGGGCAATTAACAAGCGGCCTTGAGGCAGCTTGGACCAAGCTCAAAGGAGAAGGTCTTCAATTTATCTCCCCTTTAATTTTGTAATATAATTATCAATGGGTTTGTGCTTAAATCTTTTCTGCTTCAGAGGTTTTGACAAAGGAAAACATTGTGGAACCGATGCGAGATATCAGGAGAGCTCTATTGGAAGCTGATGTAAGGAAATGTATTTTTTCAGATTATGTTTAAGAATCATATGTTCTAAATCTTGCTTGATATATATATATGTGTGTGTGTGCAGGTGAGCCTTCCTGTTGTCAGAAGGTTCGTGCAAGCAGTCAGTGACCAGGCAGTTGGTGTCGGCTTGATTCGAGGAGTGAAACCGGACCAGCAATTGGTTAAGGTTCTGGGTCTTAACTGAAAGCTAGAAGCATCATCTAAACTATATCTTTGTTATAGTATTTGGTAGTGATGGAATAATGAGGATTGAAACATATTCTTCTTTCAGATTGTGCATGGTGAGCTTGTAAAGTTAATGGGAGAGAAAGTGTCTGAACTAGTTTTTGCAAAATCTGGCCCCACGGTCATATTATTGGCTGGTCTACAAGGAGTTGGAAAGACAACTGTATGTGCAAAATTGGCTTATTATCTGAAGAAACAGGGGAAGAGTTGTACGCTGGTTGCTGGAGATGTGTACAGACCTGCTGCTATTGATCAACTTGTCATTTTAGGCGAACAGGTATTGCATATTCATTCAAAATAAGGTCTTCTTCTTCATCTTTCACTCATTTTGGTTTATAGTTCATGATAGGTGGATGTTCCGGTTTATGTGGCGGGAACTGAGATTAAACCAGCAGAAATAGCCAGGCAAGGTTTAGAAGAGGCTAAAAAGAACAATATTGACGTAGTTATTGTAGACACTGCTGGAAGGCTTCAGGTATATTATTACTATGTTATATCTAACACTTTACCTGGTAGATTGAAAACTGTTTCTTGACATCGATCACTATAATATCGTTAAACAGATAGACAAAACAATGATGGATGAATTGAGAGAAGTGAAACGGGAAATAAACCCTACTGAGGTTTTGCTTGTTGTCGATGCAATGACTGGACAAGAAGCAGCTGGTTGACTAACCTCATGCCTTTCCGTTATTTACTAGCATGCAAAATATTTGGGTTTTCATTTTGATATCAGAATAGTCTTCTAAAGCAGGATTACGATTACCTTTTTCATTAACTTATCATTAATTTTTCGTGAATTTTCCAGCTTTGGTGACGACGTTCAATCTAGAGATAGGAATAACGGGAGCCATTTTGACAAAGCTAGATGGAGATTCTAGAGGTGGTGCAGCTTTGAGTGTCAAAGAGGTCTGCCTTAGTTTTATTTATTTATTTTTCCTTCATATATAAAAGAGTATGTTACTTATGGTAATGAGTTCTTTTACTCTTACTCTAATTCTGATGACAAAAGGTATCTGGAAGACCAATCAAACTTGTAGGTCGAGGAGAACGTATGGAGGACCTTGAACCTTTCTACCCAGATCGAATGGCCGGAAGGATCTTGGGAATGGGAGATGTTCTCTCTTTTGTCGAGAGAGCTCAGGAAGTTGTAAGTTTTTGGTTCATTCTCTATCTCACTTTTATGTAATGAATGCCCTGGTTTCGTTCTTCTTGTCATTCAATAAATGTCTGTAAATAGATGAGGCAAGAAGATGCAGAAGAATTGCAAAAGAAGATAATGAATGCAAAGTTTGACTTCAATGATTTCCTCAAGCAAACCCGTGCTGTTGCACGGATGGGTTCAGTGACCCGAGTTATTAGTATGATCCCTGGTATGGGAAAGGTATAATGAAATGAATCCCTTATTTCCGAATTCTTTTTACCTTTGTTTTTTTTTTTTTACGTAGAATTCTTCAGTTTTATGAAGCAAGTGTGCAATTATCTTCTTACTGTTTCTTGCAAATAGGTTACTCCTGCACAAATTCGAGAAGCAGAGAAGAGTTTAATGATAATGGAAGCAATGATTGAAGCAATGACAGCCGGTATTATGATTTTTATTTTTGTTTTTATTTTTATTTTTTAACTTGAATGAGACGCAATAATTTTTAGTTAGTCTTCTGGTTTGATTCCAGAGGAAAGGGAAAAGCCAGAATTGCTAGCAGAATCTCCTGAAAGAAGAAAAAGAGTTGCTCAAGATTCCGGGAAAACCGAACAACAAGTGAGAAGAATCCATAGATTTTTATTGATATAGTATCAACCTTATCTCCACCCTGGAGTAGGATCTAAATATTAGTACTTGAATTAGAAGCATTTTTTGTTTCCATGGCTATATATAGGTGAATCAACTTGTTGCTCAGCTCTTTCAAATGCGTGTTCGGATGAAGAATCTTATGAGTTTAATGGAAGGTGGGCCGTCTATTCCAGTGTTGAACAATCTCGAAGAGGCCCTTAAAGCTGAACAAAAGGTAGCACAATATTAAACATGTTCTCTCTCTTCACTGTGAAACTCCTTTCAACTTAACTAACTTTTAAGATTTTATGGATATTTTCCCCCTCTTTTGAGCAGGCTCCTCCTGGTACGGCAAGAAGGAAGCGTCGATCAAGAAAGCAGTTTGCAAACTCGGCATTGAGCACGGGTCCTCCCGGAATTGGAAATTGAAACTTCTCCTTGTTTAAAGGTAACAAGTAACGTTTATAGATACTTCAAAAGCCTGTACCTTTTCCATATTATCTCTGCTATTTACACCGGTTGTCTATCCTGAGATCATAAGATTATATTCCAAGCTCTTGATATCTAATAGTGCATGAATAATCTGCATATGGAAATTTAGAGCGAAAGAGAAAGTGACAGAAATTGGTGGCGCCAAGGATTCGAATCTCTTATTTCCAACCAGTTATGCATATGATTTTCATGTTAACAAGGGAAACGTTGAAGAAACTGGTATCCATTTCCATTAACTGGATTTTTTGGATCTTTATTATGGGTAAGATCAATTTGATAATATTAAGAATGAATACACAAGAAATAGTGATGATTTTTGTCGAAGACATTTACTCCAACAACTAATACTGTAGTTGTACGTAGTTTCTATGGCTCAAGAAATAGTTGTCAAACTTCTAAAATTTTGGAAAATTTTATATTTTAAAAATTAGGGTAAGAAAAGAAATAAAATTACTTTAGAAATTATTTTAGTGATTTTATGCCAGGATTAGGTGAATCGACTAAACATTAAGCAGCGATCTGCTTAAAAATAAAAATTAATTTTAATTTTAATTTTAATTTTAATTCTGAATATTCGTTATTATTATAAATTTTTTTAATTATTCATCCTAATTGAACTTTGATTTTTAAGTATCCAACTACAGGGCTGTACTCTTGCCTTTTACTAACACTCTCATAATCTCATTATAAGCTAGAGAGAAAAATTAAACAAGCCCATATCTGCAAGTCCGAGAGTTTAATGGGCCAAAAGAAGTCCATGAGAGTACGGCGAATACTGGGCTTATTTCGGAAATAGAATGGGCTCACTTAAGGAATTAAACTTTCTGCTACAAATTAAACAAGCCCATATCTGCAAGTCCGAGAGTTTAATGGGCCAAAAGAAGTCCGTGAGAGTACGGCGAATACTGGGCTTATTTCGGAAATAGAATGGGCTCACTTAAGGAATTAAACTTTCTGCTACAAAAACAAATCTTATACGAGATTATATGTATATGTTTATAGAACGTCATAAAACGACATTCCGAGCATATTTAGTCCGAGAAAAAACGGTAGGGTTTATGGAGATATTGGCGAGGTCAGTTTTCGAAAAATTTTCTGGAGTTCTTGTTGCGGAAAAGACATGTTATATTACTACTTCAAACTAGATAATTAGACGAGTTTGATTTTTTCATAAGGATTGTGGGATTTGATGGCCTTTTAGAAAGATATATACTATCTACATTGCTACAACTTAGAAAGATATATGCTATATCACTTAGTGATTATGAAAACGAAATTTTCATGTTTCAACTAGCAATACACCTAATTACAGAGCTGTTTTCGTGAATTTGTCACTATATATATATCTCCTATAAGGTTTAATTACAAGAGCTCATACTTCAAAAATTCTCCCCCTATCAAGTATTCGTCGATTCCCAATACTAACCAAAATGAATTCCATTTTCATCGTCGTCTTCCTTTTTTCAAGTTTTCTGGCTGCTCCCATGCTCTCGGGTGCTCAATCATCATGCACTGCAGTAACGGAATCATACATAAGGCCCTGTATCTCTTTCATTCAAGAGGGAGGGAACGAAAACCAGCCTTCTCAAGCGTGCTGCCATGGAATCAGCAGTCTTGCTGATGCTGTTAGCAGCAATGCTGACATTGCGGAGGATTGTTCGTGCGTTAAAGATTTACTCAATGGCATAAACTACAATCCGAGCTTGATTCCGGCCATTCCTCAAAGATGTGGTTTTGCATTCCAAATGCCTCCGATTACTAAAGACACCGATTGCGCCAATTACTAATGAAGACATGTAGTCACGGTAGTGAATACTATGTTTTCTATAGTTTCTCTTTTTCGTTTTTGCTGTAACTCTTTCCAAGAAAGTAATTTGCTTTAAGTATTTTCCTTTCTTAACTAATTTGCTTATGAATATTAAATCTAGTTCCGGCCGGATAATTTTTTTTCGATTTCATCGGTTACTGTTTCAATTCCAATTCCAGTTATTCGTCCGGACTACTTTGTTCATGAAGTATAACATGACCTCCACGCGAGTGATAGGTCCACTACATTGTACAGAACAAAGTCACGTGACAAACAAACTTATAAGAAAATTTTAAATTTCCATTAACTAAAATAAGTCTAAACTAGATAAACTAAACTAAATGAACTAATAGAGATAATCTACCTAAGCTTTTGAAGAGTGGGCTCTAAATAACAAAACAGTGATGCCCATCCAGCTTGTGTGGGGTGTACTCTGTCCCAAAAGAAAGACTCTCTTGTATTTTCACAGAGTGTATACTTCTTCTCTCCGGTTTCATTGTCTACGTCTCCACAATAGTGATCATCCGTTACACCATAGCAACATGGCTTCAAGAGGCTCGTAAAGTTAAAGGATGTAGCACAATCTATAGTAAGTGTTCAAGTAATCAAATTAGTTACATATAATTATTGAACATTAAAAAAAATTGATATAAATAAAACAAAAGATGATCATAAGAGAGGTTACCTAGAAGCTTTCTCCTCCTTTTCCACTTAGTATGTTCATGAAAGGGTTGTAGAGATCGAGGTAAAAGAAGGAATCAGATTTCTGATTGAGCGCTGTCCCGTTGTTTAAATTGGTAATGATATCTTGTAAATAAAAGTTGTGAAAAGTGACCAGATTGTTCATGTCGTGACGACAGGTTTGGAAATTATAGGAAGATGTCATACGAGGAAGACACCCTAAACGCTGCAAACCTACCGCCATCACTTTCTTCCGCCATCACTTTCTTCACTCCTAAGTGATGTATGCGTTTCATGTTCTTCCTCATTTGTTCAGTCACTACCCTAGTGTACGAAAGCCAATCCTACATACATTTCATGTACAATGAAAATGAGTTACAAATATTGATATATATATATATATATATGTTTACTAATTACCACAGAGGCGTTGGGAGAAGCCATCTTAAATGAGTAGTCATTCCCTGAGACAGTAAAGATAGCTACGGACGATTGTAAATCTGCATGAGAATACAGTCTCTGCTTTATAAATTTTTCCAAATAATCGATCTGCGTTGTCATGTTTGGAGCCTTAGCGTCCGTGTCGAATACACCTGTTCCACCATGATACGTTGCTTCACTTCTAGATACGTTGCTGCAACAGAAACAATTAAACTAATATATCCATATTAAAATAATTATCGATAAGATGATCATATCAGTATAGAATAAACTTACGTATAGTAATTACCTATGAGGCTATGAAGTCGGTTAGGACATGACCGTTTGAGTAACGTCCAGAAGGGTGCCCGGGAAAATTCATCCCATACGGAATCTTCCAAGACTCCTCAGTAAATCTGCTATTACCAGTGTCAGCATAAGAATCTCCAAAAACGAAGATATTCTTCCGACTGTAGTTCCACACCTTGGAATCCTCCGTCGAGGATATTGGCTTATGCTGGTCATCACGGTGGGGACCACTGAGTCGAGAGCCTTCCACTTCACTATGATCTGCATGAAAATACATAAAATTGTTAATACTCCAAAAACGGGAAATAGTGAAGAGAACTATTAGGAGTTATGATGTAGTAAACGAAGGATAAGAAGAATAGAGCAAGGAGGGGGATGGAGAGCTTTTTGGAGGCCATTGCTCTAGATATAGGGGGGAAGAGCTAGAATAATGGATTCGTTGATTATTGATGAAGAAATTAGAGGTTGTATTTGTAGCTATAGTAGATGATGATAGAGATTTGAGTCTTTGAGATATGATTCTCATCCTCTGAAATTATGATATGGTATATTTTGAATAATGAAAACTATATTATTCACGTTTTAAAGAGAATATTCTGTAATTTCGTCTGTGTACCATTTTCCATTCATGTGAAACGTTAAACGTGATAGAGTTGAGAAAAGTCTTGACATTTCAACATCAATTTTAAACCCTACATCTCTGCGGCTCGTACCTAGAAAATTGTATATACGTAGAAAATTGTCAAAACGAAAACACTGAAAACACATAATACACGATATACTTTCTAATATCATAAAAAACACCCCCAAATTTTCATTATGTTCTTTTTTGAACCTATGTTTTGATGAAAGGAATAAACCAGCATTAGTGGCAAAAACAGAGCACAGTACCGTGATATCTTCTCTTGCCATTGCAGTTGATGAACAATCACACGCCATTTTTCTTGATTGATTTTTTCTCTTCACTTCTCGAATTTTTCATAGCATTGGGGTTCCGCTTCTCTTCATAGCATTGTATGCGTTCTCTTATTATGTAAGTGAAAGGGGTTCCACTTCTTTGGTGGTTGAAGTAGGTACACTTTTGGCAGGAGTTCAAACGGTTCTTTAACATGTGCAGTAGGTCTAAGTGTCCGAGGTGGAGGATTGAGAGCTAATATTTCTATCTTATTTAAAATTATTGAATCTTAAACAGATTCAAAAGTTTAAGTTGAAATGGTAAAATATTATTTTATCATTATATTTAACTCATTTTAATTAAAAAAAAATTTGGCTTTATTTAAGATATAAGAATTTCAAATAAGATAAATTAATACTTATTGATAAAAATGAAAGATTAATCCCCAAACCCATCAAAAGAGAAGACCAAAGAGGAGTTTGTTTAACAACTTTATTAACTGGGTTTTGCATTTGCACGGTTGTAAAACACTTCCCTTATTGTTGGTAAGATCAATTTGATAATACTAAGAATAGACAAGAAATAGTGATGATTTTTGTCGAAGACATCTACTCCAACAACTAATACTGTAGTTGTACGTTGTTTCTGTGGCTCAATAAATAGTTTTGTCAAACTTATACGTCTATAATACCAAATAGAATGTATTGTATTATACTGTACTGTACTGTACTGTACTGTATTGTTGTTGTATAAAGACCAAATAGAGAGATACTGGACAAATTTTCTGAGTTCAAGTACACGAGTATTTCAGTGGAAGACAAATCTGTTTCATTATTTGTTGATAAAAAAGCACGAATGATTTGGAGAGTATGTGTTTAAACACAGGTGGTTGCGATTCCTCAAATTTCATTTTCATAATACTTGAACATCCATTGAGTGAATGTACAAATTCACCTTAGTAAATAGAAAGGGTAAGATGTAAACGGTATAAAACCAGTAAGAGAACCTTCACACCCAAGAGGAAGAAGAATAAGGAGGCCGGGGGGATCAGTCAAGGAACTTTTCACTCCCGACATTCAATACCAACTCAAACTTCAGTCTTATCAGCTTCTATGGTTTCATTAGGGCTTCCTTTATGTATTTAGTGACCTCATCCACATTCACAGTCCAAGCAACAGAAACAGGGGAGTAGCCGGTCCAGGGGTTGCTTGAATTCCATCTGCAATAATATTATGTAGATAGAACAAATATGTTATCAACGACAATAGACCAAAGCTAGCATATACATATGAATATGAATGTATATGTATATGTATGTGTGTGTGTTTGTTTATGTATATAGTAAGTTAGGATAATGCTAATCTCAACATACTTCTTCAGGCCTAGGTCAATTATAGTATGCCCTTCACAGATACCCTGTGTCTCAACTCTTACAACACCACTCTTGAATGTAAAAAGATCGGGACGGACTAGTGCTACGAAACTGACAGGGTCATGAAGAAAAATACCTGAAAATATATACTCTTTAGGGTTAAGACAAACAATAGTATGCTTAATAGGTGAATATATTATGAGAGATTAGTATGGTTGAAAATGACTAGCGGAAAGATTACCATAGACGCCATCAGATTTGACATGCCAATCTCTGTAAAATTTGCAGATATCGCATATAAATTGAGCATACTTTCCTTTTGATTGCCTTAAGTCGAGGAGGTCAGCATCTGAAAGCAAAAAAGCGTGAAAGTTATGAGAAGGGTGTCAATTCAAATCATACAGAAGACAGACTGAGAAGCTAACGGAATGAAAAGTGGACCTGTAAATATAACTTGGGTTGTAATGTTTATCCCAACAACAGCAATATTAGCGCCAGAGGTAAATACTATATCTGCTGCTTCTGGGTCCCCATAAACCTGCAATCGAGAGATTCAGATTTGACTGGAATTAATAAGGTAAGTGAGCTTGAAATGATCAGCTCATATTGTGACAAATAAGAACAATACCAAAAGGTTAAACTGATATATTAAATATTACAGTCACACTCTTCCATATTAAAATGGATATTTGGAGCTTCTTAGGAGATAAAGAAAATATCATTCTTTCGTCCGGAGATTCTTATTGTGATTACTTACCTTTGGTACAAGTAAATTAACTCCTACTAAACTTGAATCAATGCTAGAGAAGCTTCGATGCTTCTAGCTCATAAAACTTGCTTCGATGTTTTACATTCTAAATGAGAGAGAGAGCATGTCTGAAAAAAAAAATGAAAAAAAAGGAGATTCTTACATTTGCTTCAGCTGCAGGATTTACATTGCCGAAGGCAAGGAAAGAGCCACCAAGAATGACAATTCTCTTAACCTTGCTTGCGAAGGAAGAGTCCCTTTTAATTGCCTGATCAAGAAAATAAGATAATCATAAACATATAGGCCATGCACTTTATTTTTCAATATGGAGACATTTTTAAACACAGGAGAAATGAAAAGAAAGGATAAACAACATACCAGAGCCAAGTTTGTAAGAGGACCAAGTGCAAGTATAGACACTTCACCAGGATATTCTGAGACCTTCTCAACAAAAAATTCAGCTGCATTCTTCTCAATTTTATTTGTTTTTGGAGGAGGTAGAAATACATTCCCCAATCCATCAGTCCCATGTATGAAATCACAAATACGAGGTGTTTCACCCTTTAAAAACATCAAACATGTTAATCAACCAATTTCAAAATTCAGTACCAAAAAAGAAAAAGCAAAATAAAACAAAACAAATCAAAAAGTGAAGATGGAGACACCGTGATGTATATGACGCTATAAAGGATAGAGCTTGCTGAAGATCTACCTTTAGGGGAACAGAGTTGCCTTCTGCAACAGGAACACCAGGACACCCTGCTATCTCACACTATCCTTTTGCACATTTAAAAACACTGAATCAATCATGAAAAACACTGATGCAAGAAGATCACTTGCTGAAACAAACACATACCAGAAGCAAGGCGTTTCTTGTGGCACCTTCAGTTGTAACATTTCCGAAAATAGTTGTGAATCCCAAGATCTCCAGCCCTGGATCTTGAAATGCCATAAATATCGCCATGGCATCATCTGTTGACAAGAAGTACACATACCGAAAGTTTTTGTATTTAAACTAAATATAACATAAATGAAGCCTTAAGCAGTTTTAGCAGCGCACATTTACCCAGCTAAGCTAAAAGCCTAACACCATCCTCTGAAAGTTTAATCCCTTTCCACATATAGACGATTTGAATCCAAAATAAAAGGAGTCATAACAGAAGAGATCCCTTATGTTTTATTTCTGATTTATGAAAGAACACGGGAAAATTGAACAATTAATCTCCATTTCCAAACTGAGCTTCAATAACGGCAGAACAATTGAATTTTGGCGTTATAACTTGGTTAACAAACTAAAACATCGTCGATCCAGCGCTTCTCAGAAAAAAAAAAAATGCTCTGTTTGGTTGTCGAGAAAATATAAGAGAATCTAAGACACAGAAATTTGAACTAATCCCTCACAAACAAGTTCAAAATTCCTTACCGATTCCAGGGTCAGTATCGACGATGAGCTTTTCACGCTTCAATTGAGAATTCAAAACGCCGCCGTTGGTTCCGATCCCACCGTCAACAAATCCACCATGAGAGTTGACCATCGCGCTCTCCATATCCACTCCTTGAAAAATTGGTCGGCAGGAAACAATCAACTTTCAAGCGGATAACGAAAGGAGGAAGCAATACCAGACGGAGAGAAGAGGCAACTATATGTATATGCACGTGAATATAGATCCACATACATACACATATATATACGTATAAACAATCAATGTATTGATGGCGGAGGTGGATGCCTTTACTTTTGTCCGGTTCGAAGCGGAGGAGAAAATGACGATGCGACGCTGAGCTGCAGCCTGACGAGAAACAATATATAATAATGGCTAGTGACACGATGAAGACGAGAAACATGCTTCTATAATTTCTAACCGATTAGGTATGCCCACGTGGTATATTCTCTTTGGATCCTCACCCCACATCTGTAGGACTTTTTGAGTATACATACTTGTCAATCGGAGTTTGCTATAGATCTTCGAGAAGAGGATTGTGACCCTTTTTTTTTTCTTCCTCCTTTTTTCTGAAAAAAAAATGTGGTATTAGTCTACTCCTTCATTTCATTTTGGCATCCTCTATTTTTGTTTGAACTTGTTCTTTTTTAAACGAGAGTGACGTTCTTAGTTCGGATATAGTTTGACTTGGCATCTGACGTGACCGTATACCATAATTCCACAAATCTATAACAATAAAAAATACTCTTTAGGAAAATAATGTAGACTTTTCTTAATAAATAAATTATTTATTTATTAATCATAAACAATTTTATACAAAATTTGATGAATTAATAATTATTTATATTATTATTTATTATATTTTATTTAAAATTTATTTATATTTAATTTTTGACTATTATTCAAACACGTATTATATGAAAATTTCTTGAATCCGAGATGAACCGTAACTTATTAAAGAAAAAGTTTAATTTATCACTAAGCTATAAGGACATATCAATTATCAAATTTCGGATAGGCTCGAGCTTAAATAATATGTTATAAACTTAATAGTTATATCGTCATTATTAATTTATTATTGATTATTCTCATTTTGACCGAGCTAAATTTTATCTCTACCTAAGATCCTAATTTGCTTAACCTCTCAAGACCCCTAAGCTTGTGGATTTAAGGACTCATCTCTAGATGCAGGGCTTTCATCATCAATCAATTGATATGGCACATTGGAGCTTCCGTTCTGAATAGATGGGCTGGAATTCGGATCATTTTCCCTGTAGCATAAACACAGGCACACATCAATTAGGATGTGCCTTCAGTTTAGAATTTTCAACTCCCAAACTTAGGTAACTGTATTTTTGGTACTGCGATCCACACTGAAAAGGGGGGGAAAAAAATGAGAATGTGGAGATAGAGATGATTTGCATACGTTGTGGAATAGATGATGATTCCGATAACTACGGCTGCAAATGCGACAAAATATAACCAATCGACCTGTAATTAGAGGTCAATATAGCAGAGGTTTAGCAATAGCGAATATGCAGTTTTTGAGTTTGTAAGAGAGATTAGATTATATATGTATTAACTGTCGGAATATATAACCTGCTGCTCATAGAAGAAGATACGGAAAACAACGGCCCACATATCAGATGTCAGAATAGAAAGATTGAACATTGTGGCCCCACTTAACTGCAAGCAACGTTTGCCAATTAGAGGCATGAAAACGGACGATTCTCGAAAAGATTTACTATTATAAGGCAAGTTGAAATCAGGCAGGTTTACCACCATAATAAATATACATAAGGTTCAATCAATTTCATCAGGTAAAATCATCCGATTATGATAAGCTGACCTTCAGTACAAAAGGTACAAGGGTGTAGAACATGAAGCCAGACAGAGCATAACCGCAAAAGGCTAATATCTGAACATGGAAAAAATAAATTGTTGAGTTAGGAAGTAAATATGTACTCATTCAGTACTAATATACCGAGTCAATTCACTAGATATTTTGATCTGTTCTCAAAGTTATATGCACATAAGCAAAAATGTGACAGTCATGCTGATACTCAGTGAGAAATAAGTATTTAGAATACTTACAATCTCGGTGGACCAGGATACTGATTCCAGAATCTTTAACTCAAATATAGGTCTAAAAAATGGTCATGGAAGATCAGTAGTTCTGCAACTTGCATGATAGTAACAAAGCCATTTTACAATGAAGAAAACATTGTATGGATAAAAGGATACATTTCACATGCACTGACTAGAAATCCGAAAATCCCAATCATGGCAACCACTTCAACTCGATCTTTTTTCTTAACACAAAACTCCTGTAATCATGCAGACAAATTATTTAAGAGACTAAAAGATGATAGAGAGAGACTAATTAAAGCGTTCATTACCTCACCGACATTGCTCATTGCAAAGAAAAGAGTCCCGGCAATGACAAGAAAGTCACCGAATAGAGGATTTGAACCACCTGCAAGATTCATGTACATAGCAAGTTAATGAACAGAGACATTTTCATTGTTATTTATTTTTCATAATATGATCCTAATACCTTCTAATAAGTATTCTTCCAATCAACAAACATGATCATAATTTGGTACTCCGATATAGTTATTTCCAAGAAGATGGGAAAAATAAAATCTCCTAAAAAAATGTGGAACGAAAAGCGTCACCTCCACCACCCACCCCAGCATCAGACAGTAGTACTAAACCAAGCCCAATGATACAGATTGATGCACCAAGAATCTGCCAAAGGGAATATCGAGCACCTAAGAACCACCATGTCAGAACTATGACCCATGCTACTGTAAAACAATCCAACAATGTCACGCTAGTGATCGACGAGTACTCGAACGCTTTGTTAACTGCATAAAAAAAATCAGATTGTAAATTCCCTGTAAGAAATTCGATTTAACTTCTGTTTCTTAACTCTTAACAATGACATTTCCATATTATATCCCTAAATTGAGATCACGAGTCCAAGCAACAAAGCATTTAGAGGAAGACAGAGTTGTAACTCCTATTATTACTCACCAAGATAATTGCCTTGGACGTCAACAAATCCCAAGAGTACGTACCAGTACCAGGAGATCTACAAGCATTTGCAGTAATAAGATACT
Organism: Coriaria nepalensis; assembly: GCA_027186245.1. Taxonomy (NCBI): domain Eukaryota; kingdom Viridiplantae; phylum Streptophyta; class Magnoliopsida; order Cucurbitales; family Coriariaceae; genus Coriaria; species Coriaria nepalensis. Next base: position 969,194 of record CP114483.1, read on the forward strand.
AATCATCTATTGCATTTGACAAATTAAGAAGAATCAAAACTTCAAATGGGAGAAAAATAATTGAAGAACCTGTAGTCCCTGACGCCTATACAGCAAAATGCTTCCATAAAGTAAAGCCACAGCAAGGTAGACAAACAGAGTCTGAGTAAGAGGAGCATCCACGCCTAACCAAGTTTCCTCCATTAACGAACCAGATAAAGAACACAGACATCCAGAAATACATAAAAGACGAAGAAAAAACAGATCAAATTAAACCCTAAGAAAACGCACCTAGATCAGCGATGAGAGACGAAGTGAAGCTCATGAGCGCGAGTGTGAAAGAAACGACCTGACCTAAAAACAGAAGGTACAAAACTCGCCAAGTTCCATATCGTCTCCACCAGTTGCTAACTGAACTCCTCCACTGAATCATGGTGAAATTAGTGAAGAACTGGAAGAGATCGATTTATTTGAGATCTAGTTGCAGTGACATATATAGGAGAGGGAACTTCATAGGGTTTAAGGAGCTTGCACAGTTGCAGGTGGTGGTGGTTATGGATGTGACCGATTCAGGTCTGGCGCTAGCTACCGTTCCTGAGCTCCCTCGCTAAAAAAGAGAGGGAAAAAAGCAAATAAAATAAAGTTTATAGAACTCATGCTACATCTGATCTGCTAATTTAACGAACGGTCACTTAAATAGTTAATACATTTTCCAGAGATAGTCGTGGACTCAAGATTCTTCAGTAATTTATCAATAACTGCGATATTTGGTGGGCCCTATGTGACTTGGTAGTTGGATGGTCAACGTAGATCGTAAACGTCCGGTCAACATTTTCTCTAGTTTTTATTTTCCCTCCTAAATAATTACCTCCTTCTAGGTTTTTTTTTTTTTTTTTTTTTTTTAATTTTTAAATTAAAAAATAAAAAATAAAAAACAGCCTGTTAGATCATTATGTATATATTTTTCATTAATTATTTTCCTTTAAAAATATTATAATTTTTTTTCTTCTTTTTATAAAAAGTAGTACTTATTACCCTAATTTTAAATTCCTCGCAAACAATGTAGGACTAATTACAAGTCTACCAATCACAATTAGTTGTGATTAAACTCTAAACCAATACCCCTATCACGGGCACAAGAAGTTAATATAGTATATAGATTAGATTTGATCAGAAAACAAACTTCAATGATATTATTCACTGTCTTATGTTCTTGTATTATACAATACATTAAAACCGGTATAAATTATGATATTAATATTGTTATGTATATTGATTTACAATATGATGATTTTAAATAATGTATGTAATAGTGAATCTGAAACAATGCTTATAATTGAATAAGCAGTGAAACATAAAAAATGTAGAATCTCTAAAATTATGATGTCTGTGTTATCCTCATGTTTTCACTTCATAAATCCTTGAAACCGTCCCATATTCCGGCCGAGTAAAATCATTTTGTGATTGTAAAAATTGATGAGAACAGATGAAGAAGAAGATTGTGTCAGTGTTTTCTCCATAATTGGTAAGTGTAATGGATTGGAAGAGAAGAGAAGAGTATAAGAAAGAAAGTAAGTTTATAGTTCTGGTCGGTAAGGTAGGCAAATGCTGGATTGTAGTGTCGTGTACGAAAGTTAACTACAAGGAGATATAATACCCGAGCGTTAGCAATAGAAAAAAGACTAACTATGTTTAGAGATTAATAAATTGATTATGAAGTCAATGAGGTGGGTTTGCAGTTTGCTTGCTATTCGTCAGACAGCTTGTGTCTCATTCACGGAAACTCCATTTTGCTCAATGATTAAGGATATGCCTAGAAATGTACACGGGGAAAAATTATACCTATAATTTGTGTACCAAACAATTATTATAAGTATTTAACAATTTAATCATGCATCATTATTTTAAGTATTTAAGAATTTATAGTCCATAATTAAGCTTAGGTAGCTTCATAAATTGAAAATGGCATGCGTCATTAATATAATTATATCATCATAGCCTAAGCTTCCAATGGTCACATGCAATCTCGGTCTTCTATCATATGTTAAACGTAAGAAGTTTCGGATCAAGTGGAGAATGAGAAATTTTTGTATGAGTCATAACGATACAAAACAAAATATCCGGGAAAGTAACGGAGGCTAGCTAGTAGCTAGTCATGCACCTAATTGATATGTACACGACAGCGGTAAGATCAGATTATTGTTATCATGTCCTATCAATATAAGAACGAATAATTAACCAAAACTCTCATTAATCTAATCGAGTTATATCAAACGATGTCGTTGATTGTGTGGAACCAACACGTAACGTAAGTTCAAAGCGTAAGGCTATTACGACCGTGGGCCGTGGCCGCAACGCCGTCATACGACAGGATGAGTGGACCCCAATTGGCCCAATCCATAGTCACCTAAAAACTGATCTAAACAAGAAAAACAAATGTTCGACAGAATATTCTCCGTGACACGTGTCACGTGCAGACCCTTAATCCACGTGTACACGTGGTTGCCTTCCTTGGCAAAAACAGCCATGAATGATATAGTAAGTATCGGACAGGTAATAATAGCATAATCCAATGTTACTCGCCTCTGTGTTCTGAGACGACGAGAAACATTTTAAGGTAACACCTTCTCTGATATCATTTTTCCGTTTCAGATATAAGAGTTAAGGTAACACCTTCTCTGATATCATTTATCCGTTTCAGATATCAGAGTGAGAGTGATCCTCCTCCTCCATCATCATCGTCTTCTTCTTTGAGCTTTGATAAGAAATATCGACGGCCATGGCTGTGCAAAGGCAGCCACCGTTCATGGCGGTGTTGGCCTTGGCCTTTACGCTGTTATCCGTCGACAGCGTTTTCTCCTACAATCGGCCTCTGCCTCGAAAAACTCTGTTTGTTCATCGATCTGTTCAGCTTGATTCTTCCTCTCCAGAGCAGGTTATTATTATTTTTTATTTTCTTTCATGTCATGATTTCAATGCGATTTTGTTTGAAAGTGCGTCCGCTTCACACGTTTGTCGTTACTGATCATAAGCACAGCACGTGACAAATTCTCTTATTCATTGCAGCCTTTTCGTATGTGTCATCGTTCATTGAGTTTTTCTTCTGCTACTTTAGTCTGAGATTTTGATCATTTTGGTTTTGTATTGATTACATTAATCTGACAAGTTAAATTTCATTTATCCAGAGAATATTATGATTATGATTATTTTTCCATAAAGGTTTTGTATTTATGGTATAGATAGATAATAAGACCAGTCGTAGTACCCCAAAAGCGGCCCCATAAGTTAGAAATTGGGCTTGCAATTCACAAATACTCAATGCTACTACTTCCTATCGACTATGGCTAGTGAATTATCGGCTAAAGAGGGAGTGAATTTTCATTTCATTTGCAGGTTCATGTATCTCTAGTTGGGCCGGACAAAATGAGGATATCATGGATAACTGAAGACTCTGCTCCGGCCACCGTAGATTACGGTACATCTCCAGGAATTTACAACCTTTCCGCAACAAGCTCCACTTCTTCATACACTTATCTCCTATACGTGTCGGGTCAAATCCACGACGCAATTATCGGCCCGTTACAGCCCAACACAGTTTACTACTATCGCTGCAGCTCTAACTCGGCCCGTGAATTCAGTTTCAAAACCCCGCCAGCTCAGCTCCCCGTCAAATTTGTAGTCGTTGGTTTGTACCATATATACTATTTTGTAAATTTGGTTACATGAATTTCATTACAGATTAAATTAATAGTGGCGGTTTCGTAAATTTGTAGGAGATCTTGGACAGACGCAGTGGACTCGGTCAACACTAGAACACGTCTCTCAATCAAACTACGATGTCCTGCTTCTTCCAGGCGACTTGTCGTACGCTGACTTTAACCAGCCATTATGGGATTCGTTCGGCCGACTTGTCGAGCCACTGGCTTGTCAAAGGCCGTGGATGGTTACACAAGGCAACCATGAAGTAGAGAAAATCCCACTCATTCACCGAAACCCTTTCACAGCCTATAATGCCAGGTGGCAAATGCCCTTTGACCAGATGGGTCCGACTCAAACCTCTACTACTCGTTCGACGTGGCTGGTGGGGCGGTCCACGTCATCATGCTGGGATCATACACCGACTTTGATCCCAGCTCGGTGCAGTATAAATGGCTAGAATCTGATTTGAATAAGATAGATAGAGGGAAGACGCCATGGATTGTGGTGCTTATTCACGCGCCGTGGTATAATACGAATACAGCTCATCAAGGTGAGATTGAATCGATAGATATGAAGGCCGCCATGGAAGGGTTGCTTTATCAAGCTCGGGTTGATGTTGTTTTTGCAGGTCATGTCCATGCATACGAGCGCTTTGTAAGTAACCAACCTTTTTAATTTTCTTTGTTGTTTAATAAACATTGCGATTAATTACCTACCTACCTTCATCTATGGCTGCAGAGTCGTTTGTACAATGGGAAAGAGGACAAGTGTGGGCCGGTGCATATAACGATAGGGGATGGTGGCAATAAAGAGGGGTTAGCGACAGATTATATAGATCCAAAGCCGGAGATATCCTTATTCAGGGAGGCAAGTTTCGGACATGGACAGCTAGAGGTTGTTAATGCAACGCATGCGGTTTGGACATGGAATAAGAATGACAATGATGTTGCTGCTGCAAGTGATTCATTTTGGTTCATAAGTCTTTCATCCGATCCTGATTGTAAAATTTAATCGCATACTCATAATAATATTTCTAATGTAACTGGATTTGGGTTGTTAGTAATAACAATAAGGCCCTTAATACAAGTTATACAACTTGGTGCACCTCCCTCCCTCCCACTCTTATTGACGCGTGTGGACTAGGGTTGAGCACCCGACCCGACTCATGAGGATATCCGATAATTTGATCGGATCAAGTATCCGATCTGATCAAATTATCTGGGCATGTATCCAATCCGTATAGGATCGATCAGATAGTCGAATATATGAGGGCGTGGTTGCGTCGGGTGTGGCTGCGGAGAACAGAAGTGGAGGGCAGAGAAGAGAGAAGGGTGTGATGGATCTTACCGGGAGGGAGGGCTTCAGATGGCGGCGAATCTAATCAGGATGGCGTGGCTGCGAAGAACAAGGGCGGAGGGCAGAGAACATAGGTAGCGAAGAGCAAAGGCAAAGGGCGGGGAAGAGGGGGGTGCGAGGATCTTACCGGGAATGAGGGCATCAGATGGCGGCGGAACAAATAGCGTAGCTGCATGAGGCATAGGAGAAAGAGAAACATAGAGCTATGAGCATAAAACAGGCGGCAGTAAGGGTTCGCTGGAATGAGAAACCAAAGAAAAATGAGAGAGAGAGAAAGAAGGAAGGGTGAAGAAAATTAGGTGAGGTAATTGGAGTAGAGGTATTGAGGGGTTTCTTTTTTAGTCAGAGAAAGAAGAAGACGGTGAAACTTAGGTTTTTAAGATTTGATTATGATATCATGTTAAAATTAGAAGATATTTATAATAATAAAAATTCTTATATTTATTTATATGTATTATCTTAAATAATATAATACGTAAAAATTAAAAAAAAAAAAAAAAGGAAATATAATAAAAAAAAATATGGAAATGAGAACATTATAGAATTTATAATTATGTAAACAAAATTAAAAAAATGAGAAATAATTTTAAGAAAATAATATTTGTTAACAATAATCAACTGATATTATTATAGATCTTTAATTACTTGACAACAGACCGTACTTGTGATTAACCCACAAACATGGAACAACGGCAGACAGAGACAGAAGTACCCCGCAGAAAGAGATAGTGATGCTGTCTCTCTTTCTACCATACGTGATAAATTTCTTGCCTGCCTTTTTATTTATTACTACGTACGTACGGGTCCAAGCTATCTATGACTTGGTAAAGGAACAATTAGTATTAGTTAATCTCCTCCATTATTGATTGATTAATTACTTAGACATCATAAGTAAGGAGATGAGTTCAGATTTCAGAAGTTCAGCGTCTTCTAGCAGCGGTTTCACGCTGTGCATTGAAGTAAAGGGCTGCAACAGGAGAGCCCAGATCATTTTCAGCGGCGAAACTTCGAGTGTTGAAGTAGTCCCTTGTGGAAGGTGGCTTCACTGACTGTGATCTCCTTTTCTGCTTGAACAGAATGAATACGAACCTGTGTATGCCTATGTTTGGCTTTGGCATCTCATAGCTCACCACCTCCTTTCCTATTATTTTTTATTTATATATAGGCATTAATTAATTTCAACACATTCCTCTCTCTCTCTCTCTCTCTCTCTCTCCTTCTTCTTCTTTCTCTCATTCTCTTTTGAAATGTTGATATCTATAGACTATATAGGACAAGATCATTAGATGATTAAACAGACAAAATGTCAACTCTTTATTAAAAGGAATTTCAAAAGAGTATGGATAAATGTGGAAAACCTACCAAATGTAGCATCTGTTGTTCCCGGAATGTCTGTCACTAACCTATAAGAAGAAACAATACAATCTTCTTCAGATTGTTCTACAACTCAACTGCGATATATTTATATATTATAATTTTATTCAGTTTTTGTTAGTAATACATATGAGTACTATAATTGCATGGAACATTAGAATAGAGATCAGGGTTTTTATTTAGAATATAGAGAGGTAAAGAGCATAAGGTAAAATAGGATACTATATATTCTATCATATGCATGAGATGTTATATGTAGTTTTACATTAATCAAATAGATAGATCATGTATGTATATACCAGTGGAGGTGCTCCCTTAAGTAAGGATCACTAGGGCCAGGAACATCTGGGTCGGTCATGACCTGCAGATCACTAAATATTTGGATATACGTACGTGGAGATACTATCAAATGAAAAGGGTTACTGAAGAAAATGTATACGTACAAGAGTGAAGAATGATCTCAAATCGCCTCCTTGAACCTCAAACCTAGGTTCAGAGGCAACAGTGGCAGGAAAGAGCTCATGCCCATTAAAGACTTGCTTGCTGTTCATGTAGATGACGGTGATTTTGATGCCTGGGCTGAATGAATCAACAACTTCTCCTATCACTCGCCCTATGACAAGAGGATCTGAAGATACTAATCTCGCCATGGTGTACTGATCATGATGATGATGATCAGAAAGAACTGGGATCTTGTAAGGTTGCATCGAAATTAATCAAAAGGAATACTTGATAAGAAGAAGTAGAGGCCTATATATATAGATGATAGATCAGAGACTAGACGTGTAAAATATATTAGATATATACAGTTAAGTTTATTACTTTTGGTTTAATTAAGAATGTCATATATTACACACACTAGATTGATATTTACCATCGCGAATGACTGAAACTGGAAGATAAGTAAATATAAAGTAGCAAGATGATCAGTTCAGCTTCAATAAAGTCAAGTCTTTTCTTTTCGATTGGATGAATCCTTTGTGTAAAACACTGAACATGTTGAGTAGTTTGTCTGATACAGTGTAATAAATCTATATATATATATATATATATATATAATATAGTTAATAACTGGGGTCCTTGGGAATGAACAGGAGTCAGCCAATGAATGTTCGTCACGTTAGCTGAGCAAAGAGTCGAGTGAGTACAAAAGAAGTCGCAGCTTATGACAAAATCCTGCAAATCTGCATGTGTCTTTCATTTCATTATACCCACCTTGTCAACTCCACTCTTTTCTGTGCGATGATTCTTCTAAACGAAACTAGTTCAACTCTTTCATAGCATGAGCTTCTGAGATGCTATAATTCCATAATTTTAATCGAGATTTTAAATATAGATTCCAATTTTTATTTTTATTTTTTTATTATATAAGCGTGTGATTTATCTGAGTAATATAAATTATCGTTGAATAATTATATAAATAATTAAAATGAAAAAAATAATTATTGAAATGATTGTAACAATTTATTTAAATTTAAAATTTATATTACAATGATGATATATAATTGATTTTTTTTCTTTCTATAATTCACTAATGTTAATTTTTTATTTTATTTAATAAGCTTCTAAATAAACTTAGTAAACTAAAAACGTCTTACTAAATGAATTAAATCTATTAATTAATTAATTTTTTTATTAATAAATTAAGAAAAACAAATTTCAATCTTAAAATGATGAATTTCTCGAAATTTTAATTTAAAATTATTTTTTTTATTCTTATAAATCAATATTATTATTCTCATCTTTCTTTTATTATTATTAATTATTAATTATTTATTTTTTTTTGTATACAAATACTTTAATTTAATTTATTTTATTTATCGCTATTCATGAGATTCTTCTTCAACATGATCAATAATATTTCATGCATGATTACTAATTAAGGTCTAGTGCAGGCAAGGGAATTCTCTTCTTTTGCGTTTAAGGTAATGAAAATTACTTAATGAGATAGTGAGCGAATAGTAATCTACATCAACTCTACTTATATATGTATTAAAAAAAAAAAAGGGTCTAGTTCTAATTCTAATTCTAATTCTAGTTCTAGTTCTAGTTCTAGGTCTAGTTCTAGTTCTGGTTTTGAGGTCTTCTTTCATATTTAGCACAAACAGTAAATGGAAATAAGCAGTTTATAGCAATCTAACTAGCTACCTATGGTTTCATCTTTAGTGCTGTTTGTGGTGGTCACTTCAGCGTAGAAAGTAAGGTTCAAAGTTGCACTACAATTGGCCTGGCTAAGAGAAATTAATTGCATTTTCAAGTACTAGAGATTCTTGTAATCTTTTTTTTATAGAATGAAAAGTATATTTAATTAATTTCCTAACGTTATTCGGTATCATTTTCTTATTAAAAAATTCTTTAATTTTTTAACTACTATTTTAAAATTAATTATATATTATAATATATTTTATAATAATAATAATAATAATATATATTATACCAATAAGCAATTAATATTTTTTTTTAATAAATAAATTATTAAATATTCTCTCTAAATATTATAAAATTTAATTTATTTTTTTTTATAAATATTTGATAAATCAATTTTTAAATTTTTGTTAAGAATTTTATTTACTTTCTCTAATTTTTATATAATACTTTTTACCGACCTTAAATTTTTACCGGATATAAAATGCTGTAAGATGAATTAATATAAGGTTGGCCAAAAAAAAAAAGATAAGTTAAATATATTCCAATAATATTATTTATTTGTATCAGCTTTCGGCAGATGCTGAGATGGCAATGTTCCTTCTATTCCTTAGTAAGTATATATATATTCTATACGTAGGCGGTGGTGTAGCCCATAATTTCTGTAGTTGTAATACAAGTTTTTTGAGTAAAGCCTATAAGGGAGTTTCGGCCCAAAAGAAAAAAGCCGAATGCATTACCGGACGAAATGGGCCGAATAAGCTAAGACGAGAGAGTGAACTTATGAAGCCCAAGTAGTATGATCCATCAATTCAGCATCGGGCTGTTTAAAGGCCCATTTAGTTTAATAAACCTATTATTTATTGCCCAATGACTGGATGAAGTCAGACGACTGATACGGCTCAAACGGGCCCACAATCTATCATTCGGGCTAATTACTACGGACAAGCAGACAGAACCACCACTCGGCCAGTTCACCGTGCTCTTTTCAGAACTCTCGGATCTCTCCATTTTTCCGTCACAAGAAGTCTGTAAAAATTGAGGGTCAACGAATCATCATCATATTCCTTAGTTGGGTGTGTTAATGGCGGGAGGTGTTAACAGGAAGATTTCAGCTGCATCAGCCCGAGCTCACACTCGTAGAGCTAAGGATAAATCTTCTCTCAACCTTCCTTCTGGTCTGTTCCCTTCCCATATTTCTTTTTCCCTGTTAAGACTTTTAACTTTAGCTTGATTGTTTTAATGTTTCCCATCCGCTGTATGAAAAAGCAAATCCCTTTTTTTTATGTTCCGATTTCTTCCTGGCATTTGATCTTATTACCTTTCTCTGCGTTATTCCTGTTCGTTTGATGATATAATAGTATAATATTTTCCCATCTCCGTTATTATCTTAGCGAAACAGAAATCCTTTGATCTAGTCATTTCCCCTTTTGAATCTTGTAATTAACAAGATCAATTCATAATTTTATTTTACAACATCCTTAAGAATCCATGTAAATCACAGTTCTTAAGTGAACCTCATATCTTTTCCTCGACTCAATCCTTCTACTTGAGTTTGATTATACCACAAAAAATGCTCTGTATTTGCAGGTATATTGAGTAAACTCATAGTAGTATTGCTCGCTGGGCTTGTAGCATGGGGTTACCAGTCAATCCAACCACCTCAGCCCAAGCTATGTGGCTCTCCAGATGGGCCCGCCATTACAGCTCCGAGAATAAAACTTAGCGATGGAAGGCATCTGGCTTACAAGGAGGCTGGAGTTCCTAAAGATAAAGCCCGCTACAAAATAGTCTTTGTTCATGGATTGGATTCTTGCAGGCACGACAATGTTCTTGCCAAGACCTTGTCTCTGGTAAATATTCATACTTCTTCATGTCGTTAATTGTCTCTTAAGTAGTAGAGTTTGAATCTACGATTTATTCCAGGAAGTTGTTGAAGAATTAGGTATCTACTTGGTATCTTTTGATAGACCGGGATATGGAGAGAGTGATCCTAATCCAAAGAGCACGGTGAAGAGCATTGCTCTTGATATAGAAGCACTTGCTGATAAATTAGAATTGGGATCTAAATTCTATGTTGTTGGTTTTTCAATGGGGGGTCAAGTTGTTTGGAGTTGTCTCAACTACATTCCTAACAGGTAACAGATTTTCATAACTACCTCCTCGCCTATTTGGTAGTCTAACTTTAATTCTATATCTTGTTATGATTCGGGTTGTTATTTGAAATTCTAATAGGTTGGCAGGGGCGGCACTAATAGCACCGGTTGTCAACTACTGGTGGGTCGGGCTTCCTTCAAATCTATCTACTGAAGCCTACAATCAACAGCATCGCCGAGACCAGTGGGCGGTTGGTGTGGCCCACTATGCCCCATGGCTTACTTATTGGTGGAACACTCAGAAATGGTTCCCTTCTTCTAGTCCTATAGCTCAAAGTCCCGACATTCTCCCTCCTGAAGACAAGGCCCTCATGCACAAGCTTTCTAACAGAAAGGAATATGCTGTATGTTTTTTTTTTTTAGCTACACTTATGTTTAGTTGGTCTTACACTATCAGATATACAATCTAAGTGGATGTGCTTATTTCCTTTTCAGGCACAAGTAAGACAGCAAGGAGAATATGAGTCAGTTCTCAGGGACTTGAATCTTGGATTTAGTACATGGGAATTCAGTCCGGTGGATTTGAAAAACCCATTTCCAGAAAATGAAGGATCTGTTCATTTATGGCATGGGGTTAAGGATATGATAGTTCCAGTTTCACTGCAACAGTTCATTGCTGAGAAGCTTCCATGGATTTACTATCATGAGCTGCCTGAAGCTGGTCACATGTTCCCTCATGCTGATGGGATGTCTGATTCTATTGTTAAGTCTCTATTAAGCGGAGAAAAATAGGTTCCCTTTCTTTCCACTGTAGACTGAATCTCAATTATTATTATTTTTTGGGCACATTTTGATTCTCGGACATCTGGTGGTATTAGTATTTGTTATCATAGCTTTCTTGTCTTTGTGTGGTAGTTTGAATTAGTATGCCCCAAACCTCTTGGAAAATCACAGAAAAAGAAAAAGAACAGCAATTTCTTTCACCAAAAGACTGTTGCTACAATTATTATTATTATTTTTTTTTTGGGTACTAATTTACTTTGCATGGCATTTGATAAATTATGTATCAAAGTATCAAACTGTACATATAGCTGTAAATATACTAGTGTTAAGTAACTCGGGGAATCAGCAAGTTATCTTTACCCAAAACTTTTTCTTTCTTTCAGCCAATCCTATTGATATTTATAAAGGATGATTACTTTGTCCAATTCACAAATGAAAAAGAAAACTTGTCAACTTAAAAAAAGATGATTTGATACGTTTGTTCCGAGAGGTGCAAGAAAAGCAAAATGATCCCAAACTTTACCAATCTGAAAAAGACCAAACGCTCACAAGTTGCACAAAGAGACGAGTCGTGGTACAGGCAAAATAGCATAACAAGACCTGACAGTACACCGCTCACTAAGAACCCCTGTCTCCATTTTGGTGTAAATGTGTTGACTTGTTTTTCCTTTTAATCTGTGAAAATTTAGGGTCATCGAGTCATCCTGTTGGTGGAGTAATTGAAGGTGATAATGGCTGGAGGAGTCGACAGGAAGGTTTCAGGTTCATCAAGCAGGTCTTCTTTGCTTCCTTCTGGTGGGTTTTCTCTTTTTATTTTCTTCTCTGTTTTTCCTGTGATTTCAGTTTGTCTTCACCATGTGCTTTATGAAATGAAAGTAGAAAATTAACAATTGAATATTTTCTGTACTCTTTTCTTCCCCTGTTTTCATTTTTTCCTTAAAAAAAGAATTGCTAGAGCAGAGGTAAAAGACTTTGAATATGATGTGAATAAGTAGATTCTACTCTGATAAGTTCTCTTTCACCTGCCAAAAAAAAAAAAATACACAATGGATATATAAGAGGCTCTTATCAGTACTGCTTGTGAGGATTCTGTCGTGGGGATACCAATCGCTCCAAGCTCCTAAGCCAAAAATATGCGGCACTCCCAGTGGGCCCCGAGAATGAGGCTCGGAGATGGATGGCATCTGGCTTACAAGGAACACGGAGTTCTGAAAGACAAAGCCCAATACAAAATCATCTTTGTCCATGGCTTTGATTCTTGCAGGCACGACAATATCGTTGCTAACAGCATATCTTCAGTACGTAAAATAACATATACTCTTCGTGTTCTTTTCTTTCTTCTCAAACACTATAATAACAAATATCTGTATGCTCTATTCAAGGAGATTGTTGAAGAATTAGGTATCTACATAGTATCATTTGATAGACCTGAATATGGAGAGAGTGATCCTAATCCAAAGAGAACCGTAAAGAGCATTGCTCCGGATATAGAAGAACTTGCCGATCAATTGAAATTAGGATCAAAATTCTACATTATCGGGTTTTCCATGGGCAGTCAAGTTGTATTGGAGTTGTCTTAAGTACATTCCTAACAGGTAGAAAGTTTTCATTAAGTTTTCACAAGAAGATGTTATGATTAGCAGGCTGACGATAAGTTGTGTCTATTTGAATTTGCGAACACAGACTAGCCAGGGCGGCACTACTAGCTCCGGGTGTTAATTACTGGTAGGCGGGGATTCCTTCAAATCTATCTACCGAAGCTTACTACCAACAGCTTTTGCAATACCAATGGACTCTTCGGATAGCACATTATTCTCCGTGGCTTACTTACTTGTGGGACACTCAGAAGTGGTTTCCTTCTTGTAGTGTAGCGGTTCTCAGTCCCGACTTTCTTTCTTGAAGACAAAGATCTCTTGCCCAAGCTTGTTCTTCTAACAGAATTCATTGTATGCATTTCGTATAAATCATTTTTGTCTTTTGTACTCACAATAGTCATGACTTTGTAATATTTTCTTTTGGGTTTGTTCAGGCTCAAATAAGACAGCAAGGAGAATACGAGTCGATCTACAGGGATTTGAATGTAGGATTTGGAAAACCCTTTCCCAGAAGATGACGGTTCGGACCACAAATGGCAAGGGGATGAGGATTTAATGGTCCTAGCTTCTGCAACGGTACATTGCTCAGAAGCTTCCGTGGATTCGCTATCACGAGCTACCTGTTGCCGGTCATTTGTACCCTTATATTGATGGGATGAGCGATTCTATGCTGAAGGCTCTTTTACTCGGAAAGAAATAGCTTCCCGGAATGGAAATCTCAAGTATGCTTTTCTGGTGAATTGTATTTTCGGGTCTAGCTATTTGGTTTGGAGTATGTAGCTACCTAGCTATCTAGTATTTCTGAAGTACTGATCAGAAATTAATGAACAGTTTTTGAATTTGAGAATGTTTTAAGTGGTGGAAGGGATGATGGTGCAATGGCGTGAGCCCCTTTTTCCTAAAGTACTTTTCAGACAGGACTTCTTTTTGAAGACATTGCCTCTGCTTTAAGGAATAATGATGTTGCTTTTAGGACACAATCTCAAACTAGTTGTATCAATTATCAATCTTAGCCCGAACTCATCATAATCACATTAAACAAGAGTGAGCGTAAAGGTTGCTCGAATGAAAAATCAAATCCAAAGTTGAGCACTCAAATGGGATTTTGATAGAAAATAACATCAAGAAATTTAAGATTAACATGGACAAGTTACACCAGTACAATTGAATAACAAGATAAGGATAATATATGGAGAATAGTATACTTGAATCAGCTAAACAGGTGGCTAATTTTTGGGACTAAACCTCCTTTTCATGGTTCCAATCTGTTTAGGACTTAATCCAAAGGACTTCTCCAAAAGCTCCTCATCAATCCCAGATCCAAAAATGGCAGCCGGGATTTTCTGCACACCGGGATTTTGACTATTAAAACTCCCGAAAACTGTCGCCGTTTTCTTCCCGACATTCATTAGAAAATGTACTAATCCACGAGGAAACACCATAACCTCACCTTCCTCAATCACTCTATCAAAAACCCTATTTGTTGAATCCACAAACCCTGCATAAACCCTACCTTTAATCACGTATACGATTTCGGTTGCTCTGGGGTGAAAATGTGGCGGATTAACTGATCCGGGCTTGAGATCAGCCCGTAAAAATGACATTCCTAGTGTGTTTAGCCCTGGAAAAATAGTAGGGTTTACAGAGATAATGGCGAGGCCAGTTTCCGAGAAGTTTCCGGAAGTTTTTGTTGCGGAAAAGACGAAATTGTCTGAGCTTACTTCCGATGAGTTCTTGCATGGAAGAGTGGTAAGATGTTTATGCTCTTCATGTGGTATGCAAAAATCTTGTACCGGATCAGGATCTGAAGCGAGCGTTGCTGTAGTAAAATGGAGAGTGAAAATTATAAGCATGCAAAATCTTAAGGTTGGAGACATGTTATTATACTACTTCAAACTAGATAGCTAGACTAGTTTGATAGTTTTCACAAGGGTTGTGGATTTAGATGGGTTTATATAGGATTTTTTATTTTTATTTTTTGTATAAATATAATTGATAAGTAAAACCATGTTATATATATTTAATTATGATATATAATATGATTATATTTATGAGATTATAAAAATAATATAAAAATAATATTCATACAAAAATTTATCGTATCTATATTGATACAGCTTATATCAATTGAAGTTAACTAATGAAATAAAGTAATTTTAAAATCACATAATAATTATGTTTCTTAATTACTTAAATGAAGCATGCAAGGAAGATATAATGAGACTTGGTGCACGCTTGGTACAGAAAACAATGATCCGTGACATCGGTCCTACTAATTTTTCTATTGGATTATATATATTGCTTTTCGGGGCCTTTTATGGTTTGTACTCTGTCGATCGTTGGGCCTTTGGGGAATGAATGTTAGCCCAAAAGGCCCAAAAGGTGCAGTAGGTGAAAGGTATTAGCCCACCAGAGCAGAATTGGGCCTGCTCAATTGTAGACGTATGTAACCAGCCCAGCCGAAAATAATTCAGACAAACATATATTTGTTTTGTAAATTTAAATATTAATTTTTTTGAAGCTAGGGTAATCAAAAGTCAACGAAATTTGGTTTCAAATTAAATATGTGTCAATGTCTTGATTTACATAAACTAGATCGGATTAATCAAAATTTATGACAAGTAAGAAAACGTATTAATCTGATCTCAGATCCTAATCAAAAGAAAATCTACTAAAAAATTATCAACTTTATGTTATAACGCGAAAGTCAACGTCTTTATTTACTACTATAAGTGACTACCAAAATACTACAAACTTATATATACATAAACATCACGAGTGAATTGAGAAGATAACAACATTTACACACTTTGTAGGCTTGAAACCAGCATTTGATAACGTTCCATTAGTAGTACTAACAATTAGAGGAACTTTTAAGTTACAAAAAATATGTGGTGGCTTAAAATTCTCACTTTTGAACTTTCCAAACCGACCTTTTACCTTCATAGCAAGCTCCACATCAATACCATAAATCCCAACGCTCTTCTCTTTATTGTATTTCTTCAACTCCTTTTTCCCAAAAGCTTCTGATTTCAGCCCCTCGAAAACCACCGTCCAAACACTCGTATTCTTGTGACCTTGGTAAAACGGTGGCACGGTCGATGCTGACGTGGAAAATCTTCTCATCCCATATCTTGGGAAAAGTTTGATCCATTTGTAGTAGATTCCGACCCGTTTGTTCCCGTTTCGTACGGTGATGTTGACGGCCAGATTGTAATTAAGGGTGTTGTTTGAGGGGTCGAGATCGTACCGGGTGAGAGATGCATCCGTGACCGTGAACTGAGGATCTTTAGGGTGAAAGATGAAGAAGAAGATGCAAAGTGAAAGTAAGAAGAGAATGGGGAGGAAGAAAATGGTTGTACAGCAAATGCAGCAAGAGCCGTAACGAACTCCCATGGGAAATAATGGAATACGAACAAGGTGCGACGTAAAGCTATATATCGACCTTATCAATGCATGTGATGATACACAAATAAAGCCAAGGGGTTTGAGGAACTACAAGGAACTATCAACTTCCGTTAAAAGTCCACGCTTTAAATTCCAAAGTTAGCATCTTCGAGGCATGATAGAATCAACTCCGTTAGCTACAGGTCTTGTGTTAACTAGATTTATGTTAAAGAACTCGCAAGTTGGCCGTTGTTTATATTAACGGTAGAATGATTAGCTTGATGAGAATGATTCAAAGTAAACAAAGCATAACAGCGAATCAAAATAAAACAATATTAATAAGCAAATTTAAAAGAAAAAAAAAAACTTTGATAGTTTGAGGCAATATCGAGGAAATTTAAGAAGCCTATGTAAAGTCAATTATTGAAGGCTTCATCAGAAATCACAAGTCGTTCTAGAACGACATTACACACGTTAATTAGCGTGTATACAACAGGGCTTGATTAGATTAGTTCTCATCTAAATCCTAAACTTATAAATACAGAGCTTAACATGTAACCCTCCAATCATAATGTACAGCATATAATATATTTGATCTGATCAGTAATTACTTTGTTATCAGTTTTCATCATGGGCTGTTTTACAAAAACCTTCTTTTGTGTATTCTGGGCTCTCTACATCATAGGATTCCTCGTCGCTATCTTCTCGTTCATCTTCTTTCTTATCTTCCTTCCCCAAGAATTGAAATTCACAGTAACAGAAGCCTCTCTGAGCCAATTCGATTTCAACCAGACAAACAACACCCTAAATTACAATCTTGCCATCAACATCACCATTAGAAACGCTAACATAAGGGTCGGCGTGCACTATAAACGGATCCAAGTGATTGGAATTTACGGAAAAAAGAGGTTCGCTAGGGTATATCTTGCCCCGTTTTACCAAGGTCACAAGAACACGAGCATTGTGCATGCAGTTTTGGAAGGGCAGCAAGTCGTGCCGTTCGGGCGAAAGGAGCTTCCAAAATATAATAAGGAGAAGGGTGTTGGGATTTATGAGATCAGGGTTAATTTAGCGTTTAAGATAAAGCCAAGGTATGGCAAGTTTAAATTAGTTTCAACTTCCAAGCCACCACAAGTTGAATGTAACTTGAAGGTTCCTCTAACTAGTAATAGTACTAATGGTACGGTAGTGGCCGGAGGAGGAGATTATAAGGCAGCTCGCTGTAAGAATGTTTATTTCTTTTCGGATCCTAACGATGGCTAATTTGTGAAACTTGAAATGGCCTTGGAAGAAATATGAAGTGAATTGATGGAAGTGTATTAGTGCTGATTGTATCGATACATTAGCTTTATCATTTAATGTAACGTGTTTAGGTAATAATAAGTTTAAAAGATTCAAGACTTCTTTGTTTTAAGTATATGATTTCCATGATGCCAAGTTTTCTTAATGTTATCAAATTGCTTTAATTCTATTTATTTATTTATTTATTTTAATATTTACTAGTTTTCACTATAGTTTTTACTTGTTTAAGAACTATATATAGACGTTGAAATTGTCAAGGAAACGAATTACAAAGTGAATTAGTTTGAGAAACTACTTAAAGGCAACCATAAACTTCCATTAAAAGTTTAATAATGTCATCAATGGCTCTAGATACTATACACTATACATGCCCTATTATGATTTAATTGGTAATTAGTTAAATGTACTAATTAGTTCTAACGGAAAAAGTATATTATATATTTTAACATGGACATCAAATAGGTCATAATTATTTATTTCTTAAAAATATTAAAATATTAACGCTCATAAATATAATCTAAATTATTATAATATTAATTTAGATTTTAAGATTAATTATTATTTAATATAAGAAAAAATATTATCATTTAATAAATATAATATAAATTATCAACGTATAATGATTAAAGCAATGATACTGATTCAAAGTAATCTCATGATCACAAAAATCAAAAGAAAACAAAACTTAAAAATAAAAATAAAAAATAAAAAAAAATTTGTTTGAAGCATCGAGGAAATTAAAGAAAACATGTTAAAGTCAACGAACTTCAGAAGTTAATAGGAACTTTATTATCATCTAGCAACAGTCGGGCCTACGTAATCCGTACGATGGTCATCGTTGACCTCAAGTTCATAATTTTCAGGAAAAACAGCTACGTTACCACGACTTAATTTACACACACGTTTAACATCTAAAAGAAGGATCAATTTTGCATGTTACACGATAAAAAAAAATTGCATCTCATATTCCAATCTTATCATCAGTTAGATAACGTCTAACATTAAGAGGGAGAGAGAGAAACTTCAGAGCTTAAAAAGACATCAATGCAAGAGTTCATATTAGCAAAAGTATCGACAGAAAAATTTGATTCTCTCAAAAATGAGAAATCTAAATCTTAAGAGAATGCAACCAGAAGGAAGTGATATTCCACCAGTAACTAACCAACCAAACTGGACAGAATAGAAACCAAATATCATGTTACCATCATGATCTCGCGCTAAACCGCCACAAGAAGCATGCATGGTGTTACGTTTCAACGCACCATCAAAGTTTTATTTGAAAAATCCATTAGGTGGCTTCACCCACTTACACAACACCGGCCTACGAAGACGAGAGGTTGTTTAACAACAAGACCCAATAATTGGAGAGAGTGTAGACCCGAAAGATAAGGAAGGAGCTTTGATATTAAGATGATGACCAAGTTCTTTAGCCCATTTAAGGATTTTGAACGCAATCATAGCCGCATGCATGGCAAGCTCCTCATGGAACAACATATTAACGGAAGAATCATTGTACCCATCATATGAAATTAGATTTCCTTTTCATGAATCTTCACCAAAGTTTAAAGCGAGCTAACAACGGTTGATGGAATAAAGGGTCATTAAAGAAAGCGCTAAATTGCTGCCAAATTGACGCTGTTAATAAAAATGATGATCGATATCTTCAATATCTCTAACCATGCAGCAACTACAACACGAGACCATAGCAATACTCATATGTTGAATGATTGTATCCACCCCACCTTACCGTGGAGAAGTTTCCAAAAAAAAAAAATCTGGATCTTCAAAGGGATCTTGAGAGACCATATAAACGCCAAATAATCAATAGGAGGAGAATCATCGAATATAGCTTGGCAAGCCGACTTAATAGTGAACTTGCCATCTCTACTTAGAAACCCAACAAGTTGATCCGAGGCCGAAGAAAGACTAGGCAGAATATTATGTACCAGGTCCCTAATAAAGTCTTCATCAAATCCCACTCATTAGAAGCCAAGCAGTCCTGCACCGTGATAAGGGAATCCGAGTGGAAAAGATTGAAAGATAGGATAATTGGGCCTTTAACTCATTTTTCCTTAACCTATGAAAAGTCCAACGTCAACACCACCCCATCAAAAACAACAACAAAGGGATAGTTGGCATCCACTACAGACGGGTCCAAGTGCTCGGAATCTACAGCAAGAAGAGGTTATCTACGGTGGTCAGCCTCCCTCCATTTTATCTAGGCCAAAAGAACACGAGTTTTCTTCATCCCGTGCTCAGACACCAGCAAGTGGTTCTGTTCGGGGAAAAGGAGCTTCCCAAATACACCATTAGGGTGAGTTTAGCGTTCAAGACAAAGGAAAGTATGGAAAGTCTTAACACTGAGAAGGATTCAAAGTAATCCCATGGTCATGAGAATCAAAAAGATAAAAAAAATATTTGAAGCAATAACGAGGAATTTGAGCCAAGGTAAAGTCAACATACAGCTCAATATATATATTACCTACTTATAGTTATATAACTATAAGACCGTCAGAATATTTGAGCCAGTTTTCAGCATCAAGGAAGACACCATTGCGAAGGCAATATTCCCACAGAAATTACAAGGAACTATCAAACAATATATGACTGGTATCATCAATGGCTTCAGGAACTACGTGACCACCACTTACAGTACACGTTAACTTGCACAACAAGACACATTTTCTCATCTAAACTCGTAGTCTATATATATATATATGTATGTATACATGCATTTGCACATAATAAGCTCAATCTAAACTTTCATTGTAAGATAACTTTGATTAAATTAGTAACTCTGATAACTTCTGATCATGGGCGACTGTTCTGGATCACTATCAGCCATATTCTTGTGCATATTCAGCACTCTCTGTGCTCTCGGCTTCCTCTTCCTCTTCCTCTTCCTCGTCTCCATATTCTTAGTACTCTTCTCTCCTGGCGTGAGTTAGACTTCACTGTAACAGATGCCTCACTGACCCAATTTGACTTCAACCCGATAATTAAACAACACCCTAAATTATAATCTCGCCCTCAACATCACCATCAGAAACAACAACAAAGGGATTGGCATCCACTACAGACGGGTCCAATTGCTCGGAATCTACAGCAAGAAGAGGTTCTCTATAGTGAGCCTCTGTCAATTTTATCTAGTCCAGAAGAACACGAGTTTCCTTCAGTCTATGCTTAGAGACCAGCAAGTGGCATACCTTCTGGATCGGCCAGCCCATGCTTAGAGTCCAGTAAGGCTAGAAATAATGTATTTAAGAATCAGAAGAGATTGATAGAACAAGGAGTGGTCAGAATCATCTTGGTGTATGGTACCATCTTAAAAGATTGCAGCGAAACTGCCTATTCAAATTTAAATTTGACCTCCACATGGGGATAACTTCTCATAAGCTGGACAATGGACAGGGTGAAGTTAGCTAAAGTTTGGCACTCTTCATGAGTTTTTGACTCCGAAACAACCCCGCAAAATATCAATTCCTTCAAATTGGGACACCTTTCTAAAATTTTTGCAACCCAGTCCGAGAACAGATCAGTGATCACAGTCCATCCGAGTTCTAACATTGCCAAATTCTCGAAATTTCTTGACCCTTGCAATCCCTGGTGAAGAAACCCTTCTCTTAAATCATAACACAA
This sequence comes from Coriaria nepalensis, assembly GCA_027186245.1. NCBI lineage: Eukaryota > Viridiplantae > Streptophyta > Magnoliopsida > Cucurbitales > Coriariaceae > Coriaria > Coriaria nepalensis. Next base: position 990,549 of record CP114483.1, read on the forward strand.
AGATAGATGACTTAATCTAGGAAAGCAAGAAGAAATAATCCCCAAATCCAATACTCCATCTTCATCATCAAATACAACCCCCCATAACCTAAGCTTCCTTAACTTGGATGACTTTGAAATCATATGGTAAAACTTAGGCCACATTATTGTGAAATTGCAAACATGAACAATCTCAAGATTCTCTGAATTCTCACCAATATCAAGATGGATAACACTAACATCATCAATATCCAAAATCCTCAAAGTTCCTTTGCTTACAAGCTCAAAAAGCTCAAGAGTACAATCTGTTAAACGCAACCTATCAAGTACATCAGCCTCTAATATAAACTTGTCCAAACTTAGTGCTTCAACATAGAAGTTCTTCAACATAGAAGTTCTTCAACAAGGGGCTACTCAATTCCAAAGTTGTCTGCAAATCTGACATGGCTATCTCTAGATTAATTAAAGACAAGGTCTCAAGTTTTGGACAGGCAGTAATGAGAAGACCCAAATCCCAAGAAGAAACACTGACATGACTCAGAGAAAGAGATTTCAAGCAAGGAAACTTCTGATAACTAGGTTCGACACCCATTATGGAGTTACGAGCCAAAGACAATACTTCTAGCTTTTGCCTACTGCACCTTTCGATAATATTTATAATTGGAGTTGTTCTTACATTGTAATGCAGTTGGCGCAAAGTTTCTTGAGTATGCATGAGCCAAGCAATGACGGATGCAGCAGAGAATTCCTCGATATCTTCCACATAAATTGATAGACTTTGTAGCCCTTTTGTTTGAAATATTGTTTGAGTGATGAGGATTTCCAATCTGCTTGGGGTGAGATCATCATAGACAGGCCAATCATTGGAGTTGAAAGTGAGAGTGTGGAGGTGATTCCTCCACGCCTCTCTCCACTTCTTGCACGTTGCAGAAGCTATTACAACGTCTCGGGCTGCTTTGAGCTGGGAAAATATGTTTCCTATGACTTCAACAGGGAGATGCTCCATTGCAGTGAAGAAATTAATAGTCGAAATATGAACTTCGGAAGAGCTGTAGATTTCGATTTTTATTCAGAAAATTTTCATTTTTTTCAGCAATTTCATAGAAGTAGAAACTAAAAGGGAATATATATTCCAGATCAATCAAATTCCACATAAATATAAAAATATTCAGTGAGAATCAAGGTCGAAAAAGTGGGGAAATTTAGGTATATGGAAATTTTAGAGAATCTAAGCATCTATCCATCTAGGTATAGCCGAGAAGTTCATAACTCGTAGAAATTCATGATTTTTGAACCAATCGTCAGCAGAAGAACTCATCATTGTGCACCAAATTCAAAAAAAAAAAAAAATTGCGGAGGAAAATTGTTTAGTCATAGCTCACCGGCTTCTCGTCAATTCGAATCGAGAGAAATGATTGATCATGACTGCAACGGAAATTAACAGTCACCAGCAAAACAAAAAGGAAAAAGAATAACTGATTATCGTATATTTTACTAATATATACGAGAGAGACTAAGATGAAGGTTACCTTACCACAAATCTACGACGAGCATGATCTCGAAGAAACTGCATAATCCATGTGAATCAAGTCGAGATGAATGGAAGATGAAGAGCGCGGTAGAAGAAGAAGAAGAAATGGTTTTCGAAAGCAGCAGTCTGTCCAGTTAAAATTTCGACAGAGGGAGAAATACTGAAACTGTGAAAAGCTTGGGCCTTTTGAGCCTATCGGGCTCTGTACAATTGGACTGTTTAGAAAAAATGGCCCAATGATAAACTCCAGTTTGTTACTTATGAATAAGTAATTTTACTCAAACCTATACTTTCAAACGCTCATATCCAAATTCACACTTCTTTCTCAAAATGTAACGCACATCACTAATCTAAAATCCTATAGAAAAATAAGAATTCACCAGTAATCTCCACAAGAACAAACCCGACCATCAAAATGGTGGAATCTAATAAGAATGATCTTTCTTCCTACAACATTGGAAATATACTTGATCGCCATATGACAATCCGAACAAACTCTTAGATTCTTCTTCACTATAATCGGTTTTCGAGGCGGCATACTAATAAGCCAAAACGCAATAGCAATCCGTTCGCTATGATGATGAAGAAGCTTCTCCTTAACACTATCCTCAACATTAAGCGGGATCACATCGGAACATACCCTGCTTCCTTAATTTCATGAAAAAGGCTGTCCAATTTCCCATATATCTCCTTCTTCCTAGGATGAGACCAATCCTCGGATCCAAACACGTGTGTTTTGTTACCAACATCAGCCCAACTAAAACCAGGCAATGTCTTCACATTCCCATCTGTCATCATCTTCCTCGAACTCCTCACATCTTCCCATTGTTGCTCTTTGGCATAAATGTTCGACAGCAGAACCTGGGCCCCACTATTGTATGGTTCAAGCTTTATTAGCTTTTCGGCTGTAATTCTACCTCTCTCCATATCACCATGGATTCTACAAGACCCAAGAAACAAACACCAACCGAAATCATTTGGCTCAAATGGCATGCTCTTTATGAATTCTTCAGTGATTTCTTCATTGAATGGAAAAATCTCAATCCTTCATCCACTAATCCGCCATGGCTACAACCTCTTAAAAGACTAATAAATGTTATTTGATTTGATTTGATTTGATACCCTTATCAATCATTTTACCCAAAACTTCAATGACTTCCCTTCCTAGCCCATGTTGGGCAAGAACACTCAGGATTGTATTCCATGCAATTTCATTCGGGTTTTCTTCAATCTCATTAAGGAATCGAATAGAATTATCAAGCAACCCAGATTTTCCGTACATATCGGTTAATACTGAAGAAACATCATTTCCGAGATTAAATTTCATAACTTTGTCATGAAGTTGTGTGCCTAATTCAAGTTCAGCTTTGTTCGCACAAGCCTTGACCAAGCTAGAGAAAGTGAACTCGTTAGGCTCAATTCGCTCCCTCCTCAAGTCTTTAAAAATCAAGAATGCATTTTCGATTCAACATACCCATCAATCAAAGAAGTATAAGACATAATATTTCTACACGAACAACTGCCCCCTAAAACTCGTGAAGCACTTTCCACATCCCTCGATTTGGAGTACATATCAGTTGGGGCAGAAAACATAGAAACTCTAGATTCAAATCCCAACTTAACAATACTTGAGTGAAGACATTTTCCGAAGATTAAGAACTTTAATGCCCCACAAGCACTCAAGGAACTACAAAGAACATGCTGATCTATGACAACCACATTATCATCATTCTATGACAACCACATTATCATCATCGATCATTCTCTTATAAGCAATCAAAGCTGCCTCAAAATCGCCACTTTTCCCATACCCATCAATCATAGGTTTCTACAGCTTCTGAGAAATGAGAGTTTTGAGCAAAACCGGAAATCATAGCTGTCCAAGTAACCAAGTTTCTGTGAGGCGCTGTCTCGAACAGGTTGAGTGCATAATTTAAGTGTCCACATTTTGAATAGAAGTTGAGGAGGTGATTGATCAGGAAGGTAGTTAGAAGATAAAAAGGTCGGTTTAAACGAGCGTGGAGGTGTTTACATTTGATCAAGTCTCTGAATTTGGCGTGTGTTTGAATAATGTGAGCTATAAGCATAATAATTGAAAATTTCTTCGGAAGCGGGATTTGTAATTTGTACAAATTGAGGGCTAATCTGGCAAACGAATAAGAAATCTGAAACGGGTTGTTAGACTGGTCTGTGTTGGGCTCCATTATTCTGTCTCTAAATGGGCCTACCATCCCACAATAACTTCTCATCCTCATTTGAGTGGGCCTTCTCAAAATTCAACATCAACCTCACAAAGGAGAATCATTAGCCATTCCACATCTTGGCCCAACAAAAAATCCAGCCTGTCTTTTTTCTCTTTTCTTTTTTATTTGTTTGGCAATATTATATTGAAAAAAGTAATTTTTGAATTTTTTTTTTGAATAAATTAATATTTAATTAAATGAGCAACGCAGGGCCACAATCCACATAACTATGAAAGTCTAAAACACGTAGACTTGTCACTTACCATACAATACGTAAAAATGGTGACGTGTAGTCTAACTTCCCACTCATTTCTCTGCCGCCTTTATACCCACAGAATATACAATCTGAATTATAATCTCATTCCAGCAACAAAAAGAAGGGAATTACAGAACCAAGGAAAAGAAAAGAAGCAGAGACTTTTCCATTTTTTTCCAAACAGATCTAAGAACAGAGAAAGCTTGCAGAGCAACAATCATCTCCTTCTCTACTACTCTACATGAAAAGAAAATCCCAGGTCGTCAGTTTCTCTGTGCCTGAAGAAGAACCTGCTCAAATGGCTCTACAAACATCAATTGATCAGTACAATCATAAAAATCCAGTAGAGCCCAGGAAGAATGAGATCGATATCATTGCCAAAAGAAATGTAGAGGAAAGCTTATCGGCAAAGGATGAAGATAATCAGACGCACGAGTTGGTCAATGAGGGCAGAGATGTGGCCGCCGCGAGTGGTGGTGGTGGTGATTCTGAGGAAGAGGATGTGAGCGGTCGGGAGAGGCTGAAGAGGCATAGAATGGAGGTGGCGGGTCGGGTTTGGATCCCAGATATATGGGGCCATGAAGAGTTGTTGAAAGATTGGACAGATTGCTCTGCATTTGATGATTCCTTATTCCCTTCTGGTATTGTCAAAGCTCGTTTTGCTTTGGTCCAAGAGTGCAGGAGAACCCCCGCTAAAGAATTAAGGTGCTGATTTTTATTTGTTGAATCAACATACAATAAATTTGTAATAGTAAAACGTGTCTGCTCGTTTGTATGATTATATGCTGAAAAGACACCTTTTTTTTTACCCTTTAATGTCATCTTATTCATGAATGATCATCACCCTTTTTGATACCTGTTTATACGAATTACGAACAGTCGAACACCACTGTCATAATAAGCTTAATAACAATCTTATTAGCTGAAAAAATATATGACAAAACTGGGTAACATTCTAATATTACTTTGGTAATACATAATCGATCTTGACTCGGAATGTATAATAAATAATCGGATCTTGACTTGGCGATTCTCGACAACTTGAAAGCCAGATCAGGGAATAGACACCAGCTCCCATACCTTTATGGTCCCCTCATCGCTTGAAGAAGCAAGGAGACGTTTTTCCTGATATGTATACTTTGAGATCTTAGATTTATGAAATATAACAAGCATTCTACATATCATTCCAAGATAAAATCATAAACCATTTTATAGAAAGGAATTTATTTACCCCATGGCTCCATTGTACTGAATTAACGTCCATCTCATGGGCCTTTTCCTTCTTTAGGATTGATTTGAATGAAGATCCATCAACCTGACATAGAAATACATATTGTTCCTTTTCCCCCCTTTCAAGTTCATTATACAGTGGAAAGCTTCAAATCATCTACTACTCCAATAACTAAATTATTTGAGGTCCTTCTAGAGTTTCCCAAGCATCAATGATGCTTGGGTTCCATCGATTCATTTTGCCTTCCAAAATGAAAATGGCAATGCCCCGTATTTCACCACGGATAAGTATTATAAACAAAAGAAAGTATTTACCAAACCATCTTTTTCTTCAACAAAAAATTGAATGGCATCATCAGCAGCTCCACTAGCAATGATACCTTCCCTGTCATATTCAAATTACTTATAGAATGAAACAAGGATACATCTCCAACCTCCTTTCCTCCAGGAAAGTACAGGAGAAGCTAACCAGACTTGAGTATTATTTTCGATACCTTGACCAATGCACTGAAAAAATTGTTCGCTCATGGTAACCAGAAAGGGTGCAAAGATGTTTCCTGAGAAAATTCAGAAAGGAAGTAAAAAATCTTAGTCTGAAGTAAAACGCCATAAATTAAATGGGATCTCTTAAACAAATTCATTTCAATTCCTTTGGGATATTGCCTATGTACAGATGTATACATATTTGTATTTTTATTTCTTTATTAGAAAAAAACAGCGGAGCTGCCGCACAATTTCACTAATGTCCACGTTAAGCATCTTTGCATTGGTGATCAGGACAACAATGGAGCTGTGTGGCACAAAATTTAGTTCCGCAGTATATGACACGTCACTAAGGAAATGTCAATAGATAATTCAATAGTTAAAGAGAATATCAACTTTTCATGAAATAGAAGGTGCTGATAGATGAGAGATACGTGCCACATCTCATATCACCTAGGGCCAAAATGGAAGTGTTTTCTGTAATCTAATGGAACAAATAGGGAATGAAAATAAAAGCGTTGCTTTCTTACCAAGGTGAATAAACATCGCCAGAGTGCATCGCTGCAGCATCTGTTTCCCATATCTTAAGAGTAAGATCATCACTGCAAAATTATCCATATTCATTTCAGCTCTCCTCCATGGTACTTATACTTATTTGCAGAGATACATATCACTTTCTGTGCTCTTTCAAAAATTTACAAGGAGGAGGAGGGAAAATAAAAGGGACCAGACAGAATTGTTTCACCAACCTACAAGTAACCATTTTGTCTCCAGCAGGATTGAAAGAAAGGGCCCAAACAGTAGAAGAGTGACCACTGAAAAGAAATCAGATGTTATGAATCAGATCAGTTCACCTATAGAAACAAATATTCTTGGCAGTTTCACAACCTAACATTTAGTGGACAGTATAGCAATGACATCGCTTTTAAGCTTAAAGTCACTAACCACAGGATGACCTAACATGGATGAACAAGGATACATATAAGAATACAAGGCAGCAGGAAAAAAAAATTATAGGTACAAATGGGAGATAAAAGAAAGTAACATACTTAGTAGATTCATCCAAGGTCTGAACACAATGCCAATCATCATTGTCATCATCACTGGCCCAAACCTGGAGTAATCACATAAAACTCGTAATTTCTAGTCTAGTCCCACTTTAACCTAGACAATTTGGCTCAAGGGTATAGAAAATAAGTTAGGCGCCACTGAAGCACCTAGAATACCTTAATAGTGTTATCATAGCCACAGGAAAACAAAACATCCATGGTAGGATGCCACTGAACCATTTTTACATCCTGCTTGTGCCCTTGCAAAACCGAAACACACTCAAACTCGTTCCCTGGCAGTACTTCCCAAATCCAAACAGTTTTATCCCGACTGCATGTTGCAAGCAGCGTCCCAGATGCATTCCAAGATACACTTTTAACTTCATTTTCATGACCCTAAATGCAAAAAATAACATTTCTCAAAAGATGCTTACAAAAAATGAAATTCTTCAACCAAAGGTAAAGTTAAAACTGAACTATTACCTCTAGAGTGGAAACACATTCATAATCACCCCCAATATTCTTCCAAATAGCAGTGGTAGCATCAAAGCTCGCAGTGGCCAGTAATTGTCCCGTCGGTGACCATGCACATGATCGTACTGTTCTGGTATGTGTTTCTTCCAAAACTGCCTGCACAGTTGGATCAAAGCATGACACAGTTGCAAATACTTAGCTTTATATATCAATACACGGTAAAATCCCCGACAGAACAGACAATAGATATCTCCGCCAGATAAAATTCAAATCCAGATTCCGTCAGAAGCTGAACTGATAATTAAATCTCTAGGCAGCAATAGTAAAAACAAAGGATCAGAATAGAGTAGAGTAAAGTAGAGATGCACATGAACTCTTCTACGTAGTCGAACCAATTCCAATCCAAATAACTTTAATTTAAGCTAAACTCCACTTTTCCTCTACTCCACTTTTAGGAAACCAAGCAAAAATTCAGCACTTGAAAATTATTCCTCGTAAAAGGAAGACAAGAAAGAGGTAATAAGTACCTTGCAATTCCAAGAGGTAGTAGATGGACTTTGCTCCCAGATTCGAACGGTCTTATCGCCGCTACAGGAAGCAAAAACTAGCGGAATTCCAGAAACTCCGGTGGCCGGATTCCAAGCCAAGCTCCAAACCTTATCGGTATGGCCTTCCAACTTCGCAATCTCTTTGAGCTCGAATCTTCCTTCGAACAGCTCCATCATCACACGAACTGTAGTAGTACTTCACGAGAGCTGCAATCTCCCCGAATCCAAGTATCTACCGTGAAGGGAAGAAGAAGGAACAAACCTTTTGGACCTTGCTCTCGTTTCAATCCGATGCGTTTTGATCAGTTTACGTGTAGTTAGTGGACCACCACGTGCCGAAGCGCAGGTGTTGGGTTTTGATTGCCTGTGGCAGGACTCGGGAGGGAGAAGTGTGGCGTTCTCTCCTTGGCTTCTGAAATGTCGAAAATGGCCCTCATCGGGTATTTGATGGTGTAAACTGTCAACAGTAGAGACGTCGAATCATAGCTTAAAAGGATAAAAAGGTAAATAACATGGTTCGTAATTTAGGACGAACCACGAAAGCCCACATTTGTAGGCAGGCCCACACTAACCTGATCTAACCACTTAGATTCCACCCCGGTCCGACTCTATATCGTTCATTAACAACTAACTAATCAAGATCATTCGCGCGAGCTCTGCAAACCCTACCGTACAGATCAGAAGAAGGAAAGAGATCGAGCCAGATTCCCCATGGATTCAGCACGAAGAAGTAGTGGAGGTCTTCTTGAAGGGCTTTACAGGGTTATCATGCGACGGAACTCGGTTTACGTCACGTTCGTCATCGCCGGCGCTTTCGTCGGAGAACGGGTAAGAATCGGACCTCATCTCAGGGTTTCGAATCCGATCAATCTTTCATCTGCTTCGGTTTCAATTTTTTTTCTTTCAGCTCATCGTTAGCTGAGAAATCTGAGGAAATGAGAAGAAAATGAATAATTTCTTGTCGCACTTGGCCAACTCCCTTTGGCATTAAGCTTTCGATAGAGTTTTGGATTATACTATTTTCAAAATATGTTCTGGGTCTCTTCTTTGCAATCGAGGAAACAAACAGGCAGTTTGTCTTTCTAGGCAGTCTACTGAAATTGTTGGAGGCAAATGTGTTTGTTGTTTTGTGCATTTGATTTTGGACGTTTACTTACCACATCGAGGGCATTTCTCTTTCAGGTCGTGGATTATGGAGTCCACAAGCTCTGGGAACACAACAATGTTGGGGTATTACATCTACTCTCATTTAATTTGCTTTTACTTCTCTGCATACTAGAATGTGACAGTTGGCTTTCGCCTTTGAAATTAGATGAAAGTTGGTCTTTTGAGTTCTTTAAAAACCTCCTTGTGGCTTTTTCCAATTACTGCTTTCTGTCTTGTCATCGGGTAGTTCTACTACACTACAGTCTCAAACTGTATCGCCACTTCTTTTTTTAGCTACTGCAATCCTGAATTCTCATCCGTGAAGAAAACTGAACTTGTCTGTCATTGCCTCACGGATCAGAATCACTTAGTTACAATAGTCGTGCTTCTTATCGTCTATGTGATTTTTGGTAGAACCAGCCATGATATTTTGTTTGCCAATATTATGTGCAACTATCTGTTTTTCCATATAAACTTGTGCTTTGATTGCTAATGCTAGTTTTTTCTTTTTTGGTGCTGCTGTCAATCCTCTTTGTATCTTGAAATTCCTGCTGTCACTAGATTCAATATGAGCTTTACAGATTATAATTGATAGAAGTATGCACTGCAATAAATGCTTCTCTGATCTCACACTATTCCTACTTTCAAACGCTTCCCAAGCTATAATGCATCCTAGTCCATGATTTAATATTCATCTGATCAGTAAAGATCTTTTTATCAAAGATCGAGGCATCTTAATGTGGCTTTGAAGACTGTATATTCAAGCTCCGCTATCAATGTGGTCTTTTATTCTTTCTAGCCAAATGAATGTTTAAAACCAAGAATTAAATGAATCTTTGTTTATCATAGCGCATACTTTACTGATATTCTTATACTTTTGCTTAACTTTATATTCTTGACAAGGTAATAAACCTTACTGAAATTTGACCGTCTTCTGCTGCAGAAACGGTACGAGGACATTCCCGTTTTAGGACAAAGACCAACAGATGAATAACTTGCTGAACAGTCCTTGGCCATTTCAAATTTCATTTACACAATCATTGACGCATGGTGTTCTAATTGAAGATTTTTTATGCACTTTTTCGAATAAGTTAACTTGTACCTGGAGCATGATAGGATGCAACTCAACCCCCTGTTTGTCTGATTTTGGTTGGGAAATGAATTCTCCTCCGTTTTGTGTTTAATTAACTGTGTTTTGATCTGGATACAATAGCAATATAGAAAACAAGAATATCCTGTTACATGGTATAAATTATCCATCTTCACAAAATTGAGGAACCGTAGAAGTGAATCATTCGATTGAATGTGTACTCTTTCCTGGTTAAGAAGTAACGTAAGCAATTCATAACAAAGAATCTCTTATTACATGGTTACTATTGACCTCGAATCTTGTTACAAGAATTACATGTTTATTTAAAGTATCCAGAAGGACTGGCACCGTGCAAAACTGCTACATACATCCAGCTTTAGGCGGACTCAGTGACTCACAATTTATACTTCGTAATAAAAATGTTTATGTTCAAAATTACAACGATTGAGACAAAAATTAGACCTAACAGTAAACAAGCTCCTCAGGGAAAAGAATTAGCCAGAAATGAAACCTTAAATGATTCTCATACATGTATAACGTATTAGCAAGTCTATGTTTTCACCATAAAAGAACTTTTACAGCTGCACCCACCCACAGCACTTGGATTTGTAGTCACCTGCAAATCATAACATAGAGATTACACCAAAACCCTTTTTTGTACCTTTTAATACCCGGGATTGCATATTGCCCTTCGAAACATAAAGGAAATCAACTTACTTGGAAAGCAGAACGGATCAGCTCCTCGACATAATCTACAGTTGCCCCTTTTACAAAATCATACGAGATGCTATCAATCACCAATTTAACTCCTTCCTTTTCAAAAACTCTAGAAATAAGCAAAAATATGAAACTGTCAAGAACATAAATTGAATGCGATCAATAATTTTTCCTAATGAAACGGAGATTCTAGTTATGTAACAGAAACACCTCCTTGGGTGAGAATTATGGACCTTGCAGCTTCAATTGTGAGAATCATATCTTTAGAGCATAAAATGCGTGCAAGTGAGAGTCATTGCATGGTTCTCAAACCAAACTACTAAGTAATCAACATTTAACAATTAAATCTATGCATGTTCTTTGTATATAATATCAATTAACCCAGAAAAAAAAAGGAAATTGCTCGAGGAAAGACAGACGAGGAGAAACCTATCATCTGGATTAGTCTTGTCATCCAAGTCGAAAACATATTGGAATCCGGAACATCCACCATTTTCTACACTTAAACGTAGAACCTTTTCTTCTTTTGAAGCTTCACCGGCTTGCAGCTCCTTCATTCTCTGTAAGGCATTCCTAAAAGTCAAATCCAAAGTCACCACAATATCGAACCAAATGCTAAGAAAAGAACTTTCCATGTCTCTCTCTCTCTCTCTCTAACATATTGATAAACAGGAGACCGACTAAGAGAAAAACAATAGCCCACTAACTGGTTGACATCAATATTCAGAACAATCTGCCGCTCAACTCTCCAACCCAAAGAAAAGAAGTTTCCTAGAACTTCTTATGACTGATTAACATTCATATTTTCCATTAAAAAACAGAGAAGGATCCGAAATGATGAAAATTTATGTCTTTTATGTTTTCTTTCTACCGTTTTCTCGGCACAGGACAAGGAAAACAAGATAAAAGCTGAAAGAAAGATCTCAAGGAAACAAATATCAACGAAGAAAATCGAAATATCTCCTGTGCTACAGTCCAAACATTTAAAAGGGGGGGGGAAAATGCAGAAAAGATGGAAAGTCCAAGAAAACCGATGAATTAAAACCAGAGGCAAAAAGAAATAGCAGTTGAAAGGGAAAACGAGATGTATATGAAAGAGAAGGAAAGGCAGAGAATACCTTGACGCAATTATCGGTTATGAGAACGGTATCATCGGATGGGGAACGAGATGGAGAAGAAGCTTCGTGAAGCGCGGAAGAAGAAGAAGAGCTAAGAAGCCTCCAGTTATGCCGGATTCGAGCAGCGAGGTTGAGTGTGAACCGCTGAATTAGAGATCTAGCAGCCATGGCGCCTCTCTCTATGGCGCACTCTCTCTCTCTCTCTCCCTGCAGCTGCTTTTTTACTTCTTACGTTCCTCTCCTGCGCAATCGAACAGCCTTTCCAGAAACTTTGGGCTTCACAAGGACCAAAATCCCTTTGGGCTTCACAGTATCAACGAAAGATAATTAATTATTAATTTTAATTAAAATTAAAATTTATATATTTACTTTTTCATACTTTTTCAAAGGATGATGCAATTTCATCTCCATATAGGATAAGATGACATTGATTCCGTTTTCTGGTTAGAAATATGATCAAATTAAATGATTCCAGATATAATGCAAGAGTCTTGCGAATTAATTATATATGTTACACGAAATGTATTAGTGTAATTGAAATCATCTTCTCAGTTCTCACCCATCAACAACATTCAACTCTTGGCCTCAGAGATCATAATTGCATTAGATAACCCATCCATTAACCTATTATAAGTAGCAATATCAGGCAATAAATCCTTATCCAACATTTCATCTACCAATCTTTCACCTTCCCTCTTCTTCCCTTCCCTCATACAACCCGAAACCAAAATGTAATAGCTCGTAGCATCCGGTTCTAAACCCCTTGTCGAACCCAACAGCCTCAATCTATCTGCTTCCATTGTTCTTCCCTTATTGCAAAGATCTTGAAGAAGACCTTTGAATGTCACACTATCCGGAACCATACCTTCTTTAAGCATCTTCCTGGTCAATCTCAACCCTTCAGCCAATCTACCTGCCCTTCTCAACCCTTCAACCAATGTAGTACAAGCAATCAAGCTCGGCTTATTCCCATTCTTCCATAGCTCATCTACTATTTCTAATCCTCTAATCACATTTCCTTTTCTACAAATCGTTTCTATAAGATTGAGATAATCATACTCACCAGGCAACACTTGTTTTCTTGAAAGATCAATTAACAATTCACATGCCTCGGATGCTAAAGATTCACGGCAAAGCCCGTCGATTAATATCTCACAAGTGATACTTGAAAGATTAATTCCAAGTTCAATCATTTCATAAGCCATTCCTATGCCTTGTTCACTCTTCTTCTCCCTGAAGAACCCCTTAATCAATGTATTGAAACTAACCACATTTGGACTACAACCTTTTTCCCTCATTTCTTTAAACATCTTTAGAGCTAAACTAAACTTGGAATTTCGACAATAAGCACTAATCAGAATGTTAAATGTAAAGGCATCAGGCTTAACTCGATCCCTAATCATTTTTTCGTAAAAGCGTACACCTTCATCGAATCTTCCAGATTTCACAAATCCGTTAATCAGAATATTATAAATCGCCGGATGAGGTTTTCCATCGATTAATTTCTGCATAGAATTAAATGCAGAAACCGCTTCGTCTAACTTTCCAGATCGACAATAAGCATTAATCGCGAATTGAAAAATCGGTTCAGTTTTAGGGCAAGAGAAGATACCGTCGGAGCAAGGGCAAGGATTGGAGGCGAAGAATTCGAGGAGAGAAGTCAGATCGGAGAACCGATCGGTGACGGAGAGAGTCCGAGCCATCCATTCGAAAGTGGAGTGGTCGTGCCGGAATGAGTCTATGGTGGCGGCCCAATTGAAGATGTGGAAATCGTAGTGAGTGAAATCAGGGTGGAAATGGAGCTTGGATTTGAGGAAGTGGAGGAGGTGAGAGGTCGTGAAGGGCGGACGGAGGTGGGTTCTGAGGAAGTGGAGGAGTTGGTTTTGCTGGCGGTGGTGGTTGTGGGAGAGAGAGAGAGTGGGAAGAGGAGTAAGCGGAGTGAGAGGTGGTGAGGGAAGAGATGGGTTTGGGATTGGGGAAAGAGATGTAGGTGAAGGGTTTTGATGGAGTTTCGGAATGGTTTTGTAGAGCTTCTTCATCACCATTTTTCCTATGCAAACGAGTGAGATGACCGCCTAATGGAGCTGGATTTTGTACTAATCTGTAATTTTAGAAAACTTTGGGGAGTGTGTTGGAGTTTAATCTAAAATCAAAGTTTAGGGGTTATTTGAATAGTTTTAAAAAATTAAGGGTCAAATAAAGTAATCTATAAACCACACGGACCAATTATGAATTATAACTTTCTATTTTAAATTAGGATCAGCATATGAAATTTTTGAGGTAGCAATTTCCCGGGAAAATTTTATAAACAACCGCCTTCATGGACCTAAATAAATATTGATCTTACTTCAACAGAATTTCAAATCGACCAGGAAAAGAAAAATGATTCTCTGCAAACCCTTATTATCGCTTTCTCAAACTCCGTCTAAAACCCTAACTTTCTGCTCTTCGAGAAAACCTAGCAGATCATCATCGTCGCCGAGCTCCGCCATGAACAACTCCATGGCCACCAAAAAAACAACTGCGGCCGCTCCTAGGAAGCAAAGGACTATTTCTGCTCTCGAAGCTCGAATATCCCTCGTTTTCGCTCTTACTTCTCAAGCATCCTCACTTTCTCAGCGACGTACATGCTAATTATAATTATATCTCTCTCAACTACTCGTTTTCTAACTCAAAACTGCCTCGATTAACTGTTTTAAGGCTCTAATTCAGTCTGTTTCAAATTCATGCATACTTGCAGTTTTGATGGATTTGGCGACAGAAACGGCCAAATACGTGTTTCCGAAGAGGTTTGAGAGCCAAAACTTAGAGGAAGCTTTGATGGCAGGTTGATTTTTATTATAGTGAAACTAAATTGAGTTATCTTTTGTTGGTTGGTTCGTTCATTATTTATTTATTTATTTATTTTGGAACTGGTTGATGTAATTGGATTTGTTTAAGTTCCTGATCTCGAGACCGTGAAGTTCAAGGTATTGAGTAGGAGAGACGAGTATGAGATCAGAGAGACTGAGGTATTAATTTGTTTGCTGTTTCTTAGTCTACACCGTGATTTTATGTATTCAGTTGTGAAACTGGAACGATTTCTTTGTCAAAACAGCCTTACTATATAGCTGAGACAACAATGCCAGGAAATAGTGGATTCGATTTTACGGGAGCTTCTCAGTCCTTCAATGTCTTGGCTGAGTACCTGTTTGGAAAGGTAGTTTGAATTTTTGTCTCCTGAAACACATTTATTACTTGAAATTTTTATGAAATGCTTCTTATCTCTTTTTTCTCATTTTGTGTTATAATACTGTTTTTAGAACACAAAGAAGGAGAACATGGCGATGACAACCCCTGTTTTTACACGTAATGTTGAATCCTCCGGGGAGAAAATGGACATGACTACTCCTGTGATTACAAAGAGAGTAAGTTTTCTAGATGCATTTATGTAACAACGTCATGGCTTCTTATGCTATAATGTGCCTTTGGTGCTGCTGCTATATTTTCTAACAGCTGACCTATTTTCCCCTCTTAGTGTTGCTATCCACTCAAGTAATTGAACACATGACACCAAGAGAATCACATTCTACATTTCGCTAAAATAAAGATATTTTTTCCGGTTTGATTCATACCTAAGTAGCAATTTAATCTATAGAGGAAGTAGGGGAAATCTGACTGTACATCTATTGGATTAATTCGCTTCTATTTTATTTCTTCTGCGACACTATTTTTTTCTTTTTCACTTTTTTTAGATGGAAGATCAAGACAAGTGGAAGATGTCTTTTGTCATGCCTTCCAAGTATGGTTCAAACTTGCCATTGCCTAAAGACCCATCTGTGAGGATCCAGGAGGTTCCAAAAAAAATTCTAGCTGTTGTTGCTTTTTCAGGTTTTTCCTTCTCTTATATGTTGAAGCTCTTGACTTTGTAGATATATATGATGGGATGCAAAATTAAAATTTTAATAATGTTATCTCTCACTCATTGGATTGATGGAGTAAAGATATGATATCATGATTGTCTAATTTCTCCGATTTCTCTTTTTGGTACACAAAATTGACCATCCAAGTTCATGTCACTTTGATTGTACTTCCCTGCAACTAGAAATAAATGTGTTGAGTTGTCACCCATATCAATATGACTTTACTTTTATCACATTCTTCTGAACATGGACACCGAAGATTTCAGCTTCCGCTGCAATAAATTAGTGGTACCAGCTTCAGTTTTGAGGAAGAGGGCAAGTAAATTAGACGGCTCGACTCTTCGGTTGTAGAGTGTGGATGTTGACATAATTTTGTATTTCTTTTTCCTTCAACTTGATCAGGATTTCCTACTGATGAAGAAGTTAAACGGAGAGAATCAAAATTACAGGATGATCTAGAGAGGGATGTACAATTTCAATTGAAAGAAGGTACTTCGGTTGAAGTTGCACAGGTACTTTTCTAACCAAAAAAATAATAATACTATCGCTATCGACAGAATACTCTTTTAAACATCACTGAATTTCCATAATTGTGGTTGCAGTACAATCCACCCTTTACGCTACCATTTCAACGTCGTAATGAGATTGCTCTGGAAGTCGAAAGGAAAGGGAAGTAGCTCCACTTGCACGATTCTATAATATGCAGATATACTGTAAATATACACGGTTTCTAAGGTTCTAATTCAGTTGATTGGGAGCTGGTAACTTTATTTTTACAGTGGAACACCATTTTCCGTTGCACTGTGGCACATACGTATAATATTTGTAATTTACATTATATGAAGCCTGGAATTCTCAGATTATGCTCGTGTGTCTACTATTTTGATGAAAAGTATCCGGTCACCGTATAATCCTGTAGTAATAATGATATGTCTATTTGGGATGGCTCAACTCTGTGTTAACAGGTGTCTTGTTAGTTGAGAGACAGGGGAGGTACTGTAACCGGGACTCCCAGTAGATACGTAGAGTCCTGCGAGCTAGTTTTGAGTTGGGATGCCAGGTTTCTGTAAATTCCATCTGGTGGTTGGGTTAACACGGTTTCGTGTTCGTCTATACTAAAGCAAAAGTAATTTATCTTGCCTATCATGTGATCCACAAGATTTTAGTGTATTAGGCTGAATTTTCTTTGCTACGTATTGGTGTTATTTTACTGGAGCAATTTGTCTTATATACACTACTGCCATCATTTAGTGGAAGTAATAGAATTACCACCATAGCTGTAATTATTATGAGAATGAAACCGAATTATGTACAGTACCGTGTAAACCAATTCCACTGTATGCATCAAAGCATGCTCTGCTTTCTCAATCTTCTTTCTTCTCACACTCTGTTAACTGACTGGCAGGTTCAGTCCTGTGATCAGGACGTTTGCACTTCTCGTCCCGAGGATGTCTCTCTTGGTATTGAAACCAGAATTACTTTGACCTCAATCTGGCTTGGATGCTTTTGCTTCGGAAATTAGCATCACGGTTATCTTAAAAGTTGAAACTGTAGGAGCCATATTTTTTCCCTTGCATTAAGATACCATCAATAAAAGCGAGCTTCAAGATAAGTGTTTGATTATTTAAATAGCCCTATTTACCAACTGATATTGATAGTGCTTGTATCCTCAGCAACCTCTTCCTTTCCCACTTATTCATCCATAGTTTAATCGGTTGTGGTATAAATAGTTTGTGCATAAATATTAAGTATTTATCATTAGCCCCAATTTTCCCTTAGTACTCTTGTTGGGATTGTGGCCCTACAGCTACGTTTTTTCTTCACCCTTCTTTGAAAAAAAAAAAAAAGATTGAAAAATGAATGAAGTAACAGATCGGAAGCACTGCTGGAGCAAGTTCAGGACTTCCCATGACTACTGTTTTATTTGTTCTTCAAGTGTCCTGAAGTAACAGATCTTTCTCAACATAAGAGAATCCTTTTTCTCTAGAAAAGACTTAAAAGGATTCAAAAATGAATTCCCGTGTTTCTCCTGAGTTTTAGATGGATATATGTGTGATAAACATGGGAAAAAAGATTAATATGAGATTTACTTTTAAAATTCAGATCATTTGGTTATAACAAGAGAAGCTTGAAATTGGATTCTTTAATGATTTTAGTCTCAACATCTTTCATGTAGACTTTCATGTCTACACTGTTTACTTTGTACATATTGCTGTAAGAGAAAAAAAATACTAGTTTAATATGTATATATAATTTACTAGTCTATTTCAGGTATGCTTTCAAGTACAGGTTTCCATCCTTTACAGTCACCGTAATCATCAAATGTATCCCCCATATCCATGTTCTTTCCACCTTGAAGCTGGGAAACCATTTCAGCCACTGAAATTTCTTCCTTTTCCAGCAACTCCTGCAATTCCCGCTTTGTGATAACCAGCTTAATTCTCATAACCTCACCACTTTTTTGCTCTTTTTTTTGCTCAGTTTCTGCATCAAGGTTCGAAAACCTTACCTTCTTAGAAACTTTTGGTGGTGGCATAGAAAGAGGTACAAGGTAGTATAAGTGACCAGAAAGCAGTTTGGTTTCTGGCTGGAGATGCTGTGAAACAGGAAGAGAATCAGACATTGCGTAGCCTGGAAAATTTGATAAGACACGGTAAGCTTCGACTGGGTTGTTATATTCCAGGATTTTCCCGTCTGTTTTCATGATCCTGATAACATTTTCCTGCAGAACTAAACAGTTTCCCATGGCTTTTCTTATCTTTATCAATACTTCAGCAAGAAGCCAGAGAGTATTGTCGAGTGCAACCTTTGGTTTTCTGAGTGGAGCTTGAAATTGAAAAGAGATCAGAGGAGTCTGTATTTAAAAGAAATGCTTACAAGTATGCCCTCATTATTCGTAGATATTACTGAAATTACCTTTTGTCTTTTGCAGTGGGTCCCATTGTTGCAAGTTTTTGTTTGGCATTATTGGCGTGTGAAACGGACCTGGTTGTCGTCTGACTAAATCAGACCTCAAACTCCTCATTTTTAGTTGTCATGCTTTTCCAAACACTTGAGAACTAATCAACCATGCTTTAAGTTAATTAATTTTTTACTTTCTTAACGTCTCAAAGAGTGCAAAAATTACAAGGTATAATACGTATTGACTCTTATTAACTTTTATATCCCTGCTTCACTGGTTCTTTAAGCTTAACTATATCATATCACTGACAGGTTTACATTGTATCATACTTTGAATATCATTTTAGTTGTAGAGCTTGTTGTTTCTAACTTTCTTTATATACCAGACTACTCGAATTTACCTCAATTCACACTGTTGGTTTCATTTACTTTCATTGGCTTGGGAGACACCTAAACTACAGTAAGCATTTTAAATTACTAGGACCCCATCTTTTTAAACCAACATGATACTATCACCTTTTGTAGCCAATAGTGGATGTCATTATCGCTAGAGCCGACTTGTTAAAAGGTCAAACAGAGTCAGAAAAGGCAAGTGTTGCTGATTTGCGTATTGAGATTTGCAAGTGGATTATCGCCAGACCCCACTTGATACATTGGAAGTAATTGAGCCTAGCTAGCTATAGCTAAGCTTAGGATTGTGGGAGGCATTGGTAGTGGTAGCCCTTATGGCCAATTGGTTTGACTGCCAAAAACAAAAATTTATTATATTTTTTAGATTCAAAATCTAGTGAGGAGTTTTTAAAAAAGTGATTGGGTTTTTTGATTGAAGTCTAAAAATATATTAATTTATTTGTTATTTATTGGTTACTTTTGTTAAGATTTGGTATGACTTTTTTTTTTCTTATTTATTTGTGATTTTTAGAGTTTTTTTTTAATAATTTTTGCTATTTCTTTTGAAATCGATGTATAATAATAGTTTGCTTTTTTCTCTGATTATTCTAAGATTTCATATTTGCATTTATAGGTTTTGATGAATTTGAGATTGTTGTGCTTCTTTCTCTGTATTGGTATAAATCTATTTTGTTTTTAGAATTTACGCATATTTATGGAAGATTGTTTTATATTTGATTGAGAGATGTTTTAGGATTTTACCTTAGTTCTTAGTGTCTATCACATTGTTATAATTTTCGTCAGAGGCTAAATCTGATTAAACTTAAATTTATGAATATGGGAAGTTTTATAATTCATATTATTTTTCTATCTTTAAACATATATTTTATAATTATTAAAATTTGGAATATATATTATTTAAATTTATTGTAAATCTAAATATTGTAGTATTGATTTTATATATTAATGATTTTATTTGTAATCCGTTTTGTATGTTGTTGAACATGACACATATAATTGTAACAAAAATTTTGTGCAACATTGACTATTTCTGCTTGCCTACTTGACGTTGATGACGGTAGGTAGTTAACATCAAGGACTGTCTTTTGCTAATGAGGTCAGCTGGGCAATGGGATTGTTGCACTTGAGAAGTAGAGAAATTGCTATTTTCTTCGTTTTTCTGATATTTTCATGCCCATTAGATTCTTTGGTGAGATCGTATATATACTAAAAAGAGAAGACCTCCTCTCAATTTGGACTTACAATTAGGAAACTACTGTTTATTTTTGCTTCATCCCTTTAATTTAGGCACACTTTATATGATAACCGAAAGTGATAGCAAAAATGAAAAAAATATACGAGGTCCAATACGTATATATTAACTCGAAGAACATATGTTAGACAGTAATCGGAAATTTTAAATATATATATATATATATCTATTTATTTTTTTATTTTATTTTTTTGGTCTTTGATTTCCTTTTGATAGTGTTGTAGTTGTTTATATTATTCATCGTTACTTTTAGGATTTTAAACCATTTTAACACCATAATTGATTATTTTATTTTCTGAGACCAAAAAAAAAAAAAAAAAAAAAGAGGAACAAGGAAATGGTCAATTTAGAGATGATGTATATATTTAGTGAGCGAAAAAAATATTTTTGTGAATGAAGCACTGAAAAGGAGAAGATCCACTCAGGAAGGAAGGTAGGCATGAATCATGGATAACATTATATTTTGGGTCAGTGGTGAGTGATGTCGTCAACACGCATGCTTGATATATGCATCCAGACTATACTTAATTTCCCCAGTTGCAAGAGTAAGTCTCTTTACTTTTTACTAGTGGAAGGTAGAATTTTAATGGTGTCATCCCTTTCAATTTTATAAAATTCAAATAAAGAAGTATGTGATTATAACATCTAATCCAAGAAAAATAGGGTGCTTGAGAGCAATGGAGCTTTTCGCTTTCTAACCAGCCAGTAGCTATAGCTTAGCTAGGCCTTTAGGCTAGGAGGTTTGATCTAAAGTTGAGACAAAGTTTAACAACCCTTTTTTATACCAAATACAACTGCAGTGGCCAATGAACATCTGGATATGTAACCCTTCGCGAAAAGGACTTGTATTGTTTAACAGGGACCAAATTATACTTGTCAAAAACGAATTGGCAAGATAATGTTTTTGTGCACCTTCCACTTGAAACATATGAAATATATTTATGTTATCTTTTAGAGATTTTTCAAAATGAATGACTATTCGACCTAGTTCGTGATTTACTGATTAATAAATGAAGGGATTTTGTTTGTAACTATGTCATGTACTTGTATCTATGCTTTTCTGCCTGTCAATGGTCATGTTCTTTAGTTTATTGTTGTTATTTTTGTCATGAATATCTCATCCAGGATGTATTTTAGGAGCGTGGGGTGGCTCACGTGAAATACATTAAGCGTGTATTAATATATATTTATCGGTATTTTTTATTTTAATTTAAACGGTCGAGATTAAAAATATTTTAAATTATTTAAATAGAGAGAAAAATATATAAATTTATATAATATTTATTTTAATTGTTTAAATTAAAATATAAAATAAATATAGATATAAATAAATATACATTTTAGAATAATTCAGCTAATCAAGTTGGGGCCATCAAAGCTTACCTACTGTTCACGTTGGCATTAAATCATCAATTCAATTTTCCAAAAAGAAAAAAAAAAAAGCGATGTCCCCACCTTCGGAAATGAAATGATGATTCCATTCTCATTCTCTAAGAATGTCTAAAAACAAAGATCCTCTCTTTGACAAAACAGTATCAATAAACATAAAGAAAGGGAGGGGGGAGAGCAACTCTGATTGGATTTTTCCTCCAACATTCCCTATCTTTTTCCATTTTTTTATGGTTGCTTTATGGAATCTAGATTGTGAGGCAAATAAGTGGGACCATGGTCGGCTGACGTGGAGCTCCACTACCACTACCGCTTCGCCTCCAACTGGCCCGACGGCACCGCCTATCAGAATTTTCTGTTATTTTTCTTGACTTTAGGATTTTCTGATATCAGTTAATAAGACTTGAGTGCATGCGCAATGCTAGACCAATATTTTCTCTTTTTTTTTTTTTTTTTTTTTTTCGATCGAGCTTGATTTTCTCTTTATGATTATTTTAATTTATATGATATCAAAATTTTCTTCAAACATGATATTATGGTCTCATATCTATATAAACTAAAATAAAAATTCATATAATAATAAAAATAAGGGTTCGATTCATCGATACCAACCGGCACCGATTGATTTAAAATGGGTATGGTTTCGGTCGTGGTCACCACCAAGTAGGTCGGTGACCAGTGACAGTGAACAGTATCAATTTCGGTATGGGTATTCACCGAAACCGACGCTTGCATACCCCTACCTTTTTTATACATTGTATATTTAGCATAATGTTGGTGATCAGTATGAAAAGAGAGCTTGCTTTTTATATAGACGTGTTTAGCAGAATGTTAGTGATATATGTATTGACCCTAGTCCTGCTACACTTGTTGAAGAACCGTTTGAACTCCCGCCCAAAAATTGTACCCACTCCAACTACCAAAGAAGTGGAACCCGTTTCCAGTCATGTAATGATGCTATATGAAGAAGTCACCAAGTGAAGAGAAAAAATCAATCAAGAAAAACATTAATAAAATATTTTTTGTAATTCGAAATGCCATCATAACAGTTTCAGAATCATATCTCAATCTCTATCTTCATCTACAATAGTTTATAATTTATAAACAGCAATCCATCATTATTCTATAGCAATGGCCTCCAAAACGCTCTCCATCCTAATAGTTCTCTTCACTATTTATCGTTTTTCGATTATTAACAATTTTGTGTATTTTTCATGCAGATCACAGTGGAGTGGAAGGCTCTCGACTCAGTGGCCCCCACAATGATGACCAGCATAAGCCGAGATCCTCGACGGAGGATTCCAAGGTGTGGAAATACAGTCCAATGAAGATCTTCGTGTTTGGAGATTCTTATGCTGACACTAGTCATAGCACATTTACCGAGGAGTCTTGGAAGATTCCGTATGGGATGAACTTTCCCGGGCACCCTTCTGGACATTACTCAGACGGTCATGTCCTAACCGACTTCATAGGTAATTACTATACGTAGGTTTATTCTATATTGATATTATCATCTTATCGATAATTATTTTAATATGGATATTTAATTGTTTCTATTGCAGTAACGTATCTAGAAGTGAAGCCTCCTGTGGTGTACAAATGGAGGAGATTAGGGTTTCCCTCTGCGTTTGATGGCATGAACTTTGCTCATGGTGGAACAGGTGTATTCGACACGGACGTTAAGGCTCGAAACATGACAACGCAGATCGATTATTTGGAGAGACTTATAAAGCGCAGAGTGTATTCTCTTGCGGATTCAGACTCATCCGTAGCTATCCTTACTAACTCAGGCAATGACTACTCTTTTAAGATGGCTTCTTCTGCCACCGCCTCCAATGTGGTTAGGAAACATATATGTATATATACTTGAGGTGTTATTTCATTTTCATAGTGCAAGACATGTATGTAGCATTGGGTTCCTTACATTAGGCAAGTGACTCAACAATTGAGAAAGAACACGAAACGCATACACGACTTAGGAGTGAAGAAAGTGATGGCGGTAGGTTTGCAGCCTTTAGGTTGTCCACACCGTATGACATCTTCCTCTAATTTTCAAAACTGTAGTGTCAACATGGACGGTTTGGTTTCTTTTCATAACTTTTTAGAAGATATCATTACCGGTTTAAATAACGGGACAGAGGTCGATCAGAACTCTGATTCCTTCTCTTACCTCAATCTCTACGACCCTTTCATGAACGTAATCAATGGAAAAGGAGGAGAAAACCTTCTAGGTAACCTACCTCTCTTATGATCTTTTGTTTTGTTTATATTTGCTACATTCATATCAATTGTTTTTAAAAACTAATTTGATTAATTGAACACTTACAGGTTGTGCTATACCCTTTAACTTTACGAATCCGATGAAGCCATATTGTTATGGTGTAACGGATGATAGCCTATTGTGGAGACGTGGATAATCAAATTGGAGAAAAGAAGTATAAAGTACGTAAAAATCCAAGAGAGTCTTTCTTTTGGGATAGAATGCACCCCATACAAGCTGGATGAATTTTTGGTGAAGGAGAAGATGGCTTCAATGTAGAGGAGAGAATGGAGAAATCTTACAGGGATTTGGATTTCTTATGCAAAGAGAATTGAGAACAAGTAGAAGTGGTTAGATCCAGGGAAGAATGAATTTCAATGATTTTGACTAAAGAATGTTGTTTCTGGACTACTTATTGTCAAATCTTCCTATAAACGAATCCCAATCTATCTCTTATGACCAGTAATGATGATTCTCTTACAAGAATATTTTATAGCATCTTCTCTCCTTACCCTTAATTCTTCTTTATCAAGATGATTCTGACATTAGGATAAGCGTGGACTACAAGAAGTTGGGCCCTTCTTGACTTGTCCATCTGCAAAATCAAGCCCAAGACAACATGGGACCAATTAAAGTTCCGAATCTGTTTCACCATCCCAAAACAATATCATGGGCCTCTCTTCCCAAACCCAAAACTATCATTAAACTTGACATATTTGGTCCAAACCAGAATAAGTAAGTAATGTGACATTAAACTAATCAAAAAAATTATAAGATGAACGTAGTTATTACCATAACTATCAAAACTGATATATTAAAACAAATATATATATATATATATATTTTTTCTGAAGATTAATCGTATGATTTCACTAAAATTAGATTTAAAACAATAAAAAATGATGTCTTTTTTTCCACGTATGATTAAAGTGTTTGATTTTAATTTAATACTAATAAAAATAAATACCAAAAATGGGATAAGTAGGTAGAACCACAAAAGGCCAAAAGAAGGATATTTATAGGTACACGTGGCATTTTTTAATTTTCCATCAGTCGTCTCCTTCCAACTTGTCAAAACCTGTGGGTTTCTTTCTCTTCATTGAGACCGGAAAAAGCAGCAAAAAAAAAAAAAAAAAAGTGCAAAACAATGGGCAGTTTTCTGTCAACCCAAAACAAAACCTGGCAAACTCAAAAAAAAAAAAACCGGCTGCAAAGTCTCCTGTTTCTACACAGTCTGTCTCTCTCCTCTCTCTTTCTCCCTATTCCATTTAATACCGCTCACAATATCAACGCATTTCAAAACTTTTCATGAATTCTTCTCTCTTTAAGAAAATCTGCTCATGATTCAACCCTACACGAAGAACAAGAAGAAGATGATGATGTTATGAACCCTCCTCACGCTTTGAGTACGTACGTGGTCCTTTCTGCAATTTCTTTTCTGAGTTTTTTTTTTCCTTCTCTCTTCAAAAGATCATTAGCTATAGTAGTAGTAGATAGTATAGGAGGGTGGTGGGTGTTTTGATTTTTTGCTTCAAAATCATTTGTTGTAATAATTATAGTATTAGTAATCAGTAAGTTAATGGAACCGAACGGCTTAGGTGGTGGGTTGTTTCCCGGCATGTCGACTTCTGGAATGCTAGGCCTAGAATTACCTCAAAACCCCTCATCGAATAATTCTCAAAACCCACCAACTCATCCTGCTCCTACTCCTCATCATCATAACAATTTACACCACCACCCTCAATTAATTGTACCTTCTAATAACCGCCATGAACCACCACCGAACCACCACTCCGGCCACCACCACCACCACCAATCTCAGCCGCCGCCACCCGTCAAGTATCCCTATTCTACCCCCAGCACAAAAACCAAACAACACTCGCTAGCACTGAGTGATGAAGACGAGCCCGGTTTATTTCAAGATGACGTCACCACTAGTAATGACAGCAAGAACAGAAAGATCTCGCCGTGGCAGAGAATGAAGTGGACCGATACGATGGTGAGGTTGCTAATCATGGCGGTTTTTTACATTGGCGATGATCAAGGTGGTGGCGGGCCCACCACATCCGACGTTCAGTTACAAATTCATAATGACCCGAGTAATAATGGGTCGAAAAAGAAATCATCAATAGGGCTGTTACAGAAAAAGGGCAAGTGGAAGTCAGTGTCGCATGCTATGCTTGAAAAAGGGTTCTATGTGTCTCCTCAACAATGTGAAGATAAGTTCAATGATTTGAACAAGAGGTACAAGAGGGTCAACGATATTCTAGGTAAAGGCACTGCTTGTCGCGTAGTTGAGAATCAGAGCTTGTTGGATTCTATGGATAATTTGACACCAAAAATGAAGGATGAAGTTAGGAAATTGCTCAATTCTAAGCACCTCTTCTTTAGAGAAATGTGTGCTTATCATAATAGTTGTGGCCATAATACTACTAACACTGGCCCAATTGCAGAAAGTACTACTACTAGCTCTCAAGTTCGGCAACAGCAAATTACACCAAGTACAACACAATTACAAGCGGATCAATTATGTTTTCATTCCTTGGAAAGTAATCATCATACCGCTGAAGAAGATGAAGAAGAGGAATTAGACGATGATTCGGAAGAAGATGATGAAGATGACGAAGAAGATGAAGTGGAAGGGACGGAGTCTAGAGGGCATAATAGTAATATCCATCATGATCAGTTAGACGCGTATGAGAATGAAGAGAAGTACTCGAATCGCTCGAGGAAAAGAGGAAGATCAAAGGGAGTGACGATGACGTCCTCATTATCGATGAATCAGTTCAGTTGTGAAGTGATGGGTGTTGTTCAAGATGGAGGGAAGAGTGGGTGGGAGAAGAAGCAATGGATGAAGAGTAAGTTGATTCAGTTGGAAGAACAGCAACTTGGTTATCAATGTCAGGCGTTCGAGCTTGAGAAGCAAAGGATGAAGTGGGTCAAGTTTAGTAGCAAGAAGGAGAGGGATATGGAGAAAGCTAAGCTTGAAAATGAGAGGCGACGGCTTGAAAATGAGAGGATGGTGTTGTTAGTTAGGCAGAAAGAGCTCGAGTTGCTCGAGGTAATGCAGCAACAACACTCCTCGAACAAGAGGGGAGATCCATCTTCAATCTCTTGATGAAAAAGAATTGGAATTTGTATTATATATTACATATTAAGGGTTAGTTCTAAGTTGGATTTAGATTCCGGATAATTTTTTTTTTTTTTTGTGGGGTCAGATGATTTATGTTTCTTTGTTCTTTTCTAAATTTTGTTATGAATTCAATAATCATATAATCTAGTGGGTATTAGGAATAGTATGTGAGTATGTAAACATCATCCATATTCCATGTGCTTCTTCCTCTTTGTCCTGTTTCTAACTCTGTTTGCTGAATTGCTCATGTCATTATACAATGGTCAAATATTTGCTAAAACCACATGGGTATGTAATAATATTATATTGCACTCCACCACAACAGACCAAAACCAATAAGGATGTCACTATGTCGACATTCTTAACCTAACTCATTATATTAATTTCAGAGACACAGATGCTGCAGAGGAACAAAAACTTCCAGACCAGTCAGCAATCGCCAACAAATTCTGAAGTGGAGATTATTATTTGCCCAGGTTTACTAGTAGAACAACAAATAAGCACTGAAAAGTGTTTCCTTAAATTAACCTTCATAACTTTAAAAGAAAAGTGTTATGTATCAACCATGACTTCTAGAAGATGTAAAATTGGAAAGTTCTTTACATTCTAAATAATACACGCCACAAAGTTAAGTTTCCATCTAGAAAACCCAGACAAAGTATGATTGTCTCCAGAGACTGGCAGCTGACAAAAATCGGATCGCAAAAGCATCTCGGAGAAGATAATTAGAAGAGAGGGAATTTTCTTCAATCTTCAAGCTCAATAATCTTAACGACAGAGGCATCTCCAACTTTCTGGCAAACAACAACACGGTCATGTGATTTTATGATTCCAGAAGCCTTTCCATGGTCCAGGGCTACCTTCAGTACAGACTCGTTTGTAGCACTGGTAGATTCAGCCTGCAAAATCCATTCAGACAGAGATTATAAAATTGATGAATTCAATTGTTATAAATTGTTAATATAGATATAAAGAAGGTAACGACAGATCAAGAAGCTCACAGGGTGACGAGGATCAGCCAGCATGGGGAAAAGGCCTCTAACTACGAGTGATTGTCTTGCCTGAAAATTTGATCGATGATACATGTTTAGGATTCAATTTCAGTATAAGGATCATAAAGATCTATATCCCATTGAACCTCGCTTCAAGACAAGGCATAACCACCATAATAAATGGACAAAAAATTATGACCATAATGTGTTAAAATCCCACTTATAGGAAGAAATTACCTCAAATGCCCCAGTAAAGCTCCACTTTAGTTGATTAGTCTTAAGCCGTGGAATGACAACTGATAGAACAGGCATGGTTGGTCGATACTTTGCAATTAACCTGGATAAAATGAAAAGTTCCATAACATTAATCTTCTCTTTTGCTGGATGACAAATTTTTGGATTGCACACAGAAAGCTGAAAGCTAACAGATTATTACAGTACCTTGCGGCCCTTCCAGATGAAGTAAAGCAAATAATAATAGACGCCTTTACTTTAATGGCTGCTCTTACCTGAGAACAAGTCAAAAAGTAAATTATTTCATCCGAAAAAGAAAGAAGAGGAAGGGTGTAGTTAATTACTCGTCAACTATAATAAGAAACTAGAAGAGTACAAAAATAACACCAACAAGAAAACAATACCGCTGAGGAGGCAATAGATTCCAGATGGGTCATCGGTTCTCCGACGTATTTGGCAGTTTTCTTGAAATACAAGTCTTGATTGAAAACCTTCTCAGCCTGCATGGATTATAAAGATTTGGAAAGATAAGATCCTTATACTCAGCCAGAAATGTTTCATATGCTAAATTTGATGCAGACTGGTGCAAGCAAGAAGTATCTGAACCAAAAGAGAGAGTCAGGTAGTTCTTTCTCAAATTTTCTCTTTTTTCTTGTGTATGATCACAACATGGGCATTGAATGGAGCTATGATTATCATTCATATTATAGAACAATAGTTTGCATCCAACCGATCAGTGACATGCTGAGACTGAATTTTGATCCACCCTTGCTAACATCTAGCAAAAACTAAGTTAAGTTTATCATTCTTGGAAACAGACGTGCATACAGAGAATAAATATATTACCTCAGCACAAATTTTACCAACAGTTGAAATAGTCTCAATAGGGTAAAGTCCACGTAGAGTCTCGGCTCCCAGTAGAATGGCATCGCTTCCTGCATCCAAGAAATTTCAAGTTCCATGGTGAAAGTTAATATACAGAATTTTTCGATGCAAAACGGACGAAATAAGAACCAAAGAGCATGACAGAAAAAGAAAAAAGAAAACGGATTATGTAGTTTCTTAGTAGCATTACATGTTTGACAAAGATTCGTATGATACAGAGACTCAAATTTTAGAAAAGGAGTTTAGTTCTCATTGCAAAATGTTATTAGCAATTAATCCTGTGACGCACCATCAAGCACAGCATTGGCGACATCAGTGGCTTCTGCACGGGTAGGTCTCAAGTTGTCAGTCATACTGTCCACTACACGAGTAACAACTGCAGGTTTGCCAGCCATGTTACACTTGTAAAGAGCAGCTTTCTGAAATAAGAACACCTACAATTTACACAGAAATTTATCAATGTGACTTCAAATGATTGTATAGGAAAATTGGTCTAAGCCCAAAAGACAAATCAAAGTACAAACAGAGGAACTCCAAACCTGTTTTTGCATCTATCTCTACTTGAAAAATTTACAGTAGAGATCATATACTTTAGACCCCACGACTGCATCAGCAGCTTCAAATTAAGGTAAGAGTTTCACAAGTTTTTCTTTTCATTTACATTTCTTTTCCTTATAAAGTGAATAATTATAACTAATTCGTAAGACCTTTTCTAAGGAATGATACATAAACTGCAAGTTCAATCTTCCAAAAATTGGAAAGACAGAACTCAATATATATGTGACTTACGTGTGAGCTACCTTTTTTCTATACACGCACATTCCAACACCTTCTGTATGGATAGAATTACAGGAAACAAATTTAATAGAGCAACTGACCTTCTCAGGTGGGAGATCAATACCCAAATTTCCACGAGAAAGAATTATGCCATCTGCTTCTTGTAGAATTTCATCAAAGTGGTTTAATCCCTAAAAGGAAAACACATAAAAAATACACAGCTCCATCATAGCATGAAGAAAGTTACAATACAGTCTAAGAAGCAGTCTCCAAACCTAATTAAACAGTTATATTTGACATACCTCTACATTTTCAATCTTAGCAAAAATTTGAGTTTGGCTAAGATCACCTAACTGAGAAAGGAACTCACGTGCCTGCATTACAACATGAAATTCGTGGGTTATTTAACTATTGGACTAACATAATAATTAGGAAACTCTGGGAGATGATAGATTTTCAAAAAACTCAACACAAGGACACTAAATGAGGAGCAATGCTTACTTGTCGAACGTCTTCTGCATGACGAGTATAGGACAATGAGAGGAAATCAATTTTATTTTGCACTCCCCAAGAACTTATAACCTGAAATAGAAGTACAATAATTAAATAAGAGAAATGACCCAAAAATATAGAGTGGGGCTTCAAATGTACATTGATACAACCACTAAAACCCGTATACTACAAGGATTTACCTGCTTATCTTGATCAGAGAGGGTGGGCATATCGATATGAATTTGAGACGCATGCAACGTGAACAAAGATCCTGCCAATGTGGCAGAGTTCTTTACCACACAAACCACATCATCTCCTTTCACTTCAGAAACCTAGTCAAGACCCAACAAAGCTTACAGTCATTCTTATGTTTATCTCTTCTCCAGCATGCTTGTGCACGAAGGTCTATATCATAAATAAGAGTTCCAAGACGACCAATTAAATTAAGCTCGCTGAAATTGACATCCTTTACCTCCAGCCAGACGGAAGTAGTTTCACTTCCAGTGAACAGGTACTGACCAACAAAAATGGTGTCTCCTTTCTTCACAGCCTGCCGAAGCCGATTAAATTTTTGTTTGTTAATAGAGAAGGTGCTTTGTAAAAGAGATTTAAATGTCATGTACGGCATGCTACTCAATAGTGATAGATAATGTTCATACTTCACAGGTACATGTATATACGACTATAATGGAAAAAAATATAATCTTTGAACCTTTGAAAGTCCATCAAAATTGATGGGTAATAGATCTGAAGAGGCCTCGAGTTCTTCATTGGGTGTGAGGACAACAAAACCATCTGCCTTGAGTAAGATAGGTTTTTCGCTTCTATTAATAACCCGTAACTCAGCACCAACTGTGTCCAGCATAACCTACAAAAAAAGTAGCTGAAATCATATCCCTTTTTTCTTGCTTCACAGTTCCGTTTCATATCTTCAGAGATTTACTTCTTTTTTCTAAATTTTTTTGGACAAAACAAAACAACGAAATCCAACCACTATGGAGCAATTGTATTAACTATCATAATCCGTTACTAATGATCACTTTCTCAAGCATCCAAGCACAGTCCAATAGAATAAAAATAAAAACATCGAGAAATGAGTATATACATACAGCGCAGAGTTTCTTAGTGGTCTTAACAGCATCCTTCAAATTCTCGAAAGTCTGCTGATGAAACTTCTTATCACCCCATGAAAAGTCGAATCGAGCCACTGCCAGCACAAAAAATTCACAAAATTTCATCAGTAACTAGACCCTACTTCTCCCTCCAAACAATACAAATCATCTATCAAAAGAAAGAGAAAATCAGAGAACCAACCAGAATCGAGAATCGAAATTCAAGTACATACCGGACATTCCAGCTTTGAGGCAGCCAGATATAACCTCCACAGAATGAGACCTTGGACCTAGAGTCCCAACGATCTTAGTCATTGCAGGAAAGAAACTCTGAAGAGCAATCAATCAATTAATCAGAAATCAAATCAAAACCAAACAAAACACCAATCCGAGACACCGATTTACACAAAAACCGCCATAGATCCAAAGTCAGGAAGAGATTCAAATGGTCCAATTCAGCAATAAAAAAAGAAATAGAAATGAAATCAAACAGAGATACTTACAGCTTTGGATGGCTCGAGGATTGAAGCCATCCTAATAGGCTCCTCGAGAAGCAAGTGATTCGAATGCATCTTTAGGCCGCTCTGCTCTCTCAACAACGACCGGAGAATCAAAATCAAACGATTTGGAAAGTCGCAGATGAAGAGAAATCGAAGCACCAGAGAGAAAGCAAAGTATGATGAGACCTCTTTCTTTTTACTCCTCCTGCTGTTTTGTGTTGCAGAATGAGATTGAATTTCTCAAATTATCGCGAGAAAATTAGTTTTTTTTATTCAAAGTGGAGAAGGGGAAACCGGGAAGGCGTTCCCAAAACGACGTTCTGGCGCGTTGGTGGATTGATAGGGTTGAAAAATGGCGCGTGAGTGAGAGCTTTCTTTTACCGTTGAATGGCGAGAGTATGGATTTTTTTTTTCTTTTCTTTTTCAATCGCCGAGTGCGGGTGTTGGCTTTGCTGGTTCGCTGCATGGAAAGTGCTTCTGCCCACGCCACCAAACAAGCACTGGTCATCCCTCACCCAAACCAGCACGAGACGAGACCTACCCGACCTTTTTTATTTATTTAAATTATTATTATTATTATTATTATTATTTATTTGAAAAATGTGAAAATTGTCAAATTCTGTGGGCTGTTTTCAAATTACGACCGTTGATACTTGATACTCTATGGTCGCCTCCAGATTCCCCCCCATCCCCCTCGCTTTCTATTATACTGTTCAAAATGGAAGATCAAATTAATGGACTTTTGACTTATTAGTCAAATGGGACAGACAGACAGAGAGGTCTTCTTGTCCTTGTTCTTGTTTTTATCTATTCATCTCTACATTCATACAGGATTTAGATTCGTTCTCGATCGAAATTGTTTTTAATATTAAATTTTTTATATATTTATTTTTTAAATAAGAGTAAATAAATAATTTAAAATTTTAATTATTTATTCAATCTTAATTGTAGATCTAAATCATAAAATGCATGGAAAGTGTCGGGTAATAAAATAACCAAATCCGTTGGGCTTGCTTTCAACTGCATTGGGCTGTCTATTTTCCTTGATCCAAGAAAAAAAAAATCAAGAACATGAGGTCTAGTAACGAAAGCTTGAAGAATTTCATAAATGAACAACATCTGATAATAAACAGAGGCATTTTTTGCAATGAGCAAATTGCTAGCAGCAACAAAGAAACTAGATAAGAACTACACAATCAAATTTTATTGAAAGCTACGTAAGTCATTCTTGATCAAACCAGCCCATCATCAGTAGTCGGGATAGAAGGCGAAAGGGAGTTTCGAGACTCATCCTGTTCTTCACCGAGAGGAGATTGCTCGACCCTTATTTCGGCGATCATCTTAGCAACTTCTGCCATAATGGGCCTCTTTTCTGGCTGCTCAGCCACACAGGCCAAGCCCAAGTGGAGCATTGACACAAGCTCTTCCTCAATGTTCTTGTACCTCAAAAGCTCTTGATCAAACACTTCAGCTGTCCATTCTTCCTTCACCACAGACCGGACCCACTTCGGAAGGTCCAATGCCGGGTCATCTCCACCGGCCCGTAGAGAAGGAAATCGGCCAGTAAGCACTTCTAATAACAGGATACCAAAGCTGTACACATCCGCTTCCTGAGAAAGCTTCTTTGTTTCGGATTGTTCGGGTGCTTTGTAGCCTCCTAGTCTTGCTATGGCATGGGCCGGGCTGAGAAGTAGAGACAGCCCGAAATCTGAAATGCACGCCACACCATTCTTGTCGAGTAGGACGTTTGAAGATTTCACATTTCCGTGTGGTATTTTCGATTCACTGTACTCTTCATGGATCCTAGAAAGCCCACGAGCAGCTCCTAAGACCAAGCTTATTCTTGTAGTCCAATCCAATGGAACTCTTCCAGGTCCCCTATTCCCTGCATATATATGTTAAATTGAGATTAGTAACAAAACTGATAATTCTTTTTGAAGGAAGAAACTGAACTAACCATGGAGAAGAGAATGCAAGCTCCCATTAGAGAGGAAGTCATAAACAAGAAGCTTCTCTTCCTTAGCATAATAGTAAGCTCTAAGCCTTGCAATATGCTTATCCCTTACCCTCCCAATTATCTCCATATACTCCTCAAACTCCTTTCTCCCACATGGGTTCGCGTCTTTCAATCTCTTAACTGCTACAGTGCACCCATCATCTAGCGCAGCCCTATATACCGTCCCAAGGCTCCCTTTTCCAACCATCTCAGCCGATGCTCGGAGCAGGTCTTCCAGCTCAAATCCCTTCTTCCGGTCGAAAAACACGAGCTTACTCCGGTCCGTAACATTTGTCCCATCACTATCTCCATCTCCGTTTGAGTAGACCTTCTTCTCGCTCCCATTACTACTACTTCCATAACTTCTCCTCTTCCCTACTTCACTCCCGTGATTTGAATTTGAATTGTTCCGGTCTTTTGCGCAGCAATAGGCCACGAAGAAGGAGATAGTTACCAACAATGCCACGGACATAGCGATCACGATTGCGACTATTTCTCCGGGTTTTAGCCCTTTATGATTTTGTCCATCTGTCCGGCTAAGCAGGGGCTTTTGAGGAAACGAGTTTGGTTTTAATGGGAGAGTTTTTTCAGCTGAATTGTTTATAGATGATGGTGATGGGGTACAAACTTGTAACGGGATCAGTCCAGCCCCGGCCCCAGACCCACATAGCCCTTCATTTCCAGAAAAGCTTTTGTAACCGAATTTTGATAATAAACCGTCCGGTAGTTTTCCGCTAAGCTCGTTGTTGGTTAGATTGAGGTCCTTAAGATTGGTTAGAAAGCCAGAGAAATCTGGGATTTTTCCGGAAAGTAAATTGTTCTGCAAACGAAGAGTGAGGAGAAGAGTGAGATGAGATAACTGGTCAGGGATAGAGCCATGGATGTTGTTATTTGAAAGGTCGAGGCGGGTGAGAGTTTTCAAGGAGGATATTTGCTGTGGGATCTCGCCTGATAAGTCGTTTCCGGCGAGGTAGATGAGGACTAAGTTGGTGCAGTTAGTGAGTGGTGTGATTGTGCCGTTTAAGCGGTTGTCATGGAGGTCAAGGAGGCGGAGCTCGTCGAGTGGTGAGAGGGAGAGAATGGGTCCTCGGAGGTTTAGGGAAGGAAGGGAGAGGCCGGTGACACGGCCGGTGGAGGAGCAGCGAACGCCGTGCCAGTTGGCGGAGCAGGCGTCAGGGCCGGTCCAGTTGGAGAGTAGGTTGCCGTGTGTATCTGTGAGGAGACGGAAGTTGGTGAGAGCAACGGTATCGTTTAGAGGAGGTAAATGAGAAGAAGAGGAAAGGGAAGAAAAGGAAGAGAAGAAGAAGAAGAGAATGAGGAAGAGAAAGTGACCAGAATTCTCCTTCTTCTCTTTGGTCATCACCATCTTTTGGTTTTGAGCATATGTGAGAGTGGCGGGAAGAGGTAATAACTAATAACCAATAATAAGACTCTAGGATTATTTATTTATTTATTTATTTATTTATTTATTTATTTATTTATTTATTTATTTATTTATTTATTTATTTATTTATTTATTTAATTAGTTAAGGAAAAAGAAAAGTTAAAAAAGTCAAACGGGTATCTGTCCTTCTACTATTGATATTGACTCGTTTGGGATTTCTAGGAGACCAATAAAGTGAAATAAGTCGATTCTTTATGATGTTATGTTGAAAACACTGCAAACTCAACCATTTTATCTGAAGTTTGATCTCTTTTATAAGAATGAAGTCAATAACTACATTCAAGATTTTTTCTATTTACTTAAAAAATAGATTAACATAAGTTTGTAAAATGAGGATTAAATGAGAGGTAAATATGGATTGAACTGATAAAAGTGGTAGCTATGATGGCTTTATAGGTAGGAGGTAAGTGAGAGGGAGAGTTTATGAAGTATGATTGCTGTTCTCTTATGCCCACTATTCAGAAAAGGGGATTTACTTCTTTGGTAACTGGAAATTCGAAATTTGCATTTGCTGTTCTCTCACATATTCATTCCTCTTATGTTAGCATTTTACTTGTCAAAGAAACAATAGCGATGATATATAATTTTGGGACACAGAATACTTTAGTTGTTAAGAAAGTGAGGTTGCTTTTCACAACTTTAATTACGAAGTTCAGAGGAGTTTCATGTTTCTTTCGCTTATGTAAATGACTAACGTTTCACGTCCATTATCATATGTAAGGTAAGCTTCTACTCCTTAACTAAGGAATCAACAATATTCATAGGAAACTCCATTTTTCTATCCAATAATGATTATCCATAATTGATGTTTCTTAACATTACATATGATAATTTCTTAACTCGGTAAAATGGTAAGATTTTATTTGTAAGATTATAAAAATAGTGCATAAGTTTAGTACAAAAATTTCCCGTGGATTTATAACATAAAAGACGATACGAGTTACCTGAAAAATGTCTTGTATGTCCCATGAGCATGATATTGGGTTAAATGCGTGGGGTACGAGTTCCGACTCTCAATTCTAGCCTGCCCGCTTTCATGAGTAGAGTAAAGCTGTCAAAGAAAAAGTGAAAGAATATGTTCGACCTTTTTTTTACGTAACACAATGCACGTTGCTTTGTTTCTACAAAGTAGCAAAAAGGGAGTCAATAAAATAAGTTGAGTGATTGAAGGCGGGATTGCCGTTTTGATTCTTCTTCTATGAGAGGGTGTTGATCAGTTCAATCATACCATTGGGGTCAGCGAATTGGCAGAGGTAAAGCAGTGTCCTGTCGGTAGGGAGCGAGAGCAATAATTTAAGTATTAGAAGAAAGCAAGAAAGTAATAAACATTATATTGTCTCGTTATCAATGTACGCAAGTAAATCAAAGAAAATTGAAATCAACAGAGAATCATAGATTAAACTTACTAAATTTAAAGCATTAATGTAATCTGATAAGATCATTTTTCTAATGACCCATTTCAAACTGGAAGTTTCTAGGCTCAAAACCATAAAATGAAGCCAGGACAAAGGGACGAGCTACCTAGTTTCGCCATTTTTCAACGCATTTAACATCCAGGTAGGGGAACTGTGAGTTGACAGAGCTATAAGCCAAACAAGGTAACTAAGGACAAGATAAGATTACCTGTAACTTGTTCGTTTCCACTTCCCCTTTTTTTACCAAATTATTTTTCTGAGAACTGTAACTTAATTAAAGGTTCTGGCCTCGAGGACCGTGAGTTTACTCTAATAGTAAACTTGAACAAATCTAACCGATCCAAGTGGGACACTTTTTCGTTACATTCTTTTCTCCATACTCTTCCATGGAAAAGTGAATTGACTTATTGTCATGGTTCCATACTCTACCATTAAGAATTACTCATACCACAGGTCCACAACCATGCTTTATGTATAAATTAAAGTCTTGCTTTTTGAAGAAAGTGCAGTGCAGAGCCATTTATAAGTGAAAAATGACCCATCTACGTAATATAATGCAGTTAAAAAGGGAAATAAAAGTTGAGTGAATGCATTTGCAAGTGAGTGTGAGAAAGTAGTTACCATTTCGGGAGTGGCTAATTGAGGAAGGAAAGAAATCGCAGCACTGCGTCTATGGTTGTTGCTGAATAAACTGGGGGAAAATTAAACAACTTATTTCAGATATCAATGGGTGTTTTCTCTCGTCAAAAATCAATGATTAAGAGATTATCAACATATATATTAAATTATATGAAAATAGAGTATGGTAAAACAGTATCTGAGCGAACATGATGTTGATTAGATAAGCTAAGCGTAGTGATGAAGTGACAAGCTCAAAGCTTCTACGGTAGTATACTTTGATTATGAGGGAAGCAGAAGCTTTTGCCATTTTCCTTTTCCTCAAGGTTGTCTTCTTATGTTATGACAGTGCGCGTTGGAAAACATGATGGGTTGAGTAAATTCCAAACATTGGAAACAATACCACTTGCCAGTGCATGATGTGCTTGTTTAGAAGCATTTCTACGTGCTTCTAGAATTCTTCTATCGCTAAGGAGCTCTTTAAGAGATTCTTCAAGGTCTAGTTTTCCATGAACCTGCATGGGTCAAACTTGATAGCTCAAGAAAATAAAAAATGATGGTAATAGAAACGACAGATTCATCCGTCAGAAATTTGAGATTGCCGTATGACAAGAAACATATTATAATTGTCCGAGAGAATTGAGACAAGTCTTACCTATGTTTGGGTGTTCCTCCATCATAAATGGCCTCTTACTATGTTGTGACTATATTTTTTTTGGGCAAGTACGGTGCTACGCAACTACATACTCTACGTCACTACTTTCTCAAATTATCTCAAACCGTATCGATCCAAGTGTCCAAATAATGATTATTTTTTTAAGAGAATTGTTCTGATATGAAAAGACAGGAAAATAAATAAGGAGGAGATTAATCTGAACCTGAAGAACAGACAAAGGATTGACACGCTGCATTTCCAGCATCATTCGTGAGAAGGGCCCGATATGAGGACCTGACATTAGCCAAAATGTTGTCTGAAATTGAAAGTTAAGAACAAATAAACAAGCCAATGATCACTCACCAGTCAAAACAGCACAACCAGCTGCTGCAGCTTCTGACATATTATGACCAGCCAAACCAGGCAAGAATGAACCTCCAACTACAGCAATAGGAGTTATCCCATACAAATATCTCAATTCACCTAAGAAACATACTTGAATATTTTAACCGAATATCTCCAGATTATATAAGTATCGTATAATAAATAGCCAGACAATAAAAATAGAGAACGAAACAGGAAAAGATACGGAATTGCAAACCTAATGTGTCCGCCACATATATATATAACGCTCCTGGCATTAGTTTTCTGTCTTTAGACCTCAAAGCTACATTTTCCCCTTCTTTCTGCAAGTTCTGCATCATTGAAGATGGTGATATAAAGCACAGTGGGAAAGTTTAAAACATGCAGAAAATCTTGATCAGGTAACAGACTAAAATACAAGGGTCAAGAAGGAAGGAAAGTTTATCTTGATAGCATTTGGCAATCCTAAATCTTACACACATAGATCATTTTACTTAATCTTAACTTCAGAAAATCCAAAAAGTTCCAACCACTTATAAGCATAATAACAATCGAGGGATTTTCACTCTTTAACTAGAATTGTTATCTCCTTCAGATTTGAATGTTATCTAGTCAACTTGAGATCGATGAATTGTTTATTGTTTCATGCAACAATAAACTCAAAAGTGAAAATTTACAGTAGTAGTTGGATCCCAAAGTTCGAGGAAACGCTGAAGTTGACATTTTCTTTTCTTTTCTTTTCTTTTCTTTTCTTTTCTTTTTTTTTTTTTTTTTCTGACCACTGATCAAGTATCAATGTAGCAGTAGAGAACTGGTATAATGACTTGAGATATTAACGTGTACGAGCGACTTGGCATAAATAAAACTAGCACCTACAGAAAACAAGCATAGAGGGTGAATCCTACTTGAGCGATCTCCTTTCCATGTTGTGGATGGCGAGGTACAATGATAATGACCAGATCAGGGTATTGTTGCAAGAGCATTTTGTGAACTTCTAGCATTACAGCGAGTGAACGGTTCAACAAACATAATTATAAGTAAAAAATGTTTGAAATTTACTTTTCCCATTCATAAAGGAGAAAAAGAACCATGAAGCCCAACCAGAATATCACGATAACCCAAGCTACAGCACCCAGCTATGAAAATAAAAAATGTAGTCACAATAAATAATGCTCCTTCGCGAAAATACTGTAGTTGAGGAAATCATACCAGCTTTTGCATCGAACACTTCAAAGAGAGTCCAAGACGCTCCGGCCAGTGAAGTCAATGTCCGAGACCTCAAAGAGTTCTCTCCATCGGAGATGAAGATACAGAAACGGGGAGAGACCGTATCTCAGCGCTCTGTATATCTTGTACATCAGCATTCCCTTCGTTGCCGCCATTTCTCTCCTTTGTCAAGCGAAGAGAATAATTTTGATTTTCGTTTCGCTCTCTTTCAAAAACAAAAAAAAAAAACAAAAAAAGAAAACGACTACGAGAAAACGCTGGGTTCGTTGAAGTGGGCCTCTCATTTCCCCTTCCCTTCCATACACATATTGCTGGGTTTTTCCTGGGCCAGGCCGCTATATTTATGTTGGGCCTGGGGTTTTGTTTAAATGATTGACCACAATTTCGGCCCAACATTTGATCCCTATGTCAATTTCAAATGAAGAGAATTAATTGAATTAATTAATACGGAAAGAGAAAGCAATTATTAATTATAATAAAGTTATAATATGCAAGATTATGAAAATCAATAAGATAATCTAAAATAATAATAATACATTAATACTAGCATTCAAGCCCTATATTTAAAGCTTTATAAAAAAAAAGAAACAAAATATATTAAAAATATAAATAAAAATGAAAAAAGAAACTCACATGCTAATAATGTAAAGGAAAAGACAAGAGTTTCTTAGTAATTACTTTAATTATAACTTTGCAGCTTTATTTTCCATGCCTTATCATTTAGATAGTTTCTTAATTAACTTAATATATATATATATATATATATATATATATTAATATTGTACAAAATACAGATGCCGTGGTCCCCCTCTTTTGCCTCGCTGCATCATGATATAAATTATAACCTATGCTTTTTCGAACACCTCCCTTATCATTCATTCTTTTAACTCCATGTTGGATTAACAACTAACATTAGGAAATTATTTAAATAATTAAATTCTAAAAATTTTCATAAAATTTATAATAAATATTTAAATTCAATATTAAATAATATATTTATCACTCAATTTCTTTTTTTTTTTTTTCTTTTTTTTTTTTTTCAAGATTGGTTGCCCAAGAAATCAAAAATTAAAGGCGCTCGAATCAAAGAGCTTTTATGCTTACCGCTTGTTAACAAAGAAAATCAAAATAACTTTTATGGAAATAAATTTTAAAATTAATATTCCGATTTCAAATGTGTTTGGAAAACGTAAGCTGAATATTTTATTTTTTTTTTTATTTTTTATTTGTCTCTTTTAAATAATAAATAAATTTAATTAAAAGCATTATTTTACTCCACGTTTATTACTTTTACCAGCAAAGCACAACTTTGACTGACTGGGTTTTTAATACAACGTCATAATTATTACACCTATGAAAATAAAAATAGTAATAAATAAATAAAAAACGTGTCGTTTGACGGAAAAGCCCTTCCTTCTCTTGTGAGCCCGATTCCGCCCCTCTACATGTCTTTGTCAAATAAAAATAATAAAAATAATAATAAAATATTTTATTCATATATATGCCTTTTATTTTACGCTTTCTTCCAAAACTAATATAATATTTCGTTGTCACTAGTTGAATTAGAACCATATTCTATTTTTATTAATATAAATAAATATAGAATATATATTTTAAGATTACTAATAATAATATTTAGTTTAATTATTAAAATAAAATACTTTAAGGAAGAAGAGACTAAAAATATCTTTCATTTAAATAGATGTATGTAAATAAAAAATAAATATAAATTTAATAAGAAAAATCGGGCATTTGTTTGAAATTTGATAAAATAAATATATAATATAAAATTAATAAATTTATTATGATTTTTTTTTATTTAAAATAAAAAAATATTTTCATAATATATGAATTTTTAATTCTTTTTTTTTTCTTGCCAAAATAAATAAGATAAATAATGTTAGATAATTTAAGGGAATCATCTAATATATATGTCATATTATTTGTCCTATTATACAAGGATAAGCATATATATCTACTTTCTCTTTTTCTCTTTCTTTCTTTTTATTTTTTTCACTTTCATCCTTTTTTTTTTTTCTTTTTTCTTTTTTCTTTTTTCTTTTTTCTTTTTTTTTTCACTCGAGTAATATAAATTAAATATATAATGTAATTTACTTTCCGGTCGAAAAAAAAAAAATAAGTAAAGAAATGATAATGTGTCGTTTTCCTGGAGGGTATTTTAGATATTTCACTTTTCTCGCATTCAAGCAATTCTGCTATATTTGACTACTGCATAAAGACAAGAAAAAAAAAAAAAAAAAAACCACAGTCATCAAATTATAGCTGCCTCCATTAATGGAGGGAACTTTAAACTTCGTAGGAAACCAAAAATCACCCAAAAGTTAAAAAAAAGAAAATTCTACATAGCTCTTTTTTTTTTTTCTCTTTATTCTGGCGCCATTTACAGATCTTTCATCCTGTTTTCAAACTTAATTTTCCAACTTATTTTCCCACCTTCCAAACAC
This sequence comes from Coriaria nepalensis, assembly GCA_027186245.1. Lineage (NCBI taxonomy): Eukaryota > Viridiplantae > Streptophyta > Magnoliopsida > Cucurbitales > Coriariaceae > Coriaria > Coriaria nepalensis. The sequence continues at coordinate 1,032,836 of CP114483.1, forward strand.
TCTCACCTCACTACTTCAAAACAATGGAAGAGAAGGAGAGCACTTTTTCAGGCTCGTCGCCTGGAAACTCCGAAACGGAGTCACCACCACCTATAACGAGCAGCATGGAGGCGGCGGCGGCGGCCGAGAGGAGCTTCGTTCCCGGAATACAAGCGATATCAATGACTGCGACGCCGGGAAGCGGCGGAGGTGGGACAGGGACAGGGACAGGGACAGGAAGTAGTGGTGATTTGGTTGGGAGAAAGAGGAGGGGGAGGCCCAGAAAGTACGATTCAGATGGAAATTTGAGAGTTGGTTATTATAATAATAATAAACAGCAATTAGGAGCAGGGGGCCCACCACCACCACCTGGGTTTTCTCTATCGACTTCTTCTCCTCCGTCTGATTTTTCTTCTATGTCCAAAAGGGGAAGAGGTAGGCTATCTGGAAGTGGTAATTGGCAGCTTATTGCTTCTTTAGGTGAGTTCTCTCTTTTATATTTTCTGTCTGTCAGAAAAAAAGTACTCTGGTTGGGTTGGTTGGTTTGTTTGTTTGGTGAGAAAATGATGGAAAATTAATTCTCAAGTCTGTTTGCTTATCTTTCTGTCCCTACTAAACCACAATACACCACACACAGACAGCAAGACTTCATAGGATCTTTAATTTCACAAAAAAAAACATGGAAATTTTTATGTTTTTTTTTTTTCTTTTCTTTTCCTTCCATTTTCTTACCAACTAGGACGTGTAGAGCTAGCTGGTTCATCTACTCTCCAACATTTACCTGTTTGTTTTGTTTGTCTTCTTGACTCACTTTTGTGTTTTTCTGTTTTGTTTGCTGGGTCTTAGTAAGATGGTCGAAACTCCATTTCAATTAAGAAAACATATTTTTACCAAGTCTTAATTAGACATGAGACTCTAATGTATACTGACTTTTTACTAAACTTGATCTAACTTTGTGGTGACTGATTTATGAAGGAGAAATCTTTGCCAATACGGCAGGCGGGGACTTCACGCCGCATGTGGTTACTGTTAACACCGGCGAGGTTGGACTTATCATATACATATATGCTTACACTATGCCGTCAATGATCAATCCTATAATGACTAATTATTAGCTTTTAATTTATTTTTAATTAATTCATAAAATCTGTAGGATGTTGCTGGGAAAGTTATATCATTCTCCCAGAAGGGTAACCGTGGAGTTTGCGTTCTCTCAGCCAATGGAGCCGTTTCCAACGTCACCATTCGCCAGCCAGGCTCTTCCGGTGGCATCTTGACATACGAGGTTTGTATTCAAGTTTGCAGCCTTCATTTCAGTTCAAACTTCAAAATAAGATTCACACTGAGATCTTATGCGACATGAATTAACAACCACCTTAATTGAGACCCTCTTTTTCTTAGTCATGATCAAATTTGGAACGTGCAGGGTCGGTTTGAGATACTGTCATTATCCGGGTCGTTTACGGTTATAGAAAATAGCGGGATGAGAAGTAGAACTGGAGGATTAAGTGTCTCTTTAGCTGGTCCAGATGGTCGTGTCATAGGTGGTGGTGTTGCTGGTTTACTCTTGGCTGCTAGCCCTATCCAAGTAAACTAAACTACCCTTCTCATTCTTGTTACATTTTCTTCTTTTTGGTCAAAGATTTTTCTCCAACTTGAGGATTGGTCTTTTGGGCCAGATTGTGGTCGGAAGTTTCATGCCAAATGGGTACAAGGCCCATAAAAGGAAGTACAACCGCGAGCAACCAGTTTCTACTCCACCTCTTTCTCTTGCAAGTGCTGCAGAGGCAGTGACAGCAGCAACTCCTATCTCTCAGGCAAACCCAGATAGTCGTTTATGGCCTGGCCCAACCAATAATGGAGGAGGAGCAGCAGCAGCTGCTGATGATAGCGACAAACAGAACAGCCTCAATGCTCTTCCAGCCAACAATGCTGCCTCATCGTGGATTGGGCCTGAGCCGTTGTCGGGTCAGAGACCGTCGCCTGATATCAATGTGTCTATATCTTGTGGTGAATAAATGGTAATTGACATATTGTTGTGTTTTTCTTAAAAAGAGATTTGACTTGTTAACGGACTTCCATCTCATTGTTTTCTTAACTGTCGGTTTACTGATCTGAATTAGGTCATTAATCAACATTCTCTTGGATTTGTTCTTCACACTGTTTGAATTCACTTAATGAGTGTCCTTACTTCACCAAGATCTTTGAGTGGTGTACGATCGTATGAAATGAACTAATGAAGAGTTTTTTTTTTTTTGATTTTTTGGCGGGGTATAAGAAAGAGAAAGGGTTGTCGTTTAAGGAATTAATTGGGATACAGCACATGAGAATTCTTTTTGCCTACAGACAGCAAGTTCCCACCTTGTATACAGTGATATAAAAAGCAAATAAATTATTGTCTTTTTCCTTTTAATAATATTGAATGAAATTAAATCAAATTTATTAGCATTGAATAAGGTGGTAAATTTAGAATCCAAACTTTCTTGTTGAACTTACGGACTTCAGTGCTCGTGCACGAGCAAAGAATCAGATACATGACTACGTACGTCTGAGATTTGTGAGTTTAGATTATATGTTTAGGGTTCTAATCAGTGGATTAGAACGTGATGATCGCTTAATCATTCATTATTATACCCACACTAAACATTATTACGGGTTCATAAGTATTACTCCAACTCCAATATAATGGATGAAATTGAAGCGCGTGCTGTCGTTAATACAAGAATGCCTCGTAATTTATAATGCATAGTAAGTAAGAGAAGTAAATCCGACGTGGCCTTAGAAGTTTGACCGAGATATGAGAAACGTCAAAATAATTTTACAACTCGTACTATGGAACACTTCTACTCCTTTAATGTATTGTGGTAGTTGGAACAGTTAGCCTTTTTTCTGATGCTTCGAAAACCATACTCTGCATTAAAGACCAGCCAAGTACAAGTTGCAAACAGTTTCGATAACAGTCACTGTCTCTCTCCACATGTATAGGATAAGACTGTACCTTCTTCTTCTGCTCAGTCCTCGCTTATTGCTTTCCCAATTTTACACTTCCTCATAAATTTTATGGAAAACGAAAACCATTTTTCCAGTGGGGCGGGTTCATTCATTACTCTTTGCCCCTCCCTCTCCACTCTTTTATTATTATTTTTTTTTTTGGGCGCAGACAGGAAGCAAGAATCACAGATAAGGAAATATTACTTGTTTTAGTACTGCCAAGCAGATCTTCAAGACTTGTGGTCGGCTTCCTCTGTTTTCTTTTGTTAGGAAAACAAAAATACAGAGCAAAGCCAACAGCCGTAAGTAAAATGGAACGGAGTAATGTTCTTATACCCGATTCGTTTCAAGGAGCGAGATATGACGACATCTCAACACAAATTTCAATATCTTGGAATCTGATTAAAGCACCGTTGATTATTCCTCTGTTAAGGCTCTCTGTTTTCGTCTGTTTGATCTTATCCATGATGCTCTTCATCGAAAGAGTGTATATGGGCATTGTTGTTGTTTTCGTCAAGCTTTTTGCTCGAAAACCTGAGAAACGTTACAAATGGGAAGCCATTAAAGACGATATTGAGCTCGGAAATTCATCTTATCCCATGGTTCTAGTTCAAATCCCAATGTACAATGAAAAAGAGGTCCCTTTTCACACCATAACCTTCTTCCTTTTCTTCACAACAACTAATAATTCTTAACATTTCATTTATTTATTCTTTTGTAGATTTATCAACTGTCGATTGGAGCTGCGTGCGGGCTATCATGGCCATCTGATCGGATAATAATCCAAATCATCGATGATTCAACTGACACAACTATCAAGGTAATGCAGTAAAAACAGAGTATCACACAGTTCTCATGTTTTTTTCCCAGGAAAATGAAACAAACAGGTTTGAACGAGAAAAATTGTTGGTAGGATATGGTGGAGGTAGAGTGTCAAAGATGGGCGAGCAAAGGTCTCAATATAAAATACGAAATCCGATATAACCGAAACGGGTACAAAGCCGGAGCGCTAAAAGAAGGAATGAAGCGGAGCTACGTCAAGCAGTGTGATTTCGTTGCCATCTTCGACGCGGATTTTCAACCCGACTCGGATTTTCTCTGGCGGACTGTCCCCTTTCTGGCCCATAACCCGGAAATCGGTCTCGTTCAGACCCGCTGGAAGTTCGGTAATTAACTGATTATCAATCCCTTCTTCTTCTTCGATTAGTATGCATGTAATTAAAAAACGTCGGTGGGTCTATGTCAATAGGTAGGTGGGTCCCACTTTAGGGACCCTTTCATCACACTGGAAATCTCAGTCCGGTCCACGCTGGTCACCTCTTGTTTGCCACGTGTTACTTGTTTTATCAATTACGTAGCCTGTCGCTATTAATATTTGTCTCTATTTCTTCTTGTTCGTTTTGCTGCTTATTTCTTTTTTTTCTTGCCGGCAATAACATGTGCGATGTCTTAATGCTGGACCTCATTCTAGGCACTAGCTAATTATTTCAGTGTTTTCTTACAACGGAATGAATGCCAGCAAAGCATGCATTAAGTGACGTGGCGTTCATTGTTACAGTGAACTTGGATGAGTGTCTGATGACAAGAATGCAAGAGATGTCGTTGGATTATCATTTCACGGTGGAGCAGGAAGTGGGCTCCTCCACTTACGCCTTCTTTGGATTCAATGGTAAAAAAACACACAATCTCTTACTACTTCAAGTGGATCGGTCCCATATCCATAAGATAAAGATATGAATTTATGTAATGACAATGCAGGAACCGCCGGTGTGGAGAATAGCAGCACTTAACGAGGCTGGGGGATGGAACCACCGGACGACGGTGGAGGACATGGATTTGGCGGTCCGAGCTAGTCTCAAGGGCTGGAAATTCTTATACCTTTCTTCTGTCCAGGTGGCTAATTTTGTTGCCACGTCAGTAAATCTGTATATGTTAATTACTTCAGACTCTTAATTATAATATGTAAATAGGTGAAAAATGAGCTACCAAGTACTTTCAAGGCATATCGTTACCAACAGCACAGATGGTCTTGTGGCCCCGCTAATCTCTTCAGGAAGATGGTAGTAGAGATCACAACAAACAAGGTAAAGTTACTATTTTAACCCCTACCCAGACACCATCCTTAGATGATTATTTCATTTACTTTTTGATTGGTGCAGAAAGTAAGCTTGAGGAAGAAAGTCCATGTGATTTACAGCTTCTTCTTCGTAAGGAAGATAATAGCCCACATCAACACATTCATTTTTTACTGCATAGTTTTACCAGCAACAGTGATAGTGCCTGAGGTTGTGGTACCAAAATGGGGAGCTGTATATATTCCTTGCATCATTACCCTTCTTAATGCAGTTGCTACTCCTAGGTAATAAATCATTAAGACATTAACCTGTGTATTTGAGCATGTCTTCTTGTTAATGAATTACATAATGTGTAAGTAACTTGCAGGTCACTCCACCTGCTGGTTTTCTGGATACTGTTTGAGAATGTGATGTCATTACATAGAACAAAGGGCACAATAATTGGGCTGTTAGAGGCCAGTAGGGTTAAATGAATGGATTGTTACTGAGAAACTAGGGGATACTCTCAAGGCTCCTAAATCTGGTGACAACAAGCCCAACAAGAAATTCTTCGGAATTGGAGACAGGTAATTCTGTTTTATTTATTTATTTATTTATTTATTTATATTTAAAAGTAAATAATGTGGTTGATTTGTTGTATGTAGGCTTCATTTGTGGGAGTTGGGTGTTGGAGCATACCTCTTGTTTTGTGGATACTGCGACGTTTTGTTCGGGAAGAACCATTACTTCATTTTTCTGTTCCTTCAAGCAATTGCCTTCTTCATCATGGGTTTTGGTTACGTTGGCACGATTCTTCCTAACTTCTATTAAAAAGTCTTACACATAGAGGAAACGATGCCGTATCTCTTCTAAGGATTTTTTTTTTTTTTTTTTTCCTTAGGTAGAATTCTTCTTATACCTTTTAGTACTTGTGTATTTGTAAAACAGAATGGAAGTATGGAAGTAATATTGCATCTATTTTGATTGAATTGATAATTCACGTTTGCATATATATATATATATATATATATATATCCTCCTAACTGGTCATGAGATGAAGATTGATCGTCGGATTAGGATGAGCTGGAGTTTTCCTTTCCTGATCAATGTCCTCTCTTTCTACATGTATATAATAAGACTGTACCTTCTTCTTCTGCTCAGTCCTCACTTATTGCTTTCCCATTTTTACACTTGTTCATAAGTTTTCTGGAAAAGAAAAACCCTTTTTCCAGTGCGTAGACAGGAAGCACAAATCACAGATAAGGATATATTATTTGTCTTTCGTTTTACAACTTCAAAACATATCTGTAAGACATGTGGTCGGGTACCTCTGTTCTCCTCTGTTTCATTTTCTCAGGAAAACAAAAATACAAAGCAAAGCCAACAGCAGGAAAATGGAACGGATTAATGTTCTTCTACCTGATTCATTTCAAGAAGAGAGGTATGTGATGACTTTATGGATGAGTCCATAAATAGTGTTATGCATAGTTATTATCCACGCTGGTCACCTCTTGTTTGCCACGTGTAACTTCTTTTATCATCTTCTTTTTCGTTTTGCTTCTTCATTTTCTTGCCCTCAATAACATGTGCGAATCTTTAATGCCGAACCTCCATGTAGGCTCTAGCTAATTTCTGAGGTCCCCTGCAAACACGCATATTCTCTTACTAACCGCTAGTTATTTCATAATGTTTTATTACAACGAAATGAATGCCAGCAAAGCATACATTAAGTGATGTTGCGTTCGTTGTTTCAGTGAACTCGGATGAGTTTCCGATGACAAGAATACAAGAGATGCCATTGAATTATCATTTCACCGTGGAGCAGGAAGTGGGCTCCTCCACTTACGCCTTCTTTGGATTCAATAGTAAAAAATTCAATCTCTTACTACTTCAATCAGTCGGTCCCATATCCATAAGATAAAGATATGAATTTATGTAATAATAATGCAGGAACCGCGGGTGCGTGGGGAATAGAAGCACTTAATGAGGCGGGCGGATGGAACCAACGGACGACGGTGGAGGACATGGATTTGGCGGTTCTAGCTAGCCTCAAGGGCTGGAAGTTCTTATACCTTGCTTCTTCTGTCCAGGTGGCTAATTTTGTTGCCACGTCATTAAATCCATATATTTTAATTACTTCAGACTCTTAATTATAACATGTCAATAGGTGAAAAATGAACTGCCAAGTACTTTCAAGGCATACCGTTACCAACAGCACAGATGGTCTTCTGGTCCCGCAAGTCGCTTCAGGAAGATGGGAGTAGAGATCACAACAACAAACAAGGTAAAGTTACTATTACAACCCCTACCCAGACACCATCATTAGATGATTATTTCAATTACTTTTTCATTGGTGCAGAAAGTAAGCTTGAGGAAGAAAGTGCATGTGATTTACAGCTTCTTCTTCGTAAGGAAGATAATAGCCCACGTCAACACATTCATTTTTTTTGACCTCTGGGTTGTCAAAACGGTTAAGCAGGGGTGACTTCCTGAATTTGACCCGGATTCAAGCATACCGTACGATGTTTGAGATTATACTCTAGATTTAACCTGTGATATCGTGAGTCCAACTGCTCCCACTATAACCTATCGCCGAAAACACGTATAGAAATTCACCGAGTTTCAAAAAAAAAAAAAACACATTTTTTACTGCATAGTTTTACCAGCAACAGTGATAGTGCCTAAGGGTGTGGTACCAAAATGGGGAGCTGAATGTATTCCTTGCATCATTACCCTTCTTAATGCAGTTGCTACTCCTAGGTAATAACATCATTAAGACATTAACCTGTGTGTTTGAGCATGTCTTCTTGTTAATGAATTATGTAATGTGTAAGTAACTTGCAGGTCACTCCACCTGCTGGTTTTCTGGATACTGTTTGAGAATGTGATGTCATTACATAGAACAAAGGGCACAATAATTGGGCTGTTAGAGGCCAGTAAGGTTAATGAATGGATTGTTACCGAGAAACTAGGGGATGCTCTCAAGGCTCCTAAATCTGGTAAACAAGATGACCAACAAGAAATCCTTCAGAATTGGAGACAGGTAATTTTATTTTATTTTTTATATATATTAAAAGTAAATGATGTGGTTGATTTGTTGTTTGTGTAGGCTTCATTTGTGGGAGTTGGGTGTTGGAGCATACCTCCTGTTTTGTGGATACTACGATGTTTTGTTTGGGAAGAACCATTACTTCATTTGCCTTTTTCATCTGGGGTTTTGGTGCACGATTCTTCCTAACTTGTCTTAGAAGTCTACACACAGGAATATCTCTGGCATTGCCATAATGTCATTCTTTTCTTAAGGATTATTTTTTTAGGGGTTCATTTTAGAGTTCTGCATCTTGTTATACGACATTGTTTTAAGATTTTAAGTAGTTAAAAAAGAAAAAACAGATGGGTTAATCATAAATCTTGAGCTTTCAGAAAAGTAGTTAAAGTAGTCCCCTTTATACCTTTTCGGAAACGAAGTCGATGATTTACCTAAAAGATTTAAAGAAAACCCTTATGATTAATAAAGAGATTAAGGAATTTAATCCAGCCATGTGCCCGTAAAGATCATTAAAAATTAGATTTAAACGGGCGAGTAAGCTGGATCCATGAAAATGTAAATATCGCAAACGAAGAAATTGCCTCAAAACATTCGTCTCTTAAAACGGTTCTGGGACAGAGTGCGTTTGCTTACGTCGAAACGTATATTTGATTTGTAAGTTACGGAATAGAACAACAAACGACCAAGTAATCTGAGGTTCGGAAAAATAAGGTGAGGAGAGAGCTTTCTGGTAAGAGAGAGGGGAGGAAGGCTGCGGGACGGCTCTGTTGCTAGGGCTACCTCACTCCATTCCCTCCTTTTATAAACCACCAGACAAGGTTAGGTTGGTGTTGTAAACATTACGAGAATACCCTTTACTAGAACACTCTTTTTATGACCACTGTTAGCCCAATCTATAAAACTTTGGGTTCTTTGCTTCAGGCTCAAAGATCCTCCAAACAGAGAAAAATAATGGTCGACATGTCGTTTCTCATCCTAAAAAACTTGGCCCAAAACCGTATTGAATGACCCACGGGAATCATCAAGCTAGAGTTGAAAAGTCTTAATCTACGTAAAGGCTTAATCTTTAGGCTATATTTGATAATACTTCTAATATTTTATATTTATAAAATCAATTTTTATAATAATTTGTCATTAATTAAAAAAATATTTTTTAAGATACAAAATTTATTTAGTATTTTTAATTCAATTTTTTTTCAATCGAAATATTTTTAATTCAATTTTTATTTCAACCAAAATGTTAACGCTCAATGTTGAAACTAAAAAATTGTAAATCAAAGTTGAAAGCGTAAATTGAAAGTATGAGAAGAAGTTGAGTTGACAATGACCCTATCAAAAGTATGAGAGGAAGCTTTAACTCATACTCATAACTGTTTGTTTACTCTATGTGTCAAAAACTCTCTTCGACTCGTTGAGTATCATAATTTTTAACTTATTCGAAAGTTCCATCTACCCATAAAAGCAAACTAGTATTTGATATTGATATTGACTATTTTTACGATTGAATGTTGATATTGATATTAATTTTTAAAGTAAATGAATTGAATACTCTAAAAGACTTTAAGAAGAATAATGATATATATTTTTTATATATTTATTATTTATTTCTTTTATTTTGTCATATATTATTTTTATTTATATTTATTTATATTTATTTAGTTGAATAATTGATATTTTGTAGCACAATCATCGGGTGGAGAAAGAAAATAGTTGAAAACCGTGCACAGTGAGTGAGAGAAAAGAGATAGAAAGAGAAAAAAAGAGAAATATTTGAAGAAATGTTTTTACAAATATAGAAAAATATAATTTTTAATTTTTATATTTTATTTTTTCTTAATTTTTGAAAAATATTTTTTAGACAAACACAAAAGTAATTACAAAACAAACTTATTTCTTCCCTAAAACTAATTTTCTTATTTAAAAATATAAAAAATAAATAAAAAAAACGTGACCACCTTAATATTCCTCAGGGCTATGGTATTAAACTCGCCCTTTGCTGAACCTGGTTAGCTATCATCATTTCCTTGCCAGCTAATACTTACAAGTGTTAGATATCTTTGTTAAGTGTTTGACCCAAATAAGAGAACCAAACTATAAAAAAAACCCATTTCCTTGTCAGCTACGAATCCAAAACGTAAGCCCACATGCGCTGATTGCGAAATGTCACAGACGGCATGGGACATGACTCACCTAACCAATCTCCATGACTCACCAAACTAATCTCCATGACTCCATGCAATGGGACCTCTTAAATTGGGACAAGATAATATAATAATGTAGATATTAGAACTTGTTAATTGTAAGAAAATAAAATGAAAATAAAAAGAATGAGATGGAAACCCCAAATTGAGTATTAGAAAAGCTTCCAGAAATCTCAGAATGACAAAGTGAGTCGGACATCGAGATGTACTCATTATCAGGTAGAGAATATACTTAGAATAAAATCAAAAAATACAGCGATTTTACAAGTCATACATTTCTGTGGTTTGTTAGAAACAAAGTGGTTCATGAAAAATTAGAAAGTATAATGTAAAGAATTGGAATTTCAAGTTTCGAACCTCTGTTTGCGAGTACCAAACTTAAAGATGGGCCCTTTTTGAAGTTTGACCTTACAACTTGTTTCAAACCAAACAAATTACCGTCTGCTGTAGAAAATCAGTTGGCAGTTGTCTTTATGAAGTATCATAGCTTCACCAACCCAATGGTCTTTGTCTCTTGTTTGTCCAAACTAAAATGTTTTCTCCGCTATAGGTTTTGTATTTCAAATTAAGAGTATATATGTATATATATATATATATATATTATTTATTTATTTTATTTAATTTTTTTGTGCCCTTCTGCTGTATATATATAATATACGGGCTGCTGGGTTACTCACATTTCGCAATCCTCGTGATTAGCTCAATTCACACACCACTTTCGCTCTACCACTCACTCTCTTAATCGAAGTTGAAGAAATGGTGAAGATTCAATCCGTGAAGGCCAGACAGATCTTCGACAGCCGTGGTAATCCGACGGTTGAGGTATGCTTCTCTACTCTCTACCTCTCTGCTAATCGATCTGGTCATATGAGGTTGCGATTCACTAATTTCAGTCTGATCGGGTTTCTTTTTACTGCATCTGATTTCGATATTATCTTATCTGGTTCCTGTATACGGTCGATCGATGTAGGTTGATATCGTATTGTCTGATGATTCCCTACACAGAGCCGCTGTTCCAAGTGGTGCATCCACTGGTATGTGAAGATCATTTCCTTATCAATAATCTATAGATTGTGTTTATTTTTTTATTTTTGGTGTTTTACACCGGCGTTCTTCCTTGTTTCTTAGATCATAGGGTTCGACAGTGGTTTATGATCAGATTTATAGATCTGTTGATGGATACATGGTTTTAGAAGGGTGCTTGTTATCGTGGGATCTACTGCTTACTTCTATTATTTGTTTTCGTTTTTGTTTACTTAGGAATTTACGAGGCTCTTGAATTGAGAGATGGCGGATCTGACTACCTTGGAAAAGGTGTTCTAAAGGTGAGTTATATATTTGCTGTGTGTCATTTAGAAAAAAGAAAAATCATCAGTAACTTGCTTTGAAACATTTTTCTATCGCGCTCACTGATTTTTTCTTCTACATCCTTAGGCTGTTGAGAATGTCAACTCCATTATTGGACCTGCTTTGATCGGAAAGGTTTGTTTCTTCAGTAGTGATTTTTGTTATTGACCTGACTTTATATTAGATTGTTTCACACTCTTAATCTGTTTTCCTTCACCTTTTTGAGCTGTTTGATTTTCATTTCTACATGTTAACTGTCATTTTCTTTGTTTTCTATTTTGCTCTGCTTAGGACCCAGCCGAGCAAACTGCCATTGACAACTTTATTGTTCAAGAACTCGATGGTACAGTCAATGAGTGGGGATGGTGCAAACAGAAGGTACTTTTGGGGTTTTTCCCCTTTTTACTTTTGCACTGTTATTTTTTAATCATAATAACAAGTAACACCTTGTGGTTTTCCAGCTTGGAGCAAATGCCATTCTGGCTGTTTCTCTTGCAGTTTGCAAGGCAGGGGCTTACGTCAAAAAAACTCCTCTCTACAAAGTGTGTAATGATTTTATTTCTCCATATAGACTCCAATGAACATTTAACTATGCCCATAGCACTAACCGATAAGTAGCTGGGGAAAATGTTCCGAATTTTTTAATTGTCTTGAACCAAAATTTGATGCTGATGTTATCAATTATATTGATGCAGCACATTGCCAACCTTGCTGGTAACAAGACCTTGATCCTGCCAGTCCCTGCTTTCAATGTTATTAATGGTGGATCACATGCAGGAAACAAGCTTGCAATGCAGGCATGCTTCTTGTCTCTGAGGATTTTCTTGATAAATTTACTAGTTATAGTGTAACATTAGTGGTTATGAATTTACGAGTTTGTGGTATGTGCGATCTCTACAGGAGTTCATGATCCTTCCAATTGGGGCTTCTTCATTCAAAGAGGCTATGAAGATGGGTGTTGAAGTTTATCACAATTTGAAGGTACTGACTGGAAACAATTTCTGAAACTGGTCTGTTACATTCTCTATTATATTTTCCATCATGCCTAACACTATCATAGATTCAAACAGTTGATAGATTTATATGCCCTGGATTAGTTTTCATCATTTAACTTTGCTTTGTTTTTGTTTTTATTCTGTCAAATCTTCTGACTTTGTTGATGCGCACTCACTTTGATAGTTTATATACTAAATCATATCTAATGTTTGCTTCCGTTTTTCCTTTTTTTTTTCTTAAAAATAAAATTTTCAGTCTGTGATTAAGAAGAAGTACGGACAGGATGCAACAAACGTTGGAGATGAGGGTGGTTTTGCTCCTAACATTCAGGTGATGCTTGGTTCTGGAAAATGCCAGGGTGATGTCATCTCATTTAATTGCTCGCCAACAAACTAGTAACTGTCTTTCAATTTGTGCTTGTTCAGGAGAACAAGGAAGGTCTGGAATTGCTCAAGACAGCCATTGCCAAAGCTGGTTACACCGGAAAAGTTAGTTTTCTTCTCACTCCAAGTTTCACTCCCATTATATTTGTCATATTTACGGAAGATCACCAGACTCAGACTTGCTTTATTTCCTTAGGTTGTTATCGGAATGGATGTTGCTGCATCTGAATTCTATGGATCAGATAAAACCTATGACCTGAACTTTAAGGAAGAGGCGAGTCTCTTTTATCCTAGTTATTGCCCTGGCATGTTTTTTATTTAGGGTTTGTACTAAATGTCTCGGTACTCAGTATATTTTTTGATAGTTTTTGTTTTTTCTGATTTTTTTTTTCTCCGTGCAGAACAATGATGGGAAACAGAAGATCCCAGGAGATGCTCTAAAAGATGTGTACAAGTCATTTGTGTCTGAGTACCCCATTGTTTCAATAGAAGACCCATTTGACCAAGATGACTGGGAACACTATGCCAAGATGACCGCTGAAGTTGGAGAGCAAGTACAAATCGTAGGAGATGATCTTTTGGTCACCAACCCCAAAGTAAGGACGGAACCTTTCTATTCTTAATAGTGAGATTATTTTGATGGTCACCCCCTTTTTCTGGTATTTATGTAAATTTATCTGGTTGTATGTCGTTCATAACTCTTTTGTAGAGAGTTGAGAAGGCAATCAAGGAGAAATCTTGCAATGCCCTTCTTCTCAAGGTCAACCAAATTGGATCAGTGACTGAGAGCATTGAAGCTGTCAAAATGTCCAAGCGTGCTGGGTGGGGAGTTATGACAAGTCACAGAAGGTTTGGAATTTCAACCTTAAGATTACTGTCAAAATTTATTCATATTATTTTTTAAATGGTAGTATTTTTCTGTTTATTGAGTTGAAACTTGTTTGATTGCAGTGGAGAGACGGAGGATACTTTCATTGCTGATCTTGCTGTTGGTCTAGCCACGGTAATTTGGTTTCTCCGGGATTTTAATCTTTTATCATATTGTATTTACTCTTATTAACATTTGTAACTCAAAATTTTTTTTCTACCAGGGTCAAATCAAGACTGGAGCTCCATGCAGGTCAGAGCGTCTTGCAAAGTATAACCAGGTAAAGAGCTTACCTTGTTTCATATTCCCTATTTACTACTCAAATTTGCAGGAACCTTATTGTATAAAAGATTCTTATTTCATTCTCATAATGAATGTAGCTGTTGCGAATTGAGGAAGAGCTTGGCTCAGAAGCAGTCTACGCTGGTGCAAATTTCCGCAAGCCTGTTGAACCTTACTAAATCAGATCATAATGGAAATAATCCTTGTTCATGTGGGATCTTGGGCAGTGGAGATTTTAACTTGCAGAGAATAAGATGTTATTCGGGTTGAAGTGTTTTATCTTGGGAAACTTTTGATGCCTTTTTTTTTTTTTCCCAATAATTGTTTCAAGAGAAGTTTTGTTCTCAGAGCTTGAACAATGTTGTACACTGTTTTCTGTTATTGAACTAGCCTATGTTAACTCAGAATGGTTTTGCCTCTTTTTCTGCATAGTTACTCATTTTATAGCCGTTGGAAATCACGTCTTTTGATCTTAGAATCCAGAAGCTAAACCATATACATGTTGGAATGTAATTAACTAATTCCAAGACTTGAAGAGGTGTAATATTATTCTTAACATAGAACACAATTTTAGGAAAACTAGAACAAGAATTGTGTGAAACGTCGGGTTGCTCGTGTGGTCAAGGTGCATGGGTTGCAATAACATGAAAGATGTAATTAGGAGTAGTGTTTTTAACCTTTTTATTTTCCCTTAAAGCCTTAAACATTGAATTGAAGGCAGTTTAAAAATTGAAAAAACTTCAATGAAATTTGCATTAAAAAAATGCAGGCTGTGGGGTTCGAACCCACGCGCAGTTGACTGCAGAAGATCTTAAGTCTTCCCCCTTAACCTCTCGGGCAAACCTGCTTTTTAATAAAGTTTCTGTATAAATACAATCTAGACAATATATATTGCTTAATGATGCATCGTCACAATTGACGAGAGTAAAGGAATGAAGGGCAGATGGATATAAATCAGATTCTCAGAACATGGCGGAGATCGATCATCATAATTTATACTGACTGGGTATAATATTTAATACGAGAGAATCTCGATGGTGATAGCCTCCTTCCTCCATTTCCAATAAGCCTCTTCTTAACTATCTAGCTGACAAAGTAAACTCATAGACTGTAGAGTTGAGCTTCTTATACCGTCTCCCTCTTAAGTCTTTTTAATCAGCCAATTCGGCAAAACAGAATTGCAGAGATATTACTACTACTACTCGCATTTTGAGAACAAGGAAGAGATCAATCACTCTTTTCACACTGGAATATGGATCTGGGTTTGGATTTTATCCTCCCCTTATTGATTCCATCATTTAACTCCGTCAGTACTCTCTCATCTCACTCCCTCCACCCATTAGTTTCTCCGCTCTTTACTGATTAGTACACTACATTATTACAATTTTCTCTTTTTTCCGTTTCATTTCCCTTTACTGGGTCAACAGATTTCTATCCTTTTGATATTTTTCACGTACTTGGCGATTGCTGGATCTATCTTTCCCGGAAAAGTTATTGCCGGAGTTCCATTACCAGACCGTACCCAGCTCCAGTATCGCTGCAACGGTTTTTTCATTTATATTTTATTTTCATTTTTTTAAAAAAGGGAGTTCTAAAATGGTTGGTTTGTGAGTTTTCTTTGTATTATTGTTCCCTTAGGTCTGCTTTCACTTCTCCTGCTGATTTCTCTTCTTGCGGTTGGTGAAAAGACGAGCTACATTTCCCCCACTGTATGTCCTCACAGCTTTTTCCATTTAGCTATATAGTCGTTTTGGGTAGGTAGATAGATTTCCTTTTTCTGTTGTGTATATAGTCGACCAAGATCATCTTTTTACTTACTCATGCATCAAAAGATTCAGCCTTTCAAACTGTAGTTTGGACAAGTTAAAGTAGACTTTGTGTTTTGGATCCACGCGTGGGGAAAAACTAGAGTTTTGTTGGATCAAATCAGATTTTAAACCCAAACTGGAGTTTCAAATGCTTATGTGCACAAATATCTGATAATGATTTTGTGTCAATTTAAATCAGCGTAGAACTCAACTGTGTGATTTGGATCATGCTTCTGAATTGGTTTGACAAAATCATTCTTTTACTTCTCCACGAGTTATTTTGCCCGCTAATTAAGCATTCATTTCAGTTGTAGTTGAAAGAGAACTAATCATCTGTGAATGATTTTCAGGCAATATCAGATAGAGGAATTGAATTGCTATCAGCTACCTTTTGGTTTAGTGTTGTGGTGACATTGTTACTGTACGCAACTGGTCGTATTTCAAGCAGTCAAAGCTCTTCCTTAAAACCTCATTTGACAGGAAACCTTATACATGATTGGTATTTCTTATCATTTCCCTTCTTTTCATCTGTTGCTTCTCTTAACAATGGGAAGAGTATTCTGATTGATTTACGTTGATATCACCATCTTTTTTATGTTACTTATCAGGTGGTTTGGGATTCAGCTTAATCCTCAGTTTCTTGGAATTGACCTCAAGTATGTAACTCAATCTTCATTTCCTAGATATAAGATTGTTATAAGGTCAAATTGCTCATAAGATACTGAAATTTTCTTCTTTAGATTCTTCTTTGTTAGAGCTGGGATGATGGGCTGGCTTATTATCAACCTATCGGTTCTAGCTAGAAGTATTCTAGACAACAATTTGAGCCAATCCATGATCCTCTACCAGATATTTTGCGTGGTATTCTGGAAACCTGTCTTAAGTTATTTGCTTCTTAGCTCTCTATATTAAATCTGATTTCTGGCCGGATACTTTCTTTTCGATTTCTCTCTTCCAGTTATACGTCCTGGACTACTTTGTTCATGAAGAGTACATGACCTCCACGTAAGTACATCTATTTTTTTTTTTAAGGTTATACCATTCAAAGGCTTCCTATACCTTTCTTTTGTTGTAACTTCATTTTCACCTGCTTGCATCTTCTTTCTTCTTCAATCTTAAATAGATGGGACATAATTGCTGAGAGATTGGGCTTCATGTTAGTATTCGGCGATCTAGTCTGGATTCCTTTCACGTTCAGCATCCAGGTGGGGAGATAATATCTAAAAATTATCTATCAATATCATTTGGTATAACTATAGACTAAATAACTAATTGTTTTATAATAAATTACCAGGGTTGGTGGCTTTTGAGAAACAAGGTGGAGTTAACCACAGCTGCAATTATCGCCAATTGCTTTGTTTTCGTATTTGGGTATTTAGTATTCAGAGGAGCTAACAAGCAAAAACACATGTTCAAAAAGAATCCGAAAGCTCCAATCTGGGGTCAGCCTCCAAAAGTTGTGGGCGGAAAGTTGCTTGCTTCTGGTTACTGGTAAGAGTTTTCAATCTCAATCATTGTTTTCATTATCGCTGTGTGATTATGGTTCTAATATTGATCAGGATAATCATTATTTTCGTTATTTTTGAAGGGGAATTGCAAGACACTGTAATTACCTTGGAGACTTGTTGCTTGCACTTTCTTTCAGTTTACCTTGTGGAATAAGGTATAAATCTTGACACTAGATATCATATTATTGTATCTTATAAAGTAGTAAAGAAAATGGTTCCTTTTTTTTCTTTTGGCAGCTCCCCAATTCCATACTTCTATCCAATCTATCTACTAATTCTACTAATATGGAGGGAGAGAAGAGATGAAGTTCGCTGTGCCGAGAAGTACAGAGAAGTGTGGACCGAATATCGAAAACTTGTGCCGTGGAGAATTTTACCTTACGTTTACTGAAAAGAGATGATTGCTTTTTTCAGTTTAGGTGGCTAAAGAAGTAATTGAATTCTTGCTTTGGAAACTCAAACTCTTCATGCGTCTCTCTTTCTATGTATGATGGTCTGTAGTTTGTACACGGTTGTTTTGGAGACGCTCGTTTGGAACTGTATGATTGTTGCATTTTCATGTCTACTTTCTTACACACTACAAAACTTAATATTCAGAAAGCTGAAGTAGTAAACGCTAGTTTGAGGTTAAATCTCAGTTTGGGCCCACAGAGCTAAATTTGCCCATTGTCACAGTTGTGTACCCACGTAAGTTTGGCTGTCACAATTTTCTCTCCCAGTTTCTCGAGAAAGATTTGGAGTTTTTCTCTTTTTCTTTTTCTCTGAACTTAGACTTGTCTGAGTTTTGCTGTTATTCAACTCTAGAAGGTAGAAACAGAAGAGAATTAAGTGGCATCATATCTGGAGCTCAATATGATGAAAAATTGTATAGATTTTTTCTCTTCTTTTCAGTTTTTTGGCAATCTATCTCTACGTCCTCTCTTTCTGAGTGAGCAAATCTTCAAATCTTATACAAAGATAGCAGGGGATGGTTATAGATAATGGGTTTGACTGGAATCCAAGGCTCCTGGATTACAGTCAAACCCATTATACAGAGACAATCAAACTTCTCGGAAACAAAAGCAGATCATTCAGAAAAAATAAATTCAGAATCGGATGCAATTCAAGAGTTAGCTCAAGATAGCAGAGTAGTAGTGACAGGTTTAGATACTGGCGATTGGGTAGAAGTTAGAAGTGTTCGCAATCTAAAGGATGATTTTGCAGGCATATTGAACAAAATGCGTTTCTTAGATCTCCTGGCACTTGCAGGTGGGAAGGATGATGAGTTTATAGTAATCTTACATCATCATGCTTATGATCATGAAATGCAGCAAATATGAAGAACGTCACTGAAATTAGCTCCATGCCACCAGATAAAGCAACAAATTATATAGACGGCAAATAGGCGGTGCCTGCAGTGGACTCACCGGTTACATCTTCTGTTTCTACTCTTTTCAATGATTCGGATGAGAAAGAAAGTCATCAAACCATTGAGCTCGATCAAACTCCCCAGCCAAAAAGTAATAGCAAAAAGCACAGGCCAAAGGTGATTACAGAATCAAACCGGCAAAGAACCACCAAAAAACCGGTCACTCAAAATCTTACTACTTCACGTATGGAATCAACCGAAGAGAAAAAGATTGAACATGCATCAAGTATTCCACCGGTTGGAAGAATATTAATGGGGCTTACTATAACTCCTTAGATGCATATCAGAATCTTTCCTGGATCCACTCTCTTTAACATTCAAAAAGAGTGTCAATGTGAGTTTCAAGTAGTATCAAAACTGAACTAGAAAATTCATGCATATCATTGCTTAATCGAACTTCTGAATTATGTTGCATAGATGATGGATATGTAAAATTTTGATTTCATGGTTTGAATCTGGTGTTTACATAAATTCAATTTTTTATTACGTAAAATTTATTTTCACGTCAGTTTAATTAAACTTACGGACCGTTGAAAACCAGGCCGATCCACTCAAAACGGGTCAGGAGATCTACTGGGCCGGGGATTTGATCAGCAACCCCCTTCACACTAGAAAATTTCTCCTCCTTATTACGTCTTCTAGAATGGGTTTGGGAAAGGAATAAGAGCTATTAGTATTTAGAAGGCAAATTAAGAGTATTATCAATATCAAACGCATTTTTCATGATAAGTTTATAGATTCTGTTCCTGATCCAATCAGATATTCTGGATTTCTCTTCAAAAGTGAATATTTCAGTGGTTGTAAAAGTCAAAGCCTGCACAATTCTTTATGCTCTTTTGGATATTAATAAAATGATCACTTGCATTATTTTAAAAGGCCAAAAATAAGCGGACCGACATGTCGGACTAGAGTCTTCATAATTATGTTAAAACAGAAGTTCCGCAGTTTCGTTACAAACCGCCAATCCGGAAAGCGGTGAGGAAAATTACTAAAAAAGGAAAGAAAAGAAGCATCGTCGAATTACGCCGCCGTTTATAATCATCCGTAATCCCTCCTGCCGCTGTCCCTTTCCCTTCCGACGATTGAATTTTAGAGAGAGAGAGAGAGAAAAAAAAAAGAATAGTGAGAGAGAGAGAGAGAGAGAGAGAGAGAAAAGAAAAGTCCCTCCGTCACTCCTGACTTGTTTTTCAACAATGGCGGGTTTTAGGGTTTCATAGAGAGCCGGAAGTTTTCGATTTATCTGACGGAAATGCCTTACCGGAGATCGAACTACAATCTCCTAAGTCAATCACCTGACGACGTGGCGGGAGCGGGTACTGCGACGTCGTTTTACGAGTCCCTGTCTGGAGAGGGAAAGAGCAGTAAGGGAAAGACGGAGAGAGGTTTTGATTGGGAAACAGGTGAGGGTGATCATAAGGTGAACCAGCCGGGGAATCGGATCGGAAACCTCTTCTCGACTAGTGGTTTACAGAGGCAGTCGAGTGGAAGCAGCTTCGGCGAAAGCTCGATTTCCGGGGAGTATTATGCCTCGATGCTCTCTGGTTATATGCAAGACGATGTGGTCAGAGTCGGAGGAGGTGAGTTGAGAGTCAAAGGATTGGAGTTTTCCGGAGAACAGGGAAGTTCGTCGGGGAAGAGCTGGGCCCAGCAGACGGAAGAGAGTTATCAGCTGCAGTTGGCTTTGGCGTTACGACTTTCTTCTGTCGCTGCCAGTACGAATGATCCTAATTTTTTGGATCCGATGCCCGATGAAGCGTCCTCAAGGACTTCCTCAATCTCGGCTGAGGCCTTGTCTCATCGATTTTGGGTCAGAATATGTTCTTCATTTTCTCATTTGCCATTTTCCGTTCCTATTTTTCGTTCTTCTATCATGGTTCATGCTTTTGCTCTTGGGAATGCACATTCAATTGTAAGTAGCGATGAGTTCAGGGAGTTCCTTTCTGTTGTTTGGATAGGACTCACTGGTGACCACGCTTACCAAGAGCAGGACAAAATCACAATTTGATTTTAGTTAGTGATGAAATTTACGGCAAAGTGTTTGTTAGTCAATTTACTAGTTTATAGGTGTTTCATCCATGAGAACTTTTAGAAATGAGTTTGCAAAAAACTATGTCTGGGTTTAAAATCTTTCTTATTTGTAGTTATACATGATAAATTTTTGTTGAAACTCGCCATTATGCTTTCAGGTAAATGGCTGCCTGTCATACTCTGATAAAGTTCCTGACAGATTTTATCTAATTCATGGGATGGATCCATATGTCTGGTCTATGTGCACTGATCTGCAAGAAAATGGCCGTCTTCCATCAATCGAGTCACTGAAGTCCATTGATCCTCGCTTTGATTCTTCAGTTGAGGTGGTTTTGTTTGATCGATGTAGTGATGCCTTCTTAATGGAACTTCAAAATATGGCCCACAACATTTCTTGTAGCTGTGTGACAAAAGAAGAGGTCGTGGATCAGCTCGCAAAACTCGTATGCAGCCACATGGGGTGAGCTGTCTGCGTCTTTAAGCATGATTTTTTAGCTCATCTGTTATATTAGATATGTAACCTATTTCTTCTTTCACCAGAGGCTCATTTTCAACAGGAGAAGACAACTTGGTTTCCTACTGGATGGAATGCAGTGATGCCCTAAAACATCGTTTAGGATCTGTCATCCTTCCCATTGGCAGCCTATCAGTCGGCCTTTGCAGACATCGTGCTCTATTGTTCAAAGTAAAGCCTTGTTTTCATTAACTAACGACATTTAACTTCAACAATGTCCTTCATTGTTATTGATAGTATTCTTTTGACCAATAACATGATTCAGGCTTAAGTATATGTATTGTGCAGGTGCTAGCAGACACAATTGATTTACCATGTCGTATAGCGAAGGGCTGTAAGTATTGCACGAGAACCGATGCTTCCTCTTGTCTTGTCCGATTTGGGATTGACAGGTATGTTGTGTCTGTGTTGATGCCTGTTCTTGACTCAACAAAGTTCAATTATTTCATTGTCATTTTCTTTTGAATTTCCTAAACCCTTTCCTGATTGCAACAATGTTTTTTTGCCTTAAGTATCAGTCATGTCTCACTTCAAATGATATAGGTAGAAGTTAATCTGATGAATCATGATCTGGTTAGTTCACGTAACTTTTTTTTTTTTTTTTTGTTACACATCTACTCAATGATTTCAGTATCATAAAATTCAACTCACTGCATACAATTAGTTCTGAAAACCTGGAAAGGTGGTTGGTGGTTTTTCATTTCATAATTTCTTCATCAACATGGCAGAGATATCTAATTGGTCATTTATTATATTTCAGGGAGTTTATGATTGATTTGATTTCAAAGCCAGGTTGCTTATGCCAACCTGATTCTTTGCTCAATGGTGCATCATCTATCTCAATTTCTTCACCACTGCGCTTTCCACGTCCTAAAGCAGCTGAACCTACCATTGATTTCAGGTCACTGGCCAAACAGTACTTTTTGGATTGTCAATCGCTTAACATCGTATTTGATGAAGTTTCCACAGGTGATTGTGTTCTCACAGAAAGATTCTCTCTCTCTCTCTCTCTTTCTCTCTCTCTCTCTCTCTATATATATATGTGGGTATGTGTCTGGATTCAAACTTGGATAAAATATTTTCTGAAGCCCCATATGACATTTGTATAATGTGTTTGTGGAGATTCAGCTTCTCAACTGATTGTTTATAAGATTATCTTTGTACAGTAAAACCTCGATAATTTAATAGTCTTGGGACTGAATAAATCTATTAATTTAGCGAAATATTAAATTATCGTGGAAATTTAGCATGTTATCTTGAGGTTGGAACCAAAAAAATTATTATTTAAGCTAGTTTTTTAATTTATCGGAGTATTAATTTATCGAGGTTCTACTGTAGTTTGTTTTCTAGCTCTGGTTGCTAGTAACAAGCCTCATTCTACTCGCAGGAAATGTTTTTGATAGAGAAAATGCTGCATTACCCATGCATATGCAGTTTGATAGGAAGGGAATAGACCGAAACGGAGTAGTGCCTACTGGTAGCACGGATGTAAGTTCTCAGTTGCTGTATCCAATGGTTACTCAATCAAGTACCAATAATAGAGAGTCCCAGCCATTCAAGACATGTGATACTTCAAATGATGTTATAAACTCAATAACCATGGTCAAAGATCCAGTACCCACAGAGCATATCTCACACAATGTTCAACCACTTATAGCAGTGTCTCATCGAAGAATGGGTTCTGCTATGGACTCAAGATTTTTCGAGGGAGATGAATCAGTCCCTAGTGAAGCAAGGAAGGATCTTCCCCATGATGTAGAGGATTTAGACATTCCATGGAGTGATCTTCAATTGAAAGAAATAATTGGATCAGGTACCTCAGCTCCTATTGGAAGTTCAGTATGGGCTTGTGAATGTCGTAGCTTACTTGTGGTACAGAATATATCTTTGAATCCCAGCTAGAAATATATTTAGTCTATATGATAACACATAGTATTGGTCTGTTTTCAGGTTCATTTGGAACTGTCCATCGTGCTGACTGGAATGACTCGGTAAGCAAACCTATTTTTGGTCCATTTTTCGGTTATAGTGGTAGTAATGTACTCTATTGGTGTACCAAGTATTTGTATTTGTCTTCAATGGCAGTATATTATAATCTGTAATCTTTCAAACTTCTAGTGTTTCTTTTAACTATGAATAGTGTAGTGCTACTGACGGTGCAGTTATGGTACTGCTTTCCCTGAAATTACAGGGATTGATTTTTTTTGGGTATCACCCACTGAGTTTCTCTTTATAAACCTTTGAAGTTTAAATTTGCGATGAATTTTGCAAAATGATTTGTTGTAAAAACCATATGCAAGATAATTATTTCCATAAAATATTTGCATGCCAGGATGTTGCTGTGAAGATTCTCATGGAACAGGACTTCCACCCTCAACGCATTAACGAATTTCTGAGGGAGGTACATGCAGGCCAAAATTGAGAAGCCATTTTGTTCTAGTTCTTAAAACTTCGGTTTTACGTCTTGAAATTTGTAGTCACGACTCAGGTTGCTGTTGCACTTTTGCCAGGTTGCCATAATGAAATGCCTTAGACACCCAAACATTGTTCTCTTTATGGGTGTGGTCACACAGCCTCCAAACTTGTCAATTGTCACGGAATACTTATCAAGGTTTTACAATAACCTTAACTGCATCCTCTAGGACCCAAAAATATTTTTTTTTTCCTACTTTACATTTCCACTACATTCTATGCACAGAGATCTAATACCGGATTTCATGCAGAGGTAGCTTGTACAGGCTTTTGCATAAAGGTGGAGGGAGGGAGATGTTAGATGAGAGGCGTCGATTAAATATGGCACTTGATGTGGTATGCATTTCATAACTTTGCAATAGGTGACAATTATCTTATCTTCTCTGTCTTCATGTGGATTTCTCGTCATTGCTTCTCAATAGCTTAATCTATTATTTGATGCTAAATGTTGGCCATGTTTAACCCAGGCAAAGGGAATGAATTATCTTCACAGACGTAATCCTCCGATTGTTCACCGTGATTTGAAATCTCCAAATCTTTTGGTCGACAAAAAGTTTACAGTAAAGGTAGGAGTATAATTTCTTACTGCACCTGCACCCCTCATTTAGTTTTTCATCTCTCATCATCTTGTTACTTCACGTGCAATAAACCCATGGTAGAGTCAATGGAGAGAACTACGCTTTCATACTCCTTGCTATTCAGCGATGATGTCCCAAATGTTGCTATTTTCAAAATCTGTCTTGGAGTAAATTCTGACGTTTGTTGATGGTAAAATTCCATATGCTGAAGTCTGATATTAACAGCCTATGATTCATTCTATATGTGTAGGTCTGTGACTTTGGTCTTTCCCGGTTAATGGCAAACACATTTCTCTCATCAAAGTCAGCTGCTGGGACTGTAAGTTCTACTAAATTGACCCAGATTCTATAGTGTCCTCCTAAGTTTCTCCAGATGTTTCTTGTCAGTCGGTGGAAATAACAGTACTTCTGCTTTAACAGCCTGAATGGATGGCACCAGAAGTCCTTCGTGATGAGCCATCAAATGAAAAGTCAGATGTTTATAGTTTTGGTGTAATTTTGTGGGAACTTGCAACATTACAACAACCGTGGGGTAACTTAAACCCAGCACAGGTTTGTTTCTCTCTAGACAAATTAAAAATAGTACGAAGGCCTTAGTTACGACCCTTGGTCCCAAAATTTTTCTGGAGAGAAATGTGACTGTGCGAATGCTAAGATGGTATCACTGATCGCATGTATCTTCTGTCATAAATTGGAATACAGAAGTGCAATTGGTAAATATTACGAGTGCTGTTTTGTAGGTTGTGGCAGCTGTAGGTTTTGAGGGAAAAAGGCTTGAGATCCCACACGATTTAAATCCTCAAGTGGCTTCCATCATAGAAGCCTGCTGGGCAGAGTGAGTTTGTATATTGATTATTATACTTATCTTGTAATTTTGTTTCCCTCATCCAATGTACTTTTAGAGTAATATTAATACTAATACTGCAGTGAGCCCTGGAAACGCCCATCCTTTTCCACTATAATGGAATGTTTGAGGCCATTGATCAAACAACCCACCACATCCCGTCCAAGTCGTCCAGATGTGCCCTCAATTACCTGATCAAGACGAATCCAGAAAACTCTTCTTTGTCGATAAAAATTTTGGAATTCTTGCAACATTATTTTCAGACCCAGTTCAGAAATTCTTCATGTGTGCAAGTTTTCCAAGTTTTTGTTCAGAAATCTCTCGACTTGCAAGTTTTCGTTTGCCAGCATCAAATGATTTCCAACTTTTTAGTTCCTGATGGCAGATATTATGCTGTGGGAAAGGGGGAAGATTTGGACGGCCCACAACTAGTATTCTTGGGATTTTTCCTCTTTCTACTATTTCCTCTTTCCAGTCTCTAAAATGTGCATAGAAAACCAATCGGGTTGTGGCCGGTTGGTCAGATTCGAGAGATGGAGACACAGAGAGTTATTTCTTATACATTGGGAAAGAATTACGTGTATTTGTATCATATTCATCTGGGTCTGGTCATAACAAAGTATGGCTTCGATTCTATGACGTTTTAAGAGGAAATCTTCGCCAGCCATTCATCATGAAATGGCCAGTTAATATACATTCATTCTTTGTTGATTTCTATGTTTCCATTTTTCTTGGGCTTGGGTGTGAGCTGCTGCAGGGTTATTTTAGAACGGCTGTCATTGTTGCTGCAACTTGTAAAACACTTGAAATAGAATAGGGATTCTTAATTTCTAAGGGAATAACAAGGAACTCTTCTTGGTCCTATTGCTCTTTTTTTGTCTTTTACTTGAGGCAAAGTATTGTTTGCCCATTTTGTATAGCCTCTTTTTTCTAAGCTGTAAAAATACATTTAGTTGATTGATATTTGATCGTATAAATACATTTCTGATATTTGATCGGTTTCACATCTAGTTTCCGAAAAGCTAGTTTGCTGTGAAAGTCATGTGCTTGCTCTCTCTTTGGTAGTTGATTGTAGATACCTATAAACGAAAGGTCTCTCTCTCTAGATATGTACGTAAATACTTAACTATATATATATATATCTTAGCTGTGCCTTTTTAGAGTCTTTTCTTTGCACGAGATTGTGTCTCATCAGGAATGTCAAATGTGCAGTAGAAGAGAAGAATGTATGCAGACTTTCTACGTACAATTACGGTCGGAATCTATACAACTCATAATTCTTTTCCGTCTATCTAAATTCTAACACATGACTTTTTTTTTCTATTTTTTTTGTAAACAATAATATGTAAAAAAGAGATTAAGAGGAAGAAACCTGGCACTAAAGAACAAAAACCATACGAGGAAACATGAATCAGGTTCTTACAGACGCAGATAAACAAGGAGAAACCAAGTCTCTGTTCTTGCTCCTTCTGCCCCAAAATCTTCTCCTCCAGCCTCAATCTGCTATCCAACCTACTCCTTTTCCTGAACATAAAAACACCGAATCCGTTTGTCGGACTGAAGATCCAGTGATGAACATCCCACATCATATCAACCAAAATCCCATCCGAAAACATCGTTTGGTTCCCACGAAAATTCCATCTCAATCTCTTTACCTGAAACACCCTCTTCCTGTCCACACAGACCGACAATTCATAGCTGTTCGAACCCTCTTCATCTCGCCCACACTTGATCAATATTTCATGCGCTATTCCTGTTTCGCAGAACTGAGCTTTTGTTGAATAAACAGCCCCACCTGCGAAATGCTCGCTTCTAGAAACAAGAGAGAAACCGCCTGGAAAATTCTTTTTTGTCATGAGTATTTTCTCATCCAATTATACTTCTTCTTCTTCCTTGTCTCCAATAAACAATCCTAATTCCGAATCAATTAAAACAGCCACGTAAAAACCTCTGCTTGGCTCTGGCCCTGTATCATATTGCGCTTCAGAAAAGTTCCAGAAAACTTCAACCTTTATATTACATGATTTGAATGATTTGCTGCCTTCAGTCTTTGCCATTTCCATGTAATTAGATGAGGAAGAGGAGGGTGAAGAGGCATCAGTTATGTTGATTATGAAGCCTTGAGGAGAGAGATTGCTAGACCAAGTGAGAGTAATGAAGAGCTGCTTCTGGGTTGAGAGATTTGGTTTGTATGTATAAATTACTTCATATGGGTTGGAAAGGGCCAGTTTTGGAGTTAGATAAGATTGGTTTGATGATGGCCCTGAACAATATGAATCTGACACTTTGATCTCATGTTCACTGTAACAGGACCTTATGCTCATTCCAGCCAAGAGCAAGAAGATGAAAATATAAAGGTGAGAGAGAGTGGGGGTTGTACTCTGATTTACCCTAAGCTGCAAGGAAATGGAGATATGGAAGGTTACAAAAAGATTAATGGAAGAAAATGAATTACAGGTTCCAAGAAAGCTAACAGATCGACATTAAGGACAGTTACCTTAGCCGCCTGACATACATAAATAGAAAGAATAGTAACCTCCTTTCATGTGCTCCACTATTATGCCAGTACACAGCAAACCCAGTAAAAAAAAAAAGAGTTTGACTTAGATCTGATTTGTCGCAATATAATAAAAAATATCACTCTCCCTCTTGGTTTAGAATTTATTTTAAAATATAATAATTCTTTTTATAAAATTTAAAAATAATAAATCAATCGCATGTTTTTAATTATTTTTAGATTTATTTTAAAATAAAATTTAGCTCTTAATTAAACAAGTAAATAGAAGATTCATCTACTAATTAGCCCAATCCGTTTTGTTGATTATGTCTCCCTTTGAATTAATCAAATTAAGGCGTT
Source organism: Coriaria nepalensis (assembly GCA_027186245.1). NCBI lineage: Eukaryota > Viridiplantae > Streptophyta > Magnoliopsida > Cucurbitales > Coriariaceae > Coriaria > Coriaria nepalensis. Next base: position 1,061,003 of record CP114483.1, read on the forward strand.
AAAAACATTAGAGAGAGAGAGAGAGAGGTTGAGGTCGATGACACTTCTTCAACAAAAAGGAAGACTTTGAATTAGATAAATCGGTCTAACTCACAATCAGTAAGATGGGGAAGTGGGTTACAATTTTGATTGATATTCTGATAAACATGGAGAGGGGAAGGAAAGAGGGGTGATGGTGATGGTGATGGTGAAATCTGGAACCCACGAATTTAAAAGCAACCCGGAGGGTTCACCTACTTGAACCAAGGACGACTACGGTTGTTTGTTGTTTGTTTCCTTTCACACTGTTAATCTTTCTCTGCTATTTTAATGGGATTCCTTAATGCGCGAGTTAAATATACTACACATTTTGCCCGTTTCTAAGGGCTATATGAAAATGGACAAGACGACCAAGGGGTGAAGTCACTAAGTTACCTCTATCGCAGATCAACATGTATTGCACAACGAAAAAACGAAACAAGAAATGCTTATTCGAATTCCGAAACGAGGAGGGTTACACTTTCCGGAAATGCTAATTCGGAACGCAAAACATTTATCCGAAACATGGAAACGTACAGAAATTGTACCCCGTTTTAGTGTTTTGGACAACTTAGGGGGGGAAAAAAACGCACTAAAAATTGTCATGGCCTTAATATGAGTTTAAAGCAACCATCATAAGAAATGAGTAATGGATTTGAGATTTGGAAACGTACGGAAGTTAAATGATGTTTATGTAATAAGTGTCTCATCAAAACTTTTGTGTTCTGAAATGCCTTCGCCACAACTCAAATTCATGAAAAGAAATGGGTCCGATTGACATATATTAGATGTATGTTATTAGACAGAAATTGGGCACAACATTAATTACTTATCCGTTTCTAGGTTTAAATGCAGGAACAAAGAACACGCTTGTTTTTTATTACTCAAAATGACCATACTCGATTAAGAAGGGAACATAATCATGTGTCGTCATGCATACTGAAATTATTAGCATCATCGATGTCAGTACTGAGTCACCGATCATCATATTCATACCACAACATTAGCCAGTCAAAAAGGAAGAAAGATTGGGACAGTTGGGAAATTTGAAATAGCACTAATTCACAACCCAATTGGCTATTGACAACAAATCTCAGCTCATAACATATATTGATTCAAGAAAAAAAAAATACATTACATAAGAGTTAATGGTAAAAACCAGTTGTTCGATACAATGGATTATAATCGGCAAACTAGAAACAACAATCAAGGAAACTCTTGCACAAAATTTTTGCTGCACCAGCTGAACAGAGTACCAAATATTTTGAATGTAGAATTGCGGTCTGGATAATATATGGGGGGAGGGTGGGTAGTAATACGAGAAAGACTGACGCGATTGAACTTATTCCTCCATGGGTTGATTTTGCTCTGTTTGTGCACGATACACATTGACCTTGATTTTGGGAAGAGTGAAGGATGCGTCCTCTTTGAGAACGGACGGGGCTTTGATCAAGTCTATGCTCTGTGCCAATTCCTTCTGTGCCTCTTTGCGCTCCTTGGCTTTCTTCCCCTTCATCCTCTTTTCGATATGTCGTGATTCTCTCTCCGCTCTGACCTTGGTAATCTTCTTGATGGCCTTGAGAGTTTCTTCCGTGACATTTCTATCGTATCTCTCCGGTCTATTACGCTTTCTCTCAAACTCAAATGTTGAATCCTAGTACAAATGAAAAAGAATAGGCAAAGGTTTTTGTTCAGTCTAATTTCAAATATGTAACTATGAAATTAGACTTGAGAGATTGCAAAATGAGAAAATTCTCACCTGAGTCATGTCCTTTCCATGCAGCCTCCTGTATGCCTTAGTCCATTTCACTTTACGAGGATTCCTCTTCATCTTGAAGTTCTTGTGGCATTTTGATCGACAAAACCGGAAAATCTGTATAGTAAATTCTAGCTTGTTAGAAAATTCAAACATTCTAACAAAGCGGAATTACATACTAGTTTAATCAACTCTAGTAGCACCTTATAGTATGCAAAAAATAATGGAAAAGATGGTTATGATTTAGAATCAATAAGGAGCTAAATAAGCAGTGAGATTAACCAAACAGAAGAAGCTAAATAAAAAAGGCCCTTTTTTTTCTTCTTTTTTTTTTTTTTTTTACCTTCGCATCATTGCGGACAAACTGAATACCATGGCCTGGATATACAGTGGAGGAACAAAACCAACACTTCTCTAATCTCATCTTCTTCTCGAATTAATACTACGAGACTAAGACTATCTGCAAATCAATCAGGGATTCTCAAAAAAAGCAAAGTACAGATTCCGACGAACGCTAAAAAACTGACCGATACATCCTCCGACGAAGAAGCCACTTACGATCTTTCCAAAACATTGAAACAAAGATCGAAAGAATTAGAGCTCCAGAATCTAGAGAAACTTACAGCTTTGCGTCTCGCGGTGGTGAAATTCAGAAGTAGGCTACGCGGGCAAATACAGGTTTTTAGGGTTTTTGTTCATAACGAACTCTAACCTGAAGAGAATAAAAAACGGGACAAGCCTGGGCCTAGCTTGTAATTGGGCCTAGTGAAGACTTACTCATGCGGCCCACATTTACTGTACTGGACCTCTATGGCTCTGTACCAAACGAGCATGATTTATGGGCTTCCTTTCTTTCTTTTTTTTTTTCTTTTAATATCAAAAAGGTCCACACGCACTGTAGTACGTAAGGTAGGGTAATAAATGAGGTGTTAAAAAAGTAACGTTTATTCAATGTCTGAATTGGTTCTGTCCGATCCGTATGTTCTGAACCAGATTTTGTGACAATGAGGTGTCAGAAGATAGGTGATGCTTTTTTGACTAGTAGGTCGTCGATTTGACAAAGGCGTAAAATGACAAATGCAAATATTGGTGAAGCACAAATACCAACCAACCATGGCCAAGTTTTAGGAAAGTAAATGCCAAAATGGGAGTGGAAGTGGGATTGCACAGAAATCCCACTTACGTCACATTCAAAATGTTATCAAATCCCACTTTGAACTAGATTCTCTGTTAAATCAGAGACTGAAATGACAATTCAATGTAAATTGTCAAACTTCAGGTTTAGTTAACTATTCACAGAATTATATGCACAAAAAGTGATGAAGTTCAAGTATTGGCATCTTGATTTTCTTGCCCATGCCATATGAGAAATTGCACTATTATCATTACATTATTCACGAACACTATCGGAAATATGATGAAATGGGTAAAACTCCACCTAGCACTGCATGGTGAATTTGTAGCCGCTCTTTTTGGGTCTCTATGTGGGTAAAAAGCAGCAGCTTTTGAATGTTTTATAAATAATATAGAGATAGGCCTATACATGTCACTCACCCGATATCATAACTTGAAAAATGAAGCTGCATGTGAGTTCTTATAGCTTTCTCATCTTCTCCCTCTTCCTCTTCCTCCTAATCTGCCACTCAACATCTACTCGATTCCTGGTATCCAAACAAGGTTAGATATCCAACAACACTTCACTTTTCTACTTTGATTTACAACCTTTTCCTACGTATTGTTTTAAGTTAATTATAAGAAAATGGGTCTGCAGATGAGCCAAAAACAAATGGATTTAAACAAGAAGAGTCATCGTTGGAAACAGATGATATCATGAAGGTTAGTGTATAAATGGTTTTTACTTCTTAGGTTCCCTTCCTTCTTCTTTTTTAATGTTCTATTTCAACTAATTACACTGTCAATTTGGAATCACATCTAACAGCTAATGGGTGGAGAAGAGTGCGAAGAGAGTGATGAAACATGCTTGAACAGAAGGATGGTTGCAGAGGCTCACTTGGATTACATATATACCCAACATCATAAGCATTAAACTATGATGTTCTTATTACATGAAAAACCAATATATGTTCTAGCATAACGAATTGGTAACTATATTCTTGTTTTTCTATGCTGTTTTCTTGCTCAAATTGGATGTGAAAGTAGTATACATCATCAGTTCATCACTTGTATAGACTGTATTAAGTCTCAGATCTTGCCGATACAACCTACATGATTCCGGCAACTCTCTATCATGTGGGAGTACCAGACAATCTCTTTCCTGTCAAAAGGGCATGAGGTGCCACTGATAACTTTTATGAACGAACGAGAATTACAGACGTAAGCATTATTACGGAAATATAATCTGCTACCATCATGGGCTTTCCTACAATGCTGCCTAGACTAATATTCATTATTATTCCTTGTACACATTTTCCTTATTTCCTGTATTTATTACCTTCCATTATAGCACGTCTGCTTCTGCACGTAAGCTATATAATATGATCAAGGAATTATTATCATAAGCATTACTTAGTATACTTTATACTTGATCATTTTCATAATTGGGTAAGTACAAATCGATTGGTTATCTATATGATTCATATCTAACTAATCGGATTATGTTGTGAGAGAACTCAAGAGATGAGATAGGGTACGTATCCACCATATGAGATCCCCTATCTCATATTTGCACCAGGTGGAGGTTCGCGTGGTATTTGCTTCGGCTCGAGGCGAAGGCTTTCCATTCACCACTCTTTTGGTTCAAAATCTCATTGTTCTTGTACCTCCTCATCCTCAGCTTGGTTTGGAAGTTGAGAGCTGTGAACTCGTATTGAAACAAGGTTGAGATGATGAAGAGGAGAATATAGAGGATTATAAGAAACACCTTAAGCCTTTGGAGACATGTTTAATCAGTTACTGTAGGGCTACTAATTATATTGCTATAAATTTGTAGAATGCATAATAAAGAAAGTTGGTCTTCCTCATTTTCCACACACGCCCACATATAGTCATAACGACGTGTGGAATATTAGAATTGGGAATTTTGCATTTTCCAATAACGAATGGACTGGAGATTTTGACAGATGGACAAAAATCTCTGATCGATTCTGATAACAACGAATTTTTATAATTGGGATTGGTAATGAGATTAATTTTACAATCTTTCCCAAATATCGGTTAATATTAATTATTAAGAATATAAATAAACACATATTATACATATGAGAACACCGGGTTTGGAATCCAACTCTTCATAAATACATTTAAAATGCAAGAGATCTATAGCATAAATCATGTATATGTGGAATCACCAGTAAAGATTTAAAGCCAGTGCACTTAAGACATATTGACATTAACGATAAGCTAGGAAGTAGGTAGAAGCCCATTACTCATACAAGCAAAAGCAAAGTCTATGGGTTTTCTCCCTTACCATCCATTTAAAAGCCTTGTTATTTTCTTCTTCAATGAATTGTTAGAAAATTAGCATATTAACATATTATGTTTATGATTAATTTTGAGTGGGGCCCACTTCGTATAAATGAAAAGTTAAAGCTGATTCGGATTTTCCTTTGTGAGAGCTTCAAATCGGTATATGATACGCTCAAAATGATTAATGGGTGAATGAGAAATTGAATCTCAAAGTACAACTATTGGAATGGTTTGAAAGAGAAAAAAAAAATGAATGAGAAAATTTTATCCCACATTGGAAAAGAGAACAAGTGAGAGAGTGTTTATATAGAATTTTACATATTTGTTAATGGGTAATAAAATATAAACTAGAATGCTTTCTCTTACTCACTCCTATAGGGGGGTACAAATCTGAACCGGACCAGACTTAGCTCGTGTGCGCTTGCAATTGAGCTCGCCGAATGTCGGCCTGAAAACGATCTGATTTGCTTTGACCCTCCTTTTTGTTTTTCTCCCAAATATTTTTTTTTCTTTTTCTGCAGAAGATGAAAGTATGAAATTTAATTTCATCATATTTAAACTTAAATTAAACCCAAGTTAATTCTTATTAATCTCTTCTCCCCTCATGAGCCTATAAATTGACATCTTCCTCCCATTTGAAAACACATAATCAAAAATAAAATCTTTCATCCCTCTAATTGCCTTCCTCCCTCTAGAGTTCTAAGTTTCTAGTGCGGTAGAGTTCGAGCCACTGTTTTAGTTCGTTGGGAATAGTTCGGTGGTGTGACGCTACTATTCGTCTCCGTTGTATCCTAGAAGACAGACGCCGTTCAACCTTCTACACCGACGTGAGGGGGCGAATCTGTTTTAAGGAAACTGTTGCATAACAGGCCTCGGTTTGATTCTCTGTTGCTGTTATATTCTATTTTTTTTCATATTCTGTTCTATTTATTTTACTATTCTGTTTGTTTTTCCAGATTTTATTCTGTTTCATTTTACTATTCCATTCTATTTCTTACAAATTCTGTTTTACATACTATTCTGTTTTATAGCATCACTATTTTCGTAATTACTGTTTACTATATTCTGTTTATTATATATATATGATTCCTACAACTTAAAACAGATTCTTTTTATATATAATAATAAAAAGATTTAATTTAATAAAATTCGAAATTTTTTCTATGGAATAAATAAAACAACATACGTTAATGAAATGTTTCTTTACAGTAAACGTTTCTATGTTAGTGTTAATGTAATTTACTCTAACGTCAAAGTGGAAATAGTTTTGTCAACATAAATGTGGGTGTACATATTTGATTGTGTTTATATATCTTGAATTATAATTATAAAAAATTGGCTGCTGCGATAGAGATTAATTAGTATCTTAATTATAAAGTTTGGATCAAAGCATGAATTGAACCTATATAAATATATTGTGGTTGTTGGTGTGATCAATTAATACATAATTGATAATTATAATTGTATTATAATTTATTAGAAATTTTGTAATAGTTTTACAAATAAATATTGTAACGGTTTAAAAATTAAAGTTTGTAACAATTACAAATTTAATTGGTCGTTTTACAATTAATAATGTTTTCCAAGTAATCATAATGATTTTGAAATTAAAATATGTATATGATTTTGATTAATTGTTAACTATTAGAATTTAATTTGCAATGATTAATGTTACCAATTCAAAATTTTTACGATTTACATGTATATGTAACGGTTTTCAAATTTAATTGATCGGTTTACAAATTTATTTTGTAACCGGTTTACATTTGATTATTGATGCTACGATTTTAATTTGTAGCAATTAAGAAAATTAATTGTAAAGTTTTATTAAATAAACCCTTACTGTCTAGTTAAAGTTATAACAATTTCGAAATTATTTTAAACCGGTTCGAAATTTATTCGTAATGGTTCAAAGTTACTTTGTGACGGTTTGGAATTAATTTGCATCAGTGCAAAATTAATTCATATGGTTTAAAAAATACAATGGCTTTTAACAATTTACTTTGAAGATTGTTTACAGTTTTTCTTCTTTATGAGTTTTAATGATTTATAACTATTTAGTTACTAAGATACTCTCTCATATCAATGTGTGTGTAATTTCAGAAATGGAATCTGAAAGTAGCCGACAAGCTGCTGCTATCGAGATGACCCATTCTATCACTTGAGTCACTCATTCTGTGGTTCTTCCTGTGAACCATGGTGAGAAACCTGAGAAATTCAACGGACATAATTTCAAAAGGTGGCAGCAAAAGATATTGTTTTACTTGACTACACTGAATCTTGTGAGATTTTTAAAGGAAAGTGCTCTTATGCTCAAAGATGATGAGCATGATGTCTAAGTGGTTAGTGTTGTTGATGCTTGGAATCATTCTGACTTTCTATGTCGGAATTATATAATGAATGGTTTGACCGACTCTCTGTACTCTGTGTATAGTACAAAGAAAACGGCGAAGGAGGTATGGGATGCCTTAAACCATAAATATAAAACCGAGGATGCCGGTGCTAAGAAGGCTATTGTGAGCTGATTCCTTGACTATAAAATGGTGGATTCCAAGACTATAGTCAATCAGATTCAAGAACTTCAAGTAATTTTACATGAGATTCATGCTGAGGGGATGACTTTAAGTGAAACCTTCCAAGTAGCTGCTATTATTGAGAAGCTTCCGCCCAGATGGAAGGATTTCAAAAACTACCTTAAGCATAAGCGAAAGGAGATGAATATCGAAAATTTGATTGTTCAACTTCGAATTGAAGAAGATAATCAAAATTTCGATAAGAAAGAGATTATTCAACATGAGGCAAAGGCTAATGTTGTGGAATATGGTCAGGATTCTAAAAGAACCAATAAATGGTCTAAGTTGGGACCGAAAGGAGGAGACTCAAAGAAGCAAACTAAGTTTCAAGGGAAATGCTTCAACTGTGACAAGATGGGTCACAAAGCTTCGGATTGTAGGCTCCCAAAGAAGAAATCAAGCCAAGAATCGAATATGGTGGAAGATATTGCTCAAGATGTCTTAGATCTTGATCTCTCCGCTTAGTTTATTTTGTTTAAAAGTGGGAAAAGTTTGTTGGATGAGCTTATAAGCTAAATGAAATGTAATGATCCTTTGAGAAATTAATAAAATAAAGCTAGCTATTTTATTAGTTGCTTGTGTCTTTATAATCTATAGCATGCTAGATTAGAATATGTTAATTATGATTCTATGCGTAGAATAATTAACATGGATCATATACTAAACTTTTACATGAGAAAATTAACAAGGTCATTATCTAAAATGAAAGTCAAACTTTTTGGTTTAATCCATAAGAAGAGATATGTTCTCCTTTAACATATATTTATGAGAAGGTTCAAAATGAACAAAGTATAAACGAATTCTAGTGTTTATCATACTCAAGAACAAGAAAATAAATAAGAGAGCTAGGATATAAAATCTTATAGTCCAAAATTTTCTTGTTAGAAGATAAATATTAAAACTTCAATAAGACTATTTGGAAAAGTTTTAGTAAACTACTTTCAGTTATAATTATCCACGGATAATATTGCGGATCCGCTAACCAAAGAGTTAAACAGAGAGTTAGTTGAAAAAATCGTCAAGGGGAATGGGACTAAAGCCCATGAAAGAGTAAGTCAATACAATGGAAACCCAACCTAGTTGACTGGAGATCCCAAGATCTAGGTTTAAAAGGACAACTTAGTTATATAAGACTTAATTATATCACTGTGGGGGGGTATCCTCCTATCCATTTCCATGATGAAACAGTGATGCCCGTAAGAGAAAGGATAAGCTATGCTTTTAATAATTCTTAGGCGTCAAAAATTTGAGCAGAGTAAAACGGGTTACTCTTGATTAAGAATCACCTATGTGAGAGAGAAGTGGGGTCACTTCTAAGGGAATTAACTTGGGCATAATTCTCATCAACTCTTAGCGAACTAGGCAGATGTTCAAAGCCAAAATGAACATAACAATGAGAACTCAAGTGTGTCAGGTAAGATTCCTGTGTGAAGTACATTATTGTTTACATGAACGGCAGAACAGTTCAAAGACATCGTGTCTACTGATCAGCTAGTAAAATCAATGTACTTTTACAAAGGAAAATTCAAAGGTTGAGACCTACCTATCCTATACATGTTTCAAACCGTTGAACTCTATCTCTAGGTTAAAACCGTTTTAATGTCGAAAAACGTCTGTTTTAGTTAATCCGTCAATTTCATTCATGTGGGGGATTGTTGGAAAATTAGCATATCAACATGCTATGTTTATATTTGATTTTGAGTAGGGCTCACTTCGTGTAAACGAAAAGTCAAAGCTGATTCAGATTCTCCTTTGTGAGAGCTTCGAATCGGTATATGGTATGCTCAAAATGATTAATGGGTGAATGAGAAATTGAATCTCAAAATACAACCATTGGAATAGTTTGAAGGAGAAAAAAAAAATGAAGGAGAAAATTTTATCCCACATTGGAAAGGAGAACAAGTGAGAGAATGTTTATATAGAATTGCACATTTGTTAATGGGTAATAAAATATAAACTAGAATGCTCTCTCTTACTCACTCCTGTAGAGGGGTGCGAATTCAGACTGGATAGGGCTTAGCTCGTGTGCGCCTGCACTTGGGCTCGCCGAATGTCGGCCCGAAAATAACCCGATTTACCTTGACCCTCCTTTTTGTTTTTCTCCCAGATATTTTTTTTTCTTCTTCTGCAGAAGATGAAAGGTTGAAGATGAAAGGATGAAATTTAATTTAATCATATTTAAACATAAATTAAACCCAAGTTAATTCTCATTAATCTCTTCTCCCCTCATGAGCCTATAAATTGACATCTTCCTCCCATTTGAAAACACATAATCAAAAACGAAATCTCTCATCTCTCTAATTTCCTTCCTCTCTCTAGAGTTCTAAGTTTCTAGTGTGGTAGAGTTCGAGCCACTGTTTGAGTTCGCCAGGAATAGTTCGGTGGTGTGACGCTACTATTTGTCTTCGTTGTATCCTGGGAGACACACTGTTCAACCTTCTATACCGACGTGAGGGGGCGAATATGTTTTAAGGAAACTGTTGAATGATAGGCCTCGGTTTGATTCTATGTTGCTGTTCTATTCTTCATGTTCTGTTTTATTTTTTTCCATATTATGTTCTGTTTATTTTACTATTCTGTTTATTTTTCCAAATTCTGTTGTATTCTATTTTACTATTTTATTATGTTTTTATAGATTATATTTTGTTCTATTTTTACAGATTATATTCAGTTATATTTTTATAGATTATATTATGTTTTATTTTTTACAAATTTTATTCTGTTTCATATAAATTATGTTTTACATACTATTCTATTTTATAGCATCATTATTTTCATAATTACTATTTACTGTATTTTGTTTATTATATATATATGATTCCTACATGAACATCAAGCGCCTGCAAGAGAGCTAAAGGAGTTCTTCCTGTAGTTGTTATTTTACCTCAATAGGAACTATAACCTTGGATTCATAAGTCAAACTAAAAGGAGTTCTTCTTGTAGATGTTTGCAGAGTAATTCGGATGGCCTAAAGAATGTATGGTAGCTCTTCGACCCATTTTTCTTTGCGTTCTTTCAACTCCTTCTTTAGCAGACTCTCGATGATTTTATTAATCGATTCCACTTATCCATTAACCTGAAGATGGGCTGGAGAGAAAGTGGAATGCTTAATTCTTAATTATGCATAGAAAAATCCTGAACTTCTTGTTAGTGAATTGAGTTCCATTGTCAGTGATTAGTGTCTCTAGAATTCCGAACTAACAAATCAGCTGCTTCCAGATGAACTTAATGGTCGAGGCTTCAGATATTTAAGTAAGTGGTTCAAATTCTATCCACTTAATGAAGTAATCGATAACAACAATGACATACTTCTTCGCCTTGCCTGCTTGGGTAAGAGGCCCTATCAAGTCGATCCCTTATTTAGTAAAAGGCTAAAGAATTGTGATGGTTATGAGCTAGCTAGTTGTAACGTCCGCCCTACTAGCTATTTAGGTTATCAAATACTTTTCTTAGGAAAACATATACAGCTAGTAGGTGCGTTACTTTTCCTTTTTGTTATAAAAATTTTTGTTCCTTAAAATTAACTTTATTTCCAAAAGCGGTTTGAATGATATACGTAATAATTTGAAAATACTGCAGAAAACTTTGTCATAGAAAAGTAGTCTCAAAACTTTTTAAATACTTTATTCTTTATTTGAATATATATATATACATAAGAAGTGTAAATTTTCAAACTCATTGCTTACAGAGGTCGGGTCTCATATATACAATCTCACGAACTGATAGCCTCTATTTGCATGTTCCTTAGCTTACTGCCTTACCTTTGTAATTTTCTACAACACAAAGTAGACATCTATGAGCCAGAGGCTCAGTAAGGATAGTGTCCTACTCACATCACTATTCTTTTTATGATTATCGTGAGTTAATGCTTTTATGACCTATATCTAACATGCATAAATTCCTATCATTCTACATACTTGGGCCCTGAGGATGCTACCACCGACATGTCAACTGATATTTAATCAGCGGTTCGCTTATGACCATTGCAACGATCCACTTATGACCTTTTCTTTAATATCATTTAGGGTCTTTTCTGATCGACAAGCGATCCTTCTTTTGACCCAGCAGCACCTCACTTTAATATTATGCATGCTTATGCTTCTTATTTATTTTAACATAACATTAACTTATGGAAATATGAACATATGCACTTAATGTTTAAAGTTTGTACTCTCCTCAAACCATCCTGCTATATTATGTGTATTCTAATTATAATCCTTATTCTAACATGGTAATCATAGTGTTTCACTTCTACTTAGCATGCTATAATTATAATCCTAATACAGACATAACCAAGTCATCATGCTTAATAATTAATATTATCCTAAATTAATATAATTATAATCATAATAATAAACAGACAATATTCGGGTATTACAGTGAGACTATACTTATAAAAAAAATTGGTTGACCGGAGATCTTGACTTTCCTCTTCTTCTTTTTCCTTCCCTTTCTTTCCTTTCTCTCTTTCCTTCCCTTTCCTTCCTTTTTCTCCTTTCCCTTTCCTTTCTTTCTTTCCCTTTCTTTCCTTTCTCTCATTTTCCTTTCCTTTCCTTCTCTTTCCCTTTGCTATTGGTACATGTTGCGGATGAGCCTTTTATAGGCATGAAAGTAAGAATGCCTAGTCATTCTTTTAGTTTGAATTAGTGACAAGTGGGGGCCACATGGCTAGGAAATTTTTTGCTTAAGGATGACGAAGGATGATAAAAAACATGGTTGCAGTAAGACATGCAGTAAGACAAATTTTTTTTTCTTTTTTACTTTTTTTTTAATTATTATACTTAAGCCCCCATTAAGTTTTGAAATTATAAAAATGTCCTTAATTATTTCTATTATTAAAATTAGGTATAGGTGGAATTTATTTTCCCACTACTATACCTAATCTAGAGATATTGGGGGATTACATTCTCCCTTCCTTATAAAAATTTCGTTCTCGAAATTTCGTTCTTGAAATTTTAGAAGCGACCTCCTTCCACTCCTAGACTTAAAACAGTTATGGGTGTTTTTCTTTCATTTCATCTTCCCTTTCCCATGTAGCTTCTTCTATCTTACGGCTTTGCCATAACACCATTACCAAGGGTATGACTTTATGCCTAAGCCTCTTTTCCTTGCAATCCAAGAATCTGTAATGGTCTTTCTTCATGCGTTAGATCTTCTTGGAGTTGCACGGGGTCAATTTTTAATTCATGCGAGGAGTCAGGTACATACTTTTTCAGCATGGATACATGGAACACTTTGTGTACCGAGGACATCTCTGGCGGTAGTGCAAGCTTCTAGGCAACTTTGCCGATACGTTTTATTATTTCAAAAGGTCCAATATATCTTGGACTTAACTTTTCCTTTTTGCCAAACCTCATCAGTCCTTTCATTGGTGCGATCTTTAAAAATACCATATCTCCAACTTGGAATTCTAGAGGTCTTCGCCTCTTATCCGCAAAGCTCTTTTGTCGACTAAGAGCGGTTTCCATTCTCTGTTTAATTTTCTTGATTGCTTCCGTAGAGGTTTCAATGAAGTCAGGAGCCACTAAGTTTCCTTCTCCAGTTTCGTACCAATAAACTGGTGACCTGCACTTCCGTCCGTATAAAGCTTCATATGGTGTCATTCCAATAGTTGCTTGGAAACTGTTGTTGTAGGAGAATTCTATCAGTGGCATTATCGATTCCAAGCACCTTTAAAGTTTAGGACGCAGGATCGTAGCATATCTTCTAGGGTCTAGATGGTTCTTTCTGATTGGCCATCTGTCTATGGGTGAAATGCCATGCTAAATTTCAGTCTCGTTCCCATTGCTCGCTGTACACTTTTCCAAAAGTTTGAGGTAAACCTACCATCTCGATCTGAAATTATTGACAATGGTACTCCATGTAGTCGAACAATTTCACGCACATAAAGCTCTGCTAACTGTTCTAGGGAGGATGTGCTGCGTATGAGTAGAAAATGTGCCGATTTGGTTAATCTATCAACGATTACCCAAATTGCATCGTGTCCCTTCGTGGTTTTGGGGAGTCCAACGACAAAATACATAGAAATTTATTCCCACTTCCATTCTGGGATCTCAATTGTTTGTAATTCTCCAGCAGGATGTTGATGTTCTCCCTTAATTCGCTGGCATGTCAAACATTTCCCCACATATTGAGCTACATCCTTCTTCATTCTAGTCCACCAGAAGTGCTTTTTTAGGTCCTTGTACATCTTGGTTACCCCTGGGTGCACTGAATATGGAGTTTCATGTGCTTCGGAAAGGATCTAGCATCTTATTTTATCGTCCGTGGGAATGCATAACCTTCCTTTAAAATTAAGGATTCCATCCTTAGATATCTTAAAGTCATACTGCTCATCTTTTCCCATTTCTTGTTTGATTTTCTTTGTTCCTTCATCGAACTCTTGTGCACCTTTGATATCCTCAAGTATGCTTGATTGAAGGGTTAAGGTGGATAATTGTCCTGTCACCAGCTCAATTTTTGCATTATACACTTCTTTTTGTAATGATGTTGGTAAGGCGTGTAGGGCAGCAAGGCTGGTTAGGGATTTTCGACTTAAAGCGTCAGCTACTTTATTTGCCTTCCTCGGGTGATACCGTATTTCACAATCATAATCTTTGACTAATTCTAGCCACCGTCTTTGTCTCATGTTCAATTCTTTCTGTGTGAAGAAATACTTTAAGCTCTTATGATCGGTATAAATTTCACACCGCACGCCATAGAGGTAGTGTCTCCAAACTTTTAGGGCAAACACCACCGCAGCTACTTCCAAGTCATAGGTTGGGTAGTTCTTTTCGTAATCCTTAAGCTGTCGTGAAGCATATGCGATTATTTTCCCGTTTTGCATCAATACTGCTCCTAATCCCAATTTAGATGTGTCGCTGTATATTACGAATCCATTCTCACTCTCTTGGATGGTAAGAATAGGTGCACTCATTAATTTTTCCTTCAACTCTTGAAAGTTTTTATCAGTTGCTACGGTCCATTCAAACTTCTGGTTCTTTCAAGTAAGTCTAGTGAGTAGTGTGGCGATTCTGGAAAACCCTTCCACAAATCGCCTATAATATCCGGCTAATCCTAGAAAACTTCGTACTTCGAAAGCATTTTTAGGTTTGGGCCACTTGCTTACTGCTTCAGTTTTAGATGGATCCACGGAAATACCATCCTTAGATATGACATGTCCAAGAAAAGCAACTTGATCTAGCCAAAATTCATACTTCTTAAATTTGGCATAGAGTTGATGATTCTTAAAGGTTTGCAAAATTACTTTTAGATGCTTCACATACTCCTCCTCAAATTTTGAATATACCAGAATATCATCTATGAAAACAATAGCAAATTTATCCAGATAGTCTTTAAATACCTGATTCATTAAATCCATAAAGTGCCTGGGGCATTGGTCAAACCAAACGGCATGACCAAAAATTCGTAGTGGTCGTACCATGTCCGAAAAGCTGTCTTCGGGATGTCACTTTCTTGAATCTTTAGTTAGTGATATCTAGATCTTAAGTCGATCTTTGAGAACACCGACATTCCTTGGAGTTGATCGAACAAATCATCTATCCTTGGAAGAGGGTATTTGTTCTTTATAGTGATATTGTTGAGTTCTCTATAGTCAATGCACATTCTCATTGACCCGTCCTTCTTTTTCACGAATAATACTGGTGCTCCCCATGGTGAAAAACTAGAATGAATATATCCTTTGTCGAGCAAATCTTGCAGTTGTAGTTGGAGTTCTTTCAATTCAACTGGCGCCATACGGTACGAAGCTTTTGAGATTGGCGCTTTTCCCGGTATTAAATCGATTTGAAACTCGATTTCTCGATCTGGGGGCAGTCCTGGTAATTCTTCAGGAAATACTTCAAGAAAATCACGGACTACTGGAATGTCATCAGGCTTTAGTGGTTGTTCCTTGTGTGTATCCACTATGCTGGCAAGGAATCCCTCACAACCACCTTTTAACAGTTTTGCTGCCTTAATAGCAGATACTAATGATATCTGGCTCTTCTTTGAATTTCCAATAAATTTTTCATCTCCGGGTATGTCAAATATTAATTTCTTCCTTCGACAATCTATTGTGGCACTATATTTTGAGAGCCAGTCCATTCCTAATATAACGTCGAAATCTTGCATATCTAATATTATAAGATTTACAAATAATTCCACATTGCCTACTTTCATTGATATGGCTCGCAACCAATGAGTTGATATTAACATATTTCCTGAGGGTAGTGTAGTACTAAACACCTCAGCTAGTTGTTTTATTGGATGGTTAATTTTTCTAATAAATGTTGGTGCAACAAAGGAATGTGTTGCTCCTGAATCCATTAAAACAATAGCAGAAATTCCAGAAATAAGAAGCTGACCTGTTATAACAGTAGATGGACTTGCTTCAGCTTCATCCCGGGAGATGGTAAATACTCTGGCATTAGTCTTTCCCAGCTGCCCTTCAACCTTCTTTGGGTTATTGCAAAACTTCGCAATATGTTCCGATTGTCCACAGTTATAGCATTCTTTGGTTTCGGCTTTACATTCACCAATATGACCCTTACCACACTTGCTACATTGGCTATAAGGTCTTCCCTAGGCCAACGAACCTTGAAACTTATTTTTCTTGGGTTTTCTTCCTTCTTGACTTGAGTCGACATCCCTATTATCTAACCTTTTCTTATTATTCCATCGAGGTTTCAAACTCTGCTGGTTTTCACAGGCTACGAGTGTAGAGGGTTGGACATTATTTTGGGTTCTGAGGGCCTCTGACATGCTCTTTCTTAGCAGCTTTCTTCCGTTCCTGCTCCTGAATCGCTCGCGCTCGATCAATTCTTATTGCTTTATCTGCCACCTTTGAGAAAGGTGCATCGTCTAAATCTGCAATTTCCAAGTCTTTACGAGTGTCAGAGTCAAAGACCATCTTGAAGTGTTTCACCTTTAAGGTATTTGTAGCCACCATGTGTGGTGCATATCTGGATAGCTCGTCAAACTTTCGTAGTAATTCTTCCATTGTCATGTTGCCTCTTCGCAGGTTTAAGAAATCCCTTTCTTTTTCTTCCACTAAAGCCACCGTTACATTTTTGTTTTCTATTAGTTTTCTAAACTCATCCCAAGTCATGGTTCCAATATCATGAATACTTGTCATGGTGTCCCACCAGTAACTCTCGTCGTCCCATAATAGACATGCTGCACAATGTACTTTTTCACTATCTGGAACCTTTGCACAGTTAAAGAGTCTTTCTAGAGTTCCAATCCAATTTTTAGCTATCCTTGGATTATAACCACCTGAGAATTCAGGGGGTTTATACTTCATAAATTTCTCAGCGGTGGAACTTGGATTTTCCGCTCGAGAGGGTGTCGGTCGTTATAGCATCTCCTGAAGTTGTTGTTGTTGTTGAAGTAGTGTGTCTATCATTTCTCCTTGTCTTCGAGTTAGGTCTCGTAACTCGCTCATCTCTTGTTGACTTGGGTCATCATCGATTGGACTAGCGCGACGTCCAATAGAGGATACACTAGCAGTACGTCCTCTTGTCATGCTTATTCTTGAGCGGAAAGCGCTTGATTTCCTAAAAATATAAAGTATGAAAATTTTTCTTTTTCATACAGAGATAAGCTTAACTAAAACATATATTTCATATTTATCTATTGATCATCATTTACATTACAAAAGTTGATCATCTATTGCCCAAAACGGACTAGGCTATTTACATGTCAAACCATCATCCCTTTTTTTCTTTTTTTTTTTCCTACAAAAGGTTCTAGTCTATATTAGTTGGACTACAAAAGAAAATATATTGTTCGATACTAGTGGTTATGGGTGAGTCAGCTACTTTTTATGGGTGGATTATCATTTTCTCTAGTTTTTCTTCTGGAGTTTCGGCCAGTTCTTCTAGATTAGGAGGTGCGAAGCGAGCGAGTATTCTTACCCCGAATTCAACCCACGTGACATCTCTAGCGTCTAGGTTTGTCCCGTGCCACCATGTCCTAGCCTCACCTCTTAATTGGCGTATAGCCAATCTAGCCCATACATCCTCCGTCACATTCGCTCCTATACATATATCTTCAATCTCATAGATCCAGTGGTGTAAATAGTCCCAACCTTCGTATCCTTCGAAAGTGGGCAGGGCGGTCATGCGGAATGCGGCTACCAATTCCATCCCATGATGCTCTTTCGTGAGTTCTTGGCATATTGCCATATAGGTAGTGGTGAGAGTATTCATTAATTCTTACATAGTCTAAAGAATACGTGTCATTCATTAATTATTTCATATATTTTTTAAATATAAAATTTAAGTAAATCTAAACTCGTACTTACAGCGATTGAAGGCATCACTTCCGTGACTTGTACATATGAGGGTTGTCTACAAGACCGTTAGGCTCTGATACCAAACTGTAACGCCCGCCCTACTAGCTATTTAGGTTATCAAATACTTTTCTTAGGAAAACATATACAGCTAGTAAGTGTGTTACTTTTCCTTTTTATTATAAAAATTTTTGTTCCTTAAAATTAACTTTATTTCCAAAAGCGGTTTGAAGGATATACGTAATAATTTGAAAATACTGCGGAAGCTTTTGTCATAGACAAGTAATCTCAAAACTTTTTAAATACTTTATTCTTTATTTGAATATACATATACATAAGAAGTGAAAATTTTCAAACTCATTGCTTACAGAGGTCGGGTCTCATATGTACAATCTCACGAACTAATAGCCTCCATTTGCATGTTCATTAACCTACCGCCTTACCTTTGTAATTTCCTACAACACAGAATAGACATCTATGAACTAGAAGCTCAGTAAAGATAATGTCATACTCACATCACTATTCTTTTTATGATTATCATGAGTTAGTGCTTTTATGACCTATATTTAACATGCATAAATTCCTATCATTCTACATACTTGGGCCCTGAGAATGCTACCACCGACATGTCAACTGATATTTAATCAGCGGTCCGCTTATGACCGTTGCAACGATCCACTTATGACCTTTTCTTTAATATCATTTAGGGTCATTTCTGATCGACAAGCGATCTTTCTTTTGACCCGACAACACCTCACTTTAATATTATGCATGCTTATGCCTCTTATTTATTTTAGCATAGCATTAACTTATGGAAATATAAACATATGTATTTAATGTTTAAAGTTTGTACTCTCCTCAAACCATCCTACTATATTATGTTCATTCTAATTATAATCCTTATTTCTAGCATGGTAATCATAGTATTTCACTTCTACTTAGCATGTTATAATTATAATCCTAATGCAGACATAACCAAGTCATCATGCTTGATAATTAATATTATCCTAAATTAATATAATTATGATCATAATAATAAACAGACAATATTCGGGTATTACAGTGAGACTATACTTACAAAAAAAAATTGTTGACTGGAGATCTTGACTTTCCTCTTTCTCTCTTTTCCCTTTCCTTTCTTTCTTTCCCTTTCTTTCCTTTCTCTCCTTTTTCCTTTCCTTTCTTTCTTTCCCTTTCTTTCCTTTCTCTCCTTTTCCTTTCCTTTCCCTCTCTTTCCCTTTGCTGCTGGTACATGCTGCAGATGAGCCTTTTATAGGCATGAAAGTAAGAATGCCTAGTCATTCTTTTAGTTTGAATTAGTGACAAGTAGGGACCACATGTCTAGGAAATTTTTTGCTTAAGGATGACTAAGGATGATAAAAAACGTGGCTGCAGTAAGATATGCAGTAAGACAATTTTTTTTTTAATTATTATTACACTTAAGCCCTCATTAAGTTTTGAAATTATAAAAATGTCCTTAATTATTTCTATTATTAAAATTAGGTGTAGGTGGAATTTAAAATTTACTAATAAGTTCACTTTAAATTTATTTTCCCACTACTATACCTAGTCTAGAGATATTTGAGGATTACACTAGTGACCTTATGGGGATGCTCGAGCAAACCAGGCATGGGCGACACTTCTTATTATTGAAATCCTCTATGTCCTTCTTATAGTGGGCTAGAAATACCTTTGCAATAATAGCTTCCTCAGCGTAGCTCTTCCCACAGAGTGACTTCCACACACTCTTTCATGCATTTTTCTAAGGAGTTGACTCACGTCCACCTCCAACATACATCTAACCTCTTTTGTACAACAAATCTCCTACTAACATGTTTCTAGCTGCATAACCCCTAACCTTCCTGGCTTCTTTAGCCAAACTAGAGAGGTTTCCGGTAGTGAGATATTTTTTATAGGTATCATCCATCCTTCCAGCTCTATCTACATCACCATTATCGGTGGACTAATGCTTTGAGATATTTGTGGCAAAGTAGCAAACTTCACTAGAGTATCAACTTTTGAATTCTCCTCTCTTAGCACATGTTTGATTTAGAACTACTCAAATTTAGCCAGAAATAGACCAACCTTCTAACGACATAAGGTCATCTTCTTAGAATTTGTCATATATTCTCTTGTAGTTTTCCCCATTACAGTTCGCGAATCACTTATGATCTCCAACTTCCTTTGCCAATCTCAACCCTATAATGAGTGCTTCATATTATGCCTCATTGTCGGAGGCTTTAAACTTGAATCTTAAGGCTACTCGATTCTTTGCCATTCTTAGAAGGTTAAGATCGACCCTACCCCACACTCCTCCTTGTTTGCAGCCCTATCTAAACTTGGATCTCGTGGGTCGTGGATGGTCGAGCAGGGTTGGTCGGACATCCCCTACCAAATTTCTGTTTAGACTCAATTACACTTAATTCAAAAATGTCTGCCAAAGCTTGAGCTTTGATTACCGACCTGGGCATATAAGTGATCAAATTCCTCAAGCTTTATTGACCACTTCAACAACTTCCCAGACATGTTTGGATTTCGAAGTTTTTTTTTTTTATGATACGTCAGTCATCACTTCAATTGCGTGGGCTTAGAAGTATAGCCATAATTTTAAGGTGGCCACCACCAAGGCCAGTATAACCTTATTTGCTCGGAGATATCTAGTTTATGGGCTACTCAGTACCTTACTAGTGTAGTAAAATGGAACTTGGAAACCATCTTCTTCTCTTAAGAGAACTAAACTTACAACTACTATACTGACTATTATATATAACTTTAGGACTTCACCTTCCACTTGTCTACTTAATTTAGGGATATTGGCCAACTACTTCTTTAGTTCCCCAAAGGATTTGTCACACTCCTCATCCCATTCTATCTTGCTTAATCTCTTTAGAGTTTTGAAAAATGGTAAGCATTTATTGGTAAATCTGCTAATGAATTTACTTAGCATAGCTATCCTTCTAGTGAGTTTTTGAATTTCCTTCTTGTTATGCGGAGCTTGTAGATTTAAGATGGCATGGGCCTTCTTTAGATTGGCTTATATACCCTTATGGGGCACAATATGATCCAAAAACTTGCCCGAATGAACCCCAAGAGAACAGTTATTTTGATTCAACCTCATCCCACATACTGCCTCATGATCGAAAAAGCTTCTTCTGGGTGTAAGTGATGAACCTTCTTCCTTAAGCTCTTCACTAAGATATCATCCACATAAACCTCCATAGTATGCTCGAGTTGTTCTTGAAACATCCCGTTGATAAGCCTTTTGAAACTAGCCCAACATTCTTTAATGTAACCCTTTACTGGTTATACGATAAGTCTTCTCCTGGTTGGATTCGCATAAATTAACTTGGCGATACTCTTAATAGGCATCTATGACGCTGAGAAGCTCATTCCCCGTGATAGCATCAAGCATCATATCGATACTTGACAGATGGAAACTATCCTTTAGACATGCATCATTCAAGTTTGTGAAATCCACACACATTCTCCACTTCTCATTGGACTTAGATACCAAAACTATATTTGACAACCATTTAAGGTACTATACATCTCTGATTGCCCATATTGAAAGCAACTTCTTCACTTCCCCTTCCACCACCTTGTTTCTTTCTTCATTGGAATTTCCTCTCTTTGCCAAATAGGTTTGGCCTTAGCTTCACCCTCAACTTATGAACAATTACTTCTTCCAAAATTTTGGCCAACTTGAACAAGTCCTACGCGAAGGATGCCCAGGCAAGGCTTACACCATAGAGCCAACCTGAACTGCTCAGCTTGCCTAGACCTTGGCCTCCGCTCTACAAATGGTACTTCATAACCTTTGCCCCTCCCTTACCTCTATTCTGGATGGGAAGGGAAAATCTTCCCCAAAAAAACTCAATGGTTTTAAAAGTGCTTTGTGGGAACCTGCAGCCTCATCTAAAGATCTCTAAGAGAGCGAGGACTCAATGAAGGTCCTTATTATGCTTTAGCACGGAATATGTGAACTAAGTAGACTGAGTCTTTACTCACCGGTGAAAGAGGATTATTTTCAGTTAATTGATAAATATTTTTCTTCAGCTCCCCGAAAATCAAATCAGGTATGCCACCATTAATTGAATTGTTGGATAGTCCCATAGCAGCAGCCAACGCACTAGTTCTGTTGATAGTCCTGAAGTTTCACGAGCAAGTGGATTTGAATGGCCTAATGAAGAAGCTACAGGTTGTGGCATGAGCTTGTTGGAGATTTAGAGTACACTAGACCTATCAGTCTATTTTGGCCCACCTAATATATGGGCTTTGGAAAAAAAAAGGGGGGGGGGGGGAGTATTTGGTGGATCCACTTTCACTCTTCTTTCTTGTATTGTATCATTATATGGTGTGGAACATTCAAAAAAATTGTGAGCATGTGTAAATTGAACGAGTTTAAGACCAAATCCAAGTATTAACATGAGATCAATTTAAGACAGAGACCAAGTGTGGAACGTTCTGAGCAAGTTAAGCATATATTAAAGTGCAAGATATTTTTTAATGTTTCGTGCACATTTAAGGAGAAAATTAGTAGAATAAAAATGTATAGATTCCAATTGAGGGGGAATTCGAAGAAGCGATCCAACGGAGCAAAATAGGGACAGGCAGGACTTATCTAGTGATCTATCTGATCAGTATCTTGTCACTTCATGGCTAGCAAACCTCCAACAAAAAAACAACATGAAGCTCAGGCTATCTTGTTTGATTACACAAAAAGAAAAATATGAAATTCTGTGAAGCTAGTCTGCTAGACTAGCTCCACGGCAGTCTGCAACACTCTTCACTGAGACATGGTATCATCAGTAATGACTAATGAGTACAGAACTCGAGAGAGAGAGAAATCTGCTACCACTACTGCTGCTACTACTAGTTTGGTACTCTAATTAGACAAATAATGCTGTAATGAGTCAGTTTGATAAGGTGTACCGTGTAGTGGTAAACTGAGCGTACTTTGAGACACAGGAGAGATAAGAAATGGTAGTAGCTAGTTGTGTCTTTACTCTTCTCGATCTCCTTGTCTGGTTAACTCCTTTTGGAATGCTTTTCATTAATTAATGTATTAATGACTTCTTTCATATCATCATCACATCAAACCTTCCGCCGGTCTCTATCTTCCATGCATCTTGATCACATGGAAAGCATGTATTCTTCCAAGAAAATAGTTTGGGTCTTCACACTCTCTTTAGTCATTTCCACCATTTTAACTTTGTTAGAATGCTAGGGTTAAGTCTATTGATGCATTTTTGTACGAGGGACGAGTCACACAAATTGAAATATGATTATAAGTATAATTTTATTTTTATATATCACTTTATCCATAAAATGATAAAATATAATAGTATGTAATTATATGATATTAGCATATAATTTTTTTAAAATCTATTACTCTACTTCTAGGAAGCAGCAAGTCATTTTCTCCACAATTGGAACTCCATCGAATCCAATTCCATTTACAAAGTTAGGATTTGCCAAATATGCGAGTATCCAATTCATATTGGAATCAATTGACCCAAGTAATTCATTATTCACGACAAAATGTATTAGATCGATATAATGATGATGAAGTAAATTAAGAAACCATGAATAATTATTACTAATTAGGTGATTAACTGGTAAATAAGTTAATTATTTATAAATAAAAGTCAAACCAAAGATTTAAAATATACTTATTTAAATAAATATATATATATATATATATATATATATTAAATAGTTTTTTATCAAACACCAAAAACTATTTATTTTATTTAATAAATAAATAAAAACATATTTAAGTATTTATAAACACTCCGGCTCATTATTTTGTACTCCAACTGACATCAGATCCATATTCATACCAGTACATCTAAATTTACATTTGCAAGCTTGTTAGGTGAGGTAACTAATTGACAATATGAGTTGAGAAAAACAACTGCTTTGATCTATAAGATTAAAATATACACTTACCTAATTACCACAAATCCCAGAGTAAACAAAAACAACAACAACAGACAGACAGACAGCATTAACTGCTCAAGAAACTAAGATGACTATCCAAAATCCCATCAAATTAACATAAATGTCATACATATATGTTAATATAATTATAAATATAAACAACATCCAAGCATGCATGCAAAATTTACATTAAATGATGGGTAGCTCCTCCTAAACTCAATTAGAACACATCTGATCATCAACAAACTGCATGTAATAAAATAGAAACTCCCTCTAATTAACGCATTAATCCTTCGTTTAGTTTTGATCACCATTGTTGAGCCTCAATCCGTAATTCTCCCACAAAGTCGACTCATCTGCTTGATCCCCTCCACCCATCAAGAAACGAAACGAACCATCTTGCACCAAATTCTGATTAACTCCAGCTCCATTACCATTAGAACTAGAAGGCGAATTAGACCCACCATTGCCTTGTTGTACAACCATTCTCGAACCTTCCATCCCTTGTTCATTCATATCTCCATAAACTCCTCCTCCTCCACCTCCTTGAATACTACTATTATATAAACATGAGCTATTAAACTCATGATAATTGTTATTAGTATTGTTATTGATGCAACAACTCCTTGAATTCTCCTTCCTTTTCCTATTTGCATTATTAGGTTTCCTCTGATAAATGTTCATGTTTAGCATTTGAGGATCACGATCATGATCGTTACTTCCTCCATTTTGATTATGATGATGATGATGATCTAATTTCTGAAAAGCCTCCATTAAAGCAGCATCTCGAGCTTCAATCCATGCTCTTTCCTTTGCCCAAAACTTATGCTCTTTATCAATACGTACAGCCTGTTCTTTCCTCCATTCCTCTTCTCTCAACAGCCTTTCTTTCTCCTTTTGTTCAAGTGTTTTCATCAACTTCTCCAACCAAGCCTCTTGCTTCTCTATCAACTTCCTCATCTGTGAATCAATGAACTCCTTTATCTTCACCTTCCAACTTCTTCTCGATCTTCCGATACTACCTTCTCTTTGATCAACATCATTGTCCTCGGACGAAAACGAATCAAACTCGGTCGAGTTGTTAGAGAGACTAAGGCTGTTGTTATTGTAATTCATATCATGATCATATTGTTTTTGAGAATTTGGAGTGTTAGGATTTGGGATTAGAAAATGGGTTTGATGATCGGGAAGTGAGATGTTGGTGTAGTTACTAGAAGAATTAAGGGTTGTCGATTCTGATGATCCGTACAGGGCTTCAAGCTGACCAAAGAATCTATAGTGCTTACCGTCTTGCCTTCCAGATTTGCCTTCCTTGGTTTTCTTGTAATATTTGTACAAGTTCTCGAATTTCTCTCTACATTTCTTCCCACTCCTTTGGTATCCATGTTCCTCAGACATGATCCTGTAACCATTAATTAATGTTTGAGAGCGAGCTAATAAACACGTGGAAATTAATTTAATTATTTAACACATGATCCAATGAAATGCTAGGTAGGCGATGATGATCATACATATATGTTACTGTTGACTAGTTAGATCAGTTTCAAGCTGTAGTTAAGTAAGTCCGAGCTTATCCGGATCACACATTGAGAACCAAAATCTAATTCGGCCAAAATTTCAACTTACACAAATTTGAACTAAGAAGAACCCTAATAAGTCAAAGAGGCAGAAAAAAATCTAACAAGTCGACACATTTTGAATAAATGAGCAACCACTCGGGTATAATTTACTCCTTAAAACGATAACCTAAAACCTCTCCAATCAACTAACCATTTACAAACTCATATACATTTCTGACAAGAAAAACAGTTAAATAACTTATGTATCTATAGATTTTTTTTTTCTTTTTTGAAGGGAAGGAGGAATAGGTAGTGATCATACTGATCCTGCACTTTTTAGTAGGAGGAGAATTGTGCAATAATGAAGAAGCTAGATTGATTTCAAAAAAAGAAAAAACAAAGATACCTAGAAACTTCATCCCAAAGGGGACCCTTTTGATTAGCCTCTTTGAACTTAGGATCAAGGCGGGATCTGATCTCAAGAAGGATAAGAGTCTCTTGTCTCGGCCAACGTCCGGTTCCTCCATCACCTCCGGCTTCAACTTCAAACCCACCACTCAGACTCGGTAAACTGCTGACATGACTAGGATTAGTAGTTGCTCTAGTGCTGCCAATGTTCGCAGCTGAATCGGAGCTAAAATCTGTAAGCCCACGAGCTATCACGTGATGATCTGTACTAACATCTTGGCTGCCGCCACCACCGGCAGCTGTCATGTTCATCATCAACTCATAGTGGTGGCCGTGGTGGTGGTTTTGGCCAGTTGCAGCTGGTTGTGATAGAATATTCCGGTTGCCGGAGTAGAGCTGATGACGATGAAGATGGTCAGTGACCGGAGCAAAGAGAGCTCTGCCGCCGTTACTAATCAGCTGCCGTATATCCCCCATGCCGTACTGATCCTCCATTTCCATGTAGCAGCCAGCGCCCCGCCCTTTGAAAATAGGAACAAAAAGTTATCGAACGCGAGAGAGAGAAAGAGAGAGATAAAGCAGAAGAAGAAAATGGTAATAAATCATGAAAGAGAGTGAGAGAGAGAGAGAGTAGCGGCAGACTCGGATCGTGTCGTCCACGGAAAAGGCTCGAATTTAAGCATAGGACAAAGGTCCCATGTTGATGTCTGTATCGAAGCTCTGTGTATTTGTAAAAAAGACTTGGCTTCATGACCTATTTTCTTTTTCTTTTTTATTTTTCTTCTTTATTAACTTCCAGCGTGTTTGGACATGAGATTAGGACGGAACGAAACGGGAACAAGCAAAGCCACGCATACGAATCAGTGCTTCATATCATCAGTGTCCACTTCACCACATTCTAATGGATTAGAGGACACGTGGCAGTACGAGAATTGGTATCTTCTTATGTATTAAATATATTGAACCGATTATTAAATAAATAGTTAAATTAGCTTGAGTATCTCGTACGCACGTTAATGATCGTCTTAATTAATTAATGATTATAATTTATAAGAAAATTAGTAATAATTATTATTCTTTGTCACTTTTCCTTTCCGATTTCAAATTATACATACAAGCTCGCTATAGGCTATAGGCTATAGGGCTCTAGGGTTCTAAGCTCTAGCTAGCTTGTAATCTGATCTATGATGAATGTGGAGCCCGCTTAGTGAGCCCGCTTGATGATCCATAAGAACTGTATTGAACACATGAACACCGCAAAACCCATGTGATATGAAACACCTGATCATCACCTAATCATCATTATTAGTGAAACAGTAGCACTGACATTGTATTTGTACTAGATGACATATTATATACCTATATCTGGTCTCTAGCATTAATTACGTTTATAGAGTCTTAGCTTTTCTATCGCTTTCACTTTGACTCTCGTTAGTCTCGTATACATACGCAATTATGCATAGATAATATACAAATATCCATCAGATTTTCCTATGCATATTAAATCTAACTAATTATATCATATTATATAGCTTATTAATATAAATTACATGTCCTTCACTTTATAATATGATTTCGTACGTAGGACTAGTAATGTATAAATCGGACAGATTAGGCTACAAATGAACGGTAAATTTAACCTTCGGCTTCAAATTCACGTACGGATTGGACTCCATTAAAGGGTAGCTCTCTCTTTCTCTCTTACTTCCAGTTTTATTTCTTTCTTCTTATTCTTTTGGATAAATAAAATTTGTATTTACTTAATAAAACATGTAATCAATGTAAATAATTAATATAATATACCTTATATGTACGGGAAAATGTTTGATGATGTGGATGGTACGTGAGTCTACGATCAATTAGAACAGAAACTAAGTAATTACATATATTTGCCGAAAATAATAATTGAGTAATTATCAACAGAGAAAGGGACAAGTAGGAGATGGAAGAGTAGTAGTAGTAGGAGCAGCTGTTCAGCTACTCATGAACATGTACAAGAGGATCGGTACATGGATGAGGAGGACGCGTAGGCGTTTCAGAGAGACACTGAGAGTTTGAGAGTAGAGAGTGATCAGAGATAGGTCCGGTCCGGTCCGGTCCAGTCCGGAGTATGTAGACCCCACCACCACACCGACTTAATATCACAGAGATGGATCAGAGATTCAGACCTCTGATAACTTGCTTTTTTAGTTTTTGAAGCAGTTGCGGCCAGAAAACAGAACCACGTTCCAATCCATGCAAATTAAATAAATAATATTTTGTTGGGAAGTTATAATAAAAACAAAAAGCATGCACGAACGGCCCATAAAGCACGCTGATCAGGTGGTGCAGGGCCCTGCCCTCTTCCACCTACACAGGCCCTCTTGCCTCTTGCTTTTTCAGCCCCTTTTAATGTCTCTCTACACACATCTACATTAGTCTTCTGCTTACGTCATACTATAATAATAATAATAATAATAATAATAATAATAATAATAATAATAATAATAAATGAATGAATCGACGCTTTCATCAATCAATCTCGGTGGCAGAAGATGATCGATCATGCATGTTTGTTCTTAATGTAACTTGATGTTATAAAACCGTGTTACATGTCGTGTGACGTCATATGATTATTATTTATTTATTATTAGCTTAATAAAGTAAAAAGGGAAATTAAGAAATAATAAAACCGCGTTATAGTATGATTTTCTTTTTGTCAAAGGCCAGCTTTATTAATGAAATCTAGAGAAAAGTGGATATATATATATATCCTATAGATGAGGTCTATAGAGAGAAAAGTCGTATTAACAACTTGTTGGCTTTCCCATCACCTTTTTTCTTATTTTATGTCAGATTTTCCATTTTAGATCAAGATTTGAATCTTATAAAAAACATTGTTTAGATTGCTATCAACTATTTTTCCAAACTGGAATATATATATATATATATATATACTTAACATATAATTAGGTAGTAAGCACTAAGCAACTTGGAATGATCCACATCTAGCTAGTGTGGGACCCATTATATTAGTAAAGCACGACAGCTTCCCAATATAGGTCTAATGCATAACAATGAAAACTAGCTGCCACCTTTTTTCTCTAATATATCATCATCATCAACAACCAAAACGCAGCACTACATATGTTAATTTGTGTCAAAATGGTAAAAGGGTTTTTGAGTTGTGTGTATAGATAGTAGTAGTACTGTATATGGTGAAGGAGGGATTCAAGTAGTGGTCGGAAAACATCAAGAGGAAACTGATTGCCAGCCAGCAAAGGCTTAACTTTCACTAATCTGATTGTTAATAAATTAATATATAAATTAACAAATAAACACAAAAAAAAAAAGGTGTCTTATCGTAATCTACATTTATATGGGTATGAGTTGTCAACCTTACAATTTAATCTCATAATCATGATTTGTAAGAAAGTGGCTAGCTTTGTGTTTAGGTACTTAATTAAAGTTAATACTTTTATTATCATTATTATTATATTATTAATTTATTTTTAATAAATTAAATTTGCAGAAAAGTTTCTTTCAATAAAGTCTGTCCGTGTCTTTCTTAGACCGCGAGTTCCACCTTTTACTTCTCAATCTCTTGCTATACCTGTAATTTGTCTAATGGATGGATTGAGTTAAAGACTCCTTTTACGAAAAGAAAGAAGAAAAATGCTCAGGCCCATTGGAGTTGTAAATGAAACACACAGGTACAGACCAATCCAATCAAACAAATTTCTGTTCCATTTCCAAAGTTCGCAGTCCAATTTTACAGGCCCAATCAATCAAACAAAACATGTGGATTCCGATATTGAAAGGTGGGATAATGCTAATCCCGACGGTTTGTTTCGTGTGTGTTAGACATGATACTTACAATATGGATCCTAGAATATGGATCGGTGTTTAAATCTTATCAATGCCTCGCATTCTTTCCTATTATATATATATATACATACAAAAATATAAAAACCAAAACCAATAGTAATAACGTTAAGGGGAACAAAAAACCAAAAAAAAAACGTTTTTGGAAATGGTTGCCAACTACATCCTACATTCTCTACTCTCTATACTTTCTTGATTAGAAATTCATTTTTACAAATAGATTCCCCTAATAACTAACTTAAACATAGAAGTGGTTTGTCCGTTGCAAACCCCGGTATTCCCTTCGTATCTTTGTTCAGATCAATGGGATTAATGGGACATAATGTTGGCTTAGTAAATTTCCTAGGAGCAGTACAAATCTTGTGCCAAACAGTAACTAACCTCTCTCTCTCTCTCTATATATATATATATATATTGAATATTATTGTTAGTCTATTCAAATCCTTGATATATACATTAGACATCATGAATCTCTCCATATGTTAAAAGCGAATCATAATTACTGCCCACAAAACCACTGTTCTTACATATAAAAAAAAGTCAGCAATATTGATTGCGGTACATATATATATATATATCAATATGATCGATCCATCACAATTCTGGCTTACACCACAACTCTCCACACACACACACATATCACACAACTTCCAGTTCTATTCCAACTGGTTTACACTCCTCCACCATAAGCACTTCCCATCCTTCCCCTCTTCACCACAAAACCTTAAATCTCCACCACCATAAAATGGAAAGCTCAGCCGACTTAAGCCTCTCACTCCACCCCCACCCACCACAAATTACTATTACTCCCTCCACAACATGTACTCTACACAATCAACCCCCGCTTCAACCATAATTCCAGCTAATTATAGGGGAGTAAGGCGGCGGAGCAACGGAAAATGGGTGTCAGAAATCCGTGAGCCCAAAAAGCCCAATAGAATATGGTTAGGCACCTTTTCGACCCCCGAAATGGCTGCGGTGGCCTATGATGTGGCGGCACGAGCATTGAAGGGCAATGATGCCGAGCTTAACTTCCCAAACTTAGCACCTTCATTGCCCGTGCCGGAATCCACGTCATCACGTGATATTCAGGCAGCCGCCACCTCTGCTGCCGCTGCTATGGGGTTAGCTAAGGGTGTTAGTTATAGTAATGATCCGGTTAGGGCGGGGCTGCTGATGATAAGTGAGGAGGTTGAATCATTAATGGATGGAGAAAATAATCATATTGATGAGTATATTGATGAGGACTTGATTTTTGATATGCCGAATGTGATAATGAATATGGCAGAGGGAATGCTTCTTTCTCCTCCTCGCTTCAATGAGTATGGCTGTGCTGAAGATCATGATGCAGGTCATAGCCTTTGGAAATTCACTTGATACATACATATATGTATGTATGTATGTATGTATGTGTATTGGAATATGAGTCAACGTTGTAATAAAATAAGACGTGGGCTGATTATAATCCACCTTGTTACGATAATCCAACGGCTTAACAGAAATTAACACAACAACCATTTTGGGGATTAAATGAACTTTAGACAGGCAGCAAGAAATTAGATGGGAGGTTGACATAGTCAAGATACACAATAATTCAAAGGTTGACAATAGCGTTTAAACGTACGTCCAGTCGCTGTGAAGGAACAATCAAACAGAGAGAACTGGTCTTGGACTCGGCCTACAAAGCTAGGCTTGTATTGGGCCAGATTATGGATGTTGTTGGGCTTCTTGAAAATGTAGCACGGATCAGTTGGAGTTTGTTAATATTAATTCTAGGCCCAATTAGGTCATGATTGGCATGACTTATCAATTTAACACTTTCCATTCCTGGATCAGTATTTGGAGGCTAAGAAAACTCTCTCTCTCTCTCTCTCTCTCTCTCTCTCTCTCTCTCTCTCTCTCTCCCCCCTTTCTATCTTGTAATCTTATGACTTTGTCAGCTTCCATGAGAGGATAACTCTTCTGCCAGTCCATGACGACCAGGAGTTGAGATGGAACTAACATTCGTAGCTCTCTGTCGTGCATGGATGGTTGTTGGATAATGCGTTCTAGTAGTAATTATTAATTTTAAGATTCTTATAAAATCTGTGGAAACTTTCCATTTTAATATGAAAGATGAACAAGCTAGCACCGATCTTAAGTTTTATAATGAACACCCAACATGCATGTGTGCTTAGTTCAATATATAGCTACTGATTAGATAGTCTGACACTTGCTCCAAATCTAACGATACTAAGAAAAAATAAACTAACTTTGTCTTAACGTGCGGTAAACAACAACTTCTACGCACGTAATCTTGAATCTCGAATTATCTCTGAAGCACGAGTGCTACGCCTTGCTGGATCATAAAATATTCGGACAGAGCAACAGCCGTGAATAATTCCTTATTTTGTTCATGTACCGAAATCTTCATCATCCTCATAAATTAAATGGTTAAAAAATATGATACATCAAAATCATCTATATTAATATAAAAGTTTATATGGTTAATATGCAATCTGTATACGATACTGGATTGATCGAGAATTTTTTCTTTTACACAATTTTCAAAATCACTTTCATACTAAATTCTCTTACTTTCGGTATACTGAGTTTAATTTTTTTCTTTACAGACCGCGCTCCCTTCTCAGATTGAGATCCTTTACTTTTATTAGACTGAATTTAATTTATTCTTTCGCAGACTGAACTCCATTTTCAAATCGAATTATTCATCTTTTTTTCCAGATTGATTTTTTCATTTTCCTTTCCAGATTGAGATCTAATATAATATAACATCTCTCGGTCTAAAGTCTGAGTTCCATGTACAGACCGAGTTCACAGTATATTAAGACAGAGACCGAGATATTACATGTCGGTCTATAGTCTCAGATCGAGATCTCACATATTGATCTGAGATGCACAGATATATAACACAAAATTTTCTAAAAAAACTTTTAACGATCATTTAGATGTATATAAATTAATCTTATAGTTATGTAAAAATGTCACACCTTAGTCTACCCAAATTGTTCGAGGAGACTGACATCACAATCTTCCAGATTGATCATCAACAAACTAGAACATGTGTGAGCATATAAAGATAACAATGTTTTTTTCTCCTTTTCTTTTTGTGAAAAAGGTTCTCTATTTTTTTCGCATCATAAAATAATTAGAATATGATTTATTTATAGATGATAAAATTAATTTAATTTTTTTACATCATAAAATTAATTTAAACACTTTAAATTAATTAAATTGATGACTCGATTATAATATTAAATGATAAGATAATCAGTAGATGATATTTTTGATATGGTCAAATTTTTTCAAATCTAATTTAAAATATAATATTATCTATTTAAATCATATCATATATTATTTGAATTTTAAATTGATTTCTTAAACCAATTTAAATTTGACTTACTAATCTTAACATTAAATTAATATTTCATATCAATTTAATATTATATATAATATATTTAATTCAAAATCAAATATATTATTATTTAATATATGAATTTCGAAATTTATCATTTAAAATACATCTTTTAATTAATTAATACTAATTATTTCATAATTATAATTTGCGCTAATTTTCTTGCAAATAAGTTATTTTTCAATATTTGTCATTCTTATCATGTACAGTGTTTTATAGAGGTGACTTAGAAACCATGAACCTAAACTTCTAAGCTTCAATAAATTAGATTATTAATTAAACTCTTTAATATAATAAATCTAATTTATTAATTATAATATTATTCCACTAAAAATATGGGATAACACTCTTGTAATTATATAACATATTACTGAGCAATCTCTAGTAGTCCATTGATATTATCATTACATGTAATATGATCATTCAATAATTGATTCATAATTATAATTTGTCAAAATTACCATTTTACCCCTCTATTTATCTATTTATCTTTAAGTACTATTAATCCACTAGTTAACGATCAAGAGAACCAATATACAATTTTCTATGAACAATGTTTTGATTCTATATCTGTAAATCACGTTCCTAGTCACTTATCCTAATAAATCTTCAAAATAAAAATTAATAACCTATTTTACAAACAAACTGTAACGAGTGAATCAAAAGATCCATTTGTGATAAATAGAAGTTCATGACTACTCAAGATTCAGATTGATTTGCATATGATCGTCTATTAATATAAATAGAATTATTTATGACAAACGATATTTTAATAAAAAAATTAATTCATATTGGGTTCTCTATATAATCCAATTATATAAAGTACTTCCACTAAGATGTCTATTTACATCAATGATCTGAATCTAGATCCAATGCATTCACAATGTTAGCGGACCGTACTAGCAACCATCAATTAAAAATCTCATATTTTAATATGTTATATGCAATTTAATTCATTGTCTATAATCTTAATTATCTCGTACCAATATAAGATTATAGTCACATAAATGAGTTTGAAATTTTATAATATTTATACACATAATTTAATAATAATACATTCACAACAATTATATCGAAAAATATAATTTTTATTAATTTCATAAAACAATACTCATCACATGCTTTCATGCCTAATATCGAGAACTCAGACAAAAACATTTACTATCTGGACTAGGAACTCGATTTAAGTTTTCACCTATAGATCGAATATCAGTTTCCAAACATTTTCCGGTCTGGATTGAAAACTCGATTTGGATTAAAAACTCGATCTGAGTTTCTGCCTACATATATTATATCGGTCTTCAGATTTCAGATTCAGATTGAATATCAGTCTCTAGATTTTATATTCAGATTTTAGATTAAGATCAAATATCCATGACCATCGTCATTAGTCATCAATATTCAGTGAAAATAATAGAAATTAGTCACAACTATAAAAAAATACGATTTATAAATTAATTATATTTCAATCCAGTTACATTTTTATCAATTTTCTTATTACATACTATTTTTCTGATGTTTAGATCAAAATAAATAGTTAAAATATTAAAAAAAATATACGCGAAGGACACAAATAAAGATTGAATTGACTCCGAAATAGCCTCACCACGTGGCATGTGGGAACGTTAGGTACTAGAACGAGAAGAGCTATGGCGAGTCGATGAGTGACATCTACCTACGAGCCAAAGAATGAGTATCGAACTATCAATCAGTCTATCTGATCAATCCATAAAAAAATTACAAAAGATGATGTTTTTAACGTTAAGGAGGTTTAAAGTAAGCGATAATGGTGAAGAAGGTCTGGGCCAAAGTGAGCAAGAGGAGCACGAACGCAGCAAGAGCTGAAATGAAAGACCAAGGCGTATCGAAATACGTGTACTTAAAGCCAGCCCATTGCACGTGCCAACTGTTCTGGTAATACACATGCACGTCATTGAACAGCTTCAACAAGTAACACAAATCTATGTCGAACGCCACGTCCTTCCCCAGCTTGTTTATGAACTGCGCCACCTCCCCGTCTGTCCCGAAATAGTTCTCTATTATGCCATGATCCGACAAATACTCCACGTCGCGTGACGTGTTCACCAAGCAATCCAGCAGTGTCGCGTAAGTCGTTATATGCTTGGAGTAGCTCTTGTGACACTGCTCGTACGCCACGCAGTTCAGCAGGAACGAGCTCATGAAATCGTCGATCGTGATTGGGGGCATGGAAAGTATCCCGTTTTTGAATTTGACGTTTAAGAAGGTCTCATCCTCGCACGGCCGGAGCTTTATTCCGGCGTGGCGGAGCTTCGATACGCAGTGGATTATGTGGGTCGGTGTGCTCGTTCGATTCGTGGGTTCTCTTCGATCGTGCGGGATGAAGCTTGATCGGAGAAGATCGAGCAAGTGGTTCGCTTTTAGGTTTCCGTGTTTTCTCATGATGTCCTCTTTCCGGGGCAACGCGTCGTTGAAGAAGTTAAGTGCCAGAGTAGCTAAAGTTGGAGAAGACGGTAAATCTTGCACGCCAGGTGCTTGTGACAAGTCGTACAAGAGCTGCAGTACGAAAAACGGGATTTGATTCTCCAAACGGAGTAAATCGCGGTAAAAGAACGGAATAATCCAAGCCATTGTGAAAATCAGGTCGTCAGATTCGGCATGAACTCGAGTAACTGCGTGGGCGACTTTACGGAAAAGCTCGATGATGAAAACGCCGTCTAAGATCAACATTTCGACGAACTCGTCTCTGTCTAGGGGGATAATTTCGGAATAACACTCGCGGGCTTTCGGTTCGAGCGGTTGGAGGGCTTTTATGTAATTTTCTAAGGTGAAGCCGTGGGATTTCTGGGTGCGTGCGATCATGGTGGAGAGGTACCGCCATTTGAGTTCTTCGATCATCTGGAGATTGGGCTGGGCTCGGTGGAATGGTCCGATGGAGACGATGTGGGGTTTGTAGGCCGATCCGTTGACTTCGACTAGGCTATCTGGGACTCGGAAGATGGAGCAGGTGCTTCTTCCGGCGGCTTTGCTGAGTATGCACGGTGGTTGGGACATCTTCTGAATCATCGAGGTTAGGTGGTCGGGATTGACCGACCAGCGGATGGTGTCTATTACATGGTTGACTTGATCTTCTACTGGAACGGTTGTTTCCATCTTATATTGATATGCTGATTGTCTAAAGAATTCGCGTTGTAAAGGTGGTTTGGATCTGTAAGTGAGGTAATAATTGAGTTTTGAGGCAAGCTTTTATTCAGGGCGGGGCTTTGATCCTTGCTGGTGTGAGGTGATGATGGAATGAAGCCTTAGCCTCTGTGGGAGGGAAGATATTATATATAGGACCCCTCATATTTGGTCATAAAAATACAAGAAATTTCATCTTTACCTTTTGTTGGTTAGATGATCTGTTTTTGGTACTTTTCGGGTGTTTGCCTAAAAGTCAAAATCCACAAGTTGAGTAACTAGTATTCGCGAGGGAACGAAGAACTGGCAAATGGTCTCTCTCTCTCTCTACGATTGTGTGTTTTGACTTTTGTTTTTTTGGGGACCAATTGTGTGTTCGACTTGAGAAAATATCGAATCGTTATACAGGAGGTTAAACGGCAATACCGAGAACCATTTGACTTTAATGTATGTATGTCACGTGACATAGAGTTTGACTCTTTGTAATGAGTTCCAAAGACATGGCGATCACCAATGCATCTTGTAACAATCCAGACATATATTTAGGACATGCTATCAAAACCGGAGAAGACCGGCCATGGTCATATGTTGGGATGGGGAAGATAAGCCATGATGAGGACTTGAGGTATGGGTTGGGGAAGAGAGCAATGTTGGGCACGAGGATTACGAAGTATCCCAACCTCCAGCCCAACAGAAAGTCAAACCTTAGTTTTCTCTTCTATTTTCTACCGGGTCGATCAATTTACTGGGCCAAACAAAAAACATTTTTAACACCCAACCCAACAGCCCAACATCACGTTGGACTCATTTGAGTTTTTGGGCCATCTAATTTATTAAGCATGGATCCATTCTTTCATTATTATTATTTTTTTTCTTCTAATTCGAATCCAAAAACGATTTTTTGGCGAGAAGAATAACTTGGTTTTAATTCTAACTAAAAGTGACTAAAACACATGATCCTTAATCTAATACCTATCCAAACCCATACCAATAAAGTGATGTGGAATG
The DNA here is from genome assembly GCA_027186245.1 of Coriaria nepalensis. NCBI lineage: Eukaryota > Viridiplantae > Streptophyta > Magnoliopsida > Cucurbitales > Coriariaceae > Coriaria > Coriaria nepalensis. Next base: position 1,098,405 of record CP114483.1, read on the forward strand.
TACTTTACACTAAAACAAATATGTATACCTAATACCCTTCGTCTTTATGGAAAATTTATAAAATGTTATGGTCAATAATTAAGGTATTTAGATAGATAGGATGTCACATCACTACCTAATTTTACCAGAAGTAAAGTAATGGACAAAACCTTGAGAATAATCTTATTCTCTCTCTCTCTCTCTCTCTCTCTCTCTCTCTCTCTCTAGCGGCTCGTGTAGAAGAAGAAGCATCGGAAAAGAAAGATGCAAAGCTCCACTATAGTAGCCATAAAGATATTAACTAATACTTTACTTAAGAAAAGAGAAAAGCGACAAGTCGTTTTCAACCACCTTTATTCCTTCCTTGAGGAAGCAATCATATGATTCATACTATTTATCATTAATGAATGGCTCAAGACCATTGCCTTTTTCTCATTCACTTTATCCCCCATTCCGAGGTTACGTTCGCTATGATTGACAGCCACCTGTTAATGTTTATTTAAGGGTTTTTTATTTATTTATTTATATATTTATTTATTTAAATTACTTTATTAGTCTTTGGGGAAGTTTTATAACAAGTTCACCCTTTTGTTTTCTTACCAAAACTAAGAAATATATTAAAAAACTTCCACCATCCGTACATACATATAGAAATCATAAAATTAATATACACAAGTCTAGCCATCTTCCCTACTCAGCGTATCCCACCAAATTGCACAAGTCAAACTACAAAATTTTGTTTTGACTTTAAACTACAAGGTTGGCTGCTTGAGAACTCAGTCCGAACTTGTACACGCTAGTTCCATTGCCAATTCCTCCACCAAGTGACCAAAAATTACAACCTCGATATCAAACGCAGAGTCCTCGACATCCTCTTCACACTGGTTTCTAATCGTCCGCCAATCAACCTCCCTTTTCATATCCTCCTCAACCATCATGTCAATGGTGTTAAATTCTACATCTTTCCAACACATTAACTTCTTACAAGCCCTTTTCACCACTACTTCCTCCGTAACGTTTTCAGTACAACTCTGCTCCTCAGCAATCAAATCGGTCACGAGCTTTTTCATGTCTCTCGGTATCATTTGATGATATTCACAGCACAAGCTTGATGATTCGATGACATCTTGGATTAACCATTCTGTATTACTATCAGCAGCTTGGATTAACCATTCTGTATTACTATCAGCAGCTTCTTCATTATCGGATAATTTTTCAGCGTCTCCGGAGTCTTGATCCTGTTCCGACATTATTTTGTCCAGCTCGATCAGATCCAGTTCGGCTAGTTTCTCAAATCTACGTAGCTTATTTAATAGTTGCTGCTTTGCTCCTGTAACAATATGAACAGTTAACTACTCTACGTAAAAATAAGACGTACTTCATAATTCATATAACATCACTATATATGTGGGGTATGCTAAGATCCGACATTAAATCTTAAGGACATATCTTGTCGTTTTCTTCACTTGGTCAACAAATGTAGGACACAATTGACAAGAAAAAAGAAAAAAGATAAGTATAAATAATAATAATAATAATAACTTGAGAGTTCGATCCACACGTTTGCAATCTTTGCATGGATCCCACAAAAGATACCATCATTCGAGTCATAACACAACCAAGATGGACAGATCACTTAGATTAAATGTAATATAAAGATTGAAAGGATTTATAACATCTCCTACATGAACTACTAGTTTACTAGATAACGTACATAAACATAATGATGATGTGAAATAACTTACTTTGTACAATCGCATAGCTGCATTCCAAATCATAATCATGGCGGTTCTGGTCCCCATCATCATGATCGTGATCGTGATCGTGATCGTGATCGTGATCATGATCATCATCGTCTTCAAAAGGAGGATCCAATACTGAAACAGGGCTGCATTGCTCTTTATCTTCCTCTTCTTCTACCTCATAATTCATTTTATTTTCCTACAAGATTGAATAACACCCAGATCAATAATGGCAATGATGACGATCACAAATCATGTAACAACAAATATATATGTATGTGTATGTGTGTTTGTGTGTGACCCCACTAATGGAATGCGAAATGGCGAAAACAAAAATGGGTTTGTCTTTTATTTCTTCTATTATTGTTCATCTTTTTCCAAACTTTCACCAAAATTGCTTGTCTAATTCATAAAATTGGCTACCAGGGAAAGGGCCAAAGCAAATAAAAGACAGAGATTTTCATGGCAGAGACACAATCAATAAGGTACAGTCATGAATGAACGAAAAGCTTTTCTTGTCAAAATTTGAAAAGGACATAAATAGCCCTGATCAGAAAGGACTCGGGGTTGAAGGAAGCACTGAATCCTTAAAAACTAAGAAGAGGTTATATATGTCATTTATTGGGTAAACGACAATTCCAGCCATATTTTGCAGAGAAAAAAGATTGCATTGCCGACAATTCATATTTTCATAAATAAGAGCCCGAGTATAATGTCCGGCTCACGACTCCACTCAGAACTTGGACGCGCCAATCTAAATTTCATTGACCTATTGAAGCAAGTCGTACTCGTACTACTAAGAAAATGTTTTTTTTTTTTTTTTTTAGAAAAAAAACTAAAAATTAACTAAACAAAAAAGTAATATAAAAGATTTATAAACAGGACAGACCTCATGTTTAAGGCGAGTCGGAGAAGATGCCGGCGAGGGGAACTCCGGAGTTCGGTAACCGGACGACGTGCTTTGCTGTAAAACGAAATGAAACGGGCTTTGACATACATCATTCTCACAATCATTTCTCGCTCTAGAAAGCAGCTCCAAAATCACTTCTGGATCCTCATCATAATGCCTACCAGTAGTACTACTGCAACTTTTACTACTTGAAGCCTCAAAATTAGACACCTGTTCATTCTTGCAAGAGTTCGAACAACACTTTTCACTAGCACTTCTCTCGCCCTCCATGAGTGACATCTTTTGATTTCTGTTCCGCTTGAAACAAGACCCAAACAACCCAAAACCCTGACTTTTACTATTCCGGGCTTTAGATTTCGAGGTCTGTTTATGAATGCGAAGGGCAGCTTCTAGAAGCAGAGCTGATGTTTTTGCAGGAGGGAATATGGAGTTTGGAGTACTCTTACATGGGCTTTTGAGAGGGGACTGTATTTTTTCAAATAGTGGAGATTTCCTAACGTCAGGCGAGTCGTACAAAGTGGAGGAGGATGAGGAGAAGAAGAAACAAGCGTTTTTGCAGAAGTTTCCGGTGAAGATTGAGGAGGGTTCTGAAACGGGCTTTTGCTTCTTGTTGATCTGTAAGCGGGATTTGGAAGAAGCCCGTTTCAATTGGCAACGCTTGTCTGCAATGTAGCTGTTGAGCAAAAACGGTTCTTGATCCTCTTTCAGAAGTTCGTGTAAAAAGTGCTTCTTTTGCGCCATCTTGAAAATAAGCGAACAAGGTTTGGCAAGTTGCTTCTTTTTTACAGATGGGTATGAAATTTAGGATCGTGAAATTGCAGTTTAGAGTTAAGTGATGGAACTTTTTTTTTCTGAAGGTGAAAAGGGGAGGTTGAAAATGAAGTTAGATGCAGATAGAGAGAGAGAGAGAGAGAGAGAGAGAGAGAGAGAGAGAGAGGAAGGAAGGTATGACTATGGGGGAGGAGAGCTCCTGATTCAAATCTGAAATAGGGTCACAAATCGAGGTAAGATATTGAATGATAAACAAAAATATAATAATTCAAAAGGAAAAATAAAATGAAATTAGAGGGGGCAGAGAGAAATTGAACGAAGAAGAGTGGAAGAAATGAAACTTGTAAGAAATGAAGGAAGCGTGTTGTTGCCTGTAGAGGGAGGGAGGGGAAGTTCTTTACTTCTTCTTATCCTTAAGACAGCGAAAAAGCAGAGTCCAATCTTGGACGACGCTGTTCATCTTTTATTTTGTAATGATCTCAAACTGCAGTTTCCCAATTACACATCAATATTTTAAAAAAAGTGTTTCTACTTTTACTTTTACTTTTACTTTTACAGCTGGATATAAATTATGATATGTAAAATTAAAATTACCGCATTCTAATCCAACTTTTTGACTGTAAAATTAAAATTACCTCATTCTAATCCAACTTTTTGACTGTAAAATTAAAATTACCGCATTCTAATCCAACTATTTGTTGATTCTCGTATTATGAAATTTGACTTTCCTTCCTACTGAAATTTTTGAGCGGGTAAAAAGTGTTGACCGCTCGATAAACAAACGAGAAAACATTGGGTAAAAAGGAGAAATTAAGCGAGAAGGTGAAAAAGACTAAAGAGGATATTTGGTAAACGTGGCGACATATATACCCGAGACTTGGTAAACGGTGTAATAAAACGACAAACGAAGGGAAAAAAACATATTGAGATCTTGATCTGTCGAATAATCTCAGCCGTTCATATAGACACACGCGTTCGATAAGTGGGACCGACCTAATTGTTGAGCCTTTTTACTGTACAGTCCACTTCTACTACATCCATCCAACCAATACGCAAAAACAAGCATCAGCTTTAATTTAAATTCTCCATATTTTTTATTTTTTATTTTTTATTTTTTTTAATAATTAAAATAAGTGGGTGGCATTTCTGTTTCACTCAATTTCTCAGGTCATTTTGAAAAGAGTGATTGTGTTTTTAGGGTGACCCACTTCCACTTCAGAAGTAGGACACTTAGGAGGAGATTACTTTTTTCATCTCCACCTTCAAATTGAAACTCTTTAACTCAACTACTGCATGCGTTAACTGTGAAGAAGAGAATGAATGTTTTTTTTTTTTTGTTGGCTCTTTTAAAAATTGAAGTTTTACCATCTCATAAAGTTTCAAAATTCACGTATCCCCCCCCTACCCCATGTGAAGATGTGACCAATCTTTGTCGCATGCATAGAGAGATAAGATGGAGAAAATGTGAGACCCAGAGTCATTAGTTGGGATGTTTGAATCATCTGTTTCGATCGGTTTCTAAAATATGTTGGTCATTAGAGAGTGGCGAATTCTCTTGTTTTTATTTCACTCGTTGGAGGAGAATCCATTGGTAGATTTTAAGAACACTGGATTCAAGGCTGAGCTGCAAGCATTTTTATTTTTTATTTTTTAACTTCATAACCAAACTCGCGTGCTTGAAAACTATGAATAATCCAAAACAAACGTAAGGACAAACAATGGAGAGTCGTAGAAACACACATGACTGTAATTAATCGATTGATTCCTACGTACTTACCAAAACCAGACTTTGAACTCCCTCCCTCCCTCCCTCCCTCCCTCTTATAGTTTAACTTTGCATACTTGTTGTTGTTGTTGTTGTTGTTGACTTGCTGCCTCATTGTCTGTGCCTGCTGATTCACTTTTGTTGTGTGTGTCTTTACACTTAATTAACGTCAACTTGATTGATCATTGCAGGTTCCACTTATCTCCGCCCACGTGTGTCTATAGCTATTCTTTAAAACTGATTAATTAGCAGTAATAAGTTATAAAAACAATGATTAACAGATTAAGCAACGTGTTACTTAGCTGGAAACGGTAATCACATTTTGAATGTCGCTCAATAAAACCTGTACAAATAGCAATTAAGCACGAACAAATCATTTTTTTGTGTGCAGCCTCTAAAAATAAAAATAAAAATAAAAATAATATATTCGTTTGTGGTGGCAACATTATGGGCTCTTATCGTTACCACTTACACCTCTAATAATTCATAACTTTATTTATTTACTTATGGCAAGCTGCTTTTCATTATATACGAATCACTCATTATATTATATATATATATATATATATAATTTTTATATTGATATTACGAAGAAAAATATATATTCATCAAATGTATGTCTCAATTATAAGGAATTTTATGACTTATTTATTTACTTTTTATTAAAATTACATTAACAAGACAAAGGAATATAATTAGATATTTTTACAAATTGAGGTCAGTGTCTTTCCCATAAATGCACCGTCATTCGGTGCATCCAGTTAAATGAACCCGGTTCCTATGTAGAGTCGATTTCGCACGTGTGTAAAATCCAGGCTGAGAGAAAAAAACAAAGATCCAGGCGTCAGAGGTGGTCGGATATTTCTCCTTCTACTATCACCTCATGTCAAATACTGCATGCGTGCTGCCGTCGTTGACGTGGCGCTGTCCGCATTGGATTCCTATTTCATTTCCCCTTGAGTAAATTAAAGATATTGTCGGGTCCGGAATCTTTTGTGTTTACTTCCGACGTGGCAACTCTACGTCGGTTGCTAAAATTACCCACCGCTATAAATGTACGATAATATTTTTATTTTATATTTATTTTTTGGTAAGTAAAACATGATTTTATTATATACATATATATAAAAGACACTACTCACCACTAGGCACTAAGCAACAAATCAAGTTTCTCAAGGAATCGACTTAACACCTCTCAAGTCATATTGCATGTCATGTCATTTAGTAGATGAATCTCTCACTTACTTCATGTCCCTTCTAAGCCTTGATAATGAGAGATTCTTTTGTACGTAGTTTTGTTTTATTTTCAATCGTACGTTTATTTTGGCATGAGTTAATTTATTCATACATTATTTTTAATATTTATATATTGTTTTCATAATATAATATATAAAATCTTATTTATTAAAATATATAAAAATAATATATAATTACGAAAAGGACAATTAAAAAAAAAAAGCTACACTAAATATGGATCTCATATCCTTCTTTTAGGAGGAAGATAAAAAAAAACTACAAAATGAAACAACAAACAAATCTCTCCCCCACTCCTTTTCATATCAACTATTTTTCCAGTCAGCGAAGAAGACAAATAGTGTGAAAAATATGGAAATTGGGTTACATGCATCCCTCCCTTCTTGTATTTGTGTTGAATAAGTCAGATAAAATGATCATATATTATATTGACCATGTATTCAAATTGATGGGACAGGCTATTAATTTCTATTTCAATTCTATCACCGTCGTCTTTGACGTTTATACGAAACGGAGTATAAAAGCCCAACAATAACTAGTACGACCCCTGTAAGATTGTTGAGCCCATGGTATAAGACGACATTTCGTTTCTTACATATATTGGTAAAAAAGAAAAACGACATCTTTGATCATGAACTTTATGAGTTATCTATCAATATCTTTGATAATACAAAACACAACATTGAAAAAACAAAGACTAATTATAATTAAAGGTTAATAACATTTCTATAATTAACTCGTACCTTCTTTTGGCAAGCAACTACTCGAACCTTTAGTTCTCTGTTTACTGCATCAACCTTCTTCCGAATTTTCGAAACTTTCTTTTTCATTGGATCAGCTAGCGTCTCAAGCTCCTGCATGGAATCGATCATACAGTGTTTACATAAATAAATAAAGTTTAATATTAGTAATATTAATTATGAACCTCACGAACGATGGCTAGACGTTTAGTTTCTTCCTCGACGCGATTCAACTTGAGCCGGAGCCTCTCTGCGACGTCCATCTTCCTCCTCTCCATCTCTTCTTCCTTAGCTCGGAAAGTAAACAGAGCCGAGCATATAACTAATTTTCTTGACTCTATTACAGTATTAAATCACAGGACAAATATGAGAGAAACTAAATTCACGTTTAATTTACAAGAGAAACTAAACTATACTCGACTGATTAATTACTTAATTCATGTTTGTTTGTTTGTTTGTTTGGCTTATGGATAATCACAATAAAGTCTACCAATAATGTGTGGTTTTAATCATCTCCTTTGGTAGTTAAGGAACCTGATACCATAAGCAAACACAAAGAAGAAGAGAAGAACCCAACCGACATGAGCAAGAGCTACAACCGGAAGGAAGTCATAGTCGAAACCAAATCCTTCTTTAAGGAAGACCTTTACTGTTGCAGTTCCAGCTCCAGGTATTTCAAGCGTATCATCTATATCGCCTGCTTGAGATGTCACAAGCCCGTATATTGACCATGCCACTGGTGACGCCCAATAATACCACCTCCACCAGATTGGGATTTGCTGCATCAATAAGAATGCATGCAATGGTTCAATTAAATCCCTGTACATATATATTAGTTTGACAGGCCAAGACAATAGAACAGACTCAATTTACTTACAGTTCTAGGAATGAGAAAGCCAGAGAACAGGTTCCAGAAGCTGAGGAAAAAGGACATGCAAATGGCAGCAATCTGGTGGCCAGGAGTCAATGCGACGATCATCATCCCGTATAATGTGAAGTAGACGAAGCACATCATTATGTAGTAGTAGAACCAAAAGAATTTTTCAGCTTTCCATTCAAACCCAATCATGGAGTAAAGTAGCAGACTGTAGGCTAGAGTTTGAATTGCAGTATAGATTGTTTCTATAGACACCTGCATCATGTTTTTTCCCATGTGTATAGATAACTTCTTTAGTAATTGAGGTCTATTTTTTGATGGTGTTGAATAAATAAGTCCTTTTTTATATGAATTACCTGAGCAAATGCATAAGGAAGAGGAGAGTACATGCCGGCCGCTTTTTCACGGTAGAAAACGGTTCGCTCGATTGCAACTATGGATTGTACGGATGAAGCATTAGTGGCTCCAAGGAAAATAACAGAACCATACATTGCTCCTAATAGATTCAGAAGATCTTGCTGGCTTCCACTGTTTGGATCAACCCCATTATAAGACTATGTTTCATGTTATAATTGTCTATTAATAAACATTTTCGAGAGTCTTACATCTTTTGTCCTTTTTTCCAGAAGATAAGACCGAATAATAGTCCGATGACTATCGTCATGAAGAACCGGACGGCATTGTATTGAGGGTTTCTCCAATAAGACCAATAATGTTTCCAGAAACAAGCTCTGAACTGAACATGGTAGGATTGTGAGTATTGGGTAGGGAAATACAAGTCCTGTGACCCAGGTGCCGGTGTGCTAAGTTCTTTAATAAGTTCTTGATTTATCCTGGAAGAGTATAGAATGCTATAAAACAATGAAAAACTTGCATATTGGAAGATAAAAAATTACAGAATCAAGTAAAGAACTAAGACATACTGATAAAGTGAAGAGTTAGCGTAGACTTCTGCGAAATCCACATCAAGTTGAGACTCAACTGAAGGAGCAGTGACCTCAAGCATCCATGTAGCCGGATTGTAGCCGTCCTTAATCTTTGGAACACCTGGAACATCCTGTAATAACTTTAAAATGTCAGTATATACGATAATATCAATATGATATGAGACACCTTAAATGAAATAATTTTTGACAAAACAACTCACTTCAAAGTACTCAATCAGCTTATGAGAATGCCGACCCAAAGGACCTGTGTAAATGACTTGTCCCCCTCGTTTCATAAGCAGTAGCTGCAATATAACATGATGACAATTACGATTCAAGAAAATTTAAAACTGTTTGTTTAGGTGACTAGATATTAAATTGTTTCTTACCTCATCAAAGGCTTCAAAGATGTCAACACTTGGCTGGTGAATCGTGCAAACCACAGTTCGACCTGTATCCACTGTATTCCTCACAGTACGCATAACAATAGCAGCAGCTCGAGCATCAAGCCCTGAAGTTGGTTCATCCATGAAAATAATAGATGGGTTAGCAACTAGCTCTACAGCTATAGTCAACCTCTTCCTCTGTTCAGTAGAAAGACCATCTATTCCGGGAAGTCCAACTAAAGCAGTTCTTATAGGATTAAGCTCAACCAGTTCCATCACTTCTTCCACAAACATCTATTCACACATAAAAGAGGAGATGAAATATGAAAATTTTCAATCTAGAGTTTCCCAATGATTATGTAATTAGGGGGATAGACATACCTTTCGGATGCTTGTATCAACATCTTTTGAAAGGCGCAGCCAAGCTGAATAGAGAAGAGATTCATAGACAGTGACATGAGGTGAATGAATGTCGTTCTGTTCGCAATAGCCAATAACTCGGGCAAATGTTGTTTGGTTCTTTGCATAGCCAGAGATACTAATACTTCCTTCAATGTATCCACCTGTTTTTCTTCCGGCTAAGACATCCATGAGAGTGGTCTTTCCAGCACCACTTACACCTACAATTGCTGTCAATATGCCTGGTCTGAAAGCACCGCTTACGTTTCGTAGCAACTGCAGACGCTCCTCGTCAACTCCTTGACTCTTCATTTCCTGGTATGAAAAACAATATATAGTAAGATATAATTGAGGAAGTTTTAAGACGAGACTAAAAAGAAATTGTAGGAAATTGGTTACTTACAGCGGGCATATCGACGTAATAGTTCACATGGTTGAATGCAAGGGAAAGGGTTCTGAAGGGAAGAACCATTCCTTTCTTTGAAGGCATAATTCCAGAAGAACTTCTGACTTCCATATCAATGCCTGTAGATGGTAACAAAAGGGTCCTAAAACAAGAGGAGTATTTATCCCTGAAAGGGCGCTAATTTGTTGTGCATGAAATTGAACGATGGTATGGTACCTTCTGATGTTTTGTTCTTCTTCTTGTTTTCTTCATCAGCAATGACTGATTTTGAATCACCAAAAGCTGAAATAGTTTTCCAAGAAGATTAATTCATACATTTAAACTTCAGATTCAAAGTAAGAAACTAATGAATCGAAACTATTTTGAGAATGACTTACGGCTTAGGAAAGTTAATGCTGCAATAAACAATATGTTGAAGAGTAAAGAAAATCCAAACAGTGCTCCAATGCAAATCCAATACCAAGTTTCAGTCTTGAAGAAGCCTCTAGAAGCGAGGAGTACTTTCCCAACCGTAGGTTCACTATATCTGCGGTCAGTATTTTTCTGCAAATAGCAAGAATTGTCCAGTTCTTTATCACTTTAGATCAACAATCAGTTAAGACATTTAAACTATTAGCAGAATGTACCTCACTCCATCTTTCATCTAAGAACTCATTAATAACAATGGCATTTTGTCCATACATCATAGGAGAAAGATAGTATCCCCAGATCATCCATGGTTCAATGTCATCTGCAGTTGGTTAAGAGGACAGAATGCTTAGACTTGTTCTTTCAAAGTAGTCAAGTTGAAAGTGATATACTACTTACTTTTGGAAATTATGAAACCTCCTAATATAAAGACCATTAGTAGGGTGAAGACGCCAAGAGTATTAGCCACAACTTGTACTCTTCCAAGGGCAGCAATGAATCGAAAGAGGGACAAAGCCATTTGATGTATGCCAAAGAATGCGAGAAACTGCTTGAAAAACCTGAAGAAACACGTCAAAAAGAGGAACTCTGTCACTCTTATCACTGTAGTTTAATTTATAGCTAGAAAAACGAGAGTGAAAGAGAAGGACTTTTTTACCTGGTAGCAGACGGAGCAAACCCGATTGGGTAGTAAGTAAGGATGATCCAAATGGCCGATTCCAGTAACGAGAGAGGAATCCGAAGGACCCAAATAGGCAATCCAAAAGCCCATGCAGGATAGAATAAGAAATCCCTCTGTTTATAAAACACGGGAAGCCTGAAAATAGTCATAGCTAGCTCTGCCATTCCATTAAACATCACATTGATTAAACTAAAAAACAAGGCTCCGAAAAATTTCCCCCCATCTTGTACAGATCCCACGGGCATTTCTGTCCTCAAGAACACTGTCAGAGCAATTAAGGACATGATTGTAATCTGCACAGTCTTGAATACATATACGAAAGAATTACGCTTCATGAGCAGCCACTCCCTTGAAAAACATGCCTTGAACAATTCCCAGTTTGATATTCCATACTTCTCTGTCACCAATGCAGCTGGGTGGGTTCGGGATTTGTCATATGGAGAGCTAAGATTGGAGGTTAGTTGTTGGCCAATGTGGAAAGAATTGAAGCCATGTACAAGTATAGGGACGGAAATGAATCGATAAGGTTGGTCTTTTTTGTACCAATACTGTTCCTGGTCCTTCCTGGATGTAACTTCTTGCAGAAAGTCCGCAACTCCTTTTCTTTCCGGGCATTTGAATCCCATGTATTCGAAGAACTCGAGTATGTTTTCTCGTGCGCCATGGTAGACTATTTGACCTTCGGAAAGTAGTATAACATCGTCAAATAGATCATATGTTTCTGGAGCTGGCTGTAGTAGAGATATGATCATGGTGACATCATTGATATGAACCATCTGTTTCATAAACTTGCAAATCTGGAAAGCAGTGGAACTATCCAATCCTGTTGATATTTCATCCATAAATAGAGCTTTTGCTGGTCCCACTAACATCTCCCCTGTACTCATTGGAGCAATTTCTAGTCAGATAACAGAAACGAGAACAATATAAACCTGTGTAAAATCATGTCAATATGAAACATACCCGTAGTGACACGTTTTTTCTGTCCACCTGAAATTCCTCTTCTCATCTCATCGCCAACCATAATATCCGCACATATATCCAGTCCAAGTATCTGTTTTATCGGTAGAGTCAGAATATTCCCATAGACATAATGTTGCTAATAGCAGGAAAGGGATGAAGCAAACCTTGAGAATATAATCAGTATGCAAACTGGTTTTCTGGCCTGAAACCGACGTTGCCTTCATGAAAGCATCAATTTCAGGATCCGGCTTGATTCCGGCTTCTCTTTCTCGTCTGGACAGTTCAGACAACATCTCATATCTTGTCCCCACGCCTAAACAACGCCCCGAGAAATCAAACGTCTCTCTGACTGTCATTTCTCCGTAGTGAAGATCATACTGGCTAATATAAGCACAAGTTCTCTGAGGCACAAACTCATGAAGTTCGTGGCCGCAATATGTAATCCTTCCTCTCTCCTAGAACAACCAACTCAAATTTATCAAGCGCAATAATATCATACATTAATGAAAACAAGCAAGAGAATAGAGAGACAGACCCTTAGATTCTTATCAAGTTTTCCGGCAAGTGCAAGCAACAATGTGGTTTTTCCTGCTCCCGGAGGGCCTAGGAGCAGAGTCATCCTGAATTTGAATTTGACATGAAAATTATATACAATATGCAGGCTGTTTAGTTCAGTAGTGAAACAAGTTGATTTTTTGTACCTTGATGGCTTGATAATTCCACTAACATCTTTCAGAATCTGGACATTTCTCTTCTTTGATGGAGCTAGCCGAACCAGCCCAAGTATGCCCTGTTTTGCATCAATTCAGAGCAAACAGAGTAAGACAAAAATAAGTAGATAAAAGCCAAAAGAAAAAATTTACTGCGGTTAGAATAAATAAAATTACCTCGACGGCGTGGAGGGTGGCGTTGAGCAGAGTTGGAAGCGCTCTGCTGCCAACGTACACATCTCCTTCAACCGATAGATTCTCAAACCGCACTTCAATGTTTGGAATCTCAATCCCCACCCTATAGTTTTACTTCTAATTAAATTTTATATCACAATTGTGATAACAAAATAATAATATGTTTTTTTTTTTGTTGGTAATATTTCATAACAGATTCCGTTATTTCTATCTTCACGATACCTATCTGTCCGGTCTCGTAACCGCCTGAGGAATTTCTCATTATCTTCTTCAACAACCTCGAGCATGCTCTCGATTAACTGTCTCTTCTCCTGCATCCCGAGCTTGGTCACATCGACCTCATCGTGGATAACTCGGCCGTTATCGAGCACTTGTTTGAGCATCCCCTTTCTAAGACGGTCGTAGGTCGGAAGCCGTTCAAGCGCCGCCCACCGGAGCTCCTCTTCGTCGTCCTGCCTTCCACTCCGGGTGAAAACATCCGGTGGAGCCTGCCATACCTCTCTGAAGCTCGCTGAAGCCCAGCTCCTATGGCTACCAGACGCCCAGCTCCTTCTGCTACTCGTCGATCTGAGCAAATCGTCCCCTACTAAAGACGCCGCCATTTCGATCTAACTAACCGAGAATTCTAAACCTCACTGAACTAAACTCTTTTTCTTCTGAAATTCTGTGTCTCTCTGAAAACTGCAATTTGGCGACGAGTACTGGATATTCATATAGACTTGAATCAGTGGAATATCATTGTGTCGAATTATTCCGGCGCCAGAGAACTTTACCACCACTGTGGCTTGGCGCCTGTAGTGAGACGGAGTTGGAGCTTGAACTTACAGCAGTGAAAATGCTGTATATAAATAACTATATATATGGAAATGAATTATAGTCGAGTTGCCTGTTTTAGCAGGAGAAGAAGGTAAAGGATGAGAGACAGAGAGAGAGAGGACATGGAAAATTTTGGTGAGGTTGATATGAATACGATTAATGATATAGTAAGATTAGAGGGAAAAATTTACAAAAAAAAGAGAAGGGGGTTGGGGGAAGACAAAAGTCCGTTTGGGTCAATTCCAACCGCGTTTGGTAAAATGGAAAGCATTCTTTAATTGATTGGATGAGTGATGCTAATGTACGTTTGGTGAAAGATATTACTATCTTTTTATGGCATGTAGCTTTAACAATCATCGATAAGACTAGAGACTATATTGGTAAGCAGTATATTTATAAAGTCACAATTAGAAATAATTAAATTTGAATTTATGTAACAAAAGTCGTTATAGAAATTTGTCGGGAGGTTTCTGACGTGGATTGAGAGGAATATGATGATTGAGATGGATGAGTCTGATCTCAATGGGCCCTTACCACAATGGGCTTTCGCACAGTCCAATAAACGGCATAGAGTAGTTTCTACTCATGTAGCTTCTTTGACCATATAATCCCGACCTTTTTCCTAAAGCATTTCTCAACAATTTATACATCATATAAGCTTAGATTAGATATTAATTACAGTAGGGAAGGGGAGAGACATAATCAAAGCCCAAAGGGTCTAGCTTAGCTAATGTATTCCGAAATGTGTGCCTTTATTTCGACTAAAACAACTCGAACTCTACGTGTTCTCCGTTAGCCTTGTAATCCAAGTACTTGCTGTAGTTTTGCTGAGCAGCAGCAAAGTTTGTAACATCAAAATCACAGAACTGATCAGGCAGATCTGGTGGAACAGCACACCTTATCAAGGCCCAGTTCAAGCCTTCAAAAAAGGGATGCTGTTTAATCTCAGCCGCACCTTTCTCAGACCCAAATCGATTCTCGGGCTCCTTCACCAACAGGCCTCGGATAAGGTCCCTCGCCTGGAAACTAACAAGTGGGCTGTCCGGAAATTTCAGGCCCTGCAAAACCACATTGGCCAATGTCTCGTCGTTACTGGGGCCTTTGAACGGTGTTTTCCCATACAAAAGCTCGTAAAGAAACACCCCAAATGTCCACCAATCAACTGCTGCTCCGTGACCCTCTCCTTTAATGATTTCGGGGGCCAAGTACTCGTGGGTCCCGACAAAGGAATTCGATCGAGCTTCAGTGGGCTCCGCAACCAGCTGGGGCAATGATCTCGTTGGAATTGAAAGGTCGGATTTTAACTTTCTTGCTTTGGTGGCGTTAGGTAAGAATCTCGGGCTGAAGCACGGAACTTGACAGGCTGGTTCAATGCAAAAGGGCTCGGCACAAGTGGATCCTGTGCACGGACCGGATATTCTTACTGGATCTAGGTTGAATGAAGAAGATTTTAGGAGAGTTGGATTGACTGTGCATCGGAGTGAGAGGTCAAAGTCAGTGAGCATAATGTGACCATCTTCTCGTACGAGAATGTTCTCTGGTTTCAAATCTCGATAAACAACTCCAAGCATGTGTAAGTACTCCAAAGCAAGGAGGACTTCTGCTACATAAAATCTGCAGTTTAAAAATAATAAGTATTTTTGCATTATTTATCGTACCTATCTTCTTTATCTTGCATAGTACTTGAAATAAATATTGTTTAACCGAGTTATACCTTGCTGCTGGCTCAGAGAATACCCTGCCAAGCTGCTTCTGCCTAAGGACATGAAGGTCTCCTCCCGGACAATACTCCATGACAAGACAAGACAGGTTATCCGATGTAAACTGAGAATAAAGCGTAGGGAGAAAAGGATGGTCAAGCATTCTAAGTATTTCTCTCTCTGTCTGAGCCCTTGGCATCTTCTTTCTCCTTGCTAAGAACTCATTGTCCATCACTTTTATAGCAAATACGCAATTTGTACCAACTAATTCGGCCAGATATACAGTTCCAATATCTCCACAACCCAGCTTCTTCAACAGATTGAAGTGGGTCAACCTGAGGGTCCCACTCTGCCTCCGAACCTGACGGATTGCTTCCCACCTCACATCTTTCGACATATGGGGTCTGTTCCCACAGCTAGACCTACTTGCATTGCTTTCCTCACTGATACTTGTAGTGCTGCTGCTGTACTCCCCGTGACTGCTTTTTGAGCTTTGGGAAAACTCACCCTTTTCTTGCATTTTCATGTTCCTTTTTCCTTTCAGCACAGCATCTTTGCCTGAACCAGACTTCCCATTATTCATCAAGCTTACTTCGGCCCCAACACTGTTAAATTTTGATTCTGAATAAATTTCTTTTGATTCATTACCTGCACTCTTTATTGCGCACTGGCATCTCTCACATATCAAAGGTTTTGCACTAGGATTCACTGTTTCAGTCGCTACATTCTGTGTGCTAGAAGAACAGATATCGATGGTTGATTCCTGTTTTACTTTCTTCTTTGCAAGTGCTTTGTTCCTGATAACTGGTTTAACTGTCCTAGCAGTATTTCTCGAGAATCTGCTAACCCTGTTTCCACTGACCGATGAAGCTACAGTTTGCAACCTGCCTTTCCTACCTGGCTTTGATGATGATGCTTTATTTGCTAACTTGCTTGAGGCAGGGGTAGCCTCATCCTGCACTAATACATTGCGAATAGTATTAGAAGAGGAAGCAGAAGGAGGGGATGCATCTTTCTCTTTCCGTGCCAGTTCTTCCTTCAATGTTTGAGCCCCGAGTTTCTTTGGTCTGTGAACAATATCGCTTTCCTCTTCTGTAATCTCGTTAGAGCTTTGTGATGTCATAACGACTGATCGGGGGGACAAACGAGGACTTCTGGTCGGGGATTTGACTGTGTGTATTTTAAGGTTATCATTTTTCACGGGTTTGGATAAGCTGTCCTCTGGAACTAGGGATATTTCAACCATACTCCCCTTGCCCTCTTTATCTAGTGAAGTACTAGACCGACTTGCTTCAATCACAACAGAATTGTACAACGTCTTAATACGTCCAGCTTCTGATGCACCTGAAGGTCTTGATTTCGATAACCGTTTAGTAGCTGCCATTTCTGATGCCTTTGAAAGGCAGAGTTCTCTTAATGCTTGTTTCAGATTAACCTGTTCAGAAATCCCAATTCCCGGTGAACGAGGCAATGCAATTGGCCTTTTTAATGCACTTTTCCTCATAGGGCTTGTCCGTGGTTGGGAAAGCCCCCCTTCACTCTTCGAAAAGTCTTTAAGATTGATGGCCTCAAAAAGGTGATTAAGATCTTCCTCAAGAAAATTATTGTACCCTACCATTGGAAGCTTCCCTTCTTTGACAGCTGATCCGTATCTCATTCTATATGACTCCATGGAAGGTTGACCCGGATATGTTTCTTCACTTGCTTCCACAATTTCACTAGTTGCAGAAAAGGAAGCCATAACTATGTTCACTAGCAGTATGATAGCTATTGGACTGACTGCCACAAAAGGGTCACACTTTGACTTCAGTCCTCCATAACCCTTGGTTACTTCTCTCACGTAAACATCTTATGTAGAAGAATATAACAAACGCACTCTCAACTCTTCTTTAAGGTCATCGACCTTTCACTTCAGAGTTCAAACTGAAACGCCAGAAACATGTAATAATCATCATCAATGCTCAGAGACATTAACCACCTAGAGGATGTGAAATTTTTGATAAAAATATTAGAATATTGATACTTTTAGTGATATGTAACAAGAGTAGTGGGGGAACTGAGAGAGGGATTGCAGCAACTTTGTTGCCATTTCCGAATCCTATCAGCGATCTAGAAAACAAACGGATCAGAAAGAAAGCTAACTAAAACCCGATGAACTTAAGAACACGAGCATCAGCTGTATAGAAATCTAAATAATCATAGCTAAAAAAATAACGGGGCAAATAAAATTTAACCAAAAAAGCATCACTCACAATCCGAGAAACAGTACAATGTACTCGCAGCTAGGTAGATATATCTATCTATACAGAAAGAAATAGATTCAAACATTCAAAACGAGTAAAATAGAAGCAGAGTAGAAATAGATCAGAGAGAGAAACAGTACCAGAAACTCAGAAAGGAGTTTACGGACCCAATGAAGTTGATCCAGAGCTGAAAAAGTATCTGAAGAATGCCCGAATGAATCAGAGCTCAAAAGACAGGGGCAAAACAAAACCCTAGCTTGGATTCCAAGCGGTGGACTATGAGAGATAAATGGAAGGTAGAGAGAAAGAGAGAGAGAGAGAGTAAATAGTGCTCCATCTTTTATTTTTTTTCATTCTTGGCTCTGATTATTTAGGAGATCCGGGCCCACCATTGCACCTTGTACCAGATTTATTAATGCATGAAAGAAGGAGAAGAAAATTAAAAAAAAAAAAAAAATCAAATATAAAATTTGAAAAAATAATTATTTAAAAATAAAAAAAGAAAAACCAAGTAGCTAATTTTAACTAGACGAGTCAACGGGATAAAAGAAATGTTATTTCACATAATTATAGTACTGATAAATAATAGGGAAATTAAATAAATATTAAATTGATATAATTACAAATAAGCAAGCGCTATATTTTTTTTATCAAATTTATTTAAACAAAAATATTTTTCCATTCGGGATATAGCACAGCTCGGTAAAATATTTATTTTGGGTATGAAAAGTCACGGATTTAAATCCCGTCATCCATATTTATTACTTATCTTCTAAAATTAAATGTACCGAATCAAATCAATTTTTTATTTATTTAATTTTATGATATATTATATAATAATATATATATATATATGCAAAATATATTAAAGTTACAGTTATTTTAATAATAAAATATTCTTAATTCAATTTGGCAGAAAATGAGTCTCCAAAACTCGATATCATAAGTTCAAATTCTAAAGAACTTGATTTCATTTTTAATATTAATAAATATAAAATTATATTAAAATAATTAAATAATAATGTCAATTTAATCCCTTATAAATTAAGATAAAATAGAAGGTCAATCAAAATATTTTTAGATCTCATATAAAAATAAATATAAAGAGGTCTAAGTTAGTCAAAACAAAAATAATAATTGATGATGAAATTAATACTAGACTTTATGTGACGTGCTACCCAACAAAAATCGAAAAACAATAATTGCAGATTTGGTTTATTATTGCATTGAGAGATCAGATATGTGAGGAGTAGTAATAAATAGAAAACAAGTTACAGCTTAAAACGCTTGTCGTTTAGTGATGACATAAATCCTCCTCTTTTATATATTTATAATATTAATTATAAATAATAAGATTAAATTATTAATATATAGTTTTTAATATTTTTTGCTTTGAATTAAAATAAGAGGCTGGTTAAAAATAAATAAAATAAAAAATAAAAAAAATGTCAGATTCTGCATCTGATATTTTAGCTTTGCTTAGGGAAAAACAACATCACTGTAGGATGTTAGCTTTGGATTCTTTTTCCCTTCAGTGATCGACTACTCTGTCTGTCGCTATCTCTCGCTCTCTCTCTCTCTCTAATTGAAACCCAATTTGAATTCGAGCCGGTTCAGTGCAGGATGGTACGGTCCGACAGAAAAGTAGAACCAACCTCCATAGTCCATACCATACCATACCAATAATATGTTATATATATATAAATATTATTATTACCTATGAGTGGATGGGGACAGCCCAGCAAAACACTTGTGGGCCATCCCCTCTATGATAATTAAATACGTAGATTTATATAAAATTATTTTTAAATTAAATAAATTAATGTATTATAAATATTATTTATTATAATTACTTTAATAAATATTTTTTATTTTATTTTTAAATTTGTAAATTGCTTAATTTTATTTTGGTATTTCAAGATGTTTCATTTTTATTATTGGAATTATAAATATTAAGTATAAGAATGAGTTTTAAGATTTCATGAATATTATAATTAAAAAAATGATTAATATATTTAAAATGATTGTTAAAATAATTATTATTGAGATTTAAGTTTGTACGAAATAAAAATTAATTATTAAAAAAATAACTTAATTATAATTTATGAGTTAAATTATAAGCACTTAATAGTTTTAAAAGGTATTAATATTTTTGATGGGTGAAATTTATTATTTATAGATTATAGATCTTATTATCCAGTAAAAAACATAAATTTTAGATTTTAAGGGTAAAGTTAGTTTCATTTACCTACCCAAAACCCACCTAACAAATATTGAAAAGGCTGCTTTCTTTACTTACCCACCAAAATTTTGGAAACTTTCGTTTCATTCCTTAAATTAAATTAAATTAAATGCTAAAGAATTACTAATGCAACTAAAACACTCAGTTTATACGATAGGCCAGCATAATAACAACAAGAAATAGAGAACACGTCGGTTGATTAGGACAAATGGCCGACATATGACAATGATGTATTCGTTTTTGTGCGAAATTGACAATTAAGTAGTAGATATCATTTTGAGAAAAAAAAAAAAAAAAAAAAAAAGGGTCTGGTTGTATTTTTTCTTAATAGAACGACATAGAATGAATTCAAGTTGATATGATTGTTGAAATCAATTATTAATTTAATATTACTATGATTGTCGGACTAGAAAGGGGTGTCTTATGTCTACGTAGAAATCAAATCACATGGGATGTATATAATATAAGTCTATATACTATATATTATATATGCCTGCCTACCCCCACCTTCTTTGATTTTTTTCTGAAAGCGAAGTTTCTGCCTTCGCCCCTTTCTCCTCTTACATATCTATATATATAACTATAGATTATGTATAAGGTTTATTTCTTTACTCCTAAGTTTGTCCTTTCACTTTTTTCTATTTTATTTTTTATATTATTTTATTGTTCAATTTGACACGTGTTATTTGGTAAGGCTCCTTAAATCAGGCTTTGGGCTTTGTATCCCCACACACACACCATAGTATATATAGTTGGGCCAAACATTCCCTTTGTCGAAGCCCGTGTCGGTACCTCCGTCACGCCACAGGCCCATGAAAAAGCTTGTTAACTGTCGACTGAACTTTGTGGGCCCAGTTCTGGTATGGAAAGTTCGAAAGTTATTTTTGAATTTTGATTCCGAATGGCATGACTGTTCACACATAAAGTACGACCAGAACATCTACCGTCTACGTGGAATAAAGTAATAGTAGGATCTTACCAGTGATGTCACTTTTTGTCTAATCAAATTTGATTAATCACTAAGAAGAGTAATAGTGGTGTGGGAGGTATATTCTTAAACAAATAATTTATCTTTGTCTTTGAAACGTGGGGCCCTACACAGTCAGCAAATGTGAAAGCCAGATATTCTGCCACGTGGAAAGCATGTTTGGACTATATATCTTGAAAATTTTCTTCGCGAGAGAAGAGTGGTCGTCGCTATAAAAAGTCGACCAATCGCCATGATCACCATCTCGTCTCGATCATCGTCATAAGGGCAAAAGTAACAGAGCATCAGAGCCAAAAAGGAAAAAATACAATTGTTTTATCATCTAAATTGACGGAGAAAAGCTTCAAGTACGTGATCCTTGACGGTGGTGTCTCCGCTGTAAGTTTCTCCATCTTGTTCATCTTCGTCTCTTCGATCAGTTTCCTTTCCACAATAATAAATCTTTCCATTTTGTTTGAAATTCAGAATCCAGCTGTTTTTGTTTTTGTTATTTAATTTGGATTTGTAGATTTAAGACGCTCTGGTTCAAAATTTCGAAGTACGGAATCCAAGTGTGCTATTATTGTTCTTGTTCTGATAAATGGATCTCCATTTCGATTCTAGTGCTCGTTTAAAATAAAACTCGTTTGAAACTTTATTCTTGTGCTCGTCTGTGGTCAACTCTGCTGAAGCTAGATCATTGATCTGCTAGGTGGAATTATGTATTTATTGTAAGATGAGAAATCTTCCAGATTATAGTTTGCTGTGATTTCTCTTAGCGCATTTGCTTTTTCTTTGTTGCGATTGATTATCTAAGTCTGACCAGAAGCTTTACACTGTATTTCTTTGTAATACATTCTCACTTTCCTAAAAATATATATTGTTACAGGGATATGCAGCTAGGGAGTTCATGAAACTAGGACTGAAGCCTGGTGAGTTGGCTATTATATCCAAGGAGAAGGTAAGCTCCCATGTCCTGAATTTTTGCCGATCAATTGTTCTTACATTATCGTTGTGTTACTAGTGTTTTTGCTACACTACTTGATAGCCTTGATTTACGATGAATATTTGTTCCTTCTCTTTTCATAGGTTGCTCCCCATATTAACGTCCTGCACTCAGCAAGGCGTATCTTTTCCCCGAGTGTAAGTCCTTTGAATTGTGGACACAATTGAATTGCTGAAGTTAAGATTAAGAAACTTCTTTTTGGGGTCTAACTTATTCAACATTATATTTGAAGCAAATTAATTTTCTTTTCATAACCTACACATCGTGAGTTCTTAGTGAGTTTGGGTTTTGCAGCTCCTGCTAGACTGCCCAGGTTTCCATAAATGAGAACATTTAGTCGAAAAGACTGAAGCCCATAATATCCTGCAACAAGAACATAAATGGGCCATGGACCAGTTTATGGGCCGGTCTAGCCCAATTCGAAATATCAAGGGATTGGGCAGAAAAAGCTAGACCATAACTCTGGTTTTAAAAAGCTTATTGAGTTTAATTCGTTCAGCGGTGTAGAAGTAAGGTGAGCACTTTTATTGGAACGATAGTGCTTTTGACGCTGTAAGAAGGACGCCGACTAGTATCTGAACTGAAAAAGTTTGAACCTTGACTACGACCACGCTGATTTTTGTTGAATACTCTACCACAAGAAGAAGAATAGTGAGTAGCAAAAAAAAAATAGAAGAAGATTCAGGAGTACTTTCAACAGATTTTTGGAAAAGTTCAAAGCTTTCGGCTTTAGGGATGAGATCTTTAAGACCAGGCAGTAGGGTGAGAGCCATCTAAACAGCTGAGAAACTAGAAAGTGGGGCCCAGTCCACGTAAGAATCAATGAGATTTATCCGTCTCATCAATATGACGACAAATGGCGGTCAGCTGGTCACACGATGCCTTGAATGAGCGAGCATAATCAGCAACCGAGTGCGACTCTTTCTTCATTAGAGTTATAGTTCATCTTTGATACGAAGTTCAGTTGTTTGGAACCGTGGCTGAAGGCAGCCACCAAAGCAAGCCAAACTGAGCGGGAAGTTGGACATCTAATGGTTTCGGCCATAGTCTCCTCGGTCAAGGAAGAAAGCAAGCAATTTACAAAGAAATAAAGATATAGACCAAATCCCTTAAATAAAGGAGAAAACTGTAAAGAGAATTATTGTTATTCTCGATGGATCCAGCTTATGTGGGATGTGGGATGCACTCTATCCAAAAGAAAGACTCTTGTATTGTTACGTAGTCTATCCACAACCGTGATCATCCGTTACACCATAATAGCATGCATGGCTTCATCATCAACCTGTAAGTGTTCAATTAATCAAATTAGTTTTACATATAATAATCAAACGCTAAGAACAAATGATATGACTGTAAGCTGTGTAGCAAATATAAACAAAACAAAAGATCATAAGAGAGGTAGGTTATTTCCTAAAATTAAATTTGGACTATAAAATAACCTCATTATTGTCAATGGTTTATTACAACAATTCAACACTTCATTGTAAACCGGAATCCGGTCCTTCAAATTTGGTGTCTTCCTTTTTCTTTCTCAGCAACCAAACAATTCGAAACTTCAAATTCTCTGTCCATTTTCTCCAATCCCTGGGCTACTTTATTTTCTCTCTTTCTACAGCATTTTTCTCTTCACTTTTTCAACTCAATGCGATGACTTGAACCGCTGTCGGATCGGAGAGATGATGGGGGCGTCGCTGTCGAGCCTCACGGAATGCACAAATTGCGGTTCGACCATTGGTCCGGGACTCGGAGATATACCTGACAGCTGCGTCGCTTGTGTTTTCCTCTACCTAACTCCGCCGGAGATTTGCAATCTTGCACGGCTAAACCGGGCGTTTCGAGGTGCGGCATCGTCTGATTCCGTTTGGGAAGCTAAGCTGCCGCATGATTACCGAGATCTGCTTGATTTGTTGCCTTTTGAGGAGACCAAATATTTGTCAAAGAAGAATATTTTTGCTCTGCTCTCTCGCCCGATGCCCTTCGATGATTGCAATAAGGTTCGTGATTGCTTTTTATTTTCAGCGCCTTTCTTCTGGTTTCTGAGCTATGATTGGGGATTTCGTGTTCTTTCTTCGTCTCTGTTAAGGTTTTTGGTTATTGAGATATATATAATCTAATTTATCTATTTAAGCATATTTATTCATGGAAATATAAAAGGCGAATTTCATCCGTAATTTTCTGTTTGTTCTCAACATCACGAGCTTCCATTTGACGACTGCAATAAGGTTCCTGATTACTTCTATTATCAATTTATCAGCATCCTTTTGCGGTTTGAGGATTGGGGTTTTTGGCTTTTCTGATTAGGGATTTTGATTTTGGGATAAACTGGTTGAATGGATCTTAGAGGGAGATTGAATGTAGATTATTGGTCTGCTGCCTGTTTGGATTTGACTTGGAGGATCTTTGTTTTGCGATTCTATGGAACTTTGTATAAGAGTTTCTGGTTTGTACAGGAAGTTTGGCTGGACAGAGTAACGGGAAGGGTCCGCATGTCCGTGTATATCAATATGCATGTTAGGAGAAAAACGGAATGATATGTGATCTGTTGATATCAGTATATATCTTTGCATAGAATGCGCAGGATGACCAAAATATTGTTATTACGGAAAGTAGTTCAAAAAATGCCGGATCTTCATGTAGCTTGATATGGCGATGAGGATTATAACCCAAAATTCCATTGGAAAGAATTTAGAAAACCAAACCTTAAATTATTTGTGTTGTATTTTCGGTTTTCCCTTACAGTACAGATAAATTTTTTGACCCTTTCTTGTCTCATTAAAAGTATATCCAAAATTATTCCTCAAATGTAATCATAACACTCTCCCTTCACAATTCACTGCTCTATTCTCTAGATTCATCGTCTTGAAAAGAATGGGTTGCCCTTATTCTGGCTTGTTTAGGAGGTATAACAGTGCTCCACCTGCTATGTCTCAATCTTTCAGGTTCCATGTTGTGGCGTATTTGCAGCAGATTTGGTGGTTCGATGTAGACGGAATAGTAGAATTCCCTTTTCCGGCTGATGTCTACGCTGTTTGCTTCAGACTTCACATCGGAAAGGTTTGCAAAAGGCTTGGAAGGAGAGCTTGCAACTTTGAACACACTCACGGCTGGGATCTAAAGCCAGTACATTTTTCATTTTCCACTTCAGATGGTCAGGAATCATCTTGTGAATGTTGTCTAGGTGAGATTGAACACAGTATTAAGATGGTAATCACAAGCTTGATAACTGGGTTGAGTTTAAGGTAGGTGAGTTTATCATTAGTGAGCCGAAACCTGATACGGAAATTAGATTCTTGATGAAACAAATAGATTGCACTCATTCTAAAGGCGGGCTTTGTGTAGATTCTGTATATGTCATTCCTTGTGATGTTAGAGAGCGTAATAAGAAGAGGGGTTTTAAAACAAGGAAAATGTACTGACATAGATTGTCATAACAGGTTTTTGATTAGTTGGGATACCTACTTGTATACAGGTTACAAAGGAAGCATTTGATGTATTTTTTTTTTTTTTCTGTTAATCAGATAAATATGTATGTATGTTCCTATTATTGAAATTTGTAGTTGAATGTAAATACCTGGTTCGGCTTTAATTCATTTGCAGATAAGGTTGAGGTAAATTTGTCCACGTAGACCATGTTGATTATGCAAAGTACTGTTGGAATGGAATGCTTGATCTTTTAACTCTAGCTAGCTGTGTTGCAATAAAGTGCATTACATTTTTTCACTTGATTGTATTTTATCATATACACGTGCCAATGCATTATTTCAATTCTCGACTTTTCAAGAATCCAAACCCAACAGAAACATTTTAAGATTGCCCATAAGCCCTTAAAAAAGGCAGAAATTGCACATATAGCTATATGATTTACGTAGCAAATCATATCCGAAACACGAAAATCACTCCAACACATCCTCGAAGTCTAAAGACTTCCCTCTTCCCAGTAAATAACATAAAAATCAATGACGGGTTATGATTCTATTCCCCTCTCTCTCTCTCTCTCTCTCTCTCTCTATATATATATATATATATAGATATAAACTTGCGAACTGTAAAGAACTGCATATTCTTTTACATATAGAACTTTTCAACAAGCTTTTAATGGAAGATAAAAAAAGTAGTATGTACTTTGTAGATAGCAACTGATTCACGGCCATTGGGCCAGGTTCGGCGCCGCCCTGCATGTGATGTACGTACAGTCACTGATCAAATAGTGTTACTGTACTGTTAGTGAAGCAGCCATTTACAGTGAAGAAGTTAATTCCATAGGGCAGATAATCAGAAACAGAGATCTATATATATATATATATATATTGAACTGTTAGATCCAATTCCGTTTCTAGTTTCCAGTTTCCAGATCCATTTGAATTTCATCAACTTTCATTGAAATGCTAGTAGTAGCTAGTACAAGACCACTCTGGTACGACAACTCCAATATTTCTTTTTTTTTTTTTCTAGTCTACAGAATAGAGCTAGGAGTACAGACTTTCCAGTGTAATAGTGGTTAGTCAGTCATAGCTGACCTTGATCTAATCTTTTAGCCAACGAGAGGACCCCCTACGTGTTGATCATCATGAAAATTTTCAACTGTTATTAATTGTATAGGCTAGGAATTAGGATTCATATCTAGTGGTAGACTAATAGTAATAGTATAGCCTGGTTCGATTTGCTATTATGCATTTGTTTTAGTAAGTTTGGCACTGAAATATTCAACTCTTGGGTCGTCAGTCATGTATGCCAAGTATTGAATTTCAACGTGCATGGTTACTCTGATTAGACTACTGGCGCGCGCGACTACAATTGAAGAAAAAGATGGTTACTTTTTAGGGCAAAATAACTAGTAATTTAAGCAGTGCATGCAGTTAGATCTGGGGCTATCAACTAGTGGTTACTCGAATTCGTATACCATTGAGTCGAGCTCGAGTACCGAATCGAATTTGCTTATTTAATCAAGTTTAATTCGAGTATTGTATTTCTCGGTTCGAAAGTTTACGAGAAGTTCGAATAGCTTGAAAACTGAATAATCTCATTATAAAACCAGGTATTTCGGAATTACTCGCGATCGTGTAGTTCGAATATTCGAAAGATTTGGATTGATTTCGACTTGAATTAGAATACAAGAAGGTTTCACAAGTTCAAGTTCAAGAAGCACGATTGAATCTCGAGCCGAGTTCGAGTATCAACATCAGGTTGAGTCGATTTTGAGTTAGTCAATGAAGTAGCATATGTATGAGTATGAAAAGATTGTATGTATGAATGCGTTCAGTAAATTGAAATACCGCTCATTTCAGAAAGAGTAACCAGGATAGAAATGAATGAAGTGCATATGACCTCTAGAATGACATATTTAGGACTAATAGAAGCTAATTCATCAAGTCGGTCCAATGAATTTATCACACTAATCTAGTAGCTAGACTTTTATTAATTGTATGATATAAGGTGGTCCATGTGTTAGAACGAAATGTGATGGGTGATCTAATCAACTCCTCCATCTTTCTTCTCTCTATGCACATAGCTAGGGTTGCACCAACCCCTTTTCTAAGATGTCATATTTCTACTTTTGAAAAACCAGCATCTAATAATACTAATATATAGCTTGCATAGTCCATGATCTTATATCATTTATATCTTCTTTTACCTAATAATACGATTTCATTTATTAGAGAATAAGCGAGTTTGCAATAATTTTACCTAATAATACGATTTCATATGTCACTAAAATGAATGCTGCTGAAATATGAATATCAAATAGTCAGAGTTTAGTCTGAAATTTAAGGCTTAAAAGGGAATTGTGTTAAGATAATTTGATGTAATTAATGAGATTTAGTTTTGGGATAAAAATTAAATTTGTTAGTTACATTAGTAGCGGCCACTATCTAATACGATGTAGCAAGTTAGATCAATACCTACAAGGATTAGGGTAGTAGCAAGTTACATGATTTATTTTTTATAACGCTATTGTATAAGCTTATTTAGATTCTAAAAGCAATAACATGGTGTATGATATATGATTGATAAATGACCTATGATGAGATTCATGTCACACAAATAAAGCAAATATGCATATGGGTGTGATATAATAAGCTAAAAATATAAAACACATTATCATGTCACTATAAAACAATCTATTATTTTACTATCATATAATATTAATATGATATAATATCAAATAATATGAAACTAGCCGTGACATATAAAGTTAGAGATAAATTATTATATCTCCTACCTATACATTTACTAAAAAAAAAATTTAACAGAAACGTGTTTGAATGTGAACCTCACTGTAGATTTGAAGTAGGATAGTTAGTAGATCCCTTTGCAGTGCCTCACTGAGATGTAGTTATCATGAATTCATAAACAAAAAAGTTAAGTAAAAGAAAAACGAAACATAACAGAAGCAGAAACAAAAACAGCTTTAGAAGCAGCAGCTTTGAAAGCTGTGTTCATATCTCTTATCTCTCTTCTATCTCTTTCAAATTTTTTTTTCTTTTACAGTGAAAAAAAAAAAAAGAAGAGAGAAAAGAATTGTCTTTGGAGTCTTCGACATTGACATGATAACATCTGTAAACAAACACTGCCACTTTCTTCTCATTAGCTTGACTGCTCATGAGGCACTGCAGCAGTGCATATACACACATATAAGATATATATATATATATATATATATAGAAGAGAGACAGGAAAGCAGAGAAGGAATTAAGTGCACAGCTTTCTTCTCTGATATTCTGCAAAAGTTAATTAATTTAGCAAACTGTTAATTAGGGGGTGAAGGCATGGGCTGAAAACATAAGGATTACCCACCAGAAATTTTTGTCTTTTATGGATGCAGATATTCAGAAAATGTTAAGACCATTGCAGGTTTCTTACGTACTCATTCCATGCATGCGACAACAACATTGCCACTAATTACAAAAACTCTTCCCTATTTCTTTGTAATTAGGGTTCTAAAATACATATGTCAATAACAAGCTGGTTATATTAGTAATCTAAAATGTAATATAGTACGTAAGTAATCTGATGTGTCTTATTCTGATTGGAAGGGTGAATAGTGATTATCCAATATAACTAAAAAATGTGAAGATTGGAAATTTGAACCACTAAAAATATTTATGGTGTTCTAATTTCTTAGAAAAAAAAAAAGAAAAAATAATTTATCGTGCATTAGGTCTTTCTAATGCATTAGGTATTTCTTACGTGAACAAAATGATGATACTGTCATAATAAGTCATCTCGTCATCATCCTTTTTTACTTATGATAGATATATAGTAATTAGTATAAACCGAATCTAACTAAAGAGAAATGAGAAAAAGAGGATTAGTTGTCGGTTGTTGGAGGACGATGGATGGATGTAAATGGGAGAGAGATGAGAGATGGAGAGAGAGGAAAGAAGAGTGAGGATTCAAAGGTTCCAATTAATCACTGTAAAATGGTCCCCATTTGCAATGAATATACACATAGTCCATATAGTAATAGTACTACTACTCTTTGCTTCCGGCCTATTCAACAAATCTGACACTGTATGCCTTCACTTTCTCACGCCTCTTCTCTGGCTATACTCCCCCCACCCCATTAATGAACATGTACTAGCAGTATTCCTTTCCCTCTGATCCATCCCCCTCTCTCATCTTCATCTCTTCTCCCTTTCTAATTTAAAACATAAACCCTTTGTTGTTCCCTCATAAGTTTAATACATACCCTCTTCTCTCTCTCTCTCTCTCTACGTATTCATATTTAATTTGTTGCTCCCCGAAAGAGAAAGCATTCAACCTTTTCACTTCCCATTCCACGCCTCGATCACATTCTTTCTCTCTCTTTGTGGTCCACATCCTTACTAGATCAGAAGCAAGACCCACAAAGCAAGACAGCAAGCAGGCCCATATAACACACATAGATTTAGGTTTAGATTTTGTCCAAGAAAAAAAATTGTAAAAAAGAAAGAAAGAAGATCGACAGAGAGAGGGAAGGAAATGGATTGCCATTGGAATGAGAACTGCAACAACAGCATCAACAGCTCACGGTCTAATTTTAGCATAACTCGACCCCCTGAATCTTCCTTTACCTTCCTCTACAATCCCAACTTCGACCCGTTTTCCCATTCACAAGGTACGTACGTACTTAACCAAAAATATGTATGATCACTACTATCCGATATAACTGTATACACTTCATCTTTTACTACTTTTGCATCAATCTTCTCCTTTCAACTGTAAGTACAAAGCTAAAGTCATAAATATCATGTTTATCCTTATTTAGTAATATTTAGTACACTTGATTAGTACTTACTATTTCTGTTTTTGCTAGCTACCTGGTAACAGAGGTATATGTATGTCTGTTCATTTTGTAACATGATAATGATATATCAAGTCAATTAGAGTATTTTTTTTTTTTGTGCTAGTTTTAATAGGTACGTAATTAACTTATTAAATCATGCAAACTGCAGGGATAGACATGAAGCATCCAGCAATGGCGGGAGCAGACACGCTGCAAGCTATAGTTCCAGGAATAATGGAAAAGAACCTGATCATGATGAACTCATGTGGCAATAACAACAATAGTTGTAACAATAGTATGGATCAGAAGAAGAAGAGATTGAGTACTGAACAGTTAGAGTCATTAGAGAGGAGTTTCCAGGAAGAGATTAAGCTTGATCCAGACAGGAAAATGAAGCTCTCCAAAGATCTCGGACTTCAGCCAAGGCAGATCGCTGTTTGGTTCCAAAACCGGCGCGCTAGATGGAAAGCGAAGCAGCTCGAACGCCTTTATGATTCCCTCAAACAAGAGTATGACAACATGTCTAGAGAAAAACAAAAGCTTCAAGAAGAGGTTAGCATAAACTCAACACTCCATTTCATTTGAATAATATTGAGTAACACATATGTTGCCCTAGATTCCTAGTAGTCAGATTATGCATGTCATTTTAAACACTTACTTTAGCATCATGTGACATTTTGGCACGTCCACAAAAGAGTTTTTATCATGTGCTAACTATTTGGGACGGTGTTATATATATGTATATATATATATATATATATATATATATATATATATATATATAGGTGTTGAAATTGAAAAATGTATTAAGAGAGCAAACATCAAGGAAGCAAATATCGGCAGTTTATACAGATTTGTCGGGTGAAGAAACGGTAGAGAGCACATCAGGTGGGATTATGAATCGAAGTTGTAACAATGTGAAGGCAAGAGGGAATAATCTCAATGATCATAACAGTAATAATGATATGAATGGTGATCAATGCAACTATGGGATTTTCAATGCAGAGGATTACAACCCAATCTCTCCTCCACCATTCTGGGCTGCGCAGCTCCCTAATCCTAATTACCTTTAGTTAGCTATTAATTTACTAATTAGCTTCTTGTTTGAGTATTGTGTTGGTGTTAATAATTTGTATCGGTGGCTAATTAGTTTTAAATTGGGTTTGATTTAATCTTTGTTATCATGATAAACGTCTGAGCATTAATTATTTACTCCACTTTGTCTTTTTTTCTTTTCTTCTTCTTCTTCTGCCTTTTTGTCTCCCTTCCTTTCATTTTCATCTCTGCCGGATCGGAAGTCAGAGATATTTAGCGAAGAGAGAGAATAGACCATCACGAGGAAGAAAAAAACAACTAAAGAGACACAGTTTCGAGAATGAAAAAATGTATATAATACAATTTTAATTAATAATATTTATCTATTTAATAAAATATTAAATTATAAAAAAAAAAGTTAATATATTATTATGATAAAAAAATTATTATTTTTTCTTTAGTAAAATTGGACTATCTCAAAAACAAACTTGCCTTGCTTTTTCTTTTTTTTCTTGGGTCAAGAAACCTTACCTTGTCTATCACACCTCTCAAATTACGTATGTCAGTGCAGTGACTTTTTGTTTCTCTGTTCGTTTGACGTATTTGTCCCTTATAAAAAGCTATCAAGCTTTCTGTGAATTCCGAGCTAACCTTTCAATGTTAGAATCATCTTAAATGGACATGGACATGGTCAACCTCAGATTGGCGCAAGTTGAAGATTCAAAGTTTGTAATGCTAATCATGGTCGCTAAGATCAAAGCTCAAACAACAAAAAAGGCTTCATAAAATGTAAACACTGGACGGATAAAACCGGCGACTCTGACTACTAAAACTACAAGCAAATGTAGTCTAACAAAATGAGATATGGCACAGGGG
Organism: Coriaria nepalensis; assembly: GCA_027186245.1. Lineage (NCBI taxonomy): Eukaryota > Viridiplantae > Streptophyta > Magnoliopsida > Cucurbitales > Coriariaceae > Coriaria > Coriaria nepalensis. The sequence continues at coordinate 1,130,669 of CP114483.1, forward strand.
CCAATCAATCCTTTATCAAACATCTCAAAAGGAAAAATATCAAATTCTCATCGATTAACTCGGACTTGCTACATCAAAAGGTATGAAACAGTCGCTTAACGCTTTCCCCCGCCACCTCCAAGTTTTGGACCCTTAGGTACAGCTCCCTTGGAAATGTTACCCTTTCCTTGTGTCTTCTGTGACTTAGAAGTCTCGGCCTTCTTTGCCTTCTTCTCATCCTTGGTTTTCTTGATCCTTTCCTTGATTTCACTATAACAAGATAACGGTTAAGAAATCAGAATTTAATTTAGTCAAAGAAAAGGTAAAAAAAATAATCAAGACAAAAACTAGTGGGAAGTCTAACCGTAGAGCAGCTTCTCTGGCAGCATCTCGAACTTCTGGCTTCTCAGCCCTCTTCTTCTGAATCACCTCCAAAGTTGCACCCACAATAGACCTTGAGTATGGCTTCTTGGTGGCACGTCTCCTCTTCTTCACAGCCTCTTGGGCAATATCCTAAATCAAATATGATACAAGAACATTAATCTTATGAGCAGTTGCAAAGCAATAAAGCAAACTAAATGCACAAGGAGTGCTTTTATCTGACAAAAGGAGCATAACAAAAAAATTTATGGTTTAACCTTCTTATGTTGCTTCCTGTACATTGCTGTCCAGGTAAGCTTGGATGGCTTCAGCTTGTTGTGGAAGTACCTCTTGCATTTTGAGTTCACAAAAAGGAAAACCTAATGAATTCAATAGATTTTATTGTCAGGAAAAAGTGGGCAACAGAAAGCTAGGAAATTACTTATCCATTGAAAACATATGTAAATAACAGTAAGAAAAATTTAAGAATCAGACCAAGTACTACATCACCTGAGAATCCGAACGGATAAACCTGATTCCTCTTCCAGGATATATCTTGGCCCCACTGAATCGGCAAAGGTCAGTCCTGCCGAGCAAAATTTCCACATTGGGTAAACAGATTCAGAAATTATAAAATTCAAACTAAAGAAGACGCATAAAGAGGTGAATTGAGAAGAAAACAAATTAGAGACTGTTAAAATCAATAGAATGCAGAAAGTCATAAAACCTGATTAATGTCAAAATGTATCTACTTGTACCAATAAAAAATGCAAAATTTAGCAGCACAGTGCCTCAGAATCGAAAACTACCAGATATGTAACTGTTCTATTTACATAGCATCAAAATTTCTCAGGGGCTTCTATAATTACACGTAAGAAGCATTCAAATCACAGATCGCAAATAACATTTCTAAATTTCAGAAAAAATGACGGAACGAGTATCGGAAAGATTGAAAATGATGATCAACAAAAAAAAAAAAAAAAAAATCCACCAAGCATCAAGGGTCTATAACACAAGATATTCAATATCAAATCGAGAGAGATGGAGAGAATGAGAGAGATGGAGAAGGCGTACTTGAGAACCATGGCTGCTGAGGCTCTGCTCTGCTGCTTGCTTAGGAGTTGATGCGTAAACCCTAGAATCCAGATTCAATCTCGCTAGATACTTATATATATAATATATATGGACTAGGACAATTTAGTTTGTGAGATCCAAGAGAACACCACCGGGCCAATTTGATGCCCTTCGCCTGGGCTTCAAGCCCAAATTATATTTATTTCTGCACCACATAGCCCGGTCCATATGGACATGGCAACTCTTTCAGCCCACTCTGAACTAACTCTACAGCAGCCCAAGTGAGGATCAATTTACAACTCTGCCCCCACAGATATTCTTGAAAATAATAAATTAAACTTGCTAAACTCTATATATATATGTAACAGCTCTAATTTACATTTCATATTCTTTCCCAGGGCCAGCATTTAATCACTCCCTTTTTTCGGTTGATTCATAGATTTTGAATAAAATATTTCGAGAAAGAAGTGGATCTCGATTAAGACCTTACATTTTTAACTGAATAAGACAAATATTAAGAGACCTATACAAGATTTTATTACAAGGTTTTAATACCAGTTCATGTGAAAAGAGTAGATGAACAAAGAACATCTATAACTTTATTTCTTTAGTCAACTAGGCGTTGACTAGCAGCTGACATAATCATATGGAACAAAAACAAACAACAATCTTAACAACCTTCATTTTGTTGGTCAACTAGGTGTTGCCCAATCGCTTGTAATAATCTGACTACAGATCAAACAATATGATGAAACTGGGACTGTAACATATGCACTTGATGTATATATATATATATATACGTTCATGCATTTTTCCTGCAAATTGCCAGCGATCACTGACTGGTGCAGAAATCCAAGAATCCTAAGAATTCACCGTTGTGAATCATTACGATGGTCTCTTCAATGCCAATGACACCTGTAAATTGTTTTTGGAAACAAGTAAAGGCAATAATTTAGTTAGCATGAAAAAGATAAATATATTAAAGAGGAAAAATCATCAGGAAAGTTTTCTTACCCATAGTGATAGCACTGGCAAAGATGACACCGGAGAGAATGAACACAATGAGCGAGGCTCTCTTCAGAATAGTAATCATCTTTCTAACAAAGAATTGACCCCAAAATCCAGCCAAAATGGAAACCGAGGTAAGGTACAAAGCTGCCAGAAAGAAGAAACAGGTATGATGATGATTGAATCTCATAGTAGAAAGCAAATAAGAGGGAAGAAGCAATAGTATATATACCATATGGAATAGGGAACCTCTTGAGCAGATAAAATTCTACCACAGATAAGGAAGCTGAGAACATCATGACAAATGTAGCAGTTGCACTAGCAACCTGAGGGATGACACCAATCTCCAAGAGCAAAGGGCCCAAAATGAATCCACCACCAGAACCCAAAAGCCCACCAACAGTTCCTCCTATGATTCCACAAAGAGCACAAAAGGCAAGATGAGTAGCAGTCCATTCGATTGAAGCTTCACATATATATTCCATATTCCCTGTGCTGGCCCTCTTCTTGTGTTCCTTGAATAACTTCACTGATTCATATCCAAACAGTCCAAGAGCTACAGGAAACTGTGACACAACATCACAAAGGTTAAATAAAGATTATATAATTTTTTATGACCAGGCCAAAAAAAAGAAACCAATCATGCAGCCAAGTGGGCTTTGTAAGGGGAAAAAAAAAAAAAAGAACCAAACATGCAGCCAAGCGAGCTTTGTCTTTTTATGACTACCTGTAAGCAGAAGAGCATCCAATACCAAACCCCACAGACATCTACATATATCTGCATAAGAAAGGTAAAAATAATGAACTTGCATACAAAGTGAAGGATTCTAAGAGATTCTGTGTCACATGAGTTTGTGTTCCTTACTTTCACAATTTGAAGAAGAAGGAAGGACACCCACACAAGGACTAGCACCAAAACTCTTTTCCATCTCAGGTTGAAGCAAAATATTTGCTGAGGTTGGGGAAGAAAAGAAAAAAAATCAAAAGTTTTTATACTCTCACAAAATGATTAAAAAAACCACTCAAAATTTTAAAAAATTTAGCCCACCATTGCAGTCTTCTCTTCTCTAGGAATCAATGGCTCGTACTGTGAGTCAATCAAAACTGAAAAAATAAGTTTAAATGAAGTTAAATTAAATCTAATGGGGCTCAAACCTGATGTATAAACTAATGGAGAGAAAAAGAAAAAAAAAAATGAACAAAACATACGTTCACCACGTGAGTTGACAACTGCCTCTCTCTGCCTAGCTAATTCTTTCTGCAAGTGAATTTCTTTTACTGGGTCAGGATCTGAACACTGATCTGAAATCAAATAGAGCTGTTTAATAACAATACTAACCTTCAACAAAGTTTCTTCCTTCCACATCTCAGTTCCCCTGTAGAAGGACCTTGATGAAGTGCCTGCTCATTTTTTTTAAAAAAATTAATTTTATATCAGTTTAGGAGAGAGACATCATGTGATCAGCTTGCTCTCTCTATTAAAATAATATTTCCTTATGCTTTCTTGGATCCATTCAAGAACAATGATTTGAATGACAAAAGAACAATAAGACGTAAAGAAAAAAACAGAAAAAAAAAATAAATAAAAAAAATCAAAGATTAGAACTTGACAGAGATTACCCAGGAAGAGAATGATGATGAGAACAGTAATTAGCCAGTAAGGGAAAACAACACTGAGAGAAACTCCAATCGTGATTCCAAGCATAAGCATAGGCTGAAACAGAAGAGCTAAATCATAATCTATAATGGGCACTTCTTTTGTTGGATGGTGCACTCTTAGATTGTACCAAACTGACGATGCCGATGCACCCATAATCATACCTACACCAAAAAGGAAAAAAAAAATCCATAATTTATTCTTAAACATATCATCAAACACTTAGCAAACACTCATTGAAAAAAAAAAAGAACTTTACACTTAGAAAGAGCAGCAGCAGATTTAGTATCGAAGCCAACAATCAAAGTAAGCATTGGAACGAAGATCCCTCCTCCTCCAACCCCTCCAACGGTTCCACAAGCAGAGCCTAAGAATCCAATCACAGTAGCCACCACTATTCTCCAATTGAACTCTAAATCCTGGAAAATAAATATTCCAAGTAAACAAACACCGCAATATTTCTCACACATCTTTAAAAAAAAAAAAAGTGAGAGAGATGGGAAGACGTACCGGCCAAACTGTTTCCGTACTGGATCGGACGGCGGACACCAAACGAGTTGGATTTACAGATGGAGTGTTGAGATTGTTTGTGAGGAAGAAGATGGAGAGCGTGGCCAGAGCAGAGGCGGATAGGAGATAGAGAACGAACCCTTTAGTGGCCATAGCTATGGAGAGCAGAAGCTGTCACTCTCTCTGTCCTCAATATTTATCAACACTCCACAACCAACACGTTGTTGTCCTGTTGAAGAAAAAGAAGGAAAGTACGATTAGGAGATCAGATTAAACTTTGTAGCCGCATCTAAATAAATGACAGAGAGAGAGAGATGTTTATATAGAGAAGACACAAAGAGAGAGAGAGAGAGAGGGAGACCAGACAGGACAATGAAACCTCTCCTCACATGCAAGTTGGAACTCCTGGTGGGCGCACGACGGCAGAGATTCACGGGAGAAAATTAGAAATAGAATTATGCTTTCTAAATTCCGCTGAATTATCTCATTATCCTTAAATATAATTATTTAAACTTAACCTATATATATTAATAAATAAATATTGTTTAAATTTATATTTTAACTAAATATGAATATCAAAACATGATATGTTTTTTTTTTCTTCGTACAATCATACCAATAGTATATATTATAAAAAAAATATTATAATTTTAAGTGTAAATTATAAAACTTGACTGTTCAAATCTTATATCTCCAAATATTTGAATTAATGATTTACTAATTTCATTTTATTATAAACTAATTTAACGTAAATATTTTAATATAATTGATATCATAATACCTTTAATACCTATGAAAGAATATTCCCCCTTTTTGTCGAAAATATAAATAATTCTTACATTTGAAATTTGAAAGGTATTAGAATAATTTGGTACATTATATTCAATTAGATAAGGCATTTTTTTTGCTTATTTTTATTTGGAAAAATGAAAAGGCGTATAAATTTTTATTATTTTTATTATTATTTTTGCCCTTTTTGGCGGGGTGGGCCAGAAAAATAGAAAACGGCGTACGTATCTATATACGTTCATTTGTATGTGTTCCAAAGATGATGGGTCTTAATGTCTTATGGCATTAATGTCGGAAACCTCTATAGTAAGAATTCCTAAACATGAACGGGGTTGACACTAGATACGTAAATCCAAGTCGAAAGGGCAGGTAAGCCATAAGTGAGAAGGAATGGAGCCAATTGGTGTGATGAATGATGAGGGGTGGTTGGGTCCATTTTAGGTGATGTCGCGCTGGCCACCCATAGGAATTGGGAAGATAAGTGTAACATTTTCATCTAAAGTTGTCGCTTTCCCTGTCCCTGTCCGGACGTCTTGAAGATACAAATTTTTTAATTTGATACGTTACTATTAGCTACAAAATGACAAATTAATCATAGTAATTATTCCCCCTAAGAATCCTTAACCCTAGATATTTTGCTCTATATAAGGTTAGTTTGAATTATTGATGACTGTAATTATAGTAGTTGATTCATGTTCAATGTATATATTTTTCTTTTTGTTGATGTAAATATGTTATTAATAATATCTTTCTTAATTATTAATACTTCACCGCGACTTTCGTCATGGAAATCGATGCCTCCGGCTATGGATTAGGGATTGTCCTCATGCAAAATCAACGACCGATAATATATTTCAGTCAGGTTTTGATAGCGCCCGCCCGCCTTAAGTCCGTTTATGAATGTGAGCTCATGGCTATTGTGTTCGCAGTCCAAAAATGAAGACCGTATCTATTGGGATGGAGGTTTGTAGTCCGCATGGATCAGAGAAGCTTGAAATACCTATTGGAACAACGCATGGTTGCCGAGGATCATCAACGCTGGCTGTCCAAATTGTTGGGCTATGATTTTGAGATACAATATCGTCTGGGACTGGACAAGAAGGTTGCACATGCGCTGTCCAGGTGTGTAGATGGACCCCACTTAGTGGTAATATCGATTCCTCGGGTATTAGATGTCACGGACCTTGAGTCGAAAGCGACAGCAGATTCCGAGTTGCGCAAGATTAGAGAGGCGGTTCAATAGGGCGATGATGAGTATCCCGACTACATGGTTGGGGGGGGGGGGGCAGCTTCATTACCAAGGGCGCATCGTGATTCCGAAATCATTGGTGCACATACCGCGAATGTTACACGAGTTCCATGATAGTGCAATCGGGGGACACTCGAGGGTATTCAAAACTTATAAGCGCTTGGCGGCGGAATTGTATTGGGTGGGTATGAAGAAAGATGTGGAGCGTTTCGTGACACGTTGTAAAGTTTGCTAAAGAAACAAGGATACGACTATGTCCCCGACGGGATTACTCCAACCTCTACCGCTACCCCAAAAGGTATGGGAGGAAGTGAGTATGGATTTTATTGACGGGTTACCGAGATCGGAAGGTTATACCATCATTTTGATGGTAGTTAACCATCTTAGCAAGTATGCACATTTTGTGCCGCTTAGGCACCCGTACACAGCTTTGACCGTAGCCACGGCTTTCATGAGAGACATCGTCCGCCTACATGGGGTGTCAGAGGCCATTGTGTCTGATCGCGACAAAGTTTTTTTGAGCTAATTTTGGAAGGAACTGTTTCGGTTACAAGGGACGGCGTTGAAGTGGAGTTCCGCCTATTACCCCCAAACAGATGGTCATATTGAAGTGGTTAATCGATGTTTGGAGACGTACTTGCGGTGTTTCGTGTTGGATACCCCTCGACTTTGGGCTAAGTGGTTGGCATGGGCCGAGTATTGGTACAACACATCCTTTCACAGGGCATCGCAGACCACTCCATTCCGCATCCTTTACAGGCGAGATTCACCTCTATTGATCTGTTATGGACATAGCACCACTCCGGTCTCACAAGTGGAGTAATATTTATAGGCGATGGATGATTATTTAGAGGAGTTAAAGGGGCACTTAGCGAAGGCTCAGCAGCAGATGAAATTGGAGGCTGATAAGCATCGGCAAGAGGTTCATTTCGGAGTGGGAGATTAGGTTTTCTTGCAGCTTCGTGTCACGACCCAAACCTCTCATGACAGGCATGTGGCCCTTTATATAACTCTCATGGCCACATAAGCCTTTGAGTGTAACCTTGTAAAGTTAGCAATATATATATATATATATATATATTACTAAGATTACTGTATAATATGAAAACTCATTTCATTAATTACTAAGATCACTATACATGTTGACTGTGTTCGACGGAGTGACCTACTAGTCCACATGAACCCTATTTACATTTCAAAAGTGGACTACAAAAGAATCAAAAGAAAACTCTTAACAACCTGGAAAGAGGAATCGACAAAGGAAGTGTCAACTTCTGTCGGAGTATCCCGGATGCCCAACTAAGAACAATCCACTATCTGGAGAAGGAAAAATTTTAACAAAAAGAGAGTGTGAGCTAAAACTCAATGAATAAATATTACATACTTACATTTTCGGAACAAGACTTTTGTAAACATGCACAACAACAAAATAAATCATTAGCAAAGTTCGAATATAATATACTAACTTCACACTAAAGAAACTCATATAGCTAAATCAATCGTTATACCCTTATCATTTCCCAACACCTATGTCAAACATATCAACTGCGTTATACTATAATTCGATAACCTAACACAATTAAAACATCACAATGTAACCATGCAAGGGTTCACATCATCACACACAGGTCGTCGGTTATATATTATCCTGCCATATACGGCTATAATACTAGTATACCTGTGTGACTCCGCACACTTCATATATATATATATAACAGATCAAGGTGCACCAAGACTATCATCACTGCTGATAGCTACAGCTATCCTGACGACTTGACAATCAATCAGACAATATGCAATCATATCGCAATCAAATCCATATGCACAATCGCACCCATTAATCATACAATTCATTTATGATCACAATACTTAAGACAACCATGTCTTCACAAAGAGTTCATGTACATATCATGAAACGTGAATAGACTTTAATTTCAATATGAACTTAATTTCCTATATGCTTATCTCGACTAATGCATGACCATTTTATTTTTGTTCAAATAACCATTTAAAACCAAGTTTTTCATAAAACCACTAATATGACGAACTATTAATTTCAATCACTTATATCCAATAAGCAAATCATAAACTACCATATCCAATCAATTAATTCCCATGAAACAATTTGTCATGCATGAAGGATTTAAAATACTTTATGTAACCATATAACATTTACTCATAGTGGGATACGTCAAAATTATAAAAGAAAGCGATTCAACTGGACTCCGGCGGAGGGACTCGCGATGAACCTATTTCCAAAAAATAAAGAATTTATAAGTATAGCTATGATTGTAAATAACTATAGGACTAAATAAGAAATTTAGATATGCCCATTTCAATGTCACAATACTAGTTAGCCGGTATTAAAACTAACTTAACTTAATCAATCCATCATATTTATAACTTTAATAGTATAACACAACTTCTTACACATTCTGTTTAGTTCCTCAATACTATAATTCCAATAAAATTGCTTGCTAACTTTGTAGTCAATTTCGATACTAATTTGACCAATCCTGACATAATTCTTCATAAGCCCTAATTATCCCAATTCGATTTTGTTTTATGAACTAATATTCTACTAATATAATATTACTTCAATTTTATTATGATCGCTTTCATTTACCAATAACCCATATACAAAACCATATCTTCTTCATTTCCCTCACCTCACATTAGCATACCCAATTTTTGAAAAATTCCAAATTATCTCAATTTGATTCCACCAACTCAAATTCAATATTAATCTATCTATACCAAGCTATTAAACTATCAAAACACGTTTATATAGGCCAAAGAAGAACAAATCAAAAATTTGAGAATTTAGGGTTCCTAACTTAATTTGATGTAACAACTCAAATTCATCCTTATTCTATCAATATCAAACTATCATCATACTAGAATTTCTAACATCCAAGCCAAAAAGAGAAATCGAAACTTTTGGGGATTTAGGGTTCTTACTTTAGATTTGGCAATAGAGAAGGAATGATCCGATTTTTTTCGAAATTGAGGAGGGAACCAAGCTAACCACGAGTAGAATTTGAAGAAACCACCATGATTCGAAGATCTTAGCCACGAAGGTTGAATTTGCAGAAGGTAGGGAGAGAGAGCGAGAGAAGTGAAATTTTCTTTTTTTCTTTATTTTTCCTTCTCTGGTTTGTCGCAGCAGCTAAAGAGGTTTCAGTTTCTAAAATTATAGTATGATCCCCTATACTTTCACTATAATTATTTTTGCCCCTTTGACTTTTCAACCTTTTTTTTTCCTTCTGGTTCTCACACTTCGGCCATACCAGCAGAAATCCATAGCGAGGAGGCGGAATGAGAAATTATCAGCACACTATTTCGGGCCTTATAAAGTGGCTGCGCGGATCGGGGCAGTAGCCTATCGGCTTGCGTTATTGACCATGGCAGCGATTCATCCGGTTTTCCATGTATCTCAGCTCCGCAAGGCAATTGGAATTCACGTGGCCTCTCTGACACTACCACTGAATTTGACAGCAAATATGGAGGTGTTATTGGAACCGGATGAGCTATGTGGGGTTAGGCAAGGGGCGCCGGGACCGAAGGCTCCATTGGATGTCTTGATTAAGTGGAAGGATATGCCGCTTCACGATGCCACATGGGAAACATACTCTTCCATCACACAACAGTTTCCGGATTTTCACCTTGAGGACAAGGTGTCTCATTGGGAGGGGAGTAATGTTAGACCCTCGATTATTAAGACTTATGTTAGGCGGAATAGAACCTAATATAATCGTTATTATTATGTTATAGTTATTATTATTAGTGAGGACTATTTTAGGAATTAGTGATTAGTAAGTTAATTAGTAGTTCTTGATTAGGGTTAGGTCATTGGGAATTTTGGAGAGTAAGAACTCTTAGGGAGAGACGGTGTACCCCTCGGATTGTATGCCAACCTATGTTATTTTCTTGATCGCATAATAAAAATTATTCTTAATTCTATAATTCTAGATTGGGTCCTATCTAAAAAAAAAAAAATAATATATATATATATATATATATATATACAAGTCCTTTTGATACTTAAATTATAGATCTAAGTGATGAGGCAGAGTTGTTACCGATCAAAGTATTGAATTTATGCTTTGTATAGGAAGTATTTATAGACCTTTATCAGACATAGTCCTCTCCAAATTATTCAGCCATCAACCTAACTGTGTTCAAGTTCTAACGAACTTGATCTGTATTCTGATGCAAAAGTGTAATGATCTCTGCCATGAGGCTAATCCTCAATCTCGGCCTTACTCTCGGTGCTGGTCACTAAACCTTAATCTGATCACATGATTAGGGAAGCCCTCACTATTACAGCTATATTGATCATTAGTTGTCCTTCATAAACGAACTATCTATCCCCAGCTTAATGAGTCTCTTCAGTATTTGACCAAGTTTCAAACTGGCCAAAAACTTCTCTCATCACTAAGGTCGCTAATCTATTGTGATGCCCAGGTCCTAAGGAGACATCCTCAGTTTGTAATCACTAATTCAGCATATGATGAAGATTTTTTTTTAGATATATGACGAGAATGTATGATGATGAGGTATAATAAAAAGTTTTGACTTCACATATGTACATATACTTCCGATCGTCTAGTCTTTGATTCTTTGATATTCCCGGTATATACTATTCATTGCTTTAATTAGAAACTATAAAACTTGAAAAAGGATAAACATAGATTTCATATGGCGTTTTGAGTGATGGAAAATGAAGATAGACATTGTCATCCTACAAATCATTAGCTGCAATAATGACTCAATCGTGTAAAGAATAGGGAGTAGAAAAGGAAAAGTAGTACTCTACTACTCTCGCATTTGGAATTGGTAAAACCCACATGTGTTCATAAAAATACATGCGTTGAAAAGGGGAGGAGTATGATACCAGGTTGTAGCATGACTGGTCCTCGCCTTTTCACTTTATAATATAAAGAATGACATCTTTGTGCTTATCTACTTTTCTAAGATTTAACTTTATTTTCATAAACTATACTGCAACTTGGTCATTTGGTCTCGAAATATTTAGTGCAAAATGATATTATAAGTTATGATCACTTAGGTTATAATTGCATGAACTGATCATACTTGGTAACTTTTCTGAAATTTATCACTATTCACTTTTCATAGTCATTCAGAGGGTTTATTTGTACTTAGAAATCTTATCCAAAGTTCTGGCTTTTTAAATACGTAGAAAAGGCTTATATCAAATCATTAAAATAGTACATTATAAATAAATAAATAAATAAATAAATAAATAAATAAATAAGAGCTTTGATGACGTATCATTTTGATATTAACGTTTCGAAGTATTCTAACATCTATTTAAGTCATAAAATTTCACAGCTAACTAACTGCATATTAATTTGTTAATCAGATAGTAATATTTTTATTTAGGACTTATTATATGGATTTGTGGTCCGTGATTACCTCACTAACCTTATTTAAAAGGGCTAAAGATTGATATCCCAACTAACTATTTTATATTATGCGCGACTCTAATGATAATCGACGGTGATTTAATTTAATATATTATATTTTTATTTAGTTATATCGGATTCATCCAATTAAAGTTATAACAAATATTCAATCAGACCAAATTCAAACGGTTTTCTTTTTAAATTTTTTTAAAATATATTTTTTTTTTAATTTTTAATTTTTAATTTTTAATTTTTAATTTTTAATTTTTAATTTTTAATTTTTAATTTAATTAGTTTTTACTAAGATAATTTTTTTCTATATTTTTTTAATGAATAAACTTTTTTTCCTTTTCATTAAATTTGATTAAAGACTCTTTAATCTTAATTTTAATTTATTTTTACATCAAATTTTCCTTAAAATATACTTTTTCATTTATTTATTTTCTTCTATCATTTTTCATTATTATTTTTCCTTAAACAAAGTAATTGCTCAATTAAATTAAAAAAAATTATTTTCAATTTTCTATTTATTTTTTCAATTATATTTTTTAATAGATTTATATTTATTATTATTTTTAAATAAATTTTCAAATAATTATTTCTTAAATGATGGTTGAGTTCTCCATTAAATATATAAATATATATATATATTTATTTATTTAAGAGATATAATCTTTAATTAAACACATTAATATTTTCATATAATATTTAATACTACCTAATATAAATTAAGTTATCTTGAAAAAATTTCTCAAAAAAAATATATTTGAAGAGCGCTTGATATGACCCGACTTCAATCTGATCACAACATATCTGATCTGAAATCCATCCGAAGATCATTCGATCTAATCTGACCGCCATCTGATATTATTAGATTAGTTTTGATCGATCATACTATTGTTCACCCTATATGGCTCATAACTAGATATCTTGAGCAAAGAAAAGTGCCCTTAACCTTAATTACGTGATTAGAATGATGTTTTATTTATTTTGACATGTAATGTCATCATCATATAATCATGGAGATGAACGTTGATGGAGTGTGTCTTAGAAGGATCAACAACTTTGCAGATCAAACCAAGTACAACTCGCTTCAACTCTACTCCCATGAATCAAACCAAAAGATCAGTAGAGACTCAATTTGAACATCTACGATCCATGGTGGGCCGAGGCGAGCCCAATTTTAGTTGGTGAGGTGATCTTAGAGGAGATCGGCTCACCGATCTGTTCTGTCTAGTTCTTCGACAAGAGGAGTTAGTGGGATCAAGTAATCACGGCTCAATAGGACACATCTCAAAATAACCAGGCTAGCCCCGAATCCTTAAGGCAATTCGCCACAGTCGAGATGTTCTAAAAGTGAAGTGTTAGAAAAGGAACAGTCGAGTTATGACTGCCTAAGCCCTAGTCATTTGGGTTGAATAGAGGTAAAATGGATTGTCTCCTAAATATTATTCAAAACCTGACGGTCTAGAGGCTCGACTCAATCATGGTTCTTCAACCTCGTCTTATCCGACCTAGTACACAATCAAGAGCACTAAGCGGGTCCAACACGTGTATAAAATGTGTCATTGTTGTTTACCTAGAGAATGCATCTCAATGCAATAAAAGCTAATGCACAGTTGCACACACTTAAGAAATGATCGCAATTGTTTATCTTCAAATATTGTAGTTGATGATACTCTAGAGCTATCAAAATGGACCGTTCAGCTTAGTCTATACTAGATTTTTCATTATATAGGATCAGGCTAACTCTTGAAAAAAAAAATGGATCGAGCCAAAATGGATTTGCCCAGTGGACCTAAAATGGACGTGAATCTTAGATCTGATAATTTTTCAAATAAAAAAATAAAAAAAAATAATAATAATTTTTTTGACCAAATAAAAATTTCATTACTTATTAATAAATAACATATATATAGTTAAATTCGAATGATGAGATGATTTAAAATTATTATGTGAGATATAGTAAAATAAGATAAATAAAAATTATATGAATTAATTTTTTTTAATACTCATATGATTTATTCCGCTTAATTTAAAAGAAAATCAAATTTTGAAATTCAGAGAATCAGACTAAATCCATACAGACCCAAACATCAGGACGGATGGGCTTTTGATGGGCTACAGGCCGGGTCAAAATGCCCAGCCTATTTTGACTGCTCCAGGTGATAACAGCTTCGCCCGTACAATTAAATTTTACGGCAACAGGCATCATATTGAGGAATTGGCAAATTTGATCAGTGGCATTATTTTCCAGAAACCAATACAAGTTTATGAAACCAGGATTGTTCACGTACTTAACTATTTATACAAAATTGTGTGAATGGCATTTGTGTGTATACATGCATTGAATTTCATAGCAAACTAGATCTCGGAAAACTAGTATTCAGACAAAATATAAAGTAGATTTTGGTACGATGTTTCTCTTCAAAGGAAATGATGTGAAGAGCAAAGGGCAAAGAATGCGAAACAATGTCATACCTCTTTTCGAGATGGGTGGCTAGATCTGACCTCGAACAAATTCATCTTCCTTAATGTTCTTGTTTTCTTCAAGCTCGGAGAGAATGATGGCAACTTAACGGTTTCAAACTTCATTTTTACTATTCCTGCAAGGCGTTAAAATACAAAATTAGAGGTTAAGAGATCCACTTAATCTAATTCAATGTATTTAGCCAAAAAAAAAATAAATAATAATAATTCAATCTAATCCAATACTTCTAAATAAAAGTAGAAATTTTAGCCACATCCATCACCCAATTCTTCTATGAGGTGATCATGAATCATAAATTTGGGCCCCATATGCAAAAAATTGGCTAAATTAAGTTCATATATTTGTACCGATATTATTAATTTAGTATTACTTATCTTAGAGAAATAAAATAATCATCATCTCTAAAAATTTTCTTTAAAATTGAAGAGAATTTATGAGTGTTTATATAATAGTCAAATCATGTCATAAGTAAATTATATGACTAAATCATATATTTATACGATAATAACAGAGATTCAAATCCACTCCAAAATTTTGATAATCAAAAAATAATTTCTTTAAAATAGAATTATCGAGAGAATTCATGAAATGTTTATATAATAGTTAACCCATATCATAAATCATATTGCTAGATCACATATTTATGTAGCAAAGGAGATTCGAACTTACTCTAAAATCTCAATATAAATTATCAAACGATGTTAAAGCTCATTCTACCAATTAGTTATATAGATTAAGCATGAGCATGAGCATGAGCATGAGCATGAGCATGAGCATGAGCATGAGGTGGTATATTAGCTATCATAGACGTCGCACCATGCATGTATTATAGCAATAACGGAGATCGATACTACAACAAGTATATTATCACGCTCAGGCAACAAGCGTCCTTTATCACTTGCCCAGTCTGTGTAAAGATAGAACATGCGTTAAAATGGAAGTAGGTGATAAACAATAAAATTATCGATCACCATGTAAGTGTGAGCCTACAACCGATGCCATTAAGGGATGATGAATGAATCTAAATAAATAAGAATAATAACGTATGAACTGACCCAATTGACAATTGTAATGATGAAAAAGAAGAAAGAAACGACCCCGTCGAGCATTGTTCATGGCGGCCATCAATCTCATCCATAATACCAAGTAAACCTTCACAGTTAAAAAGAATTTTTGTCTCAAGAAATCCTACAAAAATACGAAAATCATCAAGTGGGGTAGTGGTCGAACAAAAAGACATACAAGATCTGCAAGCTGAGTGGTTAAAGGATAGCTACGCGTGTGCGAATGTGTCCCAGTCGGGACTGGCTTTCCCTTTTAAGTAAAATAATTGTCTAAAATATTATTTATAAAAAAAAATCTCAAATTATTAAAATTATATATATATATTTATTAAAAGAACATTACGATTCGTCGATTCCATTTCTCAGTACTTTAAGGATTTGGGCCGGGCCGGTTCATTGACAATGTTTCATCGCTTTAACACAAAATACAAATGAAAGCCCATAACGAACTTCTACTGTGTCCATACATGAACCCTATGGAGAAGCATACAAGAGAATTAGCAGTAGCACCTAGCTTAGTTACAACATTCAACATGTACAGTACATTGGATCGCAAATACGTTCTCATGCAGGTCGAGGCGGCGTCTCGTCCACATCGCCGCCTTTTATTCTGGTACAACTTCCATGCTCTCTGGCGGCGCGTGACTGTTCCACAATTTATGTCGGTTGGGTAAGCTTCGATTTGATAACTTCTCCCATACTTGGTATAGAGCTCAATAAATTTCGCTTCGCTGCTTTCCCCTGCACCATATAAATCACACATTAAATATTAAAATTAATCAACTAATTTGTAGTTAAAAGAAAACTTACTTCTCCATCTTCCTCCATGCCAACCCTGTTTCAGTCACTGTCTCCCCTGATCCGATCCTCTGAGTCTGCTCTGCAGCCGAATCATGATCAATTTGGCTCTTGCTGGTGCTCACCAAGGCATCTCTGGCTTGCTCATACGTGTCTTGAACCGCACTGAAGACGGACCCAATGAGACCATGGCCCTGTTTTCTCTCTCCGTCGTCAGAAGCAGCAGAAAGCTCTGCTTCTTCTTCATCTCTCATCTCCTCCTTCAATTGCTTCGAAGAAGCCATTGAATTGTTCTGTGTCGCTCATGTTCTTTTTTGTAACCCAAGTAATATGACAATTCGGTGAAGCGGACACGTGGGATGAAGTGGTATTTGTTTAGAAAAAAGAAAAAATTCACTACGCGACACGTCAGACGTGGCATGTTCTGTGTCTTTTATTTTGCAGCGGCATGCAGGCAGTAGATAAGGCCGCCTTTCTTGCGAAACGCATAAGGTGGAGGGAAAAAGCATGTGAGGTTGCTTTTGGAATGGTAATATATCTACAGCCCCTAATAGGAATTAGAACTTGCAGCTTAAATCTTAGCCATCATGGCTACAAGAAGAATGTGATTGCAAAAGCCAGCAGCGGCGGCGGCGGCAGCATCACCAGCAGGCGCATGAGTATAGCAACCACCGCTATGCTGGCCGCCGCCGCAGTGTATGCCTCCTCCGCGGTGTCGGCAGCAGCAGCTGCAAAAGTGGATCAAGGAGACGGGGAGACTTTGCTGAACATACCTCAGACTCTATCAGGGGAGTGTGCATTGCCTCAGGATTGCAAGAAAAGAAGAAGAATACAGAGGCCAAATTCCAGAAAGGCCGAGTCATGTACAACCAAGTGTGTCACTACTTGTATCAGAGGAGGCGGCGGCTCGCCTGGCGAAGGCCCACTTAATATCAGAAAACCACTTGTTGTTTTCAAGCAAGGATTTAGAAGTCGCCTATACTGGTATATACGTATTCCTCCTCATATTTGTTTGGCTTTTTCTCTTTACATTCTTCATCAGATTGAAACTCGCGTTCTCTTGATGATCCCCTGACCAGATTGTAATTTCATAATGCAGTTTGGAGGAGTGTTCGGATATTTGTAACTTGATAGGTGACAGAGATGATGGGCCTTAAAAAGCTTATACGTTGCTTATTATCAACTCTTTTCTGTAATTCCTTGTCTTATTGATTTATTTTGTTTTCCTGCCGGATGATCATTACAGTTACCCTATTTTCCTCCGTATAACTCAGAACCCGATACTTATTGGGTCCTGTATAACTTGAATCCGATACTCCTTGAACCTAATTTTTCCCTTTATAACTTGAACCCGATACTTACTGATTCCGTATAACTTGAACCCGATACTAGATTACAAGTGAAGGTGCCCCATTCCCTATTTATCATTCGTTGTCTCAACTTATAATGAAAAAGAATAGACAATTTCATGTAAAAGAATACAATCTTACTTGAATCATCGACAACCACGAACAATAGCAAAACCCTTTCTTATTACCCAAATTATGAAAGAAAAAAATACCGTAGAATGCGGATAACTTATCAATTATATCATCGTTTTAAAATTGCTTGAAAAATTCACAAAAATTCACATAATACATTATTGAATGCTGTCTTCGATTCTGATATTCAATCTTCTAAGCCAGACAGAGTGAAGAATCATGTGAAACAGATCGAAACGCTTCGGTGGAAAGTTTACCTCAAAATGCCTTCGGACATTGATCACTCTTTTATGCATCCTTATATATTGTCTTGGCGAAATACTCGTTAGAATGTTCTTCAAGTTCGGGATATCCTGAAGAAAAAATAATCTTATGTGGGAAAAGACGAAAATGGCCTACAATAAGAGATTCGTAATTTTCGAAATTAATGTCTGTCTAGATATCTCCTGCATGCCACCTCTGATGCACTAATGAATGCAGATTAGGTGTAATTTCTGAGAAGAAGGCAATAAAGATGGCGGCGGCGGGAGGATGGGAAATATTAATTGCGTCATTAACAAATAAATAATCATGTTAATTAAATTTATTGAACAGACATCACCTAAGTTTTTCATTTTCGATGTTTTTAATGTCGCCTAGATATTATTGAGTCTCCATTGTTCAAATTCTTTATCTACAAATCATGATTCTCTAAATAATATATGTAACATATCTTTTCTCACTGCTTTCATTTTTGAGACATAACTTTAAAAGAGAAATGCTTTCATTTTTGAGTACATGCTAAGAGAAATGCTTCACATATCGACCAATGCTGTTTTTATACATGTATTTGACTCGTCAATACCGAATTTGACAATGAACCCATGAACCTGTTTACATACGTGATAGTCCTGGAGCAATCCACATGCACGAGCAATACTAGTTAAGGTGAATTCCGATAACTCTACACATTTCCGCAACATTAGGATGAGGAATCCCAATGCTTTTAACCCCTCCCCGTTTTCAGACAATCCAGCCAGAAAAGAGTTGTAAGAGATACAATTCCTCTCTGGTATCTTGTTAAATGCTTCCATAGCTGAATCTTACAACCTGGATTCCTTATATGAAGCAATCAGCTCTGTCCATGTAATAAGATCTCTCACAGGCATTTTATCGAACAGTTTCACCACATCGTTTATACTCACACACTTGGAGTAGAGTCCGATAAGGGAATTTCCAACGCTCAAATGTGCCTCTAAGCCAACCTTGATCGCATGGCCATGAATTTCTCTTCCTTTCATGGATGCAATCCTGCCAGTACAAGCAGTCAAAAGAGTTGAAAGTGTAAAGTAATCAACTTTAAACCCATTGCTTTTGCGCATATACCGAGAAATCCCAAATGATTCCTCATGCATGAACTCCTTCACCAAACGAGAAATAACAGTGTTCCATTAAGCAAGGTCTCTCTGAGGCATTTCGTCGACCAGTTTAAGTGCAAGATTCAAATACCCACATTTACCGTACAAACCCATAAGCGCATTTGCAACGAAGATGTAATCCGAGTATGCCATTCTGATTATGGCGGCATGGATTTGTGAACCCAATTCGTAATCAACATTTCTAATACAAGCAGTCAAGATTGCAACGAAACTATATTCATTAGGTTCAATACCTGAGCCCCACATCTTTGAGAAAAGCTCCACAGCCTCATCTTCTCGATTCGATTTAGAAAACCCAGAAATCAAAGAGGTATAAGAAACTACGTTAGGGCAGGAAAGGCTCGAAAATACCTTACAAGCTTCAGGAAGAAACCCAAGACGAAGATAAGCGGAAATCAGAGCATTACCCAGATGGGTATCTTCGTCGAATTTCAGAATGCAAGCGTGGACAGCTCTGGCGAGATGTACGTCGTCGTTGCGAGTAGAGAGGCGAAGCAAATCGAAGAAGGTATCGATGAAAGAGTAGCTGTTAACTGGAGAGAAATGAGTGGAAAAAGGTTGCAAACTGAAGACAGAGGATGGTGAGGAGGAGAGGAATTGAGAAGGCGGTGAAGTGGCGACGACGGAGGAGGAGTAGAGAGGGGTTTGGGGTTTTGGTTGAGAGAGAGAGAGAGAGAGGGGTTTTAGAGAGGGAGGGTGGAGAGAAAAAATGAAAAGGGTAAGAGGAGGAAGATGAAGATGAGGGAGGAGATATGGTGGTGGGTTGGATTATGGCGGCCACGAAACAGTTCTAATGCTTTCTGCCCGAAGGCGCCAAACTAACCATAGAATTTATATAATACAACTATTTTCTTTTTCTTTCAACTCCTCTCCTTTTCACTTATTTATAATTTGACCCAAATCGATATAAATTTTAAAATTTTAATTCATGGAAACATATATCAAAGAGAAGGAGAAAAAAAAACATACACAATGTAAACGCATCTCTGAAATGTTACTACGACATGTCGACATTAAATCAAAATACATGTAAGACTACAAAAGTTTGGTCTTCATAAATTTGAATACTAACCCAATTTAAATATGACAGCAAATCATGTTTGGTTTTCTAAATGAGGGAGAATCCCTGAGTAACCAAATCACCGGCCAGGACTTCGTTAGCAGCTTCAGATGGATGAAATCCATCCCAAAACACATACTCAGTATCATTCGAACATGTCCCGATCGATCTCGAGTTGCAGAGGAGAGATGTCTCTACAGTCCCTGTCCCGCAACATGCTCTTCTTGATTCAAAGAACCCTATCCATAAAAAATATGAAAATTGATTCAATTCCACAACAAGAACAAAATAAAACTAATAGTTTCAATACAAATGAAGCATGCAGGTCAGTTACCATTATCAGTTGGATTTGTGATCATGTTGAGGAGAGGTTGATAGATGTCAAATACAACCAATTTTAGGTCAGGTAATTTCTTCAGCAAATGTTGAGAGGTGTTGCTTAGCTTGTTATTAAAAGCAATGGCATCTTTGTTTAGCC
This sequence comes from Coriaria nepalensis, assembly GCA_027186245.1. NCBI lineage: Eukaryota > Viridiplantae > Streptophyta > Magnoliopsida > Cucurbitales > Coriariaceae > Coriaria > Coriaria nepalensis. The sequence goes on from CP114483.1 coordinate 1,151,514, forward strand.
TTTCTACACATTGATTACTTCCAGCTGGGCCTAATAGAGTGATTGCGGCCGGTAAACACCCCGTTGGTGGTAAGCTTGTAACTCCTATCCTTCTTGCTCCAGGTCCATATAAACTCTTGTCAAAAAAAAAAAAGAAGGTATTAATGCTAATATCCCATGTTATTAGCATGATAGGGTAAAAGTGAGGTTTAACTAAGAACTGAATGAAAGAGGAGTAGGAAGTTATTAAAAGGTCAGAGAATTGATCAGGGGAGTAGGATCTATAGAGGAGGGGATTGATGTAGTAGTTCTGGATGAAATCACTGCTTCCAGCACTTAGGAGGTGGATCCCACCAGAGAAAATACCATTTGCTTTTGCTTGTCCTACCAGATTCACAACTTTGCTTTGATACTCCATGTAGTAATTCAACTGCTGTCCAATTGAAATCGCTCTCTACACCGAACAAAAAGATTCACATTTATATAACATCATGTGGTCTAGTTTTTTACCCAAACTTCAGTTTGAAAGGATTCTCTTTCTCAAAGTGCATGTGCACTTACATACAGTTGGGATGTGCTGGCACAGTAACCAGAAGAAGCAGAGGCAAAGTTGACCCCATTCAACAGATTCTTCCCTGTGGCCTCTTGGCTAAGGTAAGCTGGTTGGTATGAAGTGAATCCAAGTAATTCAGCTGCACAATCAAATAAATAAAAAACCAAGCAAAACATAATCAAGCTCATAACAGAAAACAAGACATATAAGTAGGTACCAGTGAAGTCAGTGGCTAGTTTTCCATTGCAGAACCTTCCAGTGGATCTATGAGAGGTAAAGTCTCTTCCATAAGGAGGGAAGTTAGATTTAACCAGAGTGGCAAGATTGTTATTGTTTCCAACATCAACCACAGAATCTCCAAAAATGAAGAGGGCAGGAACAATGGGTTCAGCTTGAGCTACTGATGAGAGTAATGCCAGAACATGAACAAGAAGAGCCCCCCTGAAAACCACATTGTTCTTCTTTTTTCCTTCTTCCTCTGTTTCAAAAACTTAGTAGGAGAGAGAGTTAAAGTATAGAGGAGAGTGGGGAGGTTGGTAGAGGAGTATTTAAGAGGAGAGTAATGAGGAATGGTCAAAGGATGCAATTAACTGTCTGAAAAAATCTGAATGGTGTGGGGTTCATTGTTTCCAATAAAGCTGGTCAGTGAAGCATGCTATGCTCAGCAAGCACCCTCCTTATTAGATCCTTGTAATTTTTATTTTTGGGTCAGTTTTTGACATAATTAATTTGTAATTTTTGTTCATAAGCTGCTGTGAATAGGTGTTTAGGCAACTTTTACAAGCTAGTAACTTACGGTTGTTGTCATAGATTGCACCGTCTTCTTAAATTTGAACACTTGGATGTCATTTTCTGCACTCATCAGAGCAAATGCACGGAAAAGAGAGTGGTCAAATGGGTAGTTGTCCGTCCCTTTCAGCTTCAACACTTGATTCTATTGGTTATATGGCTGAAAAGGGAGTGGTGCAAGCATTTTTATTGAGAAGCAAGTATCCTACAAATCATTCTCTGCGTTTTATCATACATCTGAGACTGTGAGACATCTTTCTCCAAACCCCAGTCTCATTACTTATAGAGATCAAATCAAAGACACAGTTTGTACACTAATTAATACAATAATCATAAATGGTGGAGAGACTTGAGAGAAACATGCGTTGTTGTTAGATCAAGATGGATTAATCTTCTTGCTTTCTCATCATTATATCTTAAGAAAGAACTATATGCGATCATCGCATCAAAAGCCGGAAATCATCATCATCAGTTACAACCTCATAATCAAACCCAAGATTAACTGCCCGAGAATGGAACTCATCCATCCCTTCTCTTACAACTTGCATTCCAACCAATACGTTGGCACCAATTTCACCCTGCCAACCAGAAGAAACCATGAAATAGAATCATCAATCTTCGAAAGACAAAATGTTGAGATGAAGTTAATGGTAAGGTTGATTCATACCCGTGCGCGGTAATGGAACAAACTGACATTCCAAGGAGGGCTAAAAGTGTCTAAAAATTTCATTAAAGCCCCTGGCCTCTCCGGGAAGACAAAGCGGCAGAGGATTTCATTTTCGACATCTAATCTGCTCCCCATCTGGGAGATTATATGCAAAGCAGAGAGAGAGGTTTATGTCATATTATGCCAAATGATTAAATAATGAGTAATACATGTTACCAAAAGTATATAGTTACCAAGTAACGCAAGTGATCTTTGACCAAGTCACATTCTGTAAGGTTATATGTTTTGAATCGAGACGAGTCCATTCGCCCCTCCACTGCTTCAAGTTCAGAAAAGCTATGAACGCCAACACTGCATTTTTGGAAAATGATGTCTTCATTCCATTGTAGTTCTTAAGTGAAAAAAAAAAAAAAGCACTGGTCAATGATTACCTATAGAGAACAACAGCTTGTTTCTTAGAGCTGCATCTATATTTGAATTCAGTAATATTCAGAGGACTAACCTGCAAAACCCAGAAAAGCAGGGTAACTTTACACATAGCCAAGAAGAACAATCCATTGTTTTTAATCTTCTTTAGGGCTTACCAGTTCACAGAACTGTTTGAAGCTTCCGGTCTCTTCTGGAATGACAGCAGCAAACAAAGCCTCTTGTTTGCGACCAACATTAGCAAGTTCAGTAACCATCCTCAACTTATCGAAATTCATATTTGCCCCACTTGTTATGACCACAACATTTTCTCCCTTGAGGCTATAATATTTGCAATATGCCTCTGCGCCAGCGAGAGAAAGAGCACCTGCTGGTTCTAAAATGCTCCTCTTCTCTTCAAACATGTCCTAGTATCGATAACATGAAGACTACAGCTTTAGGTTCACTTTCTTCTAGCAAACTCAAAGTTGGAAATTGGTTACAGCATGACTGACCTTTATAGAGGCACATATAGCATCTCGGTTTACAAGAACTATACCATCTACTAGCTCTTTGCATAAGCGAAAAGTCTCTTTCCCTACTTCTTTAACGGCTACCCCATCTGTAAATGCTCCAACATTTTCTAAAATCACTCTTTCACCATGATGTAACGACAATGCCATTGCATTTGCTTCACTCGGCTCCACCCCAATAATCTTCACCTGTAAATATTTAAGGTTTGTAAGATGGCACATGCTGTAAGGTTATCACTTGCCTACAAAACTTAATAGACTATATAACTAAACTTAAACCGGACCTGAGGAGAAACTCTCTTGACATAAGCCGCAATGCCGGCTATAAGCCCGCCACCTCCAACAGGTACAAATATCGCATGGAGTGGGCCCTGCATTTGCCGTCCAATTTCCATCCCGATCGTCCCTTGCCCCATGATCACATCTGGGTGATCAAAAGGAGGTATGAACGTACGGCCTTCATCTTGTCCTTGTTTCTTAGCATATGCTTGTGCCTCTTCATATGTATCCCCAACAAGAACAACTCTTGCACCCAATCTCTCAACAGACTTCCACTGCAATGTTGATATTTCAATTTGTTAAGGTGACACAATTACAACATTATAAGTTGAAAGCAATGTTTTGACCTTGATTTCGGGAGTAGTTACTGGCATAACGATAACAGCATCGCATCCGAGTTTCTTGGCTGAAAAGGCAACTCCTTGAGCATGATTTCCAGCAGACGAGCAGATAACTCCTCTTTCTAATTGTTCTTTAGGAAGCTTTACCATCATATTGTAAGCTCCTCGGAGCTTGAACGAGAACACCTTCACCACCAGGATTGTAATATCCAAAGACATAAATCAATCCCACGATCATTCACCGCTCATCAGTATAGTAATATAGCGGTAACCAGGATATAAAGAGTTTGCACATTAGACTTCCTTAGCTAAATGGAATCCATACTCGTGAAAATATAGCAACTATCTTAAAATGGGTACTAATTACTTCACCAACGCTAATGAAGTTAAGAAAAAAAAAAAATCTTAGCTAAACCATGCATCCAAATTAACCAATGTAACAGAAAAACTAAAAATTTTCTGCAGGAATTTAGACTCACGGGCTGCAAATCCTCCCTCTTGAGCCAAATATTAACACCGAAACGCTCTGACAGATTAGGCGCAAGCTGCAATGGAGACTCAGTTGCCACGTCATACACCTTAGAAGACAGTATATTCGTCAACTGTCTCATAGCGCCAATCATATCATCATCAGAATCAACAGCTGTACGGTCCGGTAGGCCGCCAAGGAAACCAGGGGGGTACTGTAGAGAATCTGACAATACTCTTTTGCGGGGAGGAGGTGAAGAATGAGATTTCTGCAATGTGTTATCCCGTGTGACAACGGAAGTGCATGTCGGAACGTCGGTCGTCGGTTTTGAAAAGGCGGAGGGAATAAACGGCTTATAAATTCGACGGTTTATGTGGCGGGTTTTAATGGTAATGGTGGCGGTCGTTGGAAATTTGTTCCCACTGAAGGGAGAATGCGGGGTGGCCGAAACGCTGCGTTTTGGAGTGAGTCGAGCTGATGAATGTGTTGGGACGAAAAGAAGAGACTCCATCGCTACGTAGAGGAGAGGGAAGACGAAGAAGAGAGCCTAGAGGTAATTCAGAGACAAGAATATATACTGTAATGAGTAATACTCGCACGAATGTCACTAGTGAATCAACAATAATTATAAAGTGACATATATTAATACTTCAAAATAATAAATATAAATAAATAAATAAATAAATAAAAGTTAGATATATTTTCTTTCAGAATTCAGAGGCTGCGGAAAATGGTGTGTAGATCACGCGGAAAGCAAGATGAGACCAAGATCAGTAACCTTGTTGAATGTTGGGACAATGTTTCACTCTCTCACGACACATATATATTATACGATGAGAAATTTTGATACGGAAAATGAAATTAAATTTTGATAATATTTTTATTTTTATTTTTATTTTTATTTTTATTTTTATTTTTATTTTTATTTTTATTTTTATTTTTATTTTTATTTTTATTTTTTGTTTTGGCTTGTTTTGTAAGGGTACTTTTTTACTTTAGTCAGGTTATTTGGGTTTTGGGTAAATCATCTAAAGACGTAAAGTAGACGGCCATTGATTTTTTTTATAAATAAATTAAAAATTAAAAAATAAAAAATTTAGAGATATGACGCTGCGAAGAAAGTGGACACTTGGCCCAAAAGAGGGAAGAAAACGGACCGGTTTTGCTTTTGCTCCAGTGCGAGCTTGAGGCAAAATAAAGCCGCAGTACTAGATAGATGGTACTAGGCCCATATAAAAATAAAGCCCAATAGATATTATAATCCCTCTAGGAAATGATACTAGGCCCAAAACGGCTACAAACTATATGCTTAAACCAAGTTTTTATTTTCTACTATTCTGTTTTTTTTTTTTTTTTTTTGGGGGGGGGGGGGTTTGGATCAGATTTTCAGAAAGCAAAGAAATGGAGAAATAGAGGGAAATTAAGGCGGGCAGTTTTGTGGATGGAGATATCAGATATGAAGTCGTCCGAAAGAGACGAGCTGCTATCTATAAAGGCTTAGTGATGAAGAACAAAGGTAAAACGAATCTTTAAATCTAAATCTAACTTTCTGGAAGTGTGATGATTATTCGCACATTTGAATCTCCATTACCGAATATATTCTAATTTCTGAAGTAGCTTCATCGATTTTTTTTATTTTTTTTGGTGTCAAGGTTTTTCGATCTGATGGTCAAAATAAGTGCTCTCATATTTTGAAGAGATCAGAATCTTTATGTGCAGGGCAAAATATCAGAAAAATCAGGTGTCGTGAAGAAACGGAGCTGAAATTTTGTATGCTAAACCTAGATTTCTGGTTTAGTATTTCATTAAGGTCCGAATTCTTGTTCGTCCTCCGAACGGTTTTCCTTTTAGCAAACAGTTTTCAAAGTTTACGTTTGCTAACTCAGTTGTTTAAAAAACGCTTACTAAAATCTAGTTTGAAAAAAAAAAAGGGTTAATTTCTTAACTGCTAAGTTAAAGTAATTAGATCATCTTGTACTTATGATTTTGAATCTATTCCAAAAAGGAATTAAATTGGGGTAGTTTTATTGAAGGTACTTTGGGGTCTATGAACTTCTATAGTTGAATCATCTTTTTTGCTGTTGCATTGAGTTCTAGACTTTTAGGCACTTTAACCATTTGGAGGTTTATGTGTTCTTAAATAGAAGTTCATATTCTTCTATTATTAAATCTTAATTGTATGCTAATGGAAAAAGCAAGACGTTGCTTACATCCGTAGTGCAGGGGCGCCATTATGCTCTGCAAATCTTATTTAATATTAACTTTTTTTTTTTTTAATATAATTTTTTTCCAATTGTTATGATCATGCTTCTTTCATATTAAAGAGGAAAAATGTGAACAACTTTAAGGAAGCACTTGCCTTTAATGGTAACAGCTTTTCTTGTAGGGACAATGTAGCTTAGAATAAACTATATGATATCTATGGTTATGCACACCATATAATAAGAATCCAACACTCCTATAATATTTCAAAGTTGTTTCAGATTCTCTGTATAGCCACTTTTCAAAACTTCTGGGTTCTTCCACTTTAATTATTCTGAGTCTTTTGGCTTATAAGTTACGCACCGTCTTCCTTCCCACCTATACCAAATTCTTTTCACCCCCATCTCTTCTTATTTGCTCATGCAAAATGATTGCTGTGACAAACATACTATGTTGTATGTTCTGTCTTACATTCCTTATTCATTATGGTATTTCCAAAAAGGCTTGTTCGAAATGTGGCACCATTGAAATCCCATATCCTTTAAGCATCAACCCAAACTGCGGTGACCCAAAATACACCCTCCGGTGTGATCCTCACTCACAGAAACTCTACTTTGATTCCCTGAATGGGAGCTCCTATCTTGTATTAAATATTACAGCCTCTATTCAACGCCTAGTAATACAACCATTACCATGGGTTCCAGGAAGCTGTGTTACTCAAGACATGAGAGTCAGTGAAGGCCTCTGGCTAAACCAGTCACTCCCTTTCAATATCGCTTCATCAAATACAGTCTTCTTCTTCAACTGCTCCCCTCGCCTCTTAGTCTCCCCTCTCAATTGCACTCCTTCTAGCCTTTGTCACCAGTACTTGGAAAGCTCGGGCCATGTTGACTCAATACAAGCCAATCAGTGTGTCGATGATCGTCTTGGCCTTTGTTGTACATTCACTCCAGGTGGCATGCCTTCGGCGCATAAGATAAGGCTTCATGATTCTGTTTGTAGAGCATTCAAAAGCATCCTTCACCTGGATATTAATAAATCGACAAATCAATGGCAGGAGGGTTTGGAAATTCAATGGGCTGCTCCATCTGAACCAGTTTGTACATCACAGCTTGATTGCTATGGAGCTTCCAAATGTTCACCTATTGGTATTACCGGCCTCTCCCAGTGCCTTTGCAATAAAGATTATCATTGGGACCATCTTCTTGGAACATGTTGTAAAAGGAAGTGAAGTGGTACTAAATCTGGTCTTAGATTCAAACTATTGACCAGCTTAGTCTCGTTTTTCTCATTGGCCGTCGTTACTGCTACAGTCTCAGCAAGAAAGTCCTTCAGAATTCGAAAGCAAGCAAACCTCGCCAAGGTAAGAGAAAACATAAGCACAGTTCAACCAATGGTGGGAAGCCATCTCTAGAATGTATAGCTTGAAAGAAGTAAAGAAAGCAACACATAATTTCTCAAATGATAGACTTCTTGGAAGTGGCGGCTTTCGAGAAGTATACAAAGGTGAACTCCGAGATGGAACCATTGTGGCGGTGAAATCGGCTAAAGTTGGTAATATCAAAAGCACCGAACAGGTGCTCAATGAGGTTGGGATACTTTCTCAAGTGAATCATGAGAACCTAGTGAGACTCTGTTGTTGTGTAGAATCCAAGCAGCCTTTAATGATCTATGAGTACATCTCCAACGGGACCCTTTATGACCATTTGCACAGAAAATTTCCAACCTTTCTTGACTGGAAAACAAGGGTGAGAATTACTTTACAAACTGCGGAGGCATTAGCATATCTACACTATGCAGCTCACACTCCCATTTACCATAGAGACGTGAAGTACACAAATATACTACTGGACAATGAGTTCAATGTGAAAGTTGCAGATTTCGCATGATGAAGATAATGTTAACCTGACCGAGCAGGTTAATTGTGGTGGGGCCATGGAAGTTGTTGATCGGAGGTTGCTTGGTGATAATTGTGATTTACTGGTGAGGGTAAAGCTCTTCTTGGAACTTGCTGTTTCTTGTCTAAGGGAGAAGAAAGGTGAAAGACCCGGAATGAAAGAGATTGTTCAAGAACTTGAATCCATTCAGATTGCTGATTATCAGAATCAAGATAACAATTAGTAGTCATCGATGGGTATCTTAACAGGATTTGGATTAAGTATGATAAAGCTGTATGTTAGTGAATCTTCTTGTAAAGAATGAATAAGGAAAAAGAAATGATAGGTAAAGGTAGTGAGAAATCATAAGCTTTTAAAATCAATTGTACAGAGAAGTTAAATAAAAAGTGATTCCAGATATGTATTCAAAAAAACAAAAAAAAGAATGGATTCAAGTGAGTGGAAAGATGTAGGAAAGATTGTGATCGCATGCTTACTTTGAGATAAAAGTATGTAACCTTTACTGTTCCATCCTTTATCTTTGTACTCAAAACATTTTCCTTGTCTCAGTTTCTATGCTTTTGAAGGTTGAAGGTTGAAGGTTGAAGGTTGGGAATGAAATGAATCGTCTTAATATGTTTATTCTTTAAGAAAAGAGTAATGATGGGAATATTAATTTTAAATTAAGTTGGGTAATTTAATAATAATTATTTATTTATTTATTTATTTATTTATTTATATTAATAAATTAATAAATAATAATTATCAAATCGTTATATTTTATATTAATTTAATCTTCATATTATTTTTACTTAAATATTTTCTTCGGTTGATAAACTTTTATTTGAATTTAAAAAATCGTGTGATTATATCTTGATTTCGACAACGCTATTGCGAGTTGGGAATATGAGGATTAAAATATCATTAAGAATGAGATTAGTCCAAAGCAATTTGATTAGTTATTATGTATGTCTCAGTTTTTTATAATCTTCATTGCCTCCCAGTAATGAGGTTTGGCAATCATTGTCATGGGTTCGAAAATCAAAAGTCAGAATACTATAAATGGAGTGCTCATCGAATACAACAAAATTTGATTCAACATTGAAAACAGGGATCCTAAAAGCATTACTAATATAAAAATGTTATTTCTCACCGAGTCTTACTTTACCATAATGATAATTCCTTTACGGGGGAATGGTAGAAACTCCACCCCTACAGTGCATGTAACTTTAGTTTCATGTAAATTACTTTGCTAATTTTTATATTTATCGTATAAATATGATTTATATATTATTTTTATAATTTAATAAATATATATATTTAACTCTGTAAAATAACCGATGTCATTTATATTACGAAAATAATATATGAATCATAAGTCAAATAATTCAAGAGTAAAATGCAAGTCTAATTTTGTATTATGAATGAATCTCAGTCTTCATCTTGTATGGGGAATCTCAAAATCGCGGCAATACCAGTCAATGTAGCCAGCTCTATACCAGAACCATGTTTGGACGAATACTCATAAGCTTTCCGGCCTGCTTGCTTAAAAGACTCTGATCAATCCAGCAATCTTCTTTCTTGTTTTGATCTCGGGACTTCAGATCATCAGTGATCAATAGCGTCTCAATCGCCATTCTCTCCGCTGCAATCTCAACCTCCTTCAAATCGTAACAGATTCGATCTGAATTCTGTAAAATTAGAAGAGATTTGGGGAAAAAATGTTGTATTTGTTAGCATGCCCCTCAAATTGGAGCATGAAGGTTGAGAATGCTAACTTACTAGAGAGTTGACGAAAGAGATTATGACGGAGAGGATTGGTGAAGATGCGGGCTAGCTAGTGCGTAAAGGGTACATGAGAAGTAGCAATGAGACCAAAACAAAGTTTTTCACAAACTATGTGATAATCAATTTCGATATGTTTGGTATGTTCATGAAAAACCGGCAATAAAGCAAAGGCCGGGGAACTTACTGGTAAGCTTCAGAGTTTCCTTGTGTAGTTCTTCTTTTATCTGGTCATATAAAATTTGGGGTGGATGAGAAAGGAGAATCAAAATCACAGACGATGGTACTTCAAAAATCAGTGAAAACTAGGAAAGGCGGTGGCAACTCTTACATTGCTTTGAATTTCGACCTGATCAAACGAATGTAGAAACTGACAGTATGCATTTTGGTCGGACAAGAGTTTCCGTAACTCATCAACACTAACAATTATTGCACAAAGAACTCGAGAATAAAAAGAAGTCAAAACTAAGATTTGTTAGCTATTTTGAAACCCAAGACATGGGAAAAGTTACCTCTTGTTCTTCAAAGCGGACATTATAACAGCAGATTCAGAAAGTGAAAGAGTTGATTGGAATTGTGGCATTTCTAAAGGCCTTTGTTCACTGAAATTGCTAGATGAGGTAGTGCTACTACTACTAGCCGAGGTTTCTGATTGAGAGGAATTTAGGGAACTATGAGAGAGAGGGGGGGGGGGGGGGGAATTATCCTGTATATGTGGCTCGCCTTGTTCCTCTTTCGATCTTCCCCTGTAATATTATTGGATGTCAAATATGTATATACAAGGTGTGCAATTTCATTCTTCCTTCTTGTAATACCAGAAAAATATCCTAATTTCCATTGTCAATCTCTAGACATCAGAATCTCGGATGCAGAAAACTAAAGGAGAAAGTTTTTCTTTATCGAATAATCATGATTTTGTTATACACGAATCCAACTGAAGACTCGAAGCATAAATGTAAGCAGATTGCATAAACTGACAACCAAAAGCACTCAAACATCCCGATCCCCATTCGAAGACAGATTATGCTGAAATGGCTATAGAGAACTCAGGTAATCATAGTGAATCCGAAAATCAGTAGTGGCATTGAATTACAGAAAGCGAGATATACAATCACAATGCAAGAATGACGAACACAAGAATATTCACACAATTTAACAGAGAAGAAACCCCTAAATAATGAAGATTACATTTAACAGAGAAATCGAGGAAAACTGAAAAGACCAAAGAGAAAGATGGTTACCAAAACTTGAACATGGCTCAGAAATATTCCACTTCTCCACCATTCAGTGAAATTTCTGCGAAAGAAAAGGAAAGAGAAGAAGAATGAGAGAAGACTAAGACTATCTCCGATTCGGTTCACTCTCCGGCTCAGGTTCAGGTTCTGATGAAGAATGTAAAATCTTCGTTCAATTTTTTGAATTCTAATGTATTGATATCTAAACCACGTGGCTTGCTTTAATTGGTTCATACGTAAGAGCAGGAGATGACTGGATCCTTCGAGGTGAAGGATCCGAGACAATGCCGATAAATAAGGTTTGGGTTTTGATCTGCCAAATCCAGTAACTTTTGGGCCTACTCGTCTGTGGCCCAAACATACAAAGAATTTAAAGTTAGAATCAAATAAATCTGCTATTAAATTGTATTTCTTTTCCCCAAATCTGTTATTGTATGTTATCTTGAATCGCGAAAAAGAGTAGGGAGATTAAATAAAATTATTGATTTTATATTTTTTTTTTACCTAAGAAAATGTCAGATGAGTCAATAATACGAATGATTATTAAATTAATTATTTTATTTAAATTTGATTTTTATTTAATTTTTCTATTATTATTAGTTCATAAAAAGATTTGGATTACCTTTTGTGGTGCATCTCAAAAGTGACGTATAAAGCTTAGTTATTTATAGACCATATAATAAAATATATATATATATATATATCATATGATTTATTAATAAAATTAACTAATTAATTAATAATAATGATAGTTGATATTATTATTTGTCCCTTCCCATGTTTGCCACCCTTTATTCTTATATAAAAGGTAGTATAATAAAATATTAAATTATTAAAAAATATATCATATTATTTAAATAAATTTATAAATTTTATAATATTCTATTGATTCCTCTTTAATTACCTTTTTCATTTACCAAATTAATATTTATAATTTCCTTTTTCCCAAATAAAATCGAAGTTATTAGTTTCATATCAAGATGACGTCATCATCATGAATAATATTATAATAACATAGTTTGCACTTGATATTCATTTATTGTTATATATATGGATTGCTGGATTAAGAATATAATTAATTATTTATTATTGGAAATAAAATACACTTCATTAATAATAACAATATTCATAAACTACTAACTACTAACTACTGTTTCAAGCAATTAGCCTCGGAACCACAAGTACAATAAGATAGACAAACCCTAACTGTACATAATCAGCTTAGACATACTATCTATTCCTACTGAATAATAAACGAGAAGGACAATAAGGAATCGCTTACACAAATATATATCCACATGATAAAATCAAGCAGTACTATTCCGACTGATGGAAGTATATAATCGATCTTTCTCCTCTATTTTACCCTGTCGTTCTGCATCCGGCAATGATGGAAGTGTATAATTTTCTACGTAATCCTTGAATATCACATACCTTGATAAACGCCCAATATCACTCTTTACTAACTTATTTTTCTAGAGTTGTCCATGGATCGTACACTCGTTCGGGAAGAACATTATAGAAAATGCGTGCATTATGATCGTGATGTGGTAATGGTGCCGCAACAGAATTTGAATCATTGGAGGAGAAGTAGGATGAACTGTTATAATCATCAGCATAAGATTTCTCGCATGGATTGAAAGTACATAACTTTGGTTAAGTGAAAACCCTATTACGTTTATTAACATATGAGCAATACTCATGATTAAGGCATAGAATCAAATTCGTCGAGACACGATGATTATCATGATTTTCTTCTTCTTCTTTCACATAGATCTTTCTTCTTCTTGGATACAAGTGCTGAAGATGTTGATGAACAGAGAGAAAGAATCTTAGAATCTTACTTAGAGAATTAATGCTTCGAGTATAAACCAAACCAACTGAAAGAGCTAAATCTAGATGCGAGGAAGGATATTTCGAAAGAAACTTGAGATTCGTGGTTGAAAGCTTTTCATTGAGCCGTAATTTCTAGGGCTTTTGTAGGGATTATAAATGAGTTTGTATTAGATGTATGCATGCCCATATGTATATATATATATGTATATATAAATTTAGGTTTAAATTAGTAAGCACAATTCAAGGCTAATTTTACTCTCTTTTACTTACCCTAAACGTGTTTTTCTTTATAATTAACTTGACTTTTATTTATGATTGTCTAGTAATTGATTTTGACTGCTAAATAATATGGAGACTAAATTTTAAATTTAGGAAATATTTTAATTAAAAATATTTTTTTATATTTATTTATAAATGTACGTAAGCCCCTAATTAAATGTTTATTTTATGACATCATCAGCAGCACTCGTTGAAGAGGAGAAAACCTTTGACTCCTCACCAAGAGAGAAAACAAAAAAATAATAATAAGAAAAAAGGCTTCGGACCCGATTATGAATCGACCGTTCAGTCGACGTCACGTGGAATAGAAGGATGCGTGGCTAACATCGTGCCGTTGATTAATAAGTAAGGAGCAGGTGAGAATAACACCTGATACGTACCCAAGTGGCCGACCTTGCTGCCTACGTGGAAAAGCAACGAAGCTCCAAAAAGTAGCGTAAGAGCCAAAACCCCCCTACCAATCCTCTCTCTCTCTCCAAATCTAACGGACATAGTCAATCTCAATCCAACACTTTTAATCTCAACCGTGAAAAGTTTATAAGACTTACCCTCATTATTCCATTCCCCCCCCCCCCCCCGCAAACCCATAAGCCTTATTTATTATTATTTTTTCTCTTTAGTTGAAAATTCTAAGTTACAGGTCGTCTAAGCTCTCTCTCCACTCTCCCCTCCCCGTCCCTCCCTCCATCTCTCTCTCTCTCTAGAAACAAAAAATGTTGGTGCCTCCGTGGTTAGAGCCATTGCTGAACACAGTGTTCTTCTCGACGTGTCGGATTCATGGAGATGCGGCTAGGAGTGAATGCAACATGTATTGTCTAGACTGTAACAATGGCGGCGGCGACGCGTTCTGCTTCTATTGTCGGTCCTCTCGCCACAAAGATCATCGAGTCATTCAGGTCATGAGGGGGGCATTATCGACTTCTTAACCTCGAATGCCGTTTCATGTCCCGACAAAAAAAAGGTTCTATTTTTTAACTTTTTTCTTTTGTGTGTGTGTTTCTGTGTTTTTGTAGATAAGGAGATCTTCATATCATGATGTGGTGAGGGTGTCAGAAATGCAGAAGGAGATAGATATCAGTGGGGTTCAGACGTATGTGATTAACGGTGCTAAAGTTATGTTTTTGAATGAGAGGCCGCAACCTAAATCTGGCGGCGGCGGCAGCGGTGGTGGAAAAGGAGTTTCTTCTCACATTTGTGAAATCTGTGGGAGGAATCTTCTTGACCCAGTTCGGTTCTGTTCGCTTGGTTGTAAGGTTAATAATTAATTTATTGTTTTTATTATTTAATTATTTATATTTTTTGGGTAAGCAATTATTTCAATCACAATTTTATTCTTCTCATCATTTGCATTATTATTCTACATTAATTCGTCATAAATAATTGATCACCCAACTAATCAATTCACGCACACGACCATTATATGATCCACCATTACTGATCATTACCATCCAACTTTCTTAACCAATCCATAATATCTGCACATTGTACTGGTTTTAGCTCGTAGGAACAAGGAGAAATGGAGATCCAGGCTTTGTGCTCGAGAAAATTAACGAGAAGAAGAATGAGAATAGGAAAACGATAGAGATGAGAAAAGAAGGGAAAAGTAGTAGTAGTAGTACGAGCACAACAAGGGAGGAATTATTACAAGCACAACATGAAGAACAAGGCATTTACCCACCATTAACGCCATCTCCTCCTTCTAATGCAAGAAGAAGAAAAGGCAATCCACAAAGGGCGCCTCTTGGATCATAATAATTACATACAAATTATTCCCACATAGATTTATTTCTTTATTTCTTTTTTCTTTTAATTATCATATTTATTTATAACCACTAAGCATACTTTAGGGGTCCTTGTCTATGAAAATATGGGGCACCCATTGGTGGTTTAGGGTGGGGTGTCCTAAAGAAACAAAACCCAAAGGAAGAGAACCTTATTATGTATATATATATATAAGAAAGCTTAGAGAGGTCTCTCCTTTTGGGGTTTGGGTCCCATGCAAGCAAAAGAAATTCTCTCTTGTGAAGAATCAATAATGCGCAATAAAATATATTTATATATAAATAAAGAAACTTGTACATGTTTTAGAATCTTTTCTAGATATATAAAAAGGAAACTTATTGACTGAAAGATTTCAATCAAAAAAGCTAGTCTTTTTGTAGCTTCTTTTCATGGCTTTTAAGGGACCACACTGAAACACATGGACCGTTTACAATTTGCATTATATCTTGCTTATCTTATTAATTAAGGGCACCGTTATATTGTACGCTATTTTTTTTGCCTTTACATATTCGATTTTATTAATGATAATAGAGGGTCTGATTTGATTTAAAAATTTAAAAATAATATAATATAATATAATATAATATAAAAATTTATTAAATTATGAAGAAAGTAAATTAGATCATTCCATATTTATTAAGAAAATTAAAGGGTCAATTTTAATACTGAAATAAAACAGTGACCCACATTTAATGATATTTCCGAATCCCTTAGCGTATGCAATGGGGTAATCCATCACTTTCGTACGGTAACGTTTTATTTTTTTTGAAATTAATTATCATTATTTAATGACGTTTGCATATTAATTATTGAATTTGCTGGTTAATGGTCTAATTTCATCAGGGAGTATATACATATACATATGTATGTATACACACGTCTCTTTGATCATGGACACTATAGAATCTCCTTCTGGATTCACTTGATATTTACCAAACTTACCAGTCACCCCACTTGAACCAATATCTGATCTCTAACGTACACCGCAAATTCCAACCCCATCTCAAAAAGCTTTGATCTTCGTTCTATCCCAATCATGGTGGCCAAATTTCTCACCCTGGATCTCAAACTCCACTACACTTGCGCCCTGTTTGACCTAGCCCCAAATGGACTACTCACCTTCGCTTCCTCACCATCCCTCCTAAAATGCCGTCTACTACAACACCCAAATTTCCACCACTTAGAAAATGGTCGGTACTCCAATCCGACGGTTTCGAACTGGATCCCACACTTATCAATGATGATCTCAAACCAACAACGTTGGATCAACGGACGTTTTCCGGATGGGATATGGCGAGTCTTTGGGTCGGACTTGTCGTGGGGGTCCCAACTTACTATCTAGCCGGTAGTCTATTCGATCTTGGTATGGCTTGGTGGCAAGGAATTTAGACGGTTGTTGTTGCAAACTTGATTCTACTACTCCTGTTAGTACTTACGGGCCATCCCAGAGCAAAATACGGGATTTCTTTCCCCGGTTTGGATGATAGGACAAACCCGGGATCCTAGTGACCGGGAGGACAAACCTCATTCGTGAGGTAATAATCGAGGTTCAAACATGCCGACCAGGTCAGGTTGGCGCTTGAGCACATGATCCGGTTTGTCCTAAAGGTCCAACTTGGATGCTGTGGGAATGGGTGAGCTGACCAGGTTGGATCGGATTATTGTGTTGCGCTATAACCGGAAGGGAGTTAAATAGATAAGAACTCTATGACGTTAGTAGTGGAGAGCAAATCCATATTTGTGTCGGGGTATATTAAGAGAAATGGCAGAGGGTACTATGCCACTAGGAGTGTACAGAGAAAGCCACGCGTAAGGACATGGCCAGGGTAGTCCTCACAACGGGTAGTATAAATATTAAACTCTAAATAGGTTTATTCATGATTAAGACTCTTATCTCTCTCAGAACAACTTTTCTTCTAAAAAGGCTAACTTAGACATCGGGAAAGAGGGGTACCGAATACAACCGTGACCTACCCTTCATTTTATATGCAGGGGAGGAGCTCCAGCCGAGGAACATACTGTTGCTGCCTGGGCCAAATTTGAGCATCAACACTAGTATTGGGGAGGGTACAATTTGGCAGCAATTGGAGATCTTGTCTGTGATTCCTGAGTTTTATCTACAATTTCTGAAAGTTTAGTGGTCATTTATAATAATAATGCTTGGTTTTTCAGCTTCTTCACACCTGGTTTAGTCTATTGGGTCTTATCATACTTGTTCTGAAAGGAAACCAAGTCTTCTTCTTCTTCTTCTGCCATAGACCCTTTCTTACCCATCACAGAGATCATGATAATAAACACTTTCTCCTCTCTTTCTCTTAATTGAAATGTACTGATTCCGCAATAAAAATATCAATTATCGTTTGTACGCATATTTTGATCTTCTTTTTTGGGCCCCACAAAAATAAAATGAAAAACGTCCCTTCAGATATTTTCAATAAGCCCAATTCCTCCATAATTAAATGGGCCGCCCAACCTTCGAATAGTATGGACTGGGCTAAGTAACAGTAAATTTCTTTCAATGGCTAAGATATAATTAAAATTTTTGTATGAATGATATATCAATTCGTCTTATATTAAATATAATTAAATATAATTATAAAATGTCTATCTATTAGCTTGCTGTCACATTTGTCTAGACATGAAGAAGGACAACTTGTACTTCACTGTATATACAATGTTCGTGTTTTCTAATGTTTTATGTCCTTAGAATCTGACAGAGAGACGAACACTAATAATTAGTGAAGATGAACTTGATTAACATTAAAATTGAAATATAAATCACATTAATTTCCTCGTAGACTTTCTGCTTTTGTCATACAATATATTACTTAACGACTTAGATTAAGTACTTAATGATTTGAGTTGACTGGTTATATGAGATTGTTATATATGGTAAAATTTTGGCCTGAGAAAAAAAAAATGATAGATAGAGGGGTGATATTAGAATATAAGGTTGGTGACGTGGATGCATGTCATGGCTTGAATATAATAATGTCTAGATGACCTGGACCTAATTAAATTATTAAAGGATGAAAAATACATGCATTGTATTCGGAACAAAATAACATAACTTGGCACTGTTTGACCTTCGTCCAGCTTGGCATGCACTAAACTAATTATAAACACAAACGACGTAGTGAACCCAACAGGGTTACTGTTTGTTATCATGGTCCACTGTTTGACTTGGGAGCTACTCGTGCTTCAAATCGAATACACAATAGATTTCAAAATCCAGAGTCAACTGGTCAGATAAAATACATTCAATAATATATGTATATGTACGTATTAAAAGAATTTGTATGTTTATAGTGTATGATTATATTATATCATATATTAATAATGTTAAACACTATATCATGTGATATATGAAAAAATGAAATGAATCAAAGTTAGTATATGTTTTTTTCCTTTTGAAGAAGTAAAATTATATTGTTATTTTTGCTAACAGCTTTACTTAGTCGTTAATTATATAAATGCAACTTGGCACGTGGCAGATATACAGTCCATGAAACTTGCCACATGCCTTTCATTATTTCATTGCGAGTCAAACTTACCCAATTAACATATGGATTAATATATAAGAACAGAAGTTTATAGCTTCGTGAATATTGTGTTTACTATACAACTCTTGCTTATGCGTACATGGATTGTAATAGTACATAGTGGTTGATCTTAATTCTTACGTGGATTGTAGTAGTACGTTTATTGTTCACTGGCTTCGATGTGAAGCACATTGCACATATATTGATATACATACACACACGTGCGTTTAATTCCTTGATCTACAGGCCAGCTCAGACTGTGTTCTATCTCTATGTTTTATTGGTGTTTAATGCTATATACCTTAATTTCATCGAATCCATATATATTAATCATTTAATGTTCAATTATTTACCAAGCCATAGTTAATTAATGAAAAATTCAGAAAAGTTGACCAATATTATTACTATCAAATTTTCATTCCAATTCCAATATCAATTGCGAATAAAAATATTAGTATTAGGTTTACATGGACTTTCATTTTTAGAACAATTACGACATGATACAAGACGAAAAGCTGTGACAAGCACCTATGTAATGCACACGTCCTAGATGTAAGAAGACTTTTAACTTTCCGAAAAGAGTTAGAGGTGCCAGGCTTTTTGACCAATGATATCTCTATATCCAACAATCAACTTATCATTCTTTAGTTAGTCAAAAAAGGCGAGAAGAGTAACTAATTATTACACATGTAACAATGTTTGGATTCTCACAATTCTACATCTTATGAAACAAGCGGTCATAAGCAACATACCGTTAATGCATGACCCCCAACCCTAGATGTATAGAGCTTGACGATGATCACATCACATGCGTTAGATTACAGGCTTGCAGGAAAGTGGACAAAGCTCCATTCATTTTCTTATTCTTTAGTCTGTTTCTGTCCTTTTTTTGTTGTTGTTAATTTTCTCTACAAAAACAGATTTTGTCAACGTTCTTCAATTCGAGGAATCCACCTTTTAGATTGACAAAACCAAAACTAAAGACCCAGTTTTTTTTTTCTCCTAAAACTCGACACCGTGTCGTTTCTCCCCTCCTCTCGACCTCTATATATATGGATAGGGTGCAGTCCCATACTTTCTAAATCACCCTAAGAAATTCTAAATACTAACCATTTTCATCCTCCTCCTCCTCTTCTTCTAAACTAGAAGTTCTGAAGAAACTATGTCGCCTACAATGGCAAATAGTACAACTAGTCCTACTACGACAACAGCAGCTGCAGATAATCAAAACGGTTCACTATTTCAGAAAGGAGTGAAGCATCTGTATGAAAATGGAATAAGCAAAGTTCCGACCAAGTATATATTGCCGGACACTGATCGTCCAAATTATACAAACCAAACAGATTCCGACAAGCCTTATATCGATTTACCGATCATTGATTTTGCAGAATTGCAAGGTCCTAACAGGCCTCGAGTCCTCAAATCCCTTGCTCATGCTTGCGAACACTACGGCTTCTTTCAGGTACTGAGCCTGATCCCCTCCAAATGTTTTAAATATTTTTTTATTAATTTGAATTTGGGTTGATTGATCAGACTGTTAATTGAAATTATGAGTACAGTTGGCGAATCATGGGATTGGAGAAGATGTTATTAGTAGTATGATTGAAGGGAGCAAGAGGTTCTTTGAGCTGCCTTTTGAGGAAAGAGCCAAGTACATGAGCGCAGAAATGCACGCACCAGTTCGCTATGGAACGAGCTTCAACCAAAAGAAAGATAATGTGTTTTGTTGGAGGGACTTTTTGAAGCTCGTGTGCCATCCCTTACCTGATCTTCTGCCTTATTGGCCTTCGTCTCCCGTTGATATGAGGTAAGTAATTTCTATAATATTTGTGAACATCAATATTAATTAATGATTAATTTGTGAACCACTAATTAGATGATACGTGGTGATTCCATCTACGTGCTCTTCGAATTGATACTCGGGTGAGGATTAGGTTTCATTTGATGATCAGTATGAGCCACTAAGTTTTTTTTTTGTTTTTTTATTTTATTTATTTTTTATATTTTTATTAATTTTATTTTATATCTTAAATAAAAAAAGTTAATATTTTTTTTATATTAAAATATGGTAAATAAATAAATTTTAACTAATTTATTACGATTTATTAAAATATTTTTTATTAATAATTTAATATTATTTCAATTAAAATTATTGGATATCTTTATTAAAATTTAATGACTATAAATAATACAGATTAACTCATTTTATATAAAATAAAAGATTATCCCAATAATTTCAAAGGATGGAAGATAGACCATATAAGATTAATGAAAAAAATGACAAACTTAAGAAATTAGTTGGTCTGAAAGTGACGTGGCTAACCTCCTAATCTTTGGACGTGAGTTTGATAAATCCTGGGTGGATAAGGACATCAAGGATCTTGGCTGAGTCCAATCCCATGACCAGGGACGGAGCCGAAGAAGGGGTGAGAGCATTGCCAAAAATTAATATTTTGATCTAAGATTATTAAAATTTTATATTGAAATCCTTAAACTTAAAATTAAAATCTATTTTTACTTGCCCTAAACGATGATTATAATCCAGTAATTGTTTTTTATAAGATACATGTCAACCTTCTCTTACTAGTTTATTTCTTGATTTTTAAGATATATAAATGAAATAGAGTGTTGAATTTCATTTGTTAATTAAACTTATTATTCATAATTTGTTTTATGAGTAACCAGGAAATTTGCTTCTACTTACGCAAAGGAAACCAGAAGCCTGTTTATAATGCTAGCGGGGGCCGTCCTTGAGAGCTTATTATTAGGAGTTGACGTGGTAGAGAATGATTACAAGAACATGAAACAAGAAGAAGAAGACGAAGTAATGAGTAAAGAATTCGAAGATGGAAGCCAACTAATGGTAGTGAATTGCTTCCCTCCTTGTCCTGAACCTGAGGTCACACTTGGGATGCCACCTCACTCCGACTATGGCCTCCTTACTCTCCTTCTCCAAGACAATGTTGAGGGCCTCCAAGTCAACTTCCAGGACCAGTGGGTCACTGTTCAACCCTTGCCCAATTCCTTCGTAGTCAACGTCGGCGATCATCTCGAGGTCCGTAGCGTACGTTGACCTTAATCCATATGTTATGCATGACTCATCATTTAGCTAGCAATTCATGATTGATTTTGGTTTTGTGTGTGGCAGATACTTAGCAATGGGAAGTACAAAAGTGTGTTACATAGGGTTATTGTGAATTCGTATAAATCAAGGATTTCAGTAGCAACTTTGCATAGTCTTCCGTTCGAATCCACTGTTCGGCCTTGGGCAAAGCTCATCAATGAAGACAATCCAAGGCGTTTTTACGACACTGATTTTGCTACCTTTCTTGCCTACGCTTCATCCCGTGAGCCAAAGAGAAAGAATTTCTTAGAGTCTAGAAGAATATAAAATTGATATATAGTTTTTGAATTGATCCAAGTTATATACATACATATAACATGTACGTGCGTTGACTTTCTTGCATTAATCATCATTATGTATTATAAATATGAGATCTATACTTGTTTTTTTGTTGTTGTGAGAGTCAACGGAGCATGTAAGCTTTAATAAGAATATTTGATCATGAAAACACTAATTAATTCTATATAGTAAATTTAACTCGTCACCTCTCTCTCTCATGTCCCCTCCCACTCTCATTATTTTGTTTCTCTAACCAAAAAACAAAAATTAAATTAAAAGCTATACCTGCTGCAGGCATTATTGGTGGACAGGCTGGAATATATAATTTGCAAAACTTTCTATTTAATCATAAATAATAAGTTATTAATAATACTAACTCTATGATAGATGTTAAGCTCACTGGGAAATGAATCTAAGTTATCTAATGACACAGAGTATTAATGGTTACACAAATTTAATGTCATTTAAATGGTCGTAAATTAAGTTTCGTGAATCGGTAAGAAGAGTCTCATATTATTTAAAGTAATTAAGTTAATATTATTTTAAATCATTTGACACACTCTTATAAAATCTATCTCAGGTGCATACTCGTAAGTTGCACGTAAAGTAAAACGTGTAAATGACGTTTAACCTATTTCGAAACTTGTAACGATTCAAACGTAAGTTTGAAGAGGTAGTTAAGAGAAGAGAAACCATGATTGCTTTGGTAATGAATTACGGTTTGATGGGTTTTGTTAGTTGATCAGTCAGTTCAGTTGAACAAATGTAACAGGATGGACGAAATCGTTGACTATTTCCGCATAACAACTTCCTCTAACTCAGTCACATGCATCGTGCATGCATAATCGGACCGTCTTTAATAAATTTACGTCACTTTCCCGCCCTTTTAAACCATTTGATTCCTTAAATGAAGAATAATTAGGAATTTTGTCTGTAATAGAAGGCGGACACGTGTTTGACTGAAAATTTAGGAATATTAAAGGGAAATGAAAATCAACGAATAAGACTTTAACATTTGAAAACTGATTGACGTAAGTTTTGAAATAAATTAGATATATATTTATTTATTAAAATATTGATGAAAACATTTTAGTTACGCGGAAATTCTTGAAGTAATATATATTTTAGTTGTTTAGTATTTGAAAAATAAGGTTTAGCACATGATCTACGACCACCTTAGTTTTGACTTCAGACCAAAACAAAGACGAGTTGATCTTATTTGAGCAAGTGGGGCCGGTCTTCCGCTAAAGTTGACTTACCAGAGGATGGCTTGAAGTTAACTTCGGCAGTCTTGCGATTATATTCAGCAACAAGGGGACCCAGAATGCCCACTTCTGATATGCAATATCAACGACCTAGCAATCACTTTTGACATTTTCTCATTAATCATTTCAAAACGTCTTGGTGGTAAAAGAAAAAAAGTCCATTCGTGTAAGGAAATTAACTTGGAAGAGATAGAAGTGAGGGAACATAGAGATATACGTTGGTGTAAGAATCTGTTTATGCCGGTTGATCCTATACGTGTGCGAATATGTTTCAGACTGCAAAGGAAATAAGGGAAGAGAAGGTTAGGGTTATTATCGATATAATCTCCAGCGACGATCAAATTAGGGAGATAAAGTGTAAGATAAAGGGGTAAGAGGGAATAGTAAATTTAGCTAACAGGAGCTTAACCTTGTGAATGAGAGTGATGAAGTATTTATACTATTTTTTTAAGGGGATAATCTATGTACTCTCTACGATCAGGGAGAATGTTCCGATGATCTCTACTGTTACCGGGCACGTTCTCCGCCCTTTTCGGAATATCTTCTTTTTGATGTATTTTCCTCCTCTGCTTAATCTCTTTCTTTTTAGGGTAGAATCTCATTCTCTCGTTCCAATCCAGCATTTCTTACATCAATGTGTATTTACGAGCGGATGAGCATTTCGACCCAGGCCCATTTTCCCATTGGCCCATTGTAAGGAAAAACGTACCAGTAACCAGGTCCATTTATCCGGCCATCGTATTTTATTATTATTATTATCGTTACCCTTTTTTTTTAAGCAAGAACAAAACGCTCGCATTGAACTTCACTCCTTTTCTCCAAACGGGTCACCCGGACCGGCCCTTTTATGATATTTCCCTCCAAAACTTCTCGCCAAGTCATTCTCCAAAGCGACCGATAACGCCAAATCGGGTTCATGGGTCAGCCCGGAATGGCTCACTTCCCCGACCCGATCTCTAACTCTAACCAAGAGCGACGACTCCGGCATCTCCATTGCCAGCGCCAAACTCGATGACGTGTCGGAACTTCTCGGCGGCGCTCTCTTCCTCCCTCTCTTCAAGTGTGGATGAACCATTACGGACCCATTTACCGCCGGGCCCAGAAACTTCGTCATCGTCAGTGACCCTGCGATTGCTCGACATGTCTTAAGAAATTACGGCAAGTACACTAAAGGCTTCGTTGCTGAAGTATCCGAATATTCATTTTCGGATCGGGTTTCGCCATCGCAGAAGGTGCACTCTGGACGGTAAAATTTCGATTATTAAATTGAAAAGTTAGAAAAAATTCATTTTTTTAATCTATTTTTTTTCTTTAGGCAAGGCGTAGGGCGGTGGTTCCATCGCTGCACAAGAAGTACTTATCCATTATTGTGGATCGAGTGTTCTGCAAATGTGCAATGAGATTGGTAGAGAAGCTTCAAGTAGATGCCATAAATGGAACTTCTGTAAATATGGAGGAAAAGTTCAGATGGCCCAGTAATTGATGCAGTTTACACTGCTTTGAAAGAAGCAGAAGCACGTTCTACTGATATCTTACCTAATTGGAAGGCAGGTATTCTCTTTGATTCCCCGTATGAGTATGTTTCTTAATTGTTATGATTAGAGAGCGTGATTTATGACATTTATGTTGTTGTGATTATAGGTGAGAGCTCTGTGTAAGATAATCCCGAGACAGGTAAGAGCGGAGAAAGCAGTGGAGGTGATAAGGAGAACAGTTGAGGAGCTTATTGTTGAGTGCAAAGAGATTGTGGAAGCAGAAGGGGAATGTGTATAGATGAGGAGGAGTATATCAATGATTCCAATCCGAGCATTCTACGTTTTTTGCCTGCAAGTAGAGAAGAGGTTTGCTTTCATAGAATTTTCATTAAATTCTGAAATTATATGAAAATATATAATGCTTTGAGTCTGATTTGTTTTAGGTATCGAGTGTACAGTTACGAGATGATCTCTTGTCCATGTTGGTTGCTGGTCACGAGACTGCCGGTTCTGTATTAACTTGAACTCTTTATCTTCTAAGCAAGGTGATGGCCTTTATATTTCTTTTACCCTTCTTATGATCTTGGAGTTGGGTTTGGAAATCTATGTATATTGATTCTTTCTTCTTTGTTGAAGTATAGAATCCGTCTTCATTAATCAGAGCACAAGAAGAGGTTGATAGTGTGTTACAAGGAAGGACTCCTTCCCATGAAGATACTAAGGATTTAAAGTTTGAGACACGATGTATCATGGAATCGATGCGTCTCGACACATACCCTCCCGTAAGTTAAAAATAAGTATTGAAAGATAGTTTCGTTCTTCTTCTGATCCAGCTCTTGACGGTGTTACAGTTTCAAAAAAGGTATGGGAGAGAGAAGAAGAGTTTGTTCCCGAACGATTCGACTTAGATGGTCTTATTCCCAATGAAACCAATACTGATTTCAGATAATACGTTATGAAGAGTATTCTTATCATTTTAAAATTGAGTTCATAATCTGAATTAGAGCATAAATTAATTAAGGATCATACTAGAGATATATTCCGTTCAGTGGCTGGCCCCGCAAGTGTGTAGGGGTTCAGTTTGCTTTGCTTGAAGCCATTGTTGCTCTCTCAATCTTTCTCCAGCACCTCAATTTCGAGTTTGTTCCCGGCGAGACCATTATCATGACCACCGGAACAACTATCCACACGACTAATGTAATGTTTTTCTTTTTGTTCAATCCAAATACAAGTATTACCACAAACTCTTAATCCTTGAAGATTCTATGTTATGAATTGGTCTCAACGGAGTGAAGTTTCTTTTGCAGTGTTTGTACATGAAAAACTAAGCCGAAGGCAGAGGACATCATCAGCATTTGCTTCTTCTTTTACTTCCAGATAAGTAAAACCTTTGTATTACTCTATGTTGTAAAATGTAAATTACAATTTCAACAAAAATCTCGATCTATCTGAATGTTACATGATCCGTTGGATATAATTAATTAATTAATTATTTATTTAATTCTGGGTATTACACATTTTGTAAGAGTCAGTTTTGCTTTACTGTATTTTGTCTACGAACTACAGATTGGGCTGACCCAAGCAGCAGCCGAAATCGAAGAGAGTAGCCCACCTGTTCAACTAACAACAATAGAAAGCCACTTTACACTACAATAATACATCATACAAATCTATATATTAACTGACAAATCGAGTAATCCAACCTCAAATTCACCTACTGCAGAAAATGCACATTTAAACATCGATTATAGACAATTTAGATTAATAAAATCCATGAACATCGATAAATCCGAAGTTAGAACTTTGTTCGAAACTTCCAGGGACCATTTGATTTAACGTAAATATCATAATGCTCTTTGTTTGTTTGTGCGCCGGGAAAACTTGAGCCTTTGGACCCTTCGTCGTTTAAGAGTCCAGCAATAGTTAGCGCATTCGATGTAACCAATGGATACATGACACGTCAGGGAATGTAAAATCGCCGGAAGCGAGTAACGGGGGATTTTCTTACGCGTGGCGAGTAGGTATCTGATTCACAGCACCTAGCCGAAAATATTCTTGCGTTTTTCGCATTGGAAGTTACACTGAAACGCCAGAAAAGAAGGTTGTGATAATAAAATAACACCCTCCGTTAACAATGACCAGCTAGCTAACGCTCTTTCTCTCTCTCACTCTCTCTCTCCTCTCTTCTCTTCGCTTTATTTTTTATTTTTATCTTTCAGTCGTTTCATTGATCATATTTCTCCCTCTTGTTGTTAGCAATGATGATTGCGATCTTGATCGTGAAGGAGCTGCTGTTGCTGCATTTGAATTTCTGAAAGAATAGTCGAGTAAGAACAGGGGAGAGAAAGGAGAAGAGAGAGAGAGAGAGAGGATGTTTCGGCTGCACAGGAACAGACCTGCTAAATCAGGAGAAAGAATTGATTTCAAGTTTTCCGACTTCAAGGCTCTCCAGGTACTACTCCTTGATCATAATTCTTATGACCTGTAATGTTTAACAAATGTGTTATTGTCGGTTGATTTTTGAGTTAGATGATCTGCCACGTTATGAACAATGTAGCATCATAATCGTCTGCTAAATACAGTGATTGCTATCACTCTCGTTACTGATAATACAGTGAATTGTTGAACAGTGAGGAGTGAAACGAAGGAAAAGGATCATAAGAACACATACGTGTTTTTGTTATTGTTCTCTTTTTGTCATTGATTACTTGTATATTTTCAAATTCAGAAAATAGCCGATCGTACCTTGTGCAAATCCTGTAATATAGCTAAAAAGCGAGCTCTCATATAGTAAGGATTGACTCGGTCAAGCTTCTTTTCAACTTTTTTTTTTTTTAATTAACTGTTTTCGCTATGGATTTGTTTTGTTTGGGGAGATACATTGTTTTAGAATTACAGTGTCAACAATTGTTAAGTCCTGCTCACAACTATTTTTTATTTAGGTACCCAAAGGTTGGGAGAAGCTGTTCATATCTGTGATTGCAATAGAAACTGGGAAGACAATTGCTAAATCAAGCAAAGCATCAGTCCACAATGGAGGTTGCCAATGGGATGAAACTTTGGCTGAGTCTTTTTGGCTTTCCCAAAATGATTTTACAAAAGAGCTCGACGATTGTCATCTTAAGCTTGTTGTTGCCAAGGTATTGTTGATGTTATCCATCATGAGTTGAGTTTGCTAATGAACCTTTTCTGTTCATATATTATCTGCGTTCTTTCATCTCCTCATATCCATGCTTAGCTTTAATTGCTCATGTTAACTAAATATGATGACTAATTGAAACCATTTGCTTATGACAGGGATCTGCTAGATCTGGCATTCTAGGAGAGATTATTGTTAATATGATAAGTTTTACCGAGTCGACAGCCTTGGTTCAAGTTTCACTCCCACTGAAAAAGTGCAATTATGGGACAATACTACAAGTGAGCTATTGATTTTTTTTTTTTACTTCTGAGAGGCCTATTGTTTAGAAGTCCAATCAAATCAGGTTTTAAACCCCATTTTTCTCTGATTGGCAGGTGAAAATTCAATGTATGACATCAAGAACAAAAATTAGGTATGTATTGTATCTTATATACAGAATTTGTGCAGTCCAACATTGTCCTTCTGAATTGCATTATTGAAAATTTATGCTACATTTTCGCAGGGATGGAGAACTAAGAGATACAAATTTACAAATGGGAGATTCAAATATTAGTAATCAGGATTTGGACATCCATTCAAATGAATCCGATAGTACATTAGCAAGAAGCACTGGATCTTCCTCGGTTAAAGATGTTGGACTTGGATCCACTTTGCATCCAGGAGAAGCACGGAGTACGGTATAACTACACATTATTGGCCATATTTCTGGTTTAACAGTTCTTTAAAGGGAGAAAATGCTTCTCATATATGATTCACTTCATGCTAATGCATAATATATATATATATATATATATGCTTCACTACAGGAAGCTAGTTTCTCTGGTTCAGGATCACATCCCAGCTATTGCTCAGCAGAAGGCTCTGTGAATTCGGAAACTTTGTCCCCACAAAACAATTTACAGAATACTAAATCTCGTGGAAACTTTCTTGTTCAGGGACCTTCTCAGCTGATTCCATCATTTTCGAACATAAGGACAACTGGTTCAGGAAATCATTCTCAGAACGGCCATGAAGAACTTGCACCATCGTCTCTAAAGGTGGTTGGTCCTTCGAAGAACCTTCTAGAAGCTGCAGAAGATGCAATCGAGGAGCTCCGTGCGGAAGCTTTGATGTGGGAGAGGAATGCTCGAAAGTTAATGCTTGAACTAGAGATATCTAGGAAAGAGTTCTCTCATCAATCAAAAAACCAGGAAAGTTCAAAGATCGAGCTTTCAGAAGCATATGCAGAACGGGATGGTTTGATGAAAGAAGTTGAACAGTTGAAGATGTTATTAGAGAAGTCAATGGAGAGACAAACAGCCATCGATGATTCACCGTATCAAGTCGAAGGTGTGCCTTTTATCCAAAAGGAATTACAAGATGAATTGAAGTTTCAGAAAGAATCCAACGCTGATCTAGCTCTGCAGTTAAAGAGGAGCCAAGAAGCTAATATCGAGCTTGTTTCCGTACTTCAGGAGCTAGAGGAGACTATAGATAAGCAGAAATCGGAGATGGAGAATCTTTCGGAGCTGCAGTCAAGATTCAATGATATGGAAAACTCCCTTCAAACATCTACCGAAGAAAACCAGAAACTCTTGCTCGAGTTGCAAGAATTACAGGAGTCAGAGAAAATTTTGATTTTTAAAGTTCAATCACTGGAGCAAAATTTGGAGGGAAACAATGTTACAGAAAACAATAAGAGTGCGGACAACAAGACTTCACTGCATGAAAGTGTTGTTGAAATGGGGTTAAATGGAGTTGATGTCAATCCAGCCAGAGAAATTGAAGTTCTGAAAGAAAAAGTGCAGGAGTTGGAAAGGGATTGTAATGAGCTAACAGATGAAAACCTAGAGCTTCTGTATAAACTAAAGGAAGCAAATAATAATTCAATGAGGGGAATTGCATTACAGGGAAACAAAGTTTGGGGTCTGGAAGGAAGACAGAAGGAAGAATGTAATGATGCGATTGAAAATAATGATGATGATCATTTACTTCAAGAATTTGAGATCTTGAAAACTGAACTTGAATCCAAAATAATGGAACTGAGTGGAGAGTTGACTGAAAAGCAGAATCAGATAGCAAAACTCGGTTCTGATTTGTTGGGCAAGGAAGAGGAGAGGGGATTTCTTCAACAGATGCAAAGAGAATTACAAGGTAAGTACTCTGACCTTCAAAGTGAAAAAATCCAGCTTGAAGAACAAGTAGAAGTCATGCTAAGGGAAAGTGATATCACCTCTAAATGTCTAAATGCTTTGCGGAATGATATAATGGTACTTAGCAGCAGCACAAAGTCTCATATTTCTGCAAATAAAATGCTTGAAAGAAAATCTTCTGAGCTTGAAAGTAGAAAGTTTGAGCTGGAGCTCCATATATCGGTGTTGGAACAAGAAAACAAACAGCTGTCAGAAAAATCATCCACTTTGGAAGCTCAACTTAGGCAGTTGGAAGATAATAGGGGTTCCATTCAATCTGAATTGGAGAATTCAAAATCATATATTCTGGATCTTCAGGGTGAGGTATCTAGATTAAAAATGGGGATGGAAAATGAAAAGGAAGATCTGAAGCAAAAACTCAACGACCTACAAAACAGATATTTAGAAGTACAAGAAGAAAATGAGTATCTGAAAGTAGAAAATCCAAAGTTACAGGCTGCTGTTGAAAGTCTCTCCGAGGAATGCAGTTCTCTTCAGAAATCAAATGGAAAGTTGAAGAAGCAAAAGCTAGAGTTGCAGGAGCATTGTTCTCTCTTGGAAGACAAACTGGAAGAATCCCAGAAGAGTTTTTCGAATTGTGCTAAGAAAGTTGAAGAATTAGAGGAAAACTTTTCTTCAGTGCTTGAAAGTCTTGCCACAAAAGAGAAAGTCCTAACTTCAGAATTGGATATACTCCTTGAAGATAACATGAAACAAAAGGAGAAGCTTGTTCTAGGAGAAAGCTTGTTAAATCAGATGTATATGGAGAAGAAGGTCGAGGTTCAGAGCCTGCAAGAAGAGATAGAACACCTGACCAAGCAACTTTCTGTCTCTAATACCGAAAGAGATGGAATGCAATATGATAACGCTAAACTTGAATCTCAACTTGAAGAAGTCCAATCCAGATTGAAATCGACTGAGAATGAGCTTCAAGTTATGCAAGTAGAATCTGAAACAAAGTTGCCAGTCCTGATAGATGAGCTTGCTCTCTCTACACAAAATCGGGAGATACTGCTGATTGAAAATGAAAAAATGTCAAAGTCGCTGGAGAATTACAAATCAGACGAATCGAAGTTCAAGACTGTAATCAATGATCTTGAACTGAAACTTACAGTTTCAGAATATGAAAGGCAGCAACTCATGGAAGAATCAACCAAAATGAAGGCTGAAATGGATAAATTATCTGATCTGCAGGATGAACTCTATAGTAAGAAATGCGAGAAAGAGAAACTGGAAGTGGCTTTGAAGACTGTATTTGAAGAATGTGAAGACCTAAAGATGGAGAAGATTTCATTTGTGGAGACAATCCCAACCCTTGAGAAGGCAGCATCTGAATTGGAAGAGTGCAAGCGTATCAGAGTTTCCTTAGAAGAGAAGATTCTGAATATGGAAGGGAATCTAGTAGCGAAAGAAGCATTATCTTCTTCTCAGGAAGCTGAGCTGAAAAATGAGCTCAACCGGATTAGGAGAGCCAACAATCAATATCAGAAGAAAATAAAGTTGCTAGAGGAGGAAAAAGATGAGTGCTCAAGAAGATGTCAAGCCCTTGATGAAGAAATAAAATCGTTGAAGGAAGAGAAACAGAAGCAGAGAGTTCCCGGCCTCTCTAAAACCAATGGGAAACCGGGTTCTTCCCATATTTCAAAGCTCCAAAAGGTAATAAGTCTTACAATTCTTTTTTCCTTTGATTTTTTGTTTTATACTTTGATATACAATTTGTATGTCATTTTAATTTTGTTTTCACTTGTTCTTAAATCTTACAGAATGAAATGGGGAAGAACACCAGTCAAAGTCAGAGTGTCAGGAGAAGGCCATCTTCAAGAAATGGTCTAGCACAAGAACTTGTAAATCAAAGGGAGGTGAGTCCATTTAAACCTGTAAATTAATATCAAATCACTAGATTCTTCTCTTGCTGTAAACGTTCGGTTCCCTTATAAAGGTTTAAGTCATATTTTCTCTTGTAGAATAATCATGGATCTGAAATTCAGGATGAAAGTAGTAGTCTTGGTAATGGAGTTGATCCTTCCGCAAGAATCCAGTTACTTGAAAATGAACTTGCTGAGGCGGTCGAAGCAAATAAAAAGTACAAACTCGAGCTTAGCAGGTAAGTATATGACTGTATGACTTAGTTTTCTACTCAAGCTTGAAATTTAGGGACACATTCTAATCTTGTCAACAGAGAATTTTGTATTTTCATCCCCGTTTTTTCTTGATCAACCTTGTTTTGTGGTTACACAGGATATATTCTGAAGGCGAAAGCAAGGAAGCAAATAATGGGCCTAAAAAATCAACAGTTGAAGGTGAAGTTGTGGCCAAAGAAAAATTCGAGCGCACAAAATCATCTCTTGAGACAGAGTTAAGAGAACTTCGTGAGCGCTATTTTCACATGAGCTTGCAATATGCTGAAGTTGAAGCTCAGAGAGAAGAACTTGTCATGAAGCTTAAAAGCGGAAAAAAATGGTTCTCATAATAAATAAAAAAATCTTATATATATAATTTTTTTAATTTTTTTTTGTGTATATGTATGCCTTTAGATTTATTTTCCACGATTTTGTTTTGTCTTGTTTTTTCCTTTATTTTTCTGTGCTACCAACGTTCGTGAGGTTAATTTTTGTAGAGAACACCCGAACTATAATTTCTGTAGATGGAGGACTGCTTATAAGACAACAGAAGAAGAAAGTCTGTGAACAAAAATATCAAAATAAATACAATCCAGAACAGCTAAAAAGATTCTTTCATAGACCTAGCCCTAGGATAATGAGCCACACAGACAAATGGAAGAAAAAAAAAAAAGGATTTTTAGTAGGAAAAATGAAAAAAATGCCCCTATGAATATAGGGGGGTTTTGAATTTTTCTTTTTTTTTTTTATAAATATATTTGACCTTTAACTTAAAACATGGCAAAGTTAACCCTCTTCGTAGTGTACTTGGCAGTGTCCCTATCTTTCTCGAAGAGGTGGTACTCTCTGAGTAAAAAATATGTCTGAGAAAGAAACTGAAAGTCTTTGCATAAAAGCTTTTAGCCCTTTCTTTTTGTTTTGTCTTTTCTTCTTCTTTTCTTAGGACTCGAAGGGTGTAATCTATTTTGCATTAGGAAACCGGAAACTGTCTTAAGTTTGGTATCAAATAATATTCTTTCCACTGTTTCCTTGATGCCGTTTTTGCCGACTTCATCAATTTTAATTTTAATCATACATTAATCATTGTTATTAAATTAAGTACGTAAAAAATCCAAACCCTCTGGCCTCTACTTGAGAGATTAAGAGTCAATTGGTCTCAAAGCACTCGTCAAAAACCAGTTAAGAAGCTAGCCTCCTTGAAAAGTCATTAATTATCAGCATTACGCAATCAAACAGAAGATTATAACTTCGATTTAACTAATGTATCATGAAGACACTGTTGTTGGTGTCGCCGGTAACAGCAAATATACATACGTAAACCTTTATTACACGACCAAAGTAAAATATATAACAGATCATGCACACTTTTCTTTGAGTGATTCTTTGCGGAAAGAGATAAATAGGATGAATGAGATTTATTTTTGATAAAAATATTTTTTTGAAGATATGTGAGGTTTGTGATTGAGCCCAACGAACATATCATTTATAAATTAGGGTTATGATAAGATTTATATATATATCATAAATATTTAGATCTCTTTTATGATAAACCCTAAATTATTATTTTTTCTATCTTAAAATAAAATTGGCACTTTTATTTATTTATAAACCGATCATATATTTTTATCACTTTTCTATCATATATTTTTCTCCAGACGAGTTGAAATAATTCCAAACACAACAAAGCTTAAAAAAAAAAAAAAGAAAAAAAAAATGATATCATGACATCCTATTGTTGGATTCCACATTGCATTCACTTAATGGATAAGCAACAAAAGTTTAGTAAGTTTGTTGTGTACGTGAGATCATATACATATAAACTGAGCTGTCGTGAGATGTGGAGAAAGAAAGTTAAAGCAAACAGCAAAATTGGCATATCCCATGGAAGATGCTGAACTTGATCCAACTGATGTTGTCATCTGTCGTTTTCTTTTTCATATGTAATCAATCTCTTTTTCAAGAAACAAAAGAAAAAAGGTATATTCTAATGGCGACAGGAACACCTTTTAAGTCATCTCAGCCTTTATTTTGCTCTCATCATAATTATGAACCCCTTCAAAACCAAAAAGCTACCTCATGTCGTTCCCTTCATTCCCTATAACAACCAGTCTAACCTCCATGGTATAACCCTCTTCCAAAAACCTGCACCGTTACTATTTGAGTGTTTTTCTTCAATCAAATTAATAAGGCCCGCCCCTACCGGTCGGACGGAATGGCACCCGATCAGATGAAAAACTGGTAGGGGTGGTCCTTTTGATTGATCGATTCAAGCGCTACGTATAAAAATGGTGCATGTATGTACTACATAAAAAAGAAAAAAAAGGTTCCTCTCTGAAGGGCAACTTACATCCTTTGGCAATTTCTAAATGGTGTTCTTGGGGAAGCTCTCTTTTCGCTGCCGAAGATCGAAGAAGAAGAAGATGATGAGATCGATTAAGGCACGTGATACTATCTAGGGAAGTATACCCCCAGAATAAGGAGAGTCAAATTATGGCTTTTAATTTTCTAATTTCCTAAATATTATAGTGTTAGTAGTGTGGCTTTTATATGAATAATGCAATATATTGCAGCTTGCTGGTAGCTTAGCAAGTGGAA
Organism: Coriaria nepalensis; assembly: GCA_027186245.1. Classification (NCBI taxonomy): domain Eukaryota; kingdom Viridiplantae; phylum Streptophyta; class Magnoliopsida; order Cucurbitales; family Coriariaceae; genus Coriaria; species Coriaria nepalensis. The sequence goes on from CP114483.1 coordinate 1,186,238, forward strand.
TCAGTTGATCCTAGCTATATGATGATGTAAGCATCTGGCTAAAATATAAGCTACCCAGATCGAATATTATCTAAGTTCTCTTTCTATTAACGAATGTGGTTTGATTCATTACTTGTTATATGGGTTCTTTTATTTGATCTTGTAATTGCTCTTACTTTTTCTGAGGCAACCTGTTTTATATGCAAAATTATCAATGCTACTGCCACATACATATGCATGCGTTGATGGGTAAGGATTACTTAGTTAAAATTGAATGACATGATCTAAATTTAATGTATATACTAGGTGAAGAACTTTTCTCTTTTAGAGATTTGTTATTTCTTGTAAGAAACTGATCAACAACGACACACTTCACTTCAAACAACATACAGTAGTTGAGTAGTACTATCTATTTCTTGTAATATGTTGTGAAAATGTGTCGCGATGGAAAGTGGGAAACCAGAGAATATATGATACTGAAATTTGAAAGTTTGTGTGAAAAGAACAAACGCACAAGTCATTTCTTAGCAAGAAATAAGGTAATATTTAAGGAAAAAAGAAGCAAAATCAAATACAAAGTAATACTTCCATCCAAGTATCCTAGTCAAATACAATTTTGCGCAATCCGTTTGGTGGGGTTAAACTGGGCCTAATCCGTATCCATTTTGTTCGAACGGTCCAATGATCTTTTCACGAGACACGAATGTAAAATGGGCCTAGGGGCCCAGAGGAGAGAATCTGGGCCCATTTTCCACATAGTCTTTTCAGTTAATTGTTAATGACAGATCTTGCCATTTCGCGGTTTCGATTTCGCGCCCTCTCTCAATTCCCCAAATTCTGTATCACTCTTCTTCTCGCTCACTCTTCAGCACATCCTACGTTCCTAAATTTGTTAATCCGAAGCTTAGACGAGCAATGAATTGTAAAATCTCGGATCGATTTGAATTTCCTGTTTGTGAAGAGGATCCGGACGGTGTAGCGGCCGGAAAAATCTCAAGCGGTGGAAGGACGAAGGAGCTCTTGCACTGATTTTCTGATGACGGAGGCTGGAGAAGGAGAGAAATATGCAGAGTGAGTATTACATGCTCGTTGAACTTAGCTTTAACATACTTGAGAACTTCCATGAATTCCTACATGCTTTCATTGAATTACATTTTAACTTTGTTTTTTCTGCTCCTCATTTTTTAATTCTTCGATCAGATCGTTACGAAATCTGGAGCCAGATTGAAGCATATATAATAACGTCAGATCAAACATTCGTTGTTTTAGATGATCGCGCTTCTATGTCTTTTATCTTCATACATTTGATTTTCGGTTTGATTTTGTAGGATTTAGTTTGAAGCCTCTGTAGAAACGTGATTGAGCGATTGAATTTTCACATCGGATCAGGTACGTTTGAAGTTAAGTCGTTTCCAATTTAACCATTTCATTATAACGCTATCATCTTTAAATGTCAATACCTAAGATTAGTGGTCACTAAGTGAGTGTGCTCTAACTTTAACGCTGTATCATATCATAAGAGGACATTAACCAAAGAAAAAACAAAATGAAAAAGACAACTTATACTTGTTTCTAACAAACATGGGACCGAAATGAGTGAATCACAATGATTTCCAAAAGGGGAATGTGAAACTCAATTCATGATAGTTAGCAACTTACCATAGGTGAGGAAAGTAATAACCATGTCTTCTGAACCTCAAATTTGGAATCCAATTGTGTCATGCGTGACCTATACATCCAATCTGTTTTTGTTTTTAGTGTACTGATTCATGACATCTTTGATCAACATTGACAAGTTTAAGTTAGAAGATCCTCCTTCCTCCGTAGCAGCTTTAGCCATCTCTGCAAGTTCCTTTGCTCTTTCTCTTCTTTTTTCGCCTTCCACTCCCACATCCATCAACTTTTCTATTGCCTTCTGAATTCCTTGTCTCTTCACCAGCGCTCCCATTTTCTCTTCCTCTCCCCATCTAACAGGAACCTCAGCCCCAACTCCAACTCCGATCCTCAGAATATCTACGGCTAGTTTTTCGTTTAGGAACTGCTCTGCAAATAGAGGCCATGTTATCATTGGCAGCCCCCAGCAAACAGCTTCGATAGTTGAATTCCAACCACAATGGGTTAAGAATCCTCCGACTGCTGGATGGGACAGAATAAGAACTTGTGGGGCCCACCCCCTGATTACAAGCCCCCTTCCTTTTATTCTTTCCTCGAAATTCTCCTCTGATAGCCACTTCTCTAATTCTAAAGCCTGTACTTCTCCTGTCTTGACTACCCATATAAATGGATGTTTTGAAGCTTCCAAACTTAACCCGAGTTCTATTAACTGTGCTGTAACTAGGCGGCATAAACTACCTAAACAAGCATAAATTATCGACTTCGATTTCATTGCATCTAACCAGTCTAAGCAGCGACTTTGATCGATCGATGCCTTATTTCCTCTTTCGAATTTGTCCAAACTCGCCCTGTTACATAGAGAAACTGGTCCAACGCAATACACTTTCTTGTTCATAGCCTTTTCATAAATCTCAGCACACCCATGTTCCAGTTCCTCAAAACTGTTCACTACGATCCCAAAAGCTTTGGACTCAGCTTCTTGCATCTTGTCCCTAAATGTATCCAAATCAGGCTGTTTAACAAATGCCCCAGGAAGCTGAGCCTTTGTAATCTTCATCTTCCAAGGCAAACCAGGCACTTCAAAAGGCTGGTTATCAGAATCCACTGAGTTATGAGCATCGTAGAGTTTAACATAGTGAGAGCTCAATAGTGAAAAGCAGCACATCCCATGAAAAACGATTCTCGGAATGTTGAATTTCTGGGCTATTAAAGATGTCCAAGCAAGAGCCTTGTCTGAAATTATGCAGGTAGGAGGATGAGTACTCTGCCCTTCAAGGTACTCTTCCAAGGGCTGTTGTAATTTATGAATGGCATTATAGAATTTACGGAGTAAATCTCGTGTAGGAAGAATGTCTAGATTCTCGTACCCTAAAGGAAGCCCCACTTCCTTGCATGGGAATGGGATTTGTACGAGCCGAATAGGAAGTCCCACTACTTCTGCTCGAGAAATAGTTGATTCATATCTCTGGGCATTACATGGGGTAGTTATTACACTTACTAGAACACCACGCTCTGCAAAGAGCTTTGCCATGTCTATCATGGGGATCATGTGACCTTGTGCCATGAGTGGTACGAGTACAAAGTGAGGCTGTATAGAAGAAGCCATAGTAGATGATCAAATTGGTGATAGGTAGATTATAGAATCATGGGCAAAAGATCAAAAGCTTGTGTTCTGGGGAAATGGGTATTATTTTCACATGCAAATTACGGCTAGAGATCAGCTTGATGTACTAATATATGGAACTTAACTTTAGAATATATGTTGTATACAAGTCTTGAAATTAAACTAATATATATATATATATATATAATATATCTAACCCTTCTTTGTCTTTTGAGTTAGTTCAAATTAGGAAAACAAAGGAAAGTAATAAAATAAAACCAATGAACGAACGTGGCCTAGAGAATCACGTCTGATGCTTGAATTGTTGGCTTTTAACAAAGTCGAAAGCTTCAGTTTGACAGTATAGAGATTCTAGGGATTTGATCGTGAGCATATATTGCGACTATGAAGGTTTCGTGGACGTTGGGAGTAGAGATCTGCGAAGAAAATCTCTCGTGAGTTTTCTTGATGTGGATATCCGTTCGTTACGAAGGGCTCCACGGCCTATAATATGCTCCAAGATCAGCGCCTGCACTCACGAGCAACAATGGCTAAGGTTGAGATGAAATCCGCTCCGATGCTCTAGTCAGTTTCTAGGAGAGTATGACAGTGAAATTGATAATGAGTTTTTATCTCTAAAAATGTATCCATCCTATACTGTTATATTAGTTGGCTTTTATACTTGGGCAAGGTTAAGAACCCCAGACGACTTTACACATGTCCAACTCTTATTGCTCAGTGACCTGTCGAACACCCACCCCATGTGCCATGACAAGGATATGTTCCCCACTCGGAGGCGCCTCGGCAGTCTGACATGCTAGGAGGGGCATGTCCCCCACTCAAAGCCGCCCAAACATACAACGACACCGTCTCAATCTGACATGGCAGGGACATGTCAACGTACAAAGGTCACTTGTCCTCCGCCTCTTTTGGGTACTCTCATTTAGGCCTGAGACGAGTGAGGCAATACTAGCTTAGCCTCAGCATCGAGCGACATCATCTCATCCTGCTCAGCCATTTCAATGTTGATCGACGTCCTTCTCAGCCTTCTCCTCAGTTCGGCCTCATCCATTACCTACGCACCCTATTCGATCATCTCCACATATGATGATCTTGCCTCAACCTCGATCTTCCTTACGCGAGCTGAGGTTGTTGATCTGAGATTGTCCCGACATCGGGCTCAACAAGTTGTTTCTCATTAGTCTATAAATAGAAGAGAGTTAATGGGTTTTGATAGATAACGGAAATTCACTTTTCTCTACATCTTCTCTCAAAGTTATTCTTCTACCATTTTCTTTTTCTTCTTTTGAGGGAGAATTTTGGACTAATACCTTAGGATTTTGCCCGGTCCGATAGTTTATGTGCAATTTATCGTAAGGTTTCAACTGTTGAATACTGGTAGTCAACGCTTGATAATCCGGTGCAGTGAGAAAATCATTCCGAAAGAGGAGCGGATCAGACTTAAGCACATGGAAATTTTCTCGTCCCATTTTTTCCATTTCTTAATTACTCCGATTATTTTCTACTTCAATATTATATTGCTGATTTTTAGGTACTAATTAGTTTGTTTGCTAGGAGGTATTTTTTGTTATTATTCGGGTTGATTCGGATTGTATTCAAGGTGGAACTGGAATATTTGGGCTGTTGTCCGAAATTGTACAAGCAACAAATTAGCATCTTTGAAACAGTTGTGGGCATTAGATAATTGATCTTGGATAAAAGATCAAATTTTGATATCATTTTTTACAATATCATCTTTTGGTCAGTGGCTATATTGGGCGATAATTAATTTCTGGATGCTGTTATTATAGATCTTTGAATATATATACGCAAATGCTGCGGGATTTGTCTTTTACAAAGTTCCTTCTCCACTTAGAGAGGCTTAAAAGTTTTAAGATACCCAAATTCCTAAGCATATCTCTAAGACTTGAGAATTGCTTTTAGCTTTTGGCCAATTTTATAATTATGAACACGGAAAAACCGTTTTAAAATAGGCACACTTTTATGTATACGCACATTTATAGAATCTGCTTAATTTTATAAGTGAGTCATGGAATCATGCTCAACGCCCGCTGATAGGTTTTTATTTTTTGTGCATTTGATGCGCCGCACGGCACAATGATCTTACGTACGTCCCACAATGACTAATCGAGTGCGCTAAACCCAAATACGTGGAATAATGGTGACCTTAGAAAGAAAAAATTAATAAAATAAAAAAAATTATTTTTGTAAGTGTATCTCCACGTTATGAAGATGTGATTGAATCTATATTATATACCCCTACAATCGAACCAAAAGTCCCCAATACAATATGCTGAATCGAAATTTTGGCATAATCTGTTGCCATACTTTTGTCACGAAATAATTTACAGGACCAGGCTTATCTCCCACCCTGAATAATATCCATACGTGGAAATTTACGGGAAAGTTCAACTTCAACATATGATTAAATATAGTAGAATTCCGTAGCTAATACCTACCGTCTCATCGATCTGTCATAACTTATGAATGCAACTTTTATTGATTTTTTTTTTTTTTTTTTTAAATTTCGGTTCCAGTGTTCAACAATATAGACCACATCAATTTTGAACCTACTAATCTTTTTGAGTTGGTCATTTTGTTGAAATGAAATGCGGAGCAGTCAAAATTTTCATGCAGAATGAGTTGGTAAGCATTCAAGTCAACATATAACCCAATCAACTAACTTGATATACAACATAATAGATGATTTACTATGTAATTCTTGGATTCGAATCATATAGAGAAAGAATATGAGTACTTATAATGATTCTCTTTAGAAAGAAAGAAAAACAAAAAAGATTGAAAAAATTGACTCAAAAGATGAATTTACTAGTAAATATTGAAAATAAATGCGTGTACGTATAATATTTTACTTTTTTTTTTTATTTTTTATTTATTTTTTATTTTTTATAAGTGTACGTAATCTCCACAAGTTGGTTCAGAGATACATTATTGACGACGGAAACTTCTATTACTATATCTCCTATCGTTTACGAAAGTAGTTTATAATTATTATAAATTCGTTACGACAGAATGCACGCTGCATTATCATAACTCATGACATGGCATCGGAATTAAAATAACTTTGGTTATATTGTTTGGATTGGAATGTGTCTAAGTCATAAACGTCAGCCCTTGTTTCATTACATTGAGTAATCAGCCAGCTTCTGTCATGCAAGGGATGCCATAGCTATCAAGTCTTCCGCATGGTTGTTGTTTTCTTGTTCAGAACTTTCCTGTTGATTCATATGCCGTTTACAGGCAGCAATTAGAATTTTGTTCTTTTACTTCCTTCTTAGGTTTTGAAAATTTTGTAAATGACAAGCGTGGCCCACTAAGTACTATTACATCTTCTAGAGGGACGGTTTGGACCGAAGGAAACCGTCCAACCGTGCAGGACGGTTGATTGGAACCAAGCTATAAGTGAGTTGGATCAATTCACTAGGCTTCGTTTTGGGCCTTTAACTTCTGATACCCTTCATCGACATATAAATCATACGAATTCAGACTGAGTTCATTACCCAATCTTACCAGCCCATTACTTACAGAACAAAACACAAGAAGGCCCAATCCTTTACACAGTTGCTTCATAATTAACTACATACCGAATAAGCCTTGCCAGATCCTCATAAGAAGAACCTCCTTCCTCAATTGCTCTTTTCCCCATCTCTACAACCACTTTAGCTCTGTTTCTCCTCTTTTCTCCTTCCTTTCCTCCGCCCATTAACTCTTCTATCCCTCTTTCTACTCTTTCCTTCTTCATCACCACCCCATACTTCTCCTCCTCCCCCCATTTCACTGCAAACTCAGCCCCTAAACTCACTCCAACCTTCAAAACTTGCACTATAAACTTCTCATTATAAAATTGTTCCGCAAACATAGGCCACGTCAGCATTGGGACCCCCATAGAAATCCCTTCCAACGTCGAATTCCAACCGCAATGAGTCAAAAACCCACCCACCGCACTGTGAGCCAGAATTAGCACTTGTGGGGCCCAACCCCGAATCAATAAGCCTCTCTCTCGTATCCTCCCCTCAAAATTTTCTTCCGAGACCCATTTTTCAAACTCTTCTGCTCTGTTCCCTCTTATAACCCAAATGAAAGGTCGGTTCGATGCTTCTAAACCTAACCCGAGCTCGATCAATTGCAGTAGTGTGGGCCGGCTTTGGCTTCCAAGACAAGCATAGATCACGGAGCTTACTTCCCTTGAATCAAGCCATTCTAAGCACTGTTTTACATCTGTTGAGGTCTTATCACCTCTTTCTGCTTTCTCAATACTATCCTTGTTATATAGAGATATTGGACCAATACACCAAACGTTATTACCTCTTACTTTTCGGAATTCTTCAATGTATTTCGGTTCGAGTTCATAGAAAGAATTGACCACTACTCCATCTGCTGCAAGCTCAGCTGCCCGGATTTCGTCACGTAAATCTTTGGTATCAGATGGTCTTATATTGACAGCATTGGGCAGCTGGAGTTTAGTTAATTCGATTCTGTCGGGCAGTCCAGGCACCACAAAGGGCTCTGAGTCAGATATTTTCTCAAACACCTTGGATGCGATAATATTGTGTGTGCACAAGAGAGAAAAGCAGCTTGTCCCGTCAAAGACAAGCCTCGGAATACCAAATTTACGAGCAGTAATTTGAGTCCAAGCAAGATTCTTATCAGAAATTATGCAACTTAAACTGGGTTTCAGTTCAAGAAGCAATTTTTCAACTGGTTTTTGGAGCATGGAAATGCCTATCAAGAGGTTTTTGAAAAGGTCTCTTGAAGGGAGAGTGTCCATGCTTTCACAACCTTCTGGTAATCCTACTTCAATGGAAGGAAATTGAACTTGCAGAAGATGAATTTGGAGTCCTAAGTCTATAGCTCTGTTGATCGATCTTTTAAATCGTTCTGCGTTGCGGGTTGTAGTGATTACAGTGACGGTTAAGCCGCCGCGAGCTAATAGTTTAGCCATGTCTACCATGGGAATTGAGTGTCCATGAGCCAAGTGGGGTATCAAAACAAAGTGACAGTTTTTTATTTCTTCAGACGCCATTCTTTATGGTCTGAATTTATGTTCTAACAAAGAGAGGAAACATTGGGATATGATTTTAATATAAAGAGCACTAGAAAGAAAAACGATTCTGATGATGTAAGAATCTTAACAACTTGAGCTAGAATAGTGTACGCACCGTATTGGGTCAGAGCTTGATAGAGAGAAACGAACTGCCTTCTTCGAGTTTCTTGCCTTATCTCTTCCTCTTTACTTCTTTGAACTTCCGACCCCGTCCGTCCATTTTGATCTGTAATTATTTGATTGTTGGGCTGAACAGTCAAGAGTTTAGGCCCAAAACCCTATTACTGGTCCAGGGCCCATATATGCTTACACTGAAAGTTGGTATACGCAAGACTTTTGTGAGGTCTAGATGTCTATTCTGTTACTTTATGCAAGTTTTTCGTAGATTGATTACTGCAAACTTGATGTCACATTCGAGTGTGCAATAAAACACATTATTGTAATTATACACAACAAAGTACAAAAATCACTTCACATTACTGGTTGATGCATGACATGTAGGATCAACCGTTCAACATTAATATAGGAGGACCCTCCTTCCTCCATTGCACTCTTTGCCATCTCTGCAAGCTTCTTAGTCCTTTCTCTTCTCTCCTCTGCTTCTTTCCCTTCGCCCATTACTTTATTTATAGCCTTACGAACCCCCTCTCTCTTAACTAAAACACCAACTTTTTCTCCCTCCCCAAGCGGAATAGCTACTAATCCGGACCCAACTCCTTCACCAATCTTCAAAACCTCTACAACCTCCTTCTCATTATAAAACTGATCAGCAAACTGAGGCCATGTTATCAACGGCAGACCAGCACAGATCCCTCCGAGTACGGAATTCCAACCACAATGCGTTAAAAACGCTCCGATCGATTTATGTGATAGGATTTGAACCTGAGGAGCTCAACCCTTTATCAAAAACCCTCTCCCGTTCACCTTCTCTTCATACTTATACTCTTCAATCCACTTCTCTATCTCTCCTTTCTCATCATTTCTTATCACCCAAATGAATGGCTTCTTTGATTCTTCTAACGCTAAACCAAGCTCTATCATTTGTGGAGCTCCAAGCCGACGTAAGCTTCCGAGACAGGAGCAAAGAACCGAGCTTTCTGGCCATATATCTAGCCATGTTCTACAGTGGTCAACATCAATGACGGATTTGTTACCTCTAATAGACTTGTCAGAATCTGTCTTGTTGAATAGTGAAACAGGGCCAATGCACCAGATTCTATCTCCCCTTTTCAACCTTTTGTATTCTGATAGATACTCTGTTTCAAGCTCTTCAAAACTATTCACTACAACCCCATATGCTTCTTCCTCAGCAGCTCTTATTTTTTCATGAAAATCTCCAGAATGGACTGCAGAAGCTGAACCACGATTTAAACCACTTGCCAATTGAGATGAGGTGAGCTCGATTCGATGAGGTAAGCCGGGAACTAAAAACCTTCTGTTTTAGAGACATTTTCATGAACTTTAGATTCTCTAATAAGGTGGTTGCATAACATGGAAAAACAACTAGTCCCATCAAAAGAGAGCCTTAGAATCTTCAACTTGTTGCACACGTCAGCAACCCAAGGAAGTTCTTTGTCGGAAATTACGCAGCTTGGTAAGGGATTCATCTCTTGGAGTAGTATCTCTAAAGGTTCCTGTAACTTGTCAATGGCGGAGAAGAAGTTGTGGAAGAGGGATATGGACTGGATTAAGTCGGTATTTTGGCATTCTTCAGGTACGCCAAAATCTGATAATGGAGGTTTGATATGTACAAGGTGGATAGGAGAAGGATCAGAAAGAAGGACGGGTTGGATTCGAGCGGCGTTGAGGGGAGTGGTGATGATAGTTACGTGTACATGACGTTGGGATAATAGCCGGGCGATGTCAGCAACTGGAATAAGGTGGCCTTGAGACATTAATGGGATTAGAACAAAGTGGAGCTGAGATTCAGATTGGGAGTTCATCCTGTGATTACTTGGGAATCTTTTTCGAGCTAAATTTCTTCAAGGGTTTTTTACTCTGTGAGTATAGGGTTCTTACTTCTTAGACTTTACTTAAAGCGTACGAAACTAAATAAATTTATAAAACAAACTATACAAAAACTGATGAAAAAGGGTAACACATAGACCAAAAGGGTGGAGACTAAAATATGTAGGTGGAGACTTCATCCACTCCACTCACCGACAAAGCAATGAGAACAAGACAAAAGGGTAACACACACCTACACCCAAATGAGAACACGTGTTTAAGTGAAGAATTGAAAATAGTATTTAAGATGTTGGAGTCTTACTGTATTTTGATAGGTGACAGGTTTTTCTGCTGCCATTCATAATCGTTTAGTCGTTTAGTAACAGATAATAAAACCTCTTGCGATAGATATTTCTACTGCCATAGACCTCTCTAGCGACAATTTTTTATTTTTTATTTTAATTTTTGCCGTTATTATTTCCGACTTTGGAGAGAGAGAGAGAGAGAGAGAGAGAGAGAGAGAGAGCTAACATGTTACGAATCTCATCTATAGTTACAACTTGCATAATATTTACTATAATAAGATTACATCACATTTCCTCCTCTATTTTCCTATGAAATACAAAAAAGTCGATCCTAAAAGCCTACCTAGAGAAACTTCAGTCTACGATGCTTAACTGCTACTTGACTGTAATGTTACATACTTGTACAACGAGCCGGTAATGTGCACACTCTAAACATATGCCGGCACTCAGTTTTACAAGGCTGCAATAATTACAATCACCGTCCCACGTCTCAGTTACAATCCTTAATTAAGCATCAAAACCTCCACCCTCGCCTGGATTAGATACACAAGTTAGACGTTTGCTCGCTTTCTCTTAGTACCACTTCGTGGGAAATTTTTCAATTCATCCCACTTGGATACTTACTGGGTGCAGTTAACGATTCAACTTTGTTCATATCTTACCATGTACATGACTACTTATTAGACTCGGCATCAAGCTGAGCAGATCTCCTCGGCAGTGAATTGGAGGATTTTATTAACAAGCCCAGTGCAGAACAGCATGTTGCTCTTACAAGTGCTTCTGCTGATTTACTCATTTTACCCACCAAAGATTCGAAAACCTAACAAAAATTGATATATAATACGATTTTTTAAAATGTCGATACTAGATTCAACAACTAAGATAGAGTATTATCCATGTGAGAGAGTGACCTGAGTATAGTAATGGGCGAGGATGTGCTGGTCATCAGTTAGAGCTAGCATGCTACAGGAGAAGTAAATAGCATTGGCTTGGATTTTTGGCAAAGGTGCATCATAAGCCTGCCTCATAAAATGGAATCGTCTCAGATGCATATAATTATGAAGAGAATCTACTCGGAACTCTTAAAATTCCTATTTTTAATTAAAAATTCGCACAAGTACCTGTATTGTAGATGCCATATAAGTATCAATCCTAGAGGAAAGATGTAGTGAAAGTTGCTTGGAGAGGTCTCTGACAAAATCCTCATAGTCACTTCTGAAAAGAGGCAAGGTACTCAGGTGAGTGCTTTCTTCTCTCTTAAAATGGAATTATTTTAACTAGCAGTTCCAATGAAAAGAAGAAGTAGAAAGAAGCGTATTACGTCTTCTTAGTGTACTTACCGGTGATCAGAACTGAAACAGTGCAAGTTGGAGAGAGCAGACAATCCTTCCACTTCCACTATAGGTGCAACACGCTTAAAAGTATTCTATGAATATAAATTATATAAATCAATAACAGCTTAACGGTGATAATTAATAAATTTGATACATACATTGAATAGGAACAAAGCAGTATAGGGGAAGAAAAAAAAAAGGATGGTAAGCAGCTACCCGGCATGCCTGCCGAATACTAATGTCATCCTCGTGAAGATGCAAAACTAAGCGAGGGAGAGCAGCATGGACCTGAGAGTTTATAATTTTCTATTAATAAGCTAAATGAAAATTTTTAGAATGCAAAGTTAAAATAATAATCCAAGTTGAAGCATGGACCATAGTAAGGATAATCCAACATCAGCTAAAAGGTAAATATAGTGAAATGCCATGATTTCAGTAAGACAAGAAAATTGGCCCAAAAAAAATATCGTAAGAGAAGAAGAGACCTGCTCGAGAAATGCCTCTTTTTGTGCACCAACTCCATATTTACAAAGGGCCCCAAAAGCTGCAAAGGCATTGGCACGCATCTTCGGATTCATAGATGCCTATTGATAATGATTTCTATATTAGAGTACAAATCATATAATAGACTGCAAAAAAAAAAAAAAACCTGACCTGAAGATTTCTTAATCGTACTGAGAGATTTAGCAAGACAGGTTCTACTGCATCATTAGGTGATGATTCAAGTATCTAGGTAAGCCATTGAAGAGTGTTAAACGAATTAATAAAAAATGCATAACAAAGTAACAAAAAATATTGATACATTAAAAAAAAAAATCTTAAGGTTAATTCACCTTAAGTAAACACGATAATGCAGTTAATTGCACAGCTTCAACCAGGTCCTCCAATAATGCTAATATTACGCCCAAAACCTGAGTCGTATGTTGCAGGATTTGACTAGCTGGTATCTGCAAAAAAGGAATTTCCAGTACAGAGAAAAATATATTAGGCATCTTAAAGTTTGATAAACAACTATTATTCCCCAATAGAAGAAATAATTTCACAGACAAGATTGTTAAGTTGTAGAAATATGAAAACCTGAACAAGTCCTCTCAAACACAAGCGTCTAACAGTTGGAGACTCATCCGATACATGGCGACATAGAACATCCACCATCTGCTCCAATAAAGAACCAAAACTGCCACTGCATTGCCAACAGCATATAAATTATAAGATTTTAAACTAGCAAAACCCTGAGACAAGTAAGAAGTTGAACAAGGCCAAGAAGCGAGAGAAAGTTTCAATCACAATTCATGATCTACTAATGAAGGAGATTTTCTTGATAAATTCCATGCATCAGGTGACACCAATCCAGGATAGACGTGAAGTACTTTGTCAGGAAGTGTCAAAAGGCAAGTAACATTTTTCACTAGTATTATTGAGAACACCAAGGAAATGATTAGATTGTTTTTGTACCTGTAGCGAACAAACTCAGATAATGCTGCAGCTGCAGCTTCTCTTTGGCATCTTTGTAGTTGATCTAAGGATCTACTCAGTATTAAGCATATGCTTTCCACCTAAAAAATTCTCATACGAGAGGAGAATTCAATAATGTTGCATGCAAAATACAACCAAAAAAAAGAAATAGCAGAGAACAAGGTATTACATAAAGGGTACTCCTAGATGAATATTTACCTCTTTGGGTCTCTTTATAGAGATGCAACCTGCAATGTCTCCAATAAGATTGATCCACTTTTCATTTTCATTTTGAACACCATCTCTTGCCAAGATCTACAAACCACAAGTTGCAAGTGTGTCGTCTTTACTTAGAAAACAAAAGCCAATTCGACTGAAAACAATATTTTAGGGTGGTCATATGCTCGTATACCTTTCCCATTTCAAAGTCTCCAACACATTCACAAAATGCCTGGAATGCTGCTAGAAGAGCCCTGCAGAAGTACAAGAGACAAAATTTTACCTTCCTTTTCATATATTCTTCCTTTCTTTTTCTAAATTGTTCATGGGGGTGGGAATGAAAGGATATTGCTTCATTATTTGTAGGATTAGACCCACAGAGATACAGTAGGAGATTACCTTAATGGTTCATGGTGCCCAGAACTTGCTAGACCATGACAGCTTCCCAATTGTAAAGTAAGTTCAGCAAGAACAGAAGCATAGTTCTGTTCCACAGCTCTCTTTCCAACTTTACCACCCCCCCTGGACCAATTTTGGACTGAATTAGTAAAACATTGAAAAAATAAATAGTAAAATCAATAAGGAAGCATTTTTTTTCTTTTGGGCCAAAATGCAGCATATTCAGAAACCTAAAAAAGGCAGTTAGAGCAATAATGGCAGCTTGGTGAACATCTCCTATCTGACCATCAGCACTATGCCTAGAGACATCTCCCTTCTCCGAATCCCCATTTTGGAAGGGAATCTGGTTAAGGACAGATATAACATGCTCCAGGAACAAAAATGAAAGCACTGTATGCTGAGAAAAGGCCTAGAAAAAGATAGATTTTAATTAGTTGACTGAAACAGGACACTGAATTGAAATTCAGATGGAAACTCACGTAGAATGCATCATGCATATGCCAGCCACCACGCAATCTGGATATATCCTTTGTGACTATATCCCTTCCAGCAGTAGCCAATACTTCATTGAAGACAACCTTTGAACTCGTGTTCTCGGCCAGGGATGAAATCTTTTTGAAGTTAAAGGATATATACTTGGCAGAAATTAGACCAAAGACACAGACAAGCATGTATGTGTAGAAAACTTATGTCAATATATCAAAATCCACACTTTACCGACACATTAAAAGGAAACTAGATACCGGATAGTTAGCGAAAAATCCAGACAATTCAAAGTTTTAAACATCAAACATCTTAAGAGATTGAAATACAGATGGCAAAATGATACAGCACCAAGAGTTTCCAGTCGAAGATGCTTCTCATTCACATGAACCATGGCAGAGAGCAGCGCTTGAGTTGTCCTGCAACAATAAATGGCATCAGCATAAACATCCTCTCAGGAGAGTACATGTATAATGTTAAATCTGGTTTCTATATCTACAATTTTAAACTGAGAAACCTTGAAATATCGGTCTCGCTAAGCTCATTCCCTCTCCTGCCAACAAACTGAATGACAGCTTGAATGGCCCCTTCGGCCGACTGCCTGATCTTATCACATATAGCCACTGAGCAACCATGCAAGGTAGCTACAAGCTGGAAGAAACCAAGGAGTTCATATGGATATTTTCTCATCAATTTAAAGTTTAAAACAAAACACATTGACCAACTAAAACCTTACCTCACCCTTTGTCAACAAGACACAGACAGAGGAAATAATTCGATCGAAAATCTCTGATTGATCGATGGAAGCATCCTGATTGCAAGATAAAAATATCACCCTAGTACTCCATATTTGAGCAACTAATACAAAAATTCAAGATGCTTGTAGAATCAACATTGTTAAAGGAAAGAGTTTCCATAGAACATACACTCCTCAAGATGGCAATAACATCCTCCAGGGAGGACAAAGCACTGTATGACAAATCTATGTCAATGCCAAATTTAGAAACTGCAGGCCTTGGAAGGGAAAGGGAGATGCTGAAGAGTCGATCAAGGATCTATAAAAAGAAAGAAAAACATTAATATACAATCAAAGTGAAGAAAATTTTAAAGACGAGGGAACAATAATTATCCAACAATACCATACTAAAAGGAACTAACTACTACTTACCTGTGCAGACACTTTTCTAACTTCAGGATTAGTATCAGCACAACGTGGAAGATATGTAATAACCCTGTCTCCCAAACACAAGGCCTCGCGGCTAGGCAAGACAAAAGCCGCTGACAGTTGAACAAAAGAAGTGGCATAAGACAAATAGAAAACAAACTACGCTGAAACATGTGGGAAAAGAAACTTATTTACATGGTAAGTTGGAAAAATTCCCAGGTAAGGTACGGTCCATTTGCTTAATGTGCGTGCAACTTCCCTGACAGCCCAGTGCACAATATCCACTAATGCAAACAGTCTGAAACTTGAGAAGCATCTCATGCACTGCAAGACATCCTCTTCTCCTTTGGTATTCCACAGGTGATGAAATAAACTGATCAATTTGTCTCAAAATATGCAACAACTGCTCTGCGCGACTTCTCCCGTCTTCTCCACTGCATTGTTTAACTAATGCTAATTAGTAAAGTTTGTGCTACTCAACAGCATCATCTATTTTTGGGTCCCACATGTGAGAGTGGACAGAATCTGCAAGACATCAGGGGCTCCTTTCCTCTAGCATCTGAAGCAATGAGTTATACACAAATTGCAATACATCCACCTTTTAATTCTTTGTGCTACCTCGATCATTTTCCATACTTTCGAAAGACTTTTGGATCTTAAAAATAAATAAATGCTAAACAATTACAATAATATATTTAACAATGATACCGCAAATAATCGAGTCATCCATGGGAATTAATATAAATCTTAAAAAAAAAAAAAGAAAAAAAAAGGAAGACATTGTTGGATATTAATAGTCTAGTATGAGATATCTGACCAACTGAAAAAATGAGTGTAGGCTCAAAAACAAGAAAAGTAGTGTTCCAAAAGTATAAATCAAGTACCTTGTGAGAAGAATTGCACATAAAAGAGTAATTAAGTTGTCTATAAGGGGATTGACAACATCTGCTGGATCATTTGGTAAAGCAAAGAACCCGAGAGTGGCCTGCCAAATCCATCATAAAATTCACAAGTCTGAGAAAAGAATAATCATTTGAACTAGAATTTGCAGTGATAATAAAAAGTATCGGATCAGAGCACCTTCATTATAAGGTTTCTAGTTTCAATAGTTAGTTTTGGTTCCAATGATACCAGTGTTGTGCAGGCACTTAAAGCAAGGGCCTGTACAAAAGAAAGGGGAGAGGGGAGGGGACCCCATAAAATTTAGCCATTTTAGGTTCAGATGAAGTTGATTAAAGCTAGCAAGGTCTTCTTACTTCTAGCCAAAAGCAGAAGGCTTTGTAAATAGTACCCACCTGAGTGTGTAGAAGTTCAACACTGGAATCAGAAAAGCCATCATTCTCATCCCTTCCCATCAAGGTTAATATATAGTCAAGCATCAGGTCCCTTTTCTTAAGAGGAAATGATGGTGCACCGTTCTCTGCAGCATTAATGACGGCCTGACCTACAGAGTCATCATTACAAATATTGATATCATCTCCACGACATAAAGTATTATCAAAAAACAAGTACAAAACCAAGTAACTATATTCAGTCCAAGAACCTTAAAATTAATCAGACAAACCTAGTAAGTCAATAGCAGTAATGACAGCCTGCTTAGCTGTAGGACGATGTACATAAAGAAGCCGAGATAGCATATTAGTCCCCTACCAGAAGAAGTTGTTGATATTAATTGAAGTCCTCAGGTATCAAATTAGAAAAAATTGAGAAAAATTCTTACAATAAGAGCATCTATTCTGGCTTCAATTACTGTTGATGGAGCATATTTTGCAGCATATCCGTACATGAGGGCCAAAGCAGCATGTATGTCATCGGACTCTTCCGTCTTAAAACTATCGGAGAAAAAAGATAGGAATCTGCAGCAAAAAAGCTTCAAACTTATCAACTACATTCCAAAAAAAAAAGTTTATTATATAATATTAGACAGCACAAACCTGTGAAAGACACTCTGCCCAGCATTGTCTAGTACTTCTTTTAGCTTTACCAACACAGTATCCAAGTGGGAAGCAGCAACCTGGAGTAGCCAGAAATCAATCGGAAGCACGCACAACCAAAAAAAAAAAATATATTTATTGGTCAAGCGAAAGGAATACAGATTGAGGACCAAAAAATTTAAGCTCTGATATACCAATCCCACGGCTTTCGCCAAACCAAGCCTGTTTGTTGGAACTGCAATGTTAGCATGTTTGTACATCCAGTCTATCTTATCTCGAACATAAGCCCTGTCATTAACTTTTTGGAGCAGCATTCCCAGGCAACTGAGAAGAAAATATAATTTTATAACATTAATAAATGAATAGGGAGAAAAAAGTGTCACAGAACCATAGGCATAAAGTCGGTATTTAATCAGTATAGCAATACCGATGAAGTAGAGCAGAATGTTCATCATCAGATATATAAAGTTCGTATTGTTTGCTAAAAATGTTTCCAAGAGATGTCACCCAAACTATGTCTTGAATCACATCCAAAGATTCTGAAAGAAACTGGCACAGAAAAACAGAGATCAACAATGGATAAGATAAAGGACAGCCTTACTTCTGTTCACCTTTTTCCTTAAGTGCTTTGTCGCAATTTCTTAGGTTTTTCTCATCAGAATAATTGAGTGTTAAAAACAGAAACTTCAAGTTCCAACGCCAACAGATAATTAATGAAAGAACCATTCCATCTAAGTTTCTTTGTGATAACCATTTATAATATATAAATCAAGCAATGGAGATAAGAGAGAAACACACCAATTGAAACATACAGGGTTCAGAAGACTTACATTAACTATCATGTTATCCCAAGTCTCTTGATATGTCGGATCTTGCTTTAGGTCTTCCGTATCACTAACATATGCCTTCATTTTTGGAATCTAGAACTTACAAAAACAAAAACAAATTAGATTCTGATCTAGTCATCCAAATGTATATTCCAAGGATGGGAAGATCTTATACATGGAAATGACATGCTTAAGAGTGTACACGAGTGAGAAGATCGAAACTAGAAGAGTGTTGGTTTCTAATTAGACATGAGGAAAATACATATTTATTACAGTTATTACTTCTGCAACTATATACCTCATCTTGCCAATACAAGTTGATATTTTTCGGAAAGAGAGGTGCCAAATACAGAAGGACCTGCCACAATTGAATATAAATTCATGCCAAAAGAAATCGTGCAACTTGTATGATAAGAATAAAGAAAGATTTAAATGACAACTTTGTGGCAAATACAGGGCTCATCATCAACAACAATGACCCAATGTTACAAGTAGTCCACATTTTCGGTCTGGTGGGAATTTCTCAGCATAAAACAGTTAAGGAACTGTTGAATTGCTTAAAGTAGGAAAGAAACTCTTTTGATAAAACCCTGCAATTCCCTCTTCAGGCTCCTTCCCAAACCCATTTTACTTGCCCTTTTCAATTGTAAAGTGAAATCGAACCTTTCCTCCATTTTAGAAAATAAGCAATAAAATCTTATATCTGGTGGAAGTTCACGAAGCTTTTACAATACACTTACTGTCAAAATCTGTGTAGCTAGCTGCTCCCTTGCCAAGGGATCATGTAAAAGGACAACTAAGCGGGCAAAGAGCTCCTACATATGCATCCATTATAGGATCAACATCATATTGACCAGTTGAGGAATGACAGATTATACGCATCAAAGATAACAGAAAGATTTCTACCTCAGGACTCGGTATATCAGTACGATCTCTACACTCACTCAGCATACTACTCCCATAAGATGATCTATGTCTAAACAATTCCGAAATACATCTGCATATCTGTAATGTTGGCATGTATTAACATAAAAAATAAGCCTGTTAAAGTACTGATATTTAAACCAAATAGCCCTGCTCATAAATCTAAAGATGTTACATTGAAAGAGAACTACCGTTGCAGCTGCACCAGTATAAATCCTTGGAATAATCATCTTCAACAGAAAAGGCCAAAGGATATGCTGCATCCAACATAGATAACAATTACTTTTTGTCATTCGCAAATTATAACCAATAAATCAATGTGGCCCCCCAACCTAAAAAGTTAAAAAGAGTGAAACAAAGGCTACATATCCTATGAGTGTACATTTAATAAGCTCTGTACCTCCATTTCAGGAATCGTAATAGTTAGCAAAAGAAGACCTTTTTCACAAATTGTTCTCAACTCTATAGGAGAGACTGCACCAATTTTCACCTGAAAACCATAGAGAATTGCAATTAAATTATATGCTAGATTAAAATGAAATAACTGCTCGGCAGTAAAAAATAATGATACTTATAAAATTAGGAGGTTCAAAAAATAATGATACTTATAAAATCAAGCACCTCTGATCTCTTGTACTGGAAAGGAATATAAGCACCACTTGCTCCAATTACTTCCTTTGAGCTCTCAAAATCATTTCTATCTTGATCTGTTAATGCGCAATGGCGTACAAGGTACTCAACAAATAACTCTCCAAATGGACCAACCAGGTAACAATGTGAGGCCATAACCACAATCAACTACCAAAGCAACACAACCTCCCATAAGAAGTCATCCAAGTGTTATTTAACAGTAATAAATGAGAGGAAAAAAAAAAAGAGGAAAATAATGGGACCATGTTGCTCACAATGGCATACCTCTGAAAGCGCTTTCCTGACACCCAAGTTTTGCTCATCGAGCAAGAATTTCATTGCTTCAAGCAGTAAGGGTCTCTTAGTGTTCCAAGCTTCATACAATCTAGAATTTATGGGAAATTCAGCGCACAGAAGAGGAGAAAGAATCATGATAACAAGCAACAAAAAGAAAATACCTCGGTAAGAGATGCTTCAAAACACACAGCGCAGCAAAAGTCAAAGGTTCTTCTTTCAATTTGCATTTCTGTTGAAATAGGCAAATAAAAAAGTTAAAACCAAGCAAATTTTAGTTTGATTTTGGAAGAGGTATCACTTCCAAGAAGGTAAACTGCCAGGGCTGGGGAGAGGACTCACATTCACGAGAAACATAAATAGATCCTCAGGGTACACCAAGCCAACAGTCAGAAAGCAACGTTGAACTTCATTATATGTCTGCACACAAGCAAAAGGGTCTAAATAAAAGCAAATATAGAATTGGGTACGTGCAGTCACCCAACATTAAAAGAAACAACAGCACAAAATTTGTAGCATAGTCCTAGAGCTATGGTAAAGCTGCACCGTTCGGTGACAGTACACTGAAACTCATAAACAATGAAGGAAAGAGTCATCGTTCCTAGGCAGTCTAAAATAAAGTATGCCAAATCCGATGAATCAAAAGCCAACGAATAATGTACTCTAAAACAAGAAGGCAATTCAAAGCCAGCACATCCACAGTATTTAAGCAAAACCAAAATGGTCGTAAAACCTTCAGTCCGATTGAGAAATCTGAATGTTCTTTTGTATCATTGTTGATGCAAACAACTGGGAGAAGGGTGGATAAAATAACAGTGAGCTCCTGAAAATTAATCACAGGAGTAAATTACAAGAAGATTATTATGAGCTAAAAGACATACAAAAGTAGCCGGAAAATATTAAAGCACAGTATGCCAAGGGAAAAAAAAAATTGCATTACCTCAAAATCGAGCATAGGAGGACCACTTTCTGAAAGTAAAGAGGCACTCAAGATATTATGGAGACTACATGTTGCTAGAAAGGCAATATCTAGATCTTTTTTATAGCTGATTAACAGAAAACAGAGGAAGTAAACACCATAACTAGGAAGTTGGAAAAATAAGCAGGTGACTTTGAGCTTCTTTAAGAGTGTAATTCTAGGCGACATAGAAGACATCCTACTGATATAAATTCAAGCCTCGTAAAGTGAAATTAAGCTTACAGATCTAATATTGTAGGGATGAGTCTAGGTAAAGCAGCCTTTAATTGTGTCCTGGTAATAAGACCAACCATTTGACCCAAGGCTTCCACAGAAGAAGTGTGAATCTATCACAAAGGAAAAAAGAAGGAAATATTGAAACAAAAATTTAAAATACCATTCTAAGCTGTTATGGGCCTAATTATTTGGAATGGTTATATACGGGAAAGAAATGGAGCATGTGCCCACACAGACCAACACAATTGAACATAACTGTGTCATGGTAAGACAAGTCACAATACAAGCTTGAATATAAGAAGATTTATTCTGCTAACCTTTAGATCTCGAGAAGTGGCCCAAACTCTCAATAAAAGCTCGAAGGCAGAATTTAGAAAAGACCTAAATTCAATAACATGCATTCATTTCTTTTTTTTCTTTATAGTAAATAATAGAAACAATAATATCTTAATTACAGAAAAATCAAATTGTAATTTGAAACATCACAAAGAACCAGAAAAGGTACAAAATTGATCTCACATGACATCATCATCAAGAGGTGAGTGTGAAGGGAAGTCCACTCGATACTGCCATACAGCTTGACACCAACACTTGAATGCTGAAAAATGATAGCATGCATTTAGAAGTATGAAGCATGAGAAAGAAATAAAAACTCAATACAAGGATCCTACTTGGCAGTTGACATCACAAAACACAAGTTTCAACAAAACTTTATGAAATATAACGCACCGTTTGCAAAAATAGGTCGATGGACATCCCGCACATTTCCAAGGATAGGTAGAACTCTCGAGAGAACACCTTTCAATCGTGGAGTGAACTGCAATGCTTCAGTCAAGAGATGGTAGGATAGACACTTCAGATTAAGAAGGCGTTGCAACAAAAAAAAAAATACAAAGAATGATCAAGATTTGAATCATCGACAGAATAAGATATGTTCTATCACTAACCATCCGCTGATGCAAAGTCTGCCAGTATTTGCACCATGGGTGGTGGAGCTGAATTAGGCCCCGTCAGGTGAAGAAATATTTCTTCCATCATCTTCAAAACCACCATAAAAGAAAATAAACATATTAATATGTAAAGTTCATGTAGAAAATCCAGGTGTAGGGTTGCAATAAGAGCACTCCACCATGATTATCCAAAAATGTCTTTGATTAAAGTTCCCAGACACTGTAGTTGAAGTCAAATACTACGAATCACAGATGAATATACATATGTACCATTTGCACTCCCCGACAGAGTGATTCATAATAAGAAACCAAAAGAAGAAACTTACCAGGTCGGACAAATGTGAACCTATTGAAACAAGTAGACTTGAAGCAGCTCTTTGCCAGTCTGCATTGAGTTCCTACATGAAGAGCCAAGAAACGAACTTTATCAGTTACACTATATAAATTGAATTAGCATGATAATAATTCTTCGACATCTAGCCAAACTGGACCTTAACTGAGGCACCATAACCTCCATCACTTGGATGCAAAGGTTAACTTTGTGTCAGATTAAATGGTGCACAGCTAATAACAAAATTTGCTTAACCCTCAAGTACCGAAATCAGATAAAAAATCATAGTTGCAACAGTACAAGTAAGGCAAAGCAGAAAACCTTGGAGGAAATGATTTCAGCAGTGGCAATCTTGGCAAGCTTCGTCATAAATGGGGGGTCAACGTCTTCTTTCTCCAAGGCCCTAACTCCAGATGCCATAACTTGAAAAGCCCCAGCCATGTTCCCAAACCGCTGAGAAATTCCAAACCAAATGCCACAGCTAATGAGTTACCAGAGAAAGAGAAAAGAAGTGTAGACACAAAACTAAAAGAAGAAGGAAGGAAGAAGAAGTACCCTGCGACCTCCCCTTGAAACAGTATAACAGCAGTCGAGAACTAGAATAGGATTCCTGAAATTGTTGATCGAAATTAGTGAAGGAATTTGAGTTAGAGCTTCGTGCTTCGTGCAAATACAAATAGAGTCGGAGAAGGAGGGAAACGAAAGAGTACATGGCGGCAATGTCCTTGAGAGAGGCCATAGAAGCCTCTCGAACAATTGCGGATTCATCTGCTAGAGACGAAACCAAAACTTGAATCGCCTCTAAAAAAAAAAAAAACCAAGACAAACAGCGAAAAGAGAAAAATCTTTCAGAATTAAGAAATGCTCAACAATGACTGAAACGATAAGAAATCGAAAAAAGAAATGATAAGAGAAATGCCTGGAGCAGGAATCGAGCTGCCAGAGCCCGAAGAGGAAGACGCCATTGAAGGAGTAACCAGAGAAGCAAGAAAGAAAGGAGCAAACCGAATGAATTGACAGCAAATAACAAAACAGCTCATCAAAGTATAACTAATAGGAGAGGCCATTGCCCCGGTCCCTTTTTTTACCAGTCAACATATTTTCGACTCAACCACCTTTCTCAAGCTCTATATCCCATTTATACTAATCACCAAAAAAAAAAAAAAGGTTTATTCATCAAAAAAGTTGTTTATTTTTAGTCCTTCATAATTCATAAGCTTATAAGAACTTTCATGGTGGTCTGGCAAATTTGACATCATTCTATTGTTGTTATTTCATAATCAGAGAGAAAACATGTCACGTGTGGTGTAGGGATGGGCGACAGAATAAAGCATTAACGTGCACACGACGAGAGGAAACTTTCAGGGTTAGGTAGAAAATTATACGATCTTCCAGAATCCAGATCTTATCATTAACCTGTTCGTCATCGATGATTACAAATAGCCTTTAAACAAAACGACTGTTCAAAACTTCAAATCATTGAATCAAGCCATTGCACTTGGTTTCTCTCGGGCATAATTGCTAGCTAGATTACAGAGTATAGTGGAAATCCTCGAGTATGATGAAAGAGATCTAGGTAGGAAAGATATGCTATCGAAGAAACGAATGCATTCTTGATTTCTCTTTCACATGGAAGTCTGTAGAGGCAAACCAGCAAAGAAGTTATGTACAAAACACGCCATGGATTTTTTATTTGATTACATTAGGAATTTCGTCGCCACAGCCCATATCTGTTGCATTCAGTCATCTTCATTACGTTGCAGATTCTTCATGGTTCATTCATTATAATTTCGCGAGAAAAATTTCAAGCAGAGTCGGCTTCACTCGTGTAAATCCAGAGAGTTGCAACGTCAGAGGAATGAAGTTCAGATTGAATGGCAGAGTCATAGGAGTGGATAAATAGAAATAAAGCAATAACACGTAAATTGGAGTATCAGAATCTGCAAATGGGCAAAATAAAATGGAAGTACCAGAGAAATGGATTTATCGATTGATAGTACCAGTACAAATAAAAAAACAGCCAATTCACATCAAAATGTACAATCGAAAAGTAACCAGAATCCCTAATTTTACAAAAGGTGGATCTAAGAGCTAGTGAACTAGTAACGGGCTTAGTCCCTTCAGAAACAGCATGCTTCGCAAGCTCACCAGGCAGAACTAGTCTCACCGCCGTCTGAATCTCCCGAGAGGTGATAGTCGGCTTCTTGTTATACCTTGCCAGGCGCGCCGACTCTTGAGCAGCTTCTTGAATATATCGTTGATAAAGATGTTGATAAAGCTGTTCATAATTCCGCGATAGCCTCAAAGAAGAGACTGGTCAACTTTAAATTATAAAAATAGAGCAGGAGAATATATAATATTTAAAGCTAAGGTACTTAAGGTTTGAGATGATATCAGTTTGATTATTTATATTTGGATAATGTGAAAAGTCTTAAAAATATATTAAGATTGAATCAGGTATTTCCTCGCTCGGCTAAGATGTTGGTAATAGGGCTAAACGAGTGAATAAGTGGAAAGTAACTGACACTTGAGTATAAAACCTTATCCTTGACATGTTAGACAAGAGTGGCGCTGCTGCACGTTGAGGTGTCCTAGAAGATGTTAGACTGAGGCGGCATCTTACTGCCTAGAAGGATAGGCAAGTGGGGAGCAAATCCATATTATGCCAGACTGTAGGGCGCTGACACCAATTATTGAGCACATAATAGAGCAATGAAGGGGTGACACGTGTAAAGCTGTTGGGAGTCATCCAGCTTAAATCAGGTATAAAAACCAAATATCTTGAGAGAAAAATGTAATGCAAAATTAATTAAGAAAAGAATAAGTTTCTTCAATACTCTCTGTTTTCCCTCTTAAAAAACTAACTAGAGCGTTAGAAGGGGCTTGGCCGACCACCACCCCGGCCACAATTTGTTGGTGAGTGCAGAAGCGGATTTTGAGACATACTGTGGATTGTAGAGTCCTTTACAACGAACGGAAATCTATGTCAATAGTTTGGCACCGACCGTAGGGACGATTGTCTCCATCTTCAAAAGTTTCAACAGATCAAGGGCTTGACTAAGAGGAGGATACGAGATGGAGGATGTAATATGAGAACAAGTAGGTAAGAGTGAATGGGGGGAGAGAGGTAGAGGAAGAGGAGTCTTCTCGCCCTTACCTGAGAGAAGAGTAACACGTTCGACAAGTATAGCTAGAAGAAGACCAATGCCTCCGCAGACTCCTCCAATAGCAACTAGTGGAGTGGACATATTATAGGCCATCGAAAGGATAGAGCGGGGCTTAGTGGAAAGAATGAACTAGGTGGTGAAGCGTTCTATAGAAACAAGAATCGCATAAATAAGGGCGGGAAGTCTGAAGAAATAGAGGAATCACAAAGGAGATGCATGCGCCCCGCTAAGGGATCCCAATCTGAAGAGAATGACGCAGCATCTCACTTGAGGACAATAACGGTTGGGGGAGAGCGAGGTGATTCAACGAATACTTCTTGGAATCCAATACCCTCGCAAGTGTTGAAAGACACAAGGCGTCTTGTGAAATCGATTGAGCCCTCAGCATGGCAAACAAAAATAATCCTAGAGCTGACAAAGCGAATGAGAGAACTAGAGGCGGCAGTAAAGGGCACAACGCTGTGTATGGACGAGCCGGAAAGTCTGTTTACAAAGAGAGTCCAAAACGCACAATTACCGAAGAAGTTCAAGGCTCCAACCATGGTGTACGATGAGACAATGATCCTCAAGACCATGTGAACTCATACAAAACCTGCATGAGGATGAATGTTATGTCGGACAAGCTCATGTATTAATGTTTTCATATCAGACTAACTGATTCAACTAGTGATTGGTACAAGTCTCTCGCGTCAAGCTCTATTGATTCATTTGATGAGCTAAAGAAGTTATTTGTGTCAAATTTCTAGGGTACAGCTAACACTAGATTTCCCCTCATGAGTCTTTATACTATAAGATAGAGTCCGGGAGAAAACCTCTTAAACTATGTGGAAAGGTTCAACCGAGCCTCAAAGAATATAGACCGACCTGGGGACATAGGGGTTCTATATGCTTTCTTAGGAGGCATGACAGATAAGAAGCTTATTAGCCTATCAGGAAAGAAGCATTTTGGTTCGTATGTTGAGGCCTTATTAGAGGCAAAGAGGATTGTAGTAGCTGAGGAGATCCTAATAACTCAGCTAAGAAGTCAAGGGGAACAGTAGCAGAGGAATGGAAGGAAAAAGGAGAAGAGAGGAGCCAAGAGGAAATAACGAATGGAAGGAAGATAGAAAAAGGAAAGAGGAAGAGAGGAGAAGCTTAGAGAAGAAGAGAATGACACCCCTCTTCAGAGACACTTTTACACCTCTCATAGCTGGAATATATGTGATATACAACTGCTATAGAAACCATAATCTATTCAAAGCTCCTAAGCAGCTTAAGAGTGTGCCGGCTTAGCGAGACCGAAGAGTTTACTATAAATACCATGCAGATCATAGTTATAAGATAGAGGATTGCTTACATTTGAAAATGGAGATTTAAACACTGATCCAAGAGGGTCGTCTTAGGGAATATGTGAATAAAGGAAGGAGGGAAAACAATAATGGAGTAAGAAGAAATGATAGGAGAGAGGATAAGGAAGATGATTGTTGGGACCATGACCTCGGGCATTAGAACGTGGCAAGGGAGATCCAAGTGATTGTGGGGGAACCTGAGGGAGTAGACTCAGGTCAGCAAAGAAACAAATGGATGAGGAGCCTAAAGCAAGCTGAACTGTTCACCGTCTCAATCACACCTTAGGGTAAAACGTCGTTGGACATTACCTCCAATCACTTAGATGAGGAGGGGGTTATATACCCCCACAACGATGCCCTTGTGATCTCGGCCAACGTCTCAACCACTCTAATACATCGAGTTTTGGTTGACTCGGGGAGTGCAGTGGATGTGTTGTCCTTATCAACCTTTAGAAAGATGGGTATCAGCAATGCGAGCCAGAAGTCCGTTAATACTCCACTAATGGGTTTCTCGGGAAAGTCTCTATATCCTGAGGGAATGATAAGCTTGCCGATGAGGCGAGGGGTCCTAAAAGTCTACGATTATGGTAAACTTCATGATTGATAGCTTTCTGTTAGTATATAACAACATCCTTAGACGCCCTTCTATTAACTCCCTAGGGGCTATAATATCGACAAGGAACCTAGTAATGAAGTTCCCTATGGAGGGAGGAGTGGAACTTGTGAAAGGAAACCAAGAAAGTTCAAGAATGTGTTATCTGACCTCGTTCAAAGAAGTTGGAGTCGGCCTAGACATGGTTGATAGTGAGCAATTATTGGACGAGGAAGAATGTAAAAGAGCTGAAAGTGAAGTAAAGAGGAAGTAAGATAAGGGAAGAAAGTTGAGAGTTTCCTCTATAGAGGCTCTTCAGCATGTTGAGTTTTCCAATGGGAGAAAGCTGAGGGTGGGAACTGAGCTGGCAAAGAACGATCTGGATAGTCTCTTTATAACCTTGGAGCAAAACCTAAATGTGTTTGAAACTTATGAGATGACGAGCATTAAGAAAGATGTCATAGTACATCAGCTCGGTGTTAAACCTGGAGCAAGGCAGGTGAAGCAAAGAATGAGGAAGTTCAATGAGGAGAGAAATAAAGCCACAGCTGAGGAGGTAAGGAAGTTACTAACAGTAGGAGAGATTCGAGAAGTCAGTACCTAGAGTGGCTCTCTAACGTGGTCTTTGTGTCCAAGGGAGGGGGGAAATGGAGATTATGTTATGACTGCCCTAAAGTTTCTCTCCTCCTTGGGCTTGTTCATAATGGCTTCCCAAACCAATTCATCTATCTCAGAGAGAAGTATTTCTGTCTTCGGTGTGCATTTCTCTTGAAATTCAGTGTACATGGAATAGTGACAAGCTGGGCACTGCCATTTCTCCATCAGGATGAACCATTTCTCTTTCCAGAATTTGTTAACTTGAGGAAGTCTGGATATGGGTTTCCCTTTCTCTGATGTAGTGTAGTACCATCCTTAGTTACTTCGGCTCAAACTTATGAGTGAGTGAAAGAAGCTACTGTGAGGAGCATGCCCAGTCTCCTCAAAACATGCTCCTCAAAATACAGAACGAATAAACCTAAGACAATCCTCCAAGCATTGGGAACCAACTGATTTGGGGGCAACCCTCATGTGTACAAAAGGGACTGGATGACCGGGTGTAAGGGCACCCTGAACCCTCAGGTGAACATGTCCATATAAACAGCCATTTCCCCTAATCCATCAGTGCCCATTG
Organism: Coriaria nepalensis; assembly: GCA_027186245.1. NCBI lineage: Eukaryota > Viridiplantae > Streptophyta > Magnoliopsida > Cucurbitales > Coriariaceae > Coriaria > Coriaria nepalensis. The sequence continues at coordinate 1,215,170 of CP114483.1, forward strand.
AGGATATTCTCTTGTACTCCTCATGAACCTGTATATTGATGCAAGTTGAAACGTCATACTCCATCAGGATGTGGAAATGATCATCTTTATCGAAAGTTGAAATAACTTCTTTGTAGTGATCCGACTGAGGTCGAGCTGCCCCCTTTGTTTTCTTCTTCGGCTTAGGTCGGACCTTCCTTGGCCTATCCGTCTCGAATATACCTAACCATAAGAGGAGAGCGGGTTAGCCTCAGGTCGGAGATCCGTAATGGATGAAGATCTAGTCTAAAAGACTGAAGTGATCCTAAGGTTGGCCACAAAAGGGAATATGTCTAAGTATTGGAAAATTCTGAAGGGCGGAGTAACTGGGGGTACTCCTAGTGTTAGTCGAGAGTGTAAATTTCCTAAGTGTGGAGAAATACTGAGGTGTGGTATAGTGAGCAAGGTATGGAGGTCAGCTAGAATATGAAATTCGCCTAAGTATTGGAAGTAAAAAGATCAAAGCTACGTGCTAAAGGGGAAATATCTACAGGGTCAGTCCTTAGATCTATTTTAGATTAAAGTCCATCATTTCAAAAAAGAATTAAAGTGAGGAAAGATTCATATGAAGAACATGCATAGGAAATGAAGAACAGTTGGCAAAAAATTGGAAAATTCGCAAAAATGGAAGAAAATGCAGAAGGCGAATATAACTTACTTGCTCTGTCATACATTGTTGGTAGAGCAGTTGGATGCAAATGGTGGTTTGCGGTGGTAGACGTGACGGTGAGAGGAAGCAAAGTTCATAAAGAACGGGAGGGCTTGAGAGATAAAGTTGAAATTTGATAAGGAAAGCTTATAATAAACATGAAAATGGTGGAAGAGAGTTATTAAGCGGGAGACAGGAAGAAGAACAGATGCGATGGTTGAGTATGTCCGTTGTCATATTCCACGTGTCATGTTCTTAGATGTCATCACAGATAACGACAAACGTGAATCGAGATACATTTAAAATGCCAACGTGCGTCCTTTCACATCCCTCGGTAGTGACGGGGTCGGTAGGATAAGATAGGAGCTTATCGATCGGAATAATAGTCATAATGACACGTGACTCATAAAATGAGGTTACATGTCAATGGGCTATTTGTTACACCCAATTTCAGGAGAGCCTCAGCTGGACAGCCTTAGAGACTGAGGTTGGGCGTAGTCAACTTCAAATTATAGAAATAAAGTGCAGAGGATATATAATATCTGAAGCTGAGGTACTTAAGGTTTGATGTGGCATTAGTTCGGTTATCTATATTCGGACGAGACGAAAAGTCTCAGGAATATGCTAAGGCTGAGTCAGGTATTTTCTCGCTCGGCTCAAATGTTGACAATAGGGTTGAACGAGTGGATAGTTGGAAAGCAATCGTGTCCTTGATATGTTAGACAAGAGTGGCGCTACTACACATTGAGGTATCCTGAAAGATGTCAGACTAGGGCGGCGTTTTATTACATAGAAGGACATGCGAGTGGGGAGCAAATCCTTGGTATGTGAGACTGTTGGGCGCTGACACCAATCATAGAGCAGAGAATAGAGCAATGAAAAGGTGACACATGTAAAATTGTCGGAAGCTACCCAGCTTAAATCAGGTATAAAAACCAAATGTCTTGTGAAAAAAAAGTAATACAAAATTAATTAAGAAAAGAACAAATTTCTTCAATACTCTCCATTTTTTCTCTTAAAAAACTAATTAAAGCGTTGAAGGAGGGTTGACCAACCATTACTCTAACCGCAGGTTGTTGATGAGTGCATGAGCCAATCTTGAAACATATTATAGATCATAGAGCCGTTTCCAACGGATGAAAATTTACGTCAATAATTCCCATGCCTTGCTCAAGATCCCTGCGTCAGGATGAACCTGTTTGAAGACCTTAAATATGTAAAGCTTGTAGGTTTTGACGCTCCTCTTCGCCCTCTTTTTATTCTTACCTGTAGAGGTAGTCTTTAAGAAGCTTCTTCTCCGCTCTAGGCTTTTTCTCGGCAGCGAGAGATTTCTCCGCCGGCTTCTTCTCGGTGGGCTTTTTCTCTGCCCTTGTGGGAGCCATTGGTCACTGATACAATTTTCGCTGAAGTTCGTCGAAGAGAATTAGAAGGCGGGAACGAAAACTTGAGAGGGAATTCGAGTTGGGGATTTTGGTTTGATGATAGGTTTTCTGATGGATTCTGTTTATATACAAGTTGTGAAAGCACTGTGATTGGTCGATTGATGCAGATTGAAATTTTGTGCCGTTCGATTTTCGTTTTGAGTAATTATTTATGAAGGGTGCAGACAAAGTCACGGTCCCAAAATGTGAGAGCACCCACTTGTCGCGCACACGGAGGGCGGGAAACTTTTCCCTAATCGAAAATATTTAAGTAAAAATTGAGTTAAATAATAATATTTTCAATATTTGAAAACGAAATAAATATATAAATAACAAAATTAAATTAATTTTGCAAATTGCATTCAATGTTTTTTTTTTACCACAAGCTGGTCAAATATATAAACTAAGACATTATTTACAGCATACGACGTGTCGTATAACATCTTGTTTTGGCACCACAGAATAGACGACTTGTAGTCCCGCTACCACATGTCGTTGCCACCTCTCCCTGCAATTTGCTAACCCCTCAAAAGGACCTCCATTTTTCAAAATTTCCTCTATCCAAACGTATCTTAGATCAATCTGTCAAACTTGTTCGTAGATCCGCTATCTGTGACCTCAGTTTAAGCTCTTGTCGATTCAGATAGACGGACCCAAAACATCTATAATCTACATATTCAGCATCATCAATTTATAATTTGTACAGAAAGTCTTGACCAGGAAAAACCCGGTAGATAAAAAACCTTCAATAGCATATATCTATGGAGTACTTAGAGTCAAATGCGTTAAATAATGAGTGGGAACAATTTCATGTATTAAGTGGGCTAAAAAGGAGAACCAATCGGAGCTGCAAGTCCGAGGTGCCGCATTATCCGGAACCTTCTAGCTTTCCGTGGTGATTTAATTGGAGAAACCAGCTCCTATGTATTAAGAAAGAATGTTGATCAAAATATAAAATGTGGTAAAAAGAAATAGAAGCTTAGAGTCAAATGCTTGAATTGAATCCTTCACTTACATCAAAGTGAATTCTTGGCTTTCTTTCCCTCTTCCCTCTTCGTCTTTCTAGTTCACTATCTTCTGTAATGCTTGAATTCGGTGAAGCCAATATATCTGTTTAAACAAGAGATGAATGTAAACATAGAAAATCAAGCCAGCACTTTAGTAAAACATAAGACTGAAAATCATAAAGCATAGACCGTGTAGGATTATATTAGCTACTAATTAAAAGGTTTGAGCGTGTAATATTACATAGCTATTCAATTTTTGAAGTGAAAATCTGAAACAAACCCCCTTTTGAGATGAAGGGAGTAGAATCAGAAGTAAAGCTCAATCCTCACAGATAAATAGTCATTAGCTGGAACTTCTCTCTTCAAAATTTATCCCTCACTGTACTATAATCATTACTTTTTTACTAATTCCAAACACTAAGAACTTTGATGAAGATATCAATCAATTTCTATTCAACTCCATCAAAATAAAGCCCATATTTTTATATGCACAAGAAAGAAGAATAATGAGAATCTCAATTTGGTATGAACAGGGAGAACAAGCTGTTGAACCACGCAATTTCAATGTGAAAGCAATAAGCATAAGAATTCCACTGAAAATACAATACTGATGACAATTGAATCGGATGAGATGTAATAAACGGATCCAGGTTCTAAAAGAGAGGTCAGTCTAATAAAAAGAATATCGATCAATAATACAAAACAGCCAAAGCACTCAACTCAAATCCTCGAAAATTACTAACAAAATTGAATCACAAACCAATCTCAGAAAAGAAAAACCTAATCATGAAATCTTCACAAAAGACACAGAGAGAGAGAGAGAGAGAGAGATACCTGGAATGGAGGGAAGAGAGGAATAGGTGAAGAAGAGGGAGAAATTAGTGCGGCGTTTTGGAGGTGAGCTTCTAGGTTGCTGAGAATATTTAGGTATTTTATCAAATAGCTCTACTTTATTCTCCTTCTCCCCCTTTTCGATCTCGCAAATCGGCTTCTTCGCCATTGCAGCGAAATAAATCAAAAGTCCGAACCCAATTGAATTTCTTCTTCAAGGACAGAAACGGAAAACTTGACGAGACGAAGAAGAAGAAGAAGAAGAGAACGGCGAGAACGAATTTTCGATCAGAACAAGGCATGAAATCAGAAATTAACGACATTTGAGTCTGGATCAATCACAATTGCCAATTTGGCCCCACCCCCCCCCCCTCTATTTATGTTTTTTGTTACATTCTGTTTATTTTTATAAAATAATTAGTTCTAGGTATTTGTTTAAAAATAATAATAATAATAAGTATTTTTATTTATAAATTAATAATTATTAAAATAAATATAATATTTATAAATATATATATTTTTTAAAACACTCTTAAACGAGCTTTTAATCCTTGAAAGAAAGCCCAAAACAATATATATAAATATATACTCCCACCTCATTAGACATATTATAATTACTTGATACTTTATAGTACAAGAGTTATAGAGCCCTGTATTTTGGTAAGGGGACTAAAGTGCCCCTTTATTTTAAAATGAGTAAGAAAGTCCCTTATATTTTACAAAAACGTGCCAAAAAGGCCCCTTCTGTTAACGTATTCCGTTTACAGCTACCGAACTGTTTATATGTTGAATCAGCATGCCACCTAAGCAAAAGAATTGATAACTTCTGTTTTTGTTTTCAATTTAAACCCCAAATGTTTTTTTAATTATATTTTTCCCCTAAATATTTCTTCTTCCAAACCCACGAATCCATGAATATCAAATTACACCAATTGTTTTCCCTAACTCTTTCTTCTTCCATATTCCCTCTCCTTCGACAAATCTGGGTTTCAAACCCATGCCATGAATATCAAATTAAATCTTTATAGCATGCCTCACCAATTTATCTAGAAAAAAAAAAATTCATAGTCAAATCGAATTGTTTGGGAACCCATAAATGAACAATCTTCTTCTATTCACAATCACTCCATCAACAACAATCTACTGTCCCCAACCTCATAATTGAAATCTATAAATAAATAAATAAACTCATTAAATCGAAAGTTCTTAAATAGAAAAAATACCGAATATATACATATTTTCTCATAAAATGATTTGGACCCAACAACTTTATACCTTCACTATTGGGACTAAAATAGCTACAACGCTTTTTACCTTGAATTTGCATCAAACTTGAATCCAGACTCGATTCAAATCAAAGTCGAGTCTAGATTTGAATCGAACCCCAACTCGAATCTAGGTTTGAATCGAACTCATATTTCGTAGAGGAGAGGGAGAGGGAAAGAAGAGGGAGGAAGGGGAGCGACGGCAACAATGGTAACGAATGGCAAAGTGATTATGACTGCGGGCTATAACTAGTATAAATAAAAGGATATGAATAAGAAGGAATTATGGGAAAAATCAATTGTATAAAAGTTTATGGATCAAATTAAAAAAATTCGATCAGTTTTTTTATCATTTTTGCACATGAAGCATGCTGATGCAGCATGCCAGCTCATCAATACATTAGTTTTAAACTAAAACTTGGACGACAGAGGCTGTTTGGCACCTTTTGCAAAATACAGAGGTTTAATTTTTGTATTTTAAACTGCAGGGACTCCTTTAGCCCTTATATCAAAATGTAGGGGCTTTTTAGCATTTTACCCATTGTTTTCACAAATGCAACTAGTCTTTTTGGTTTTTTTCCTTTTTGTTTTTTCAAACGACAAATATGAAATATATTTATTATTTAAGTATTAACTCTCACATTATTATTTTGAACCCCGACACGTGGCAGAAAAAATTATAACCATCCCAAGATTTGCGAACTTATAGTTCTTTTTGGTTTAAGCATGCAATTAGTATTTTTGGTTAAAAAAAAAACAAAATTATTATAGCTTGAATATAAACTTATTATGTAGCACGAGGGCGGAAAGTAATCAAATAGTTAGGGCTATTGTTACAAGTAAAAGTGTTGCTCCTATCATCATAAACATACCTATAAGCATCTGGGCACTGTTTTTTAAACATATGCGAATACTCTGTAGGCTGGCATTTATTCGCGTTGTTAAACTCTCCGGTGCAACAATATTGAGGTTCATTAAACGCCATACAATCACTCTTCCATCTGATCACCTCATCACCCGACTTCACTTGCAACTCGGCCAGACAAACGGTGTTCACATCTCCTGTGCAACTGAATGACTCACATGGTCCGGTCCCTTCTTGAGTGGTGATTGAAACAAGGATGTTGAACCCGTCGACGTTGCTCACACCATAGAAGTCTTGTCAACCGTTGGCTGTTACGGTGAATTCCGCCAAGGTGGCAGGTGGTACACCACCTACGCCATTGCATGAGACTTGACTTGAGCTGCAATCTCTGTTGGGTGCTTTAGTGGGTTGTTGCCACTCTATCAATAAATTCCTATTGTTAAGGGTTAGTTGTTAATTGAATTAGTCTTACCATGTTATTAGGATCTAAAAAACGTGGGCTGTTATTTTTCTTGTTTTTTAAATGTTGCTCTGTAAGGCTATAAGATAGCCAAGTTTTCTTTTCAATAAAGATAGAGATTTTTCCAATTTCCTTATCCTTTCCTTATGTTTTTCTGATTCCTAACATTTGGTATCAGGGCCAGGTTAAAATTAGAAGTAGCAGTATTTTACGTTGTAGTGATGACAGAAAATTCTTTTGTGCAGCTAGCAGTTCTGAAATTTGATGGGCATTATGATCATTGGGCAATGCTCATGGAAAATTTCTTGCGTTCTAAGGAGTATTGGGGCTTGCTGGAGAATGTGATTCTTGCAGCAGCAGAAGGTCTCACAGATGCTTCGAGGAAGAACATTGAAGATCAGAAGTTGAAAGATTTGAAAGCAAAGAACTATCTATTTCAAGCAATAGATCATTCAATCCTGGAGACAATCCTCAACAAGGACACAACAAAGAACATATGAGATTCTTTGAAGCAGAAGTATCAAGGTACAACGCGAGTAAAGCGTGCTCGCTTGCAAGCTCTCCGGAAGGAATTTGAAATTCTTCACACGAAGGCAGGGGAATCTGTAAATGAGTATTTTGCACGGACCCTTACCATAGCCAAGAAGATGAAAGCAAATGGTGATGACAAGGGAGATGTTGCTGTAGTTGAAATGATTTTGAGATCCATGACTCCAAAGTTTGATTATGTTGTGTGTTCTATTGAGGAGTCTAAGGATATAGACACCTTAACCATTGATGAGTTGCAGAGTAGCCTACTTGTACATGAACAACGCATGAGTTCTCATGAGGAAGAAGAACACACTTTGAAGATTACTCATGGAGCTCAATCTGGAGGAAGGGGTTGAGGCCGTGGAAGTTTTAGAGGAAGAGGAAAGGGACAAGGCAGACAAAGCTTCGACAAAGCCACAGTGGAGTGCTACTACTGTCATAAGCTTGGGCATTTTCAATGGGAATGTCCAAGCAAGGAGAAGGAAGCCAATTATGCTCAGACTCAAGAAGAGATGTTACTGATGTCTTATGTTGATATGAATAAGGCAGATGGAGAAGATATGTGGTTCCTTGACTCGGGATGTAGCAATCATATGTGTGGAAAGAAGGAATACTTCTTTGATTTTGATGGAAGTTTCAGAGATTCTGTAAAGCTGGGCAATAACTCAAGTATGGTTGTAATGGGAAATGGCAATGTATGGCTACAAGTTAATAGAAGAGTACAGATTATCACAGGAGTGTTTTATGTGCTGGAGCTGAAGAACAATTTACTATGTGTTGGGCAATTGCAAGAAAAGGGGTTGAACATTCTATTTCAAGGTACAAAGTGTAAAGTGTTTCATCCTGAGAAAGGCTTAATAATGGAGACGAAGATGGCTTTGAATCGAATGTTCATACTACATGCTATATCTCAGCCTATAACATCTACTTGTTTCAACACAATCACGGAAGATATGGTGTAACTTTGGCATTGTAGATATGGACACTTGAGCTTTAAGGGCTTAAAGACTCTTCAGCAAAAGAAGATGGTGAATGGTTTACCACAGTTTAAGTCTCCATCAAGGCTTGTCTGGTAGGGAAGCAACAAAGGTTCTCATTTCCAAGGAAAAGCACGCGGAGAGCTTCACAAATTCTTCAACTAGTGCATGCTGATATTTGTGGACCAATCAAGCCCATCTCAAATGGAAAAAAGAGGTATTTGATTACTTTCATTGATGACTTTAGTAGAAAAACATGGGTTTATTTTTTAATGGAGAAATCAGAAGCTTTAGCTATTTTTATGAGTTTTAAAATACGTGTTGAGAAGGAGACAAACTCGTTCATTAGAATGCTATGTACTGATCGAGGAGGTGAGTTTACATCACAAGAATGGTGTTGCAGAATCGAGGAGGTGGCATACGAAGGCAATTGACAGCTGCCTACACACCACAACAGAATGGTGTTGCAGAATGGAAGAATATAACTATTATGAATATGGTTCGTAGTATGATTTCCGAAAAGCAACTTCTAAAAACTTTCTGGCCTAAAGCAGTCAATTGGACAGGGCATGTCCAACAGTGGCAGTGAAAAATAAGACTCCAGAAGAAGCTTGGAGCGGAGTTAAGCCTTCAGTTGAGCATTTTAGAGTTTTTGGATGTATCTCCCATGTTCATGTGCCTGACAGTAAAAGAGCTAAGCTGGATGATAAGAGCTTGAGTTGTGTTCTATTGGGAGTTAGTGAGGAGTCCAAGGCTTACAGGCTCTATGATCCAGTTTCACAAAGAATCATAATAAGTAGGGATGATGTATTTGAAGAAGACAAGAATTGGGATTGAGATAAGATATATGAAGAATCCATTGTGTGTGACTTGGAATGGGGTGATCTTGAAGAGGAAGCAACTATGTTTGATGACAATGAAGAGGGGAGCGAATCTGAATCTGAAGCTGAAGCTACTATAGATTCAGCTGAATCTGATACTAAAGCTAATGTAAATGCAGCCGAAGAGAATTTTTCCTTAGAAAGCTCTCCTAGCTCGAATGAAGGGATGAATAGGAGACCACCAATCTGGATGAGAGACTATGAAACATGAGAAGGCATTTCTGAAGAAGATAATGAAGCTTATTTGGCCATGTTTGCAACTACTGATCCTATTCACTTTGAAGATGCTGTGAAGAGTGAGAAATGGAGGAGAGCTATGGATGTAGAAATGGAAGCAATAAAAAACAATGGTACATGGGAATTGACGGAGTTACCTAAGGAAGCAAAGAAGGTTGTAGTGAAATGGTTTTATAAGACCAAGTTTAATGAAAATGGAGAAGTGGACAAATACAAGGCTAGGCTTGTAGCGAAGGGGTATTTTCAGCAGCATGGGGTAGACTATACTGAAGTATTTGCACATGTGGCACGCATGGAAACAATTCGATTGGTGACAGCACTTGTAGCTCAAAAAGGATGGACTATTTATCAGTTAGATGTGAAGTCTGCATTTTTACATGGTGAGTTGAATGAAGTGGTTTTTGTGGAGCAGCCTTGTGGTTATGTACAAAAGGGGCTGAATATAAGGTTTACAAGTTAAAAAATGCACTTTATGGGCTTAAACAAGCACCACGTGCTTGGTACAGCCGTATAGAGGCCTATTTCATGAAAGAAGGCCTTGAGAAGTGTGACTACGAGCATACTCTGTTCATCAAGACAAACAATGAAGGAAAAATATTAATTGTAAGTCTCTATGTTGATGATCTCATTTTTATTGGAAATGATGAATTGATGTTTACAGAGTTTAAAAATTCCATGAAGCATGAGTTTGACATGATAGATCTTGGTAAGATGAGGTATTTCCTTGGTCTTGAAGTTTTGCAAAGATATGATGGTGTTTTTATCAATCAAAAGAAGTATGCTTTGGAGGTTCTACAACGGTTTGGAATGGACAAAAGTAATTTTATTCATAATCTTATTGTTCCTCGCTTTAAGGTCATGAAGGATGAAGGTGGAGTTGAGGTGGACAAGACTTACTATAAACAAATTGTGGGTAGTCTTATGTATCTGACTGCTACTCGACCTAACATGATGTTTGTGGTGAGTCTTATTAGTAGATATATGGAGAATCCTACTGAACTTCATTTACGGGCAGCAAAAAGGGTGTTGAGATATTTAAAAGGAATAACTGGGTTTGGAATTTTCTATAAGAATGGAGGAGATGATGAACTTGTTGCGTACACTGATAGTAATTATGCTGGAGATTTGGAGGACAGAAAGAGTACTTCAGGCTATGTGTTCTTATTGAGTTTAGGAACAACATCTTGGTCATCAAGAAAACAACCAGTGGTAAGTCTATCTACCACAGAGACATAGTTTATTGCTGCTGCTTCATGTGCATGCCAAGCAGTATGGTTGAAAAGGGTGTTGGGAAAGCTGAGTTAGAATCAAGGCAAGTCAACTATTATTTGTTGTGATAGTAGTTCTGCAATCAAACTCTCAAAGAACCCAGTAATGCATGGTCGTAGTAAGCACATAGATATACATTTCCATTTTCTTCAAGAGCTCATAAAGGCTGGTATAGTGGAGTTGGTGCATTGTGGGACACAAGAACAATTGGTTGATGTGATGACTAAACCACTCAAGCTAGATGTTTTCTTGAACCTGCGAAGGCTATTGGGAGTTTGTTATGAAATGGATATAAACTGAGTGCTTGTAGCATTCACAAGCACTCAGTTTAAGGGAGGAATTGTTGGGTGCTTTAGTGGGTTGTTGCCACTCTGTCAATAAATCTCTATTGTTAAGAGTTAGTTGTTAATTGAATTAGTCTTACTATATTATTAGGATCTAAAAAACATGAGCTGTTATTTCTTTTTTTTCAAATGTTGCTCTGTAAGGCTATAAGATAGCCAAGTTTGCTTTTCAATAAAGATAGAGATTTTTTCCAATTTCCTTATCCTTTCCTTATGTTTTTCTGATTCCTAACAATCTCAAGCAGGTGAATCGGCCTGCAGTTGTGGTACATCGGGTTCGGGCCCAGACTCGGCCCGACCATGAGGCCGATGTGTTAAAGGATTGAGACTGTCCAGATGCTAGCTCAAACCCAGTGGTTGATAGTTGGCTGCTACCGCCTGTTAGGGTGGCGGGCCATATGGTCGTTGGGCAGTTGCTTTTTACGGTTATAATAGCTGCATGAGCCCCTGCGTGCATGATATACAGTAGTGTACACAATATTAAGTCTTAAATACGTTTATACTAATTAAAAAGGTTACCAAAATATCAGATAATAAGCAAAAAAGAAAACAGAAAGCTGATTGTATACGTACCGAGGAAGAAGAAGAGGAAGGCCAAAGAAAGGCTGAAAACCACTTGGCTTGCCATTGTTTTCTCTGTATAACTTTTGCTCGATTGCTTCGATTCTAGCTAGTGCGAGTTGTGTTTAGAATGAGGTGTTGGTCTGCTATTTATAACCATGCGTTCATGAACTCGTACAGGAGTACAGGAGGGAAGGGGTAAGGTCAAGGTGCCGTGTAAAGACTGGAACAAGCAATTTAAATTAAATAAACTAAACTAATGTTATCTGTACAAAGAATTTTCTGTAACAACACCTGTGCAAAAATGCATTTTGATAATAAATTATGTTTATTTTTACCATGTTATCATCAAATTATGACTGCTATATTAAGTGCAAACTCCATTAACTCTTCTGCATAGGTCGGGATTGGAATTTTGGTTGCCTCTAAAAACTAGTCTCAAGTCAATGTTCGTCCGGAAGCATATTGATCCTTTATTGTATTACATTATTCCTTTATTGTAGCTTGAATATAAACTTATTACGTAGGCAGTAGCACAAGGGGAGAAAGTGACCAAAGTTAGGCCTCTTGTCACAATTAAAAGTGCTGCTCTTATCATCATAAGCATAACTATAAGCCAAAGGGTACTGGGCCTTAAAGATCCAGAATAGTTTGTAGCCTTGCATTTATTCGGATCATCGTAATCTCCGGTGCAACAATATTTCGGTTGATGAAATGCCAGGCAAGCACTCCCGCCTTCCCTTGCAACTCAGCCGGATAGACCGCATTCACATTTGCCCGGCAAGTGAATCGTCGATGTTGCTGACATCATAGAAGTCCTTTCCACCGTTGGCTGTTATGGTTAATTCTGCCAAGGTGGCGAGCGGTACGCCTGCACCGTTGCATGAGACTTTACCAGAGCCACAGTCTCCAGTCAGGCAAGTGAATCGTCCAGCGGTTGTGGTACATTGGGTTCGGGCCCAGTGGTTTGAGATTTGGTCCGCCAGTCCATGAGGCCGGCACGCTAAAGGTTCGAGACTGTCCAGATACTAGCTGGACATATGCTCCTTGGGCAGTCGCTTTTTACGGTTATAGTAGCTGCATGAGCCCCTGCATGCATGATATACAAACATTAAGTTCTAAACAATGTTTATACCAATTACAAAGGAAACCAAAAATATAAGATTAGAAGCAAAAAAAAAAGAGAGATAAAAGAAAACTGATTGTGTTTACGTACCGAGGAAGAAGAAGGGGAAGGCCAAAGCAAGGGTGAAAAGCACTAGGCTTGCCATTGTTTTCTCTATATTATCTTTTGCTTGATTCCTTCGATTGTAGGCTGGAGTTAGTTCGAGTTGTTATAAGAATGAGGTGTGTTGACCTGCTATTTATAGGCGCCATTGATCATCAACTCGTACAGGAGGGAAGGAGTAAGATCAAGGCCCTGTAAAGACCGGTACAAACAATTTAAACTAAACTAATTAAACTAATTTTATCATTATCTGTACAATGAAGATAAATTTATATAATAACACGTCAGGCAAAAATGAATCCTAGTAATAAATTAAGTTGAAGAGTCGAACAAAAACAAAAACCAAGATGGTACCGTTTTTTTTAGAAAATAAAATTGATTGAATTCATTCATATCAAGGTGAAAGTTTCAAAAATCTAGTAGAAAAGCAAAATCGAAAATCCGCAAAAATGCCTTAGAGAAACAGAGAAAACTAGCAAAAGTAGAAACTGTCCTTAACAGAAAGCTGGAATACAGCATTACTTGTATAAGTTCCGGCCAAAAAAGAAACCTCTTTTACTCTTAATCTTCTTTTTCCTCGGCATCAACAGCCGAGTTAAGGGCATTCAATCGCTCAACCAACTAGGCCTTCCGTTCCTCGTAGGTTAGTTTCATCAAGTTAAGCCTCTTGTGTTCCTCAGGTGCTTCTTTTCCAGCCTTCGATTCAATACTAATGCATTATTAGTAAAATTTCTATAAATTAATAATTTTGAAAATTGAATAAATTTATTAATTTAATAAGATATTAAATTATTTTTAAAAATTAATATATTATTTTCAAATTAAAATTAATTTTATTTTATTAATTTAATAAATTCTCTTATATATATATATATAATACATACATATATATTGTCTAAACAGTTGCATATCAATGCAGTGTTCAAAGATATATATATATATATATATATATATATATATATATGTATAGGTAGTGTTGGAAAAGTATTTCATAGCCACCGACTTTAAAGTTTAATTTAAGTTCTAATACGCTTGTAATATTAAGGGCATAGTCTCCGACTCTCTGAATATGAAATGATGCAACTACTAATGCATTGCTAGTATATAGTCCTAGGATAACGTAGCAAATACAATAAGCTTCACCACATTGATTCTTAAATAGAGCTATAAATATTGGGCGACCCCTATGATCAGCAGCAATACTCTATTGCAGAAAAGCAGTCGGTAAAATAGTCAGTGCACCGACCGTTTCACCATTTTTACTGTCAACTCGACCCTTTATGTTCTTACAACGATAATTGGACCTCTTGTTTATGTTTCGCTCCTGACGTTTATCAGAAGGTTAAAAATACGCTATATTAGTCCATCTTTCAACTCTCACCTAAAAAATGAGCCGATGACTTCTTATAGGATGATGTGGTGCATTTTTTTACTTTCAGATAAGAAATGAATGGCTGAAATATCTTGAAATGCATGATAGGAATTGTATTTGATAGACATTGATGAATCTTTACTCATAGTGATTTCATTATTACTTGAGAATTTATACATGTATATAAGATTATAGATAAAATGTCTTGTAATATATGAAACAACATCGGTATGTGATTTTTTTTTTTTAATGAACTTATAATTATATTTGGTTTTAAAATGCAATTAGTATTTTTGGTTTAAAAAAAAAGAAGGAAAAATCAGAAATATATTTATTATTTAAGTATCAGCTCTCACAGTATTATTCTGAACCCGACAGAAGACATGTCGATCGAGTCTATTACATCATTCCTTTATTATAAGCTTGAATATAAGCTTATTATTATGTAGGTAGTAGCTCAAGGGCAGAAAGTGATTAAATAGTTAGGGCGATTGTTACAAGTAAAAGTGCTGCTCTTTGCATAACTGTAAGCGTCCTTGCACTGGTTCTCAAAGAATTCGGAATACTTTGTAGGCTTGCATTTATCCGCTGTGCTAAACTCTCCAGTGCAACAATACTGCGGTTTATTAAAAGCCGCGCAAGCACTCTTGCATCCGATCACCACATTTCCGGACTTCACTTGCAACACGGGCGGACAAGCGGCGTTCACATTTGCCTTGCAGCTGGAGGATGCACATGGTCCGGTCCCTCCTCGAGGGGTGATTGAAATACGGATGTTGAACCCATCAACGTTGCTGACGTCATAGAAGTCTTGTCCACCTTTGGTTGCTATGGTGAATTCCGCCAAGGTTGCGGGTGGTGCACCACTTGCGCCATTGCATGAGACTTGACCTGAGCCACAGTCTGCAGTCAGGCAGGTGAATCGGCCTTCGGTTGTGGTACATCGGGTTCGGGCCCATACACGGCCCGACCATGGGGCTGGCGTGTGGAAGGATTTATAGACTGTCCAGATGCAAGCTCGAACCCAGTTGTTGATAGTTGGCGGCTACCACCTAGGGTGGCGGGCCATATCTTCGTCAGGCAGTTGTTTTTTACGATTATAGTAGCTGCATGAGCCCCTGCATGCATGATATACAGTAGTGTACACAATATTAAGTCTTAAATCTGTTTATACTAATTAAAAAAGGTAACCAAAAATATAGGTTAGAAGCAAAAAAGATAACAGAAAGCCGATTGGAGACGTACCGAGGAAGAAGAAGAGGAAGGCCAAAGACGTATCGAGTTGGATTTAGAATGAGGTGTTGGCCTGCTATTTATAGCCCTTCATCAACTCGTACAGGAGGGAGGGGCTAAGGTCAAGGTGCCGTGTAAAAAAACTATAATAATACCTCTTAGGCTGCTTTTTAATTCATTACTTATTAATGTCAAATATTATTTTTACCTAACAGCAAAAATAATGCTGGTAATCAATTAAGTTGTGTTCAACAGTGCTTGGAATTTCTATTATATAGTTTTGTTTGGGTTCTGTCAATTAGTGTAGAAATTTTATAATATTGCTGAAGAAAAGTAAAAACTCTTAACTTAAGGCTAGTGTCTATACTCGTGCGTGAGATGTTCTAGAAATATGAAATATTTATACTTTATTTGAAATTTATGAAATGAAATATACGTGAAGATTGATTATATAATTAAATGTTAATTGAATTTGTTATATGCTATAGTATAGTTAATTGAAATATACTTTATTATCTTTTAATAAAAGAGTTAATGAGAGAGAGTTAGTTAAATTTTACTTATATAATTATTATTTTTAATAAACTAGTTAAAATATTATTAAAATATATATAATTTTATCAAAGTGATTTTTTAAATTTTGAATAATCACTTTAGTAAAATTAAAATTGAAGTTAAATATGATTAATCTATTAAATTTTTTTTAACCAAAAATACAGCTCATATAAATATTCTAGATGTATACACAATTTCTTATGTACAAGTTCAAACTTCAAATATATATATATATATATATATATAATTAATCTAATCATAAATATTTTTATTTAATAATAATAAATTAATATCCTTATTTAATAATTATAAAAAACATAAAATTTTTTCGAGTCATAATTTTGGTTCAGTACAAAATAATAATAATAATAATATTTCTAAAATGCCATTCGGAAAAAGGCACTGGAAAGCTTGTGTTTCTAATAGTGACTAACATCGTCTCTTATCTTTTCTAACTAGACCTAAAGCTACAACAAATCAGATACATATCTATATATGCATCTTTGTATAATATTTTGTAACTTTCTAAGAATTCCAAGTTCTATTTTTGAATCTCTTAATAGAATCAAACAAAGTTCGTTAACAATGTATATCTATATAAAGACTTATCGACAGCAATGGAATAGATATAATTAGAATCAGAAATGTGAAATGATATTTCCTCATTTTTTACATATTTGAATTAGTTGCAAGAAATATTATGCATGGCAGCTCCTCATTTTGGTTAGATGCAGTCAACGGAGGCTGAGAAACCCCAGAAAAAATCATAACTCCATTCCCTTAAACAAGCATACCTAATAATAGCTTATATATAACTTTAGTAATAACAGATATCATATCTAAAATCTGGTACTATAAATACCAGGCGCAGTCCACAAGATTCTTCCAAGTCGAAGAAAAATGGCATTGCAGAATATACAATATGCATCTCTTGTTCTATTGCTAGTTGTCTATTACAACACAAATGCAGCGGTTAGCGAAAAATCACTCTTCACAGCGGGCCCATGGAAACAGGCTCATGCCACGTTCTACGAAGGCGACTCCGGAACTTTCGGTATATACAACTGATTTTTATTGCGCACTTTTCATGTTAACATCACAGTAGATTTGTATATTTACAGAAACTCTTTATATTTTAAATTATGGTTTGTAGGGGGAGCATGTGGTTATGACGAAGTCGTTAAACAAGGATACGGGCTAGAAACGGCAGCATTGAGTGATGCATTGTTCAACAATGGATCAACATGTGGAGCTTGTTATGAGATCAAATGTAGAGATAATCCTCAATGGTGCAAACCAGGGCAGCCATCTCTTTTTATCACAGCCACTAACCATTGCCCTCCCAATTGGGATATACCAAGTGACAATGGCGGTTGGTGCAATTCTCCTCGTGAGCATTTCGATTTGGCCAAGCCTATTTTTCTTCACATTGTTAATGAATACAGAGCCGGCATCTCTCCTGTCAGTTACCGCAGGTGATTAGTCAACTACCATACTTAGAATTTAAATTGACTCACGAACATAAATTATGTTTCGGTCACATTTGACATATGTTTGTAGGTTGTGAAGATAATAAATCATGTCGATGAATGTTAACAAATTGTGTCAAAATACTTTTACAGGGTTC